>CM024241.1:72604156-73272073 GCA_013421045.1 Propylea japonica
GGAAAAATTTGAGATATGGCGTTGTATCATAAAGAACTTGTTTCAGTGATAAAAATTGCCTGTCTAAAAATCGTACGCTACTGAGATATTCCAACTAACAATTATTCGTTATACCTGTCCTGCATTTTTTTTTCGCGCAAAGCTTCGTTTCTATCCAAAAAGTGAAAACATTTCAACCTCGTGTTTGTCGTTATTTTAAACACATTATTTAGTAGCGACGCTACTTCAAGGGTTTTATTGTTTTACATGAATACGGCACGCATACGAAAAAAAGGCATTAGAGATTTTTCGTCACAAAATGAACGAAAAATTAAAAAATGATTGTTGGTGGTTCGAACCATAGAGATAGGATAGTATAGAGTTGCGATCATTGAAACAAATGTGGTATCAAATGCGCCATATTACTACCACCTAAAACGTCAAATTCGACAATCTTTGAATTTTCTGGAGGAATTGTGATTCTTACGCCTGTTTCTAGTTAAATGGTGATTTATTCTGCTTATAATATACAATAAAATGGTATCGTGCACTGTAAGGCTTTCTTCAAGCAGAGAAGTGACAGCTGAAGAAAATTAGAGGGAAAACATATCGTAGGTAGAGATGAGTACTGAACAGAACCGCATTCGAAATTTTTGCTAGTCTGTCTTGATAATCTGATATCTTTTATATGTGTATATTATCGCTGAAGAAAAATTGTTTATTTGATATTAAATTGACCTTTTTTGAACAGGATTCCTAAAGACCCAACACGACGTATTTTGGGTGAAATTTGTAAACAGAAAAAACTGGCAACTTAATTCAACCCTGAACTTTCCGCCATATTTGTCCCGGACTTAGCCCCGCCCAGTGGTACTATTTTTTCTTAGTCAATTGTATGTCATATGGCGTTTTCGGAAACTTACTCGATCACTAACCCGGGCTACAAATTGACAGCAATTGAACTGTTTATCCGTCAATTTGTAACCCGAGTTAGTGATCGAGTAAGTTTCCGAAACGCTAATAGCGTCTCTCTTTCTATTATATCTCGATGGTTCAAACTATCTCAGTGGCGTACCGTGTTTTAAAGTAACTTTCACTAAATACAGCTCTGAAATCTCACTACACTTCCACAGTTTGTGATTTCAAAATTATCTTCAACATTCTTCTTCATTTTGCTCAGAAAATGCTCGCAGGTGATCTACTTTGCTTCATTGCTTACCAAGTCACTCGTATTTGCAATTGGAACTGGCCTTGTCCTTGAAATGCAACATTATACAGGGTGGCCATTTGAAAACGAAACAGACGAGATTACAGACGAAATAAATTTTTTCGATAGAAATGCTCGGACAGGTCGATTTCTGTTTCGAGGGGGACAACTTAAGATGTAGGTTACGGACGCATAGCGCTTCAACCCTTGCTACTACAACCCTCACCCCCAATTTTTGAATAGGGAAGATGGGGTGAGTGATACCTTCATTTGAAAGGTATTTTTATACTGATTTCAGCACAGTGATTGTTTTTTCATTTTATGCATTAGTTCTCGAAATATTCTTAACTGAGTATTTGAAAATGAAGTGGTGTTTTCATGGCACTTGTAGTGTTTTTTTGTGAAAAATCGACATTTTGAGCTTCAAAACAACCATGTTTATCTAAATGTCGTTGATTGAAGAATTCTGCGGTTCTATTCGCACATTGATTGTTTGCAAAAAAAAGTGAAATTATTTCCGCCCGCTCTGCACTTGAATAAACGAACAATGATTAGAAAACATACAAGTCTCGATTCAAAAGTAAGAATAATTCACATGTCAAAGAACCAGTAAGCCAACTTAATGGTCTGTTCGTAATAAATAAAAAATTATCGATTCTCATTTTTTGAAAATGATATAATTCAATAATCAACAAAATGAAAACATTATTGATGCCAACTGAGAAAACATTTCATAATTAAGTCGGAAATCGTTTCATGAATTGGGACTGGAATATCCTGTGGCATCATTAATGATTTGATTTTCTTACCTGGTAATCTGATTAGAGATATGTACGTATTTGGACTTTTTGGAGATTTCTATCGATCAAGTGTTACCGCATGTATTGGAAATACTGTAAATTATATCGAAGATAATTTAGATTGAGTTTCAGCAAGATTGAGCTCCTTCGCAATACGCTTTGTTTGTTCGACATCTTGATTAAAGATTTCTATGTCAGTGGATTGGAGGAAGAAGCCACAGTCATGGTTGTTTTGAAGCTCAAAATGTCGATTTTTCACAAAAACACTACAAGTGCCATGAAAACACCACTTCATTTTCGAATACTTAGTTAAGAATATTTCGAGAACTAATGCATAAATGGAAAAACAATTACTGTGCTGAAATCAGTATAAAAATACCTTTCAAATGAGGTATCACTCACCCCATCTTCCCTATTCAAAAATTGGGGGTGAGGGTTGTAGTAGCAAGGGTTGAAGCGCTATGCGTCCGTAACCTACATCTTAAGTTGTCCCCCTCGAAACAGAAATCGACCTGTCCGAGCATTTCTATCGAAAAATTTATTTCGTCTGTAATCTCGTCTGTTTCGTTTTCAAATGGCCCCCTGTATATTATGTATGTAGGTTCTTACGTACGGCATCGTTATTCCAAATAGAGTACATGTTTATTAGATTCGACATACTTTTATTGGAGAATTTTACGGTAAATCTGTGTCGTTTTCACGTTAATTAAGCACAGTTTATAGCATTTTTCAATGGACGCTCGGGTTGGAATTATTTTTTTTGTTAAAAAATGTTCATATTTGAATAATGGGACACATGCTTTCCACACATTTGAGTTGTTACTCCAGTTACGTAGAGTGCCATGAATAACTAAATCAATTATATTCAGAAAAATCTGGTGTGTTTATTAAAATCGGGTTGGGAGTTGCGAGCTGAAAAGCTCCGGACCTTTTCATAATTTTGCGTCATAAAAGCTCTGGCGAAATCCACGGATTTTCTCGTTATTTTTAGTATTTTTATCCGCAATTTAGCCACCTGCCTACGACTGACCCTACACATGCTAACTTTCGAAAGGAACAATTTTTACTCGAAATTTTCAAGGAAGGTTCAAGTTTTGAAGTGAAAAGTTGAGGTTTTGAACGAATCGAATGAAACAATGGCATTCATTATATTCATATTGGATTTATTGGAGTCCTTATATGAAATGACGCGAAAGTTTCCGATATACATTATGTAATAGAATGAAAATAAACTCAAAAACGTTTCGGGTTTTTCATTTTTCTACTAATAACGTCTGTTCTAATATAGTGAGTCGAGTTAATAAATTGAGGAAATTAAATCTAGAATACTCAAGACGTCGAATTTGAATTATCTCTGATCTAATATGAATAAACGTGACACGACATCTGACTCTTATAATGATTACAACAGAAATCTATTTTAACATAAAAACTTCAGACATTGTCACATAGATTATTTTTATTTTTTTGGAAATCTGATGATACGATTCCTACGAAATTTACGACAATGTGTCCGTGGTTCTTTTGTTGTCCTAAATATCAGATCAGTTTGATATTTATCAGATTCTGTAATTTCGTTTATATCGAAAAATCAATGAGAACAAGTTTGAGTGAGAGTAACTCCGAAACCAATCGACGGATTCTTTTTCATGAATGTCCTAAATTCGTTGTCTAATGAGGGATCTCAGAAATCCGATGAGCTAGATCAAAATGTAATAAAGAAAATTGATTACTCTCAATGAATTCTACTGAAAAAAGTGCCCGTATAATTTTTAGTTTCATGTTATAATCCAATTTTCTCTAATAGTTCGAAAACGGTTCGACTTAGAAAGTTGCGGTTTTTACCAAATGAATTCGCTCCAATCGAGCCTGAAAATGTGCCATTCATTTTGTTCTAGCTCATTAGGTTTCTGAGATCCCCTCACTAGACCAATAATTTAGGACACCCGGTACATATACAGTACACGTCGAAATTATTAAACAAATTCATTTTCACAGAAGAAACACATTTGGCAACAAAATCCTAAAACAAGTCATTTTTTTCACTTTTAACCGAATTTTCTGCATTTTTGAAGGGTTTTGTTGCACCCTGTGCCATCCCCGTCAACCCTCTAGATTGGTTGAATAGGGAAAGTGGGTGGTGTGTAACTTTTTTTCAAACACTTTGTATATCCTTCACTGACATGCAAAATTCTCAAGAAAAAATTTGTTTTCAGATTAGTTCGAAGAAGTTTTCGTAAGGAATATCATAAGGGCATCTAATTTTTCCGAAAAGAATCGAAAAAACACGTTTGACAAGACTATTTCCTGAGTGACAACAACTGTCAAGTTTTGCCGCGGGTAAACGCGAATAAACTGCTGACAGGTCCTGCCAAACAGTTTTTTCCACCTAGAAACCATTTGTAATTCAAAATTGCGCGTTTCTGATTGGTGCAAATTACTATGAGGGAAATAGTCAGTATTAGCACTTTGTCATGGCTGATTTACTCTGATACGATGGTACCTGATGAAATTTGTCATCGAAAGAAACTTGACCATTAATACAGGTTTATTCATGAACAACTTTCAACCCCCTCTCGTGGAAAATTACATATTTTTGAGATCCTACAATGAAGACTTGGGTACAGCAAATTTAGTGTTAAAATTATAGCCGAAATAATAAAAAACCTCACGTATTTCTACCTATTTTCTTCGGTTGGAACAATTTACTCAAGGATACTAACAACGCCGACCAAAACCTACGATATTCCGGCCAAAATAGGCCTCATAATTCGACGTTAGCGGACAATCGTGGCCGATAATTTCGGAAACGACGGACCCTAAGGGCCAAATATCGGCCTTTGCGATGGCAAAACGGTGAATTATAAATGACAAGGAATGAACCCTCTTTCCCCATTGTGACGAAGGTCGGGCCTATATCCCATTATGTTCGCTTTGACTGATGTTTTTTTCCGTTGACCATACCGAGGATTTGGGAAATTTGACGGAAGAAATCTGGCGAAATGATGGACTTACACGGCACAAAGAAATCGTATCGTTCGGTCATGAGAAGATATATTTTCCTTCCAGGTTATACGTTGGAGTTGAATGAGATGGAGAAATTTAACTGAAAACGTTTTAGTTAATGGGGGTTGTTTCTTTTGGTTGTATGTACTTTCCAAGATGATGGGCTTCGAAATTGATCAGCTTTGACCGGGTCGTTTCGGAAAAACCTTCTGGTTGAACATTTAAATTTCATAGATAATACATCATTCTTATTGAACGAAGATATTTGTTGCTGGATGTGTTGTAGGAAAAACTGAAAAACTTCATATTGCTAAAGGTATTCTAAATGAATTCATGATAGGATTAGGCCCTTGATGCCAGACTTTATCATAGGCCTGGTTGACATCCAAAAAAGCAGATGTACAGTATTTTTTGCCTTTCAGGGCTTTGCTAATTTCATGGCTTATTCTGTGGATCATTTGTGTGGTAGAGTGATGTGTTCCAAAGCCTAACTGATGTTGAAGTATTATTTCTTGGACGTTGGTATCTGACTTTATTCTCAGCAGTAACAGCTTTTCCAATTTCTTAGAAACTTTATAGGTTTTCACTCCCAGTCTCTGAAACATAAATAATTAAAAAATGTTTGATTAAGGTGAAGTGCTCCTGCGAAAATCTTTGCACTTATTTGTCAGGAGCAAATTGGACTTGAAAAAAATTGTTGCCTAACAGTAAAACTGAAAAATGAAACAAATTAAAAGGATATTGACTGGGAGTGAAAACCTATAAAGTTTCTAAGAAATGCAGAATCCTCCCAAATATATTTCAATCGATAGCTTTTTCCATATTTTGGACAGAATCCGCAGTAAGATTGGTCGATATGAGGAGACATCATTTGGATTTTTGCCTGGTTTCAGGAAGAGAATTATTTCTACATTCTTCAATTGAGTGAAATATCTCATTGGCCTTACCTAGACAAAGGTTGTCTAAGGATGTGATAAACTATTGGTACTATCTAGGGTTTTTCATCTGTCTCCCCATGTTTTCAGAATGGTTTATTTCTATTTGAGTCGTCAGGTTATCATTCTGAAAACGGCATCATTAGATATTTGGCGCGATATTTTGCAGTTGTGTCAATAAGTGTTTATGCTAGAGTTTGCTAAGAATAGCGACTGCACGTAATTGCTTATATTTCGATTTTGTTTCTGTTTCATATTCTTTAGAAGTTTTCCATTATTTGGAAGCTTCCAATGAATATTTAATATACGTAAGTAAACCCTTCAGATTTATATTAAGGTTAACCCTATTAGACTGAGAGCTGGCTACGGAGGGGTAGGGTCACTAGGAGCAAGGGTATTCTATCGTTCACAGGTTCGATTTTACCGACATAGCGTAAGGCGGGCAGCCAGAAGGCACACTGGAAGAATAACGCAAGGGTAGGGGGTTAAACATGCAATATTTTTACGAAAAAAAAGTCATAAGGTGCAAAGATGGCAATTTGTAGAATAAGAGAAGGTGGTATGAGTAAGCAGGAAAAAACATTGCCAGAAGGCTGAGTGAAGAATAACGCGAAGGGAGGGGGTTAAACATGCATATTTTTTTCGAAAAAAAAGTCATAAGGTGCAAAGATGGCAATTTGTAGAATAATAGGAGGTATTATGAGTAAGTAAAAAAAACATTGCCAGAAGGCTTAGTGGAAGAGTAACGCGAAGGAGGGGGTTGAACATGCAATTTGTACGAAAAAAAAATATGAGGTGCAAAGATGGCAATTTGTAGAATAATAGGGGGTAGTATGGGTAAGTCGGAAAAAACATTGCCAGAAGACCAAGTGGAAGAATACGCGAGGGGAGGGGGTAAACATGCAATTTTTTTTACGAGAAAAGGCATAAGATGCAAAGCTGACAATTTGTAGAATGATCGAAGGTAGTATGAGTAAGTTGGAAAAAAAATCAAAAAGCTAAATGGAAGTATAACGAGAGGGGAGGGGGTTAAACATCCATCTTTTTTTTTCGGAAAAACAAGTCATTGTAGAATATAGGGGGTAGTATGGGTAAGTTCGGAAAAAACATTTCCAAAAGACCAAGTGGAAAAATGACGTGAGAGGAGGGGGTTGAACACACATCTTTTTTCCGAAAAAAAGTCTTAAGAAAACTATAACGATCAGGTTATTCTATTTCTACTTCTTGTACAATTTTCGTCCATGACGTTACGAAATCAATATCATTATTCTTAGTCAAATAATAATGAATCGGCGGAAAATTCTTCATTTTCAGATAGTTTCTCGGGTTCAATATCATCGCTCTCACATATCGTATCATCATCTTCAGCTGAAAAGGAAATCAATATTTTTATCGAATGGATGAATTCCAAATTGAATTCAAAATTACTTTCGGATTATCACTATCAACGACGACGTCTTTGACGGATGGTGGTAACTGGGGCCTTTCAAACCATTTGAATTCATAGTGGGATTCCTGAAATTTCCATCCACTATCTTAACCCCCTCCCTTCTCGTTATTCTTCCACTTAGCCTTCTGGCAATGCTTTTTCCTACTTACTCATACTACCTTCGATTATTCTACAAATTGCCATCTTTGCACCTTATGACTTTCTTTTCGTAAAAAATTGCATGTTTAACCCCCTACCCTTGCGTTATTCTTCCACTCAGCCTTCTGGCAATGTTTTTTCCTGCTTACTTACTTCGATTATTCTACAAATTGCCATCTTTGCACCTTATGACTTTTTTTTCGTGAAAAAATTGCATGTTTAACCCCCTACCCTTCCGTTATTCTTCCAGTGTGCCTTCTGGCTGCCCGCCTTACGCTATGTCGGTAACAATCGAACCTGTGAACGATAAAATTACCCTTGCACCTAGTGACCCTTACCCCTCCGTAGCCAGCTCTTAGACTATATGTCAATAAGTGTTCGATGTAATATTATTGACTCAGCTATTGACATATGGTTTGAACTTCATATTAATCATTGAAAGGTTTACTCACATCAATTAAATATTCCTTGGAACCTTCCAACCAATAGAAAACTACTAACGAATATGAACATAAAAAATCAGAAAATATAGGTTTGTTCCAACATCTGCTTTTGTACGGTAATTTGACGGTCACAAAACTGTTAGTAATCGATCTTATCGCACGTCTAAACTTTGACCGTACAAGAACCGTCCAAACAGTACTTGCTCTAGACCAGGGATCGAAATGACGATCACAAACCGTTCCACTCACGGTCCCGAAGCAGGATGGAACAAAACGAAACCGTTCTCAAACGATACATTTTCAGTTGGAACACATTTTATCTATTGCGCAGAATCCTGACGATCATTGTACGGTCAATTCTTGAGTTGGAACAAACCTTATGTATATGCAAATGTATGCAGTCGCTATACTTGAGTAAACTCTAAAGCCGGGTTCTCAGAGCTTCGACGTGTAGCTCGCGACACTTATTTCAACCAATCAGAGAATATAAACACTGTGTTTATATTCTCTGATTGGTTGGAGAGAATATAAACACTGTGTTTATATTCTCTGATTGGTTGGAATAAGTGTCGCGAGCTACACGTCGAAGCTCTGAGAACCCGGCTTAACATGAACACTTATTGACACTACTGCAAAATCTCACGCCAAATATCTAATGATGCCCAAATAGAAATGGAACATTCTTAAATAGGTTGGACAGATGAAAAAACCTTAAATAGCACCATAGTTTTGTTGAACGTATTTTGTCCACCGTGTTCCAACGTGACACGCCGCTCATCCCCCTACCGGTCTCCCGGCTACCTGGGACATTTAGGGTATATATCCCCCGAATTTAAATTATAAGCAATAATAATAGTATCTCGAACCTCGTAACAGTAATTATTCAGTCTCGTAACCTGTAAGTATTATATTTTAATTTATTCTCATTCTCGTTCTCGTTCTCGATCTCGCACCACGTAAGTAACCAGCTTACGTCCACGAAGAAATACACCAGCTGTAAATATTTTACCCTGTGTCTTATTTCAAACATCACGAACACGATTAGGCTTTTTGTTCCTGAAGTAATTTCTAACCGACGACAAAACCCTAAACATTTGGTCCTTCGAGCCGCATATTTCAACAAAAAATCATCGTATAGTCCACGTGCCTTTGAGCCAGACTCAAACGCAACAAGTAGTTCCAGCTTCAGAAGAAACACAACAAGTTTCACCAGCTCCCAACTCGAATTAACAAGAAGAAGAAAACTCCCGAAAGTGGAATCGAAAGGTTAGTCAATTCAGATTATTGTAGTTCTTGATTCATGAATTTGTCAATACTTGCATAAAAGCCTTATTATTCCTCACATAAGTTCCACGTTTTTTAAATTGATATTTTTCCCCTAACGTCAGTTCAAGTTGTGTTTTCACGTTTGTTGAGTCAATATTTTCTTCAGTGTCTGTTTAGTTCATAAATTAATTTAAAAGGTCGACTGAAATGAATAAACTGAAACATCGTTCAGGCCAAATTAAAAGCAAACTAACCAGATTTCAAACTTATTTGAATGACTTTCAACTCGACGCCGATAATTTAAGTCAACTCGAAAATCGTCTCGCAAAGATAGACGATATATTATCCGAATTTGAAGTGGTGCAAGCGGAAATCGAAGAGAAATTATTGCTAGAGCAAAACCTCGACGAACAGCGACCTCGAAGGAGCGAGAATCCTTCGAGGACAAATATTTTCGAAGCTATTTCTAAAGCCAAAAATATATTAAAAGCTCATTCGACGCCACCTGTTTTTGTAAGAAACAATAACGGAAGTTCTGACTCAGGGCCGAGTTCATGTGCCCCTAAATTACCGGCTTTGAAAATACCTGAATTTTTCGGTCTGTATAGTCAATGGCAAAGTTTTCTACGAACTTTCTCCGCACTGGTCCATAACAATGGGAACCTCCAAAATATCGAAAAATTTTACTACCTGCAAGGTCGCTTAAGGGTGAGGCAGCCCAGGTAATTAATCGTTGCCAGTTTCGGACGCCAATTATTCAAAAGCATTCAAACTTCTGAGTGACCGATACGCAAACCGAAAGGCTATTTTGAACGAACACTTAAGAGAAATATTCGAATTACCCCTGTAATCTCAAAGGGATCTCATTCTACTTTGAGAAAATTGTTAGATACTTTCCTGATAAATTTCCGCGCACTAGAATCTTTAAAGGAACCGGTAGAGCAGTGGAGTACGATTCTCATTTATTTATTGGTTGCTAAATTAGATTTTCATTCAAGAAAGGAATGGAAAAATCATTCGAAACAGATTGAAGAACCTTCACTCGATGACTTTATCACGTTTTAAATCAGCAATGTAATATGCTCGAATCGCTTTACGGTAAAACCACTAACGTTAATCGCAACATCTCGAAAACATTTTACACAACCCAGAAGGCGAGAACAACATTTCCTGTCAACTCTGTGGCCAATCACATCCCATTTATTCTGCTGTAAAGTTTCAAAGGGTTATCTTTGGAAGCTCGTCACGCGCCGAAGTGAAAAAATGGAAACTGTGCTCCAATTGTTTGAGAACAGGTCACAAACAAGTGGAGTGCAAATCGAGGGGATGTCGCGTGTGCAACAAACGCCATAACACGCAACTGCATGACTCTCACCGCAATGAACCCGATTTAAATGAATCGCAGATCATAACACCTTCAGATCAAACGTGAATATGATTCATAATGACCGAATACCACAAATGCTTCTGACCGTCTGGAAATTGGAAATAACGGAAATATTAATTTGCACACGCACAAACCGGCGCAATCCGCTGTTCTATTATCAACGGCCTTAGTTTACATTGTGCTTCCGAGTTGCAACGAGCAATTCACAGCCCGAGTGCTGCTAGACAGTGGTTCACAATCAAATTTTATAACGAAGTCTTTGGTAGAAAGATTGAATTTACCCACACGTAAGACTGAGTACCTATCTGTGGAATCGATCAAATAAAAACCACGATCTCGGAAGAAACTTATATTTGTCTTTCGTCGAAACAAACAGAATTCGAAACTAAAATGCAATGTCTTGTTATCGAAAAAATAACCGACCTTTCCCCCACAGGAAAGTTTTGAAACTCCTCCTTGAATATTCCAGAGGTACCTCTAGCTGACCCCGAATTCAATTTAGCGAGAAATATTGATGTTTTGATCGGTTGTTCTCTCTTTTTCGATATGTTACTGTCGGGTCATATCAAATTAGGAAAGGGGTTACCAACGCTTCAAAACAGCAAATTAGGTTGGTTAGTAGCAGGAAATGTGCCGAAAGTGGAACAAAAGAATCACAATTTCCTTCTTCTTCTTCTCTCGAAAGAAAACCCCAATCAGAAGTGAAGCATTTTGCTTTATCGACTTTAACATATGGCACGAAGCCGGCATCGTTCCTCGCGACTCATTGTTTGAAGCCGATTACATTAGAAAAGCGCGATAAATACCCCGAAAAATGCGACATTAAAGCTAAAGATATATACATGAACGATGTTCTCACTGAAGCAGCTAGAGTGGAGGAAATGAGCCAGTTACCACCAATCTCGCGTAACCCCCTCTCCTCCATTTTTGCGTTCTGTTATTGACTTTGCTGGACCATTCGATCAAAAGATAGCAAAAGGTTTGTTTCTAGGCGAGGTGTTTTCTGTGAGTTATATTCAGATAACGCGAATAACTTTATCGGAGCTAATAACGAGTTGAAGGCCATTCAAAATATCACGAGAAACGACGAAGTTTCAAATTATTTAATTACCAACAAAATTGATTGGCATTTCATACGCTCGCCCCTAATTTTGGCGGTTTGTGGGAAGCCGCCGTGAAATTGTGCAAACACCACTTGAAAAATGGTAGGAGGTCAATTATTAACTTATGAGGAATTTTAACTCGATTTTGACGCAAGTTGAGGCTGTTCTGAATTCTCGACCTATAGTAGCCCTCTCGACTGCACCTGACGAGTTAGAAGTGCTGACCCCGATGCATCTTTTAATCGGGCGACCCCTGATTGCGGTGCCACAAGCGGAATTAAACGACACCAAGGTGAATCATCTGAAGCTATATCGACTTATGCAGCAGATGTTTCAACGCTTTTGGTCCGTTGGGTGCAGAAATATCTCCACACGTTGCACCAGCGCAAGAAATGGCAGTTCCCGAAAGATCCTGACCTGACTGTTGGTGCTTTGGTCCTCCCGAAAGAAGATCACGTTCCCCCCTGTTGTCGGCTCTTGGTTAAATTGTCGAAGTCTATCCTGGCCAAGACAATATTGTGCGTGTGGTGAAGGTGAAAACAAAGTGCTCTGTTCTTAAACGCTCTGTAGCCAAGCTTTGTCTATTGCCACAGCAAGACTAACTTGTGAATAATAGTGAAAATAATTTATATATTGTACCTTTTACTTTCAATGTTTATTGTACATAGTAATTTTAAGTAGTTTAATAATTTATGTTACTTCTGTTTTTTGAAGGTACGACCTTTCAAGGGGGGCGGCATGTTGAACGTATTTTGTCCACCGTGTTCCAACGTGACAACGCCGCTCATCCCCCTACCGGTTCTCCCGGCTACCTGGGACATTTAGGGTATATATACCCCCGAATTTTAATTAAAGCAATAATAATAGTATCTCGAACCTCGTAACAGTAATTATTCAGTCTCGTAACCTGTAAGTATATATTAATATTATTCTCATTCTCGTTCTCGTTCTCGATCTCGCACACACGTAAGTAACCAGCTTACGTCCACGAAGAAATACACCAGCTGTAAATATTTTACCCTGTGTCTTATTTCAAACATCACGAACACGATTAGGCTTTTTGTTCCTGAAGTAATTCTACCGACGACAAAACCCTAAACAAGTTTATTACATCGTTATATATCTGCACAATGTCAATTACTATCAGAATGTGTCAACACTGAACCTTTCACCCTACCACGATACTGTTCACATCGATGTTAATGTTAAGCGCATTATTGTATTCAGGCGTTAACATCGTAGTAACATTTACATTACCATTAACATCAAAACATCATTGTGAAATGGCAGTTAGAGATTGCTTTTGGCGATATTTCAAATTGCTCTTATACAATACAAAGTAACGGTCGAATTTCGTGTGATATTAATTCCAGAACGAAACTCAAACTTGTTCAACAGGTTTCCATTTCGGATGTATATCATAAAAGCCGCGATCCATCCAAAGTTATGAGTATATGACACCTGTTCATACTCACACGAGTGATAACCACCAATTCAATATTTACCCGATCCATCAACAAGTGAAAATTCAAATCTCGCTGGTGTGCGTTGAACTCGCGAACCGAGGCAGGTGTTAATGATTGAACGGGTTCTTCATTTTCAGTGTCTCCGTATTCACTTTCGTTGATATTGCTATTGAAGCATGAAAAGTCATTGAATGTATTATGTTTCTGTAATATCAATATGTAGCTGATTTTTGAAGCCGCTTCATAAAAAATTTCAACTGAAATTCATTGTTTAATCGAAAAACCTTGATGACATTTGATCAAAATGTACTTTCGAGGGTATTTTTGCGTGCAATACAACTTGTAGCTTCATTATGATCTTTGTCTAAGATTATGACCATATACATGAAGATCATCATAACCTCAACCCGAACTCTTTGTTTGGGTTACCCCCCCTACTTTGATACTAACGGCTTGCGTATGTTACAGATTATTCTGTCAGTTTGGCAACATTGTCTGTTGTTTAGTTTCTTGATGCGATGTGTTTACATTTATATTTCGATTTGGCGTTCATAAACTGAATTATTTCAATGATTTGGTGGCAGTTCATTGTTGCTTAAGACTATTCCGTTAATTATAGCTACGGAAAAATTACGAAAATGTGTATTCTATTCAGGAATTGGAGAAATGCAAATCTAACCAATTGTTTACTTCAACCTAGTGTGGCAGTGAAATGCTTTCCATCTCACTCTAAAGCCTCAATTACACTCAGCCCCTGCCACTGCTGCTCGCGTTGTCGGTAATAATTACCGAAATATTTCTGTAGCAGTATCAAAGGCATTGAGCATTCACACTCACTGCAATATTGCAATATTTGCCTCGCGACCAAATGTCGGCAACTACTGACAAAGAAATTCCACAGCAACCTAGTTAAATTTAATCACTTACATCTGTTCACGCTGCCGATGCCTTGACGAAAAACCGCCAATTCAGGGATCGTAGAGCAACACCGAGTGGCAATGGAAGGCAGCAGGAAAGTGTAGTGATTACATTCTAGCGCTGCCCACTTCCCTGCTCGATTCCCTGCCTTCCTGCCGTGGAAGTGAGCTGAGTGTAATGGGCCCCACTCACTTCGTTCTTCTCCGCCGTTTTTACCCGACGGTTTAAAAACGGTCGGGTAAAACTGCCGCAAAAACGAAGTGTATGGGCTAAAAACGGCGCACTTACCCGACGTTGCAAATTTCAGACGAGGCCTGATTTCGTCCGTTCTCTTGACGTTTTTAACCGTCGGGTAAAACGGCGGAGAAGAACGAAGTGAGTGGGGCCCTTAAGCAAGGCGCAAAATGACACGCAGCTTCGTGAGGTAACGCAGCGTGAGTCACGGCGAGATTTTGTCAATCTAATAAATAAATACGTCCGCGCATACACAATCGCAGTGTGACGTGACGCAGGTTTTGCTTAACGTGACCCTGCGAAACGCAGTGTCGATTCCGCAGTTTCTTGTATGTATTCACGGTGAGTCGTAGTAGAAATGGAAGAAAAATAGATTGAAACAGTGCGAATTCGGCAAGTTTTGTACGATACAAGCCATGTAGACTATATGAGGACAAAACGAAAAACTGAATTGGTTACGTTTTAGCCAAAAATAATTTTCAAATTGTCCGTTCTTAAATTCTCTGATTAAAGCAAATTCTCCGTGACTTTTTTCTCTTTTAAAGTATAAATTTCTCGATGCCATTCTTTAAGTCAGTTGAGAGGTAAAAAATCATTTCGGACATGAACTCATCTCCCGAATCAGATTCGAATTGAAGTCAATAAAAAGAGCAGTAGATATTTCCATTTTGAGCCTGTAACCAACTGCGTTATAGCAATCACCAGCAAGTGCTGCGATCGTATTTGCGCGGTTCCCGCGTTCGCAGCTAAACCTCCTCAAAATTCCGCCGTGACCCACGCTGCGTCATCTCACGAAGCTGCGAGTCATTTTGCGCCTTGCCTAATCGGGGTGTAATGCTTGTTGATTACATGCAGTTCTATTCACGCGTAGGGTCATTTCCAGTTTATTTCTTACTCTGAGAATCCAACACAACCTCGCACCCTGTATGTCTCTGCATTTGAAAATTGCGAAACTCCCCGGAAAACTGGTACGAGAAAATAGACGGGGACCCGTGTTACGTACGCGCCACGAACTTTTCACGTGTTGCAGACATTCTTCAACATCATACAAAATTGTAAACTCTGGAAACGGGAGCGGAATAATAATACAATATCCCATTGTGGACGAGTTGATGTATCGTAACAATCCTTCACAGTTTATTATTCACTTGGCACGTGGAAACGACTCGACAGAAAATAAATACGCGTTAGTCAGGGCATCATTTCGGACAAACGGGACGAGATATGATTCCGAGCTCTGTGGAGTGGAAAAAATATCGATACTTTGTCTCGGGGGACAGATCGGAAGAATTAATTTTATTGAATAGGCTATTGTTATGAAGGTTTATTCGAAGTGGAACCGTTTGTTATGGAATGTGAAACATGATGGAATCTTTTATTAGATTAGTTACATACGAGTATACGTATTTCTATAAAATAGATTTAGAGTTTTAAAATGCATTGTTCCAAGACACATGAGGCCACTGAGATTTAGTTCTGTTCAGTTTAGTTTGAAAAAGGGTTAATAACCATGGAGTTACAGTGAAATATGGAAACCAATTCGCCTACTGAAAGTATCCATGTCCTTAAGGTGTCAATCACTATAGCTTTTTATTATTTAAGCTTACCATCGCAGCTAACATTAACACATTGTGAAATGGCAGTAAGCCACTTGTTGGGTCTGTCAAAATCAAGCTGAGCTGAACTTCAACTATCCAATCCTAGACCAGACAAGAATTCAGTCAAAAGAGAGTTCATATAAATTTATTTTTTTGATGAAATTATTCAAATAAATTTTCTCTTTTTTTTCAATTAAATATTCCTGAAATGATTCCAAAGAAATTAATCAAACATTTCAGATAAAAAAATAAACAAATCAGTAACCATTTTCAAAGCTTTGCTAAATACCAAGTAAACCGATAGATTTGACGTTTTTGTCAAAGGGACCGATTTTTACCTGCTCATAACTACCTGCCCTGTTCACAAAAGATTATCGATAGGTTTCAGGAGATGCATTGAATAAACTTCTACAGGGTGAATATTTCAGTCACGGCAAATTCACAAAGAAGAAAAACAAGAGAAAATAAAAACGGTTTAGAATTGGATTATATTTTAATTAAATAGAAGAAGACAATGTTGTTTTCACAGTTTCCTTTCTTCTACTCCAATTGTTGATCAATCAAGAAAATAACATTCGAATCGCAAGAACAACATAACAACTGTTCAATCAAAAATTTAAGAATCAAGTCATGTAAGAAATTACATAAGAAATAATAAAAAATATGTATCCAAAACATTTTCATCTAGAAGGGTATCAGAAAACTGAAACAAAAATACCCCGTTGAAATATTATTTTGGGCAATTTCCATCATCAAGAATTTCACGTCATGAAAAATATCCCGCATCTAGTATAAAAGCTGATTTTGAATTTTTACATGCAATTTTTGATTCGTAAGCTTTAATCCTGTTGTATATCAAAATCAAATATTGTTCAACAGTATATCAGGCTGCATTGGAATAAATGAATTAGGTAAATGTTTGTTTTCTGTCTATACTCGACTATAATATTGATCTGCTGTGTTATGGAAATGCACACATAATACCTTGGATAAATATTCGAATATTGAAATCCAATCATCCCGAATTGACCACATATTGAATCTAAATACATATTCGTTTCCTTTTCTCTTCCAAAGTTTACTATTTTAACTGATTGGATTTTGCAGATACAAATAATTCAGGTTTAGATGGCATAATGATGAAATTTACTATTCGAAATTTGTTCCCTCAATTGCACTAGTGAGTTGAATTTTATTCCGAATGTCTAGTCTATCATATCAGTAATTCAATTGATGAACAAATCGAACAATAGGTGATGAAAAAGTTAATATTTTTCTGATAATTTGGGTTAATTTTTTTAGATAACTGTAATTTAAAAGCTAAATCAATTATTACTAATTCTGCACAATTTTTTCAATAAAAATACTTGCTGTTGAGTCTTGAAGAAAGACTATTTAGAAATCAACAGCTGTTGAGAAGTCTTGGAATAGCTATAGCTATACAGTGACATACACATATCATTGAAATTATGTAAAATCTCATCTCAATGGAATCGTTTTCAAATCAAAAATTCGTTATTGGGGCAGATCCAAAGAAGGACTATTTAGAGATAGGTTGAAGAGAAGTTTTCGAAATAGCTATTTCTATTATGTGTTTACACATTGAAATACATCACTGTAGTGGGTGTAATCACAGAGAATGCTTCTAATGCATAATTCGCTGTTAAGGCAGATTGAAAAAATTGAAGAAAAGCCCTGAGCAGGAGCTTTTGAGCGCTCGTTCATTGGTGGAACAATAAAACTATTACACCTCAAATTTTCTCTGGAACTTGAGATTGATACCGAATAAATAAATGCAAAATCTCAGCACTATCGGAAAATATTCTAAAAATTATTCAAAAAAATTAAATATGTATGTAAAAAATAAATTATTGAAACGAATTAAAATCTCTGGTTCTGATTCTGTGCTAATGCACTATGAAATACACACACTATTTGTTGGAATTATGTGAAGTCATATCCCAAAAATAGTAATTTCAAATCAAAAATTTATTGTTGATGTGAATTAAAATGTGAAATAACACATACCATATTGTTGAATTTATATAAAAAATCATCTCAATGAACATTTTTTCAAATAAAAAATGCATATCAAAAGAAGGACTATTTAGAGATCAACGGTTGTTGAGAAGTCTTCGGAATAGCTCTTGTTATTCTGTGCTAATATACTGTAAAATGCACACACTATTTTGTTGGAATTATTTGAATTCGTATCTCAAAAGTAGTTGAGGCGAATTAAAAAAGGACTATTTGGTGATCAGCGGTTGTTGAGTACACTGTGACATACACTTACTATTTTGTGAAATTGTGTGAAATGTCTGGGATTGTTTTCGAATCGAAAGTTCGTTATTGGGGCAGATCGAAAAAAAAACTATTCAGAGTTGAGTTGAAGAGAATAGCTATTTCTATTATGTGTTGATACATTGAAATACATCACTGTAGTGTGTCTAGTAGCATAGAAAAAATTTAAGAAAATCCCTGAACAGGAGCTTTTGAGCGCTCGTGGGCTTTGAACTCGCCCTGAAAATCTCATGTCTCTAGGAAAGTTCCTTCGAATTATATCGTGCTAACAGATGGACGGACGGACGGCCCCACGGACAGAATTGCATTTGAACATGAATTCATCATCAGGAAGTCGATCGTTTGAGACCATTTTCGCCTCAAAATTCTAAAATTCCAAACTATAAAGCATTCATTTGAGTAGAACTAGCGCTCAAAAAAGACTATTCAGAGATCAACGGTTGAAGATCGGTCTTCGGAATAGCGAATAGCTATTGCAAAATGCGATGCAATAGCGAGGCGGGAATTCCGAGCTGGCCCCCTATTCCCGCCCGAGTAGGGGAACACACGCATAACTAGATTATCTGGTAACATTCAGCCATTCAACAATGTTTGCCGGCATTTCTGTATGAGGTCTCACATACGCCGAGTGAAGCGTCGTCTCTATAAGCAGTTTGTACACGAGGCTTGTCTTGTGGTGTGGTGGTTCCATTTTGTTCAGTGCTTCTCTACTCCTGTTTTCCCAGAAGTGCTTGCTTGCTGTTCCTTGGATCTAATAGGATTTCGAACGAGAAAATTGTGTTGTTCGTGAAGTTTTCAGAGTTAAGTATTGTTTGTTGTGATTTACTTAGGTACGCTGATGTTGGATTAGAGGATTTGTGCGTTTAAATAGCTTTCGAGGCTTCTTCTAGACGTGAGATGTGGTTGGGATTTGAAAATGTTGTAATGGGTTGATTTTTTGGGTTGTGAGTGTATTTTTGTCAAAGGTTGAGTCGAGATTGCTTGTATATTCCTTTGTTTCTTGAATTGAATTGGGCGAATCGATGAAATAATTTTACATTCTTCATCTATCGTCGTTTACAATCGCCTCAATGTATTGAATTCATTGAAAATTCGTTCTTTGTGGAATAATAATTTCCAATCAAAAATTCCCAGAAAATGATGTTGAATCTATCGTTGTAAACACAGTGAATTTGTATTCTCTTGATAGTCAATTAAATTCATTGAATATTCGATTGTAATTATTGCTTACAATAGGTCATACTAGAAAAATTTTCATTGAATTGCATTAGATATATCTTCGATGAAGTGAATCAGACAAATAATTTTTTTATATATTCTTGAACTATCGTCGTTTATAATACCTAACCTCCTAACCAAAATGTATTATATTCCTTGAAAATTCGTTCTTCATTGAGAAATAATTTCGAATCGAAAATTGTCAGGAAAATATGTTGAATCTTTCATGAGGAATTTACAGAAAATATTGAGGAGTGGTTTTTGGTTATTTTCTTCATTAATTTGTTTTGTTTCTAGATTGACCTAATTTATTTCAATGAGCAATTGAGTAGGTATGGAATTCAGGTTTGAGCGTCGACTACTTGTCAGTTTAATTCACTCAAGTTGTTTACATGTGAGGACCCTATTGAAAGTCTTATATAATTAAATGAAATAATTACAACTCATTATAAGATGAAAATCAATTGCCTCGTAATTTTTTCAGAAGAATAGAATAAAAATAAACCTTAACATTTTTGCGTGGGTCAGTATCTGAATTATTCAAGAAATTGTTCTCATCAAATTTGTAAACCAATTGAAATATTTTGCTGATGAATATGAATGAAATGGAAATAATTGCCATGAAAATTCAGTTATCTACTAACCTATTCAACGCGAATAAGCGCATATAAAATTTTTTCATTTTGTTTTACATATTAGATTGTTAACAATTGTACAATGTTACTCAGTCCTGAAGCAGGGTATATTTACTTAAAAAGATAAAGTAATACGAATAAATCTATGATAAGTTTGCAAAATAATAAAATGGGGTAAGGCTTGACAAACTTTGGTACCTATTTATTCTGGAAAACTAGGAGGCATCAACTCAAATTCCGTGATCAACATATTTAATGGAAATTTATCTGGTATGACTTTTTTGAGCCATGCAGTTTTTTACAATTCACAAGTATCAGATATATTTCACGATGAAAACAAAAACATCGAAGGCAACTATCAGAGGAATGCATTTAATTAGTCTCTCAATTGTGAAACCTTGAAGCAATTATAGCTGTTTACTCGAGACAAATCGTAAAAAATGGATAAGAAAATAAATGATTGTTTTGACGAATCAAACTTGCAGTTGAAATTACTGTTTACCGAGTTATGTTGTTCTAAAGAGAGTTGATCTTTTTCAGGTATGTATTCTCAATTCATAAATCCCAGAATATGATTTATCGTCATTCGTTCATCACTCTTTCTTCAGTCTAATGTTTATTATATCACCTTTCAATCAACTTCAGAACGAATTTGTTGTGATTTTATCTGTCATTTTTAAAATTATTGTATCCTCAACAATAACGATAAGTTATTTCTATTCGTGATTAAGTCAACCCGATTTCTCAGATTTATAAATCTGCTGCTTCACAATACAGATACCTATGCGCAGTACATAACTAAATACATATGCGCAGAATCTTAACTGACAAACTTCTATATATTCTGAGAAATCAAGGAATTTCTTGCATTCCGCGCTTGTTTCTCATGAGTTTGTTATCTTCTTTTCTCATCTCTTTCTGTTGAGTCCGTCCTGTTATTTTACTGATTTCTGGTCTAGGAGATTTCAGGTCAAAAACTCCATTCAGGAATCACGTGTTAGATTTAGGAACCACGTGCACCATTTAGGTTTTGAATATTTTTCCCAAATTTTTGGCAAATTAATTAAGAAAACCCCATTTCATTATGTACAAGGTAATGCCCCCCTTTCTTTTCACTAAATTAGTTAACCGTTTTTTATTTTCTTAATAGTTTATTATATTAAAAATGTTTGTTTCTAGTAGTTTTGTCCCTGATTGTCGACTAATTTATCAACGGTTTTAGTAACGTTCGTTTGAAAAAATCAATCGTTAAGTAGGCTATAATATAATATCTGGGTTATTTTATAATGACGATCAAATATCCATATCCTACTGAACGAAGAATTTTTCTGAACGCACGTCAGTTATTATTTTATAGAAGTAGGTTCATCTTTCGTATAAATAAAGTTATTATTTTTTAATGACATTGAATGAAAACTATATTTACCTATTACCATCAATTTTGGTGAAATGAGACTTTCATTATTGCCTTGAATTTTTCCATATAATATGTATTATCTGGTCGAAAAAAACTTCTTTGCTAATTTTTCATTTCGAAGAAATGGTAAATTTTCACGCACAAGAAAAATATGATCCTGAAAATCATTGGAGATTCATTTTATTGGCATCGTGCCTCGTTTAGTATCTGCAAAAAATGTACCTCGATAAAATTATTTCAGGGAATTCAATCACACAACTAAGTAAATGAAAATTATATTTTTCGCTCTCAACAATCACGTGTGTTTATTTTTATTATGATCGGGCTTCATCAAAATATGCATTCATTATTTCAGCATGAATATTTTTTCTGCTGAAACTTTGGTTGTTCTATTTCTATCGTGTTCATTGACTATTGCAATCTCTCGAATTTTTTTCTCTTTATATGTTTTTTATGAACATTTTAACCACTACAACTGAAATATTCATTATTGGTTTTTAAGTATCACACTTCAGATAAAATATGAAAGAAACATTTTTCAATAATTGAAATTTATAAATTTTGTAGCAGTAAAAGATTAGTTTTTAGTTTTCAAAATGGTTCAATATACTCAACACTTTTCGATACCGATTAAAATACTTTATATTCATTGAAGTATCGTCTAGGTTATGAAATAAAACACAATTAATAAAACTTCAACTAAAAAAAGTAAAAAAGATCTTGGTTTTCATTCATATCGCGAACGAGTCATTTGCATTCAATAATTTTCTATTTCATTTGGTGCTTCTGGATACTTTTTTCATAATTCAATTCAGTTTTGAAGGAATCGGGCTTGAAATAAATATAAAATGAGTCAAATATAATCTGTGAATATTCCTAAAAAATTAAATTCGTATTCTATTTTTCTGTTATCTCTTGAAAAAATGGCAAGGGATTATATGAGTACATATATTTAATTTTTCAATCAATGGCAGGAATTGGTGCTCAAATTTAGTGAACAACTATAATTATTATAGTTGTTCTATTCTACATGCCTTGTACACGTGGTTTCGACGTCACGAAATATGTATCATAAATTCTTGGAAAACGACGCCTTAAGATATCTACAGGTAGTAGATTCGACCTTTTTTGTTAGCAAAGGCGCCATTCATTCGTCACATTTGCCCATCGTAAACTTTTGCTTTCATTCAAAACTGAAGAGTGGATACTGCCGAGAACAATGGGAATTCTTTCTTCGTCTTTTTACAGAAAAAAAAAGTGTTTCGGATACTTCTCAAATTCTCATGAGATGGCTCAGAGAGATAAGTCATTTTTATTTGAAAACTGCCTACAGATTCGATGAAAATCACTTTTTGTCGAATAAATCACTCTGTATTTTCAAAAATACTTTACAAATTGATCCTCACTTCACAACATTAACTTTCGAGTCGCTATGTCAGAACTCTGCTTGATATCCAAACTGTTTGAAATAGAGCAAGAAACTACTAATAAATTGAAAGACTGCAAGAAAACTCATTTTTCAATTGCAAGGTATTTGAAGACGATATTTTAAATCGTAACCTTTTACCATTACAATCTTTTTTGGAGTTTAACTTATTTATAAATATGGGTTCTGAAACTTATTTTATTTATTTTTCCGAATCGATATAAATTCGGCAATTTTAATTAATGTTGTTGACTTCCTCCTAATTCTATTTTTATTACAACTATTTAATCATGAGTCACGAAACTCGATCGCGTGCCAATAATCTTAATATATTATGTGAAGAAAGCATCACAAATTTGGAATGAAATTTATTTATTCTGAAAATAGGGATATATTTCTAGACGCAGTCAGCATTCCTTACAAATTTCACTTCCTAATTTTGTTCCATATGATTCAGTAGATATTTTGCAATTCATCAATTTTGAGATGTTGAGAGGGCTATATTGGGACATTGTTTTATTCGTGTATAATTTAATTATATTTACATCAGCTTTTTCAACCAATTCAAAAATAAACACTCTTTCCTGAATATCTGATAAATGTATAAGTATTATGCAGAATATTTCACATTCCTTGAATTGGTGTTTTGAGAGTCTCTATGATCCACCAAGTCATTTTACATTGCTGTAGATCTGCTTCGAATTATATTTTTGAAAACCAGAACACATTTTGTGAAACGAAGTGACCCATTTTTTTTTATTATTCTTTACTATTTAATAGATGAACTTGCGGAAGAATGACATTAATACTGTTGAACCATTGAGTATCTATTTTACGTGTATAATTTCAATAATTTCAACTTACAATCCATAAACATATTGAGTTGAAATGCGTTGCAATAGAAATATTTATTTGAATTTTGCAATTTTGTGAAATCGAATGATAACGGTAATATCTCCTATTAGGTAATTTAAACCAGCGGAAATAGCGGTCAACTATGTA
The DNA here is from genome assembly GCA_013421045.1 of Propylea japonica. NCBI lineage: Eukaryota > Metazoa > Arthropoda > Insecta > Coleoptera > Coccinellidae > Propylea > Propylea japonica. The sequence goes on from CM024241.1 coordinate 72,628,086, forward strand.
GGTGCTATATTGGTGTTAATATTTCCAAGAAATGATTACACGAAATCATATTTCGATTATAACATAGCTCGCATGCAACTTTTAGCAAATTGAGGTAAATCATTAAAAAGAAATTTAGCACATACTTAGAGAGCCCAGTTAATCAACTCGCAAATAGAATTTTTAATGGAAAAAAGTTGAAAAGTTAATGATGATAATGATTTCATAAAACACAAAGCTTATTAGTGAGAATATCTCAATATTCATCCTTAATCGTTACTGAAATGTAGATATGGTGCATTCGAGAACTACAACCTCGTCGTAACCGCTCAACATTTTTTGGAACTTGTATCAAAAATTCTTTGACGATTTTTTAATTTTCATTGGCACTTTCAAACATGTATCACGATTGAAGAGATATTTCGCCATGGATTCCAGTCATATATTTCCGCTGCAAATGATTTTTATTTGAATTTGGTATAAAATTTTGTATTTGACATTATTCACTGCTGTCAGATGCTTGATGGATTTAGCTATGATACAGTAGAACTTTCCCTAACGAAGTTAATTCTCTCTATAACGAAATATTCAAAGAACATCACTCTTTGAATATGTATTGGTAAGAAAGTATAAAGGTGGGTTTTTACCGAAATTTTTCCGGACGTACGTAATAAACCCGGACCTCAAACTAAATCATTACGGCTGGCAGAGTGATCCTTCAGGACCAGTTCTAAATACAGCCCTAGCTGTTTGGTTTCAATCTAACTATCACGCTTGTGTGGAAGTTGTTTCAAAATGTCTAAAAGGATGTGCTTAAGTTTGAATGATAAACCTAAATTTATCAGTGAAGTCGACCGAGACATTGCCGACTATAAAAACAGATTTTCTGTATAACGAAAATCTTTATAACGTTTTTTTGCGGATTTAGCGCTTTCGTTGTAGGGAAGTTCCACTGTATTACATTGTTAGAAATGCTATTTCTACAGTGTTTCAGGGCCAAATCTACTCTAAATATAATCAAATCTTATAACAAAATACACAATGACAAGTTCATCGAAAAACTACTCATATGTCAACTTGTCCTTTTCCACACTGGTAACAGAAGTATGTCCCTTCTGCCGCCAAATCAAAGTTATCAGAGAACTCAATGCAGTATTGACAACATTGCGTATCAATCTGACAAGAAAATAAACAACATAACCTAAAATTTTAATATGGGGTCTTTATAAATGATTTTGACAGCGCAGCTGGCTTTTGATTATTTATTTATTTATATTAATCTGTTACGCCAGTTAGGGTGTCGAATTATATGGCTGGAATTATCAATGTCATAGATAGATAGAAATAAATATAGAGAGAGATTTGATAAATATGTTGAGTTTGCATAAAAAGCAGGAAAATGAAAATAATCCAAAGCTAACTGTGCTGTTACAATCATTTATAAAGACCCCGTATAAGTACACAGTGGGATATGCCAAATTGTCATGGCCAACCGACAGCACAAACTTTCGTGAACAGACTAGAGCATTATTTGTTCGTTACATAACATAATATAACAACTTTCCTCTCGTGAATAAAAAATCATTTAACACTCTTGTTGTATAAATAACTATTGTATCCATAAATCGCTTCTATTCGCGAAAAAAACACCCACACTCCTTTTCTCGTGGTCACAGAAAAACTAGGAATGTTCAGAATTTTTCCCAATAACTACAGCCTCCCCCCCACCATTCGGTATGGACCATCCAGAGATGAAGGAACATGTGAAGGAGTTGGAGAAACTTTTTCATCGCCAGTATAAAACTTCCAACGGACCAAATTTGATTAAACTCCAAGTCGAAAGTCTTATTTGACTTATTCGAACAAAGTGTAATATAGAAACGGGGAAAAAGTCAAATTGAACTGCGGATGGAATAACTGAGTTTGCTCATGGAATATTATGAAAGGAGCCGAGGTGTTTGATGCTTGCTTGAATCTCGTTAATTTCTAGTTCGGCTTCGAAAACGGTTCTCGATGTCAAAGAGATCGAGGGAACACTTGTTGACTTTAAATTTTTGATGATGAACGTTTACTGTTTTATTATTTGGGTTGTTTCCATTATTTCTCATTATTCTTTGCTACATTTTGGTCAAAATGCGAAATCCAGCTTCAGGCACTTCTCTTAAGGTTCGTTACTTCTGAAAAAGTGTTTCATTTGCTATATGCTTCCTGTTTTAAATAGGCATCCTTTATTTCAAAATCATCAATCATCATTTGATCTCTACACCATCTTTTCTAATTTTCACGAAACGTTGAGCTGTCGGTTGGCCATGACAATTTGGCATATTCCACTGTGTATATTCAAATTTTAGGTAATGTTATTTATTTTCTTGTCAGATTGAAAAGCAATGTTGTCAATATCACATGAAGTTCTCTGATAACTCGGAGGCACGTCGGACGAGGCCGGGTACATTCGGCAACGTTGACTTTATTTTACGTTATGACAGTAAATACTGCCAATCTCAGATAAATAAACAAACGCCTACTTTGCGCTTAATGAACGGAGTATAGTTTGGCATGTGACAACTTCCTAATTTGACAACCCAGATTATTTCGTGGGCATTAGAGGTTTCAATGTTGATTTCATAGAAAAATGTGTGCCACGAATTGTTCAATTTGCATATTTATTTGGTCGCAGTCCAGAAAAGTAGCCTGTGTCGTTGATGAACACAAATTGATTATTCGGAGGAGCTCTATAAACGTAATAATTAATTTTGAAAAATAAAGAACTTTTACCATTCAGGCATAAAAACCAATTCATTAAGAATATAATTCTTTAATTTCTTGACAGAAAAACCTCAATCGATTTAGTTCAAAGAAACTATATCATGTCTACAGATTCAACAGTATTAGCAGAGAGAAATGTGAATAGGGCTCCACATCTTTTCACGTATGATAACACAGAATCAAGTATTGTGGCTTTTTCTTCGAGATAAACATACTATTTTTCTACAGATCATTCGATAATTGATATAGATTAATTTTGGGAAATTTCATTAAAACATTTATGGTGCTTTGAAATTCGCAAAAAAACAACTTTGGTTACAAAAAAAACATATTTAGGTTGAATTGTTCTTCTCGAAAGTGAAATGTGAAATAATTATGGTGAAATTTCCATTCCTGGGCTTCCTCCATAGGTGGTAAAGTAAAAAAATTCTAATTCATCAAAACTCTAACAGCTGAGGAAATATTTCCCTATAGTAAGAAATTCTTGACTTTTTCTTCGCGAACTTTTGTTATGAATGTCAACATTTTCTCGCGATTTACGGAAAATACCACTTTACAATGCAGTCGAGTCATTTGTCATAGAGCCAATAAGATAATATCACACATTATTTTCCTCAAAACACATTTATATCATAATATAAGGCCATTTCTATTTGAAGCTGCATCACTTCCAAACTGATGCAGAATCAGTTGAGGCGCTTTCTATTTGACAATGTTGTGATTTTGAACTGATGCTCATCACTTCCAACTACTGTTGCTTTCTGACAAAATCATTTTAACTTCTACAATCACTTCAGTTTATCATAACAATAACATAACCTAATATTTTGGTGAATGTTTACAATTTACTTCTAAACATAACAGAAAGTGAGTTATCAACCTCGGTTTTCATTGCAAGTAATGAATAATTCATATTACTTGTAGAATTTCTGACCAAACTATCGTCGATATTCCTATTTGGTATTCTGATTTCAGACCTTATCATTTTGTTGATTGTCATCCGAAAAAGACATGTTCTATTTGTCAAAATCACTTCACTTCCAGCTGAAGTGATTTCGGAAATTATTCAGTCAAATAAAAAGCTAGGATACATAACGAAAATCAGTGTAGTTTATCCTATAGCGACTTAATGGTTTTCTAATGATGTGTATTATAATTTTTTGTTTATTCTGATGATAATAGACATTAATATCACTGTTCTCGTGTTCCACCGAATCTAAAAAAATTTCAAACTTCAAAATGAGGATACAAATTAACATAATCAAGAAAAAATTAAGGAGTCTACTTCATTTTTCGTTGATATTTCACTAGAGTTCATGACTCGACGCAATGATGAACTTTTGATAGTAAACGACGGACCAACCTCCCTCTAAGACCGTCCGAAAAGCTTTCAGCCCCAAAGTTGACATTAGGGGACACTAACTTTCTCCATATCTATCCCCGAAATCTCTCCAACGAATTTTCCTAGGAATCGATCCTCGAATCAGGCCGATCACCTTCAAGCATAAAATCCTAATTGAATTATCCTGTAGCTTATTGCCCTTAGACAGGGTCCCTAATTGTTTTTTCTCTTCCCTTACAGGCAGAGCTAGCCATGAAGCGAGAGGCTGACGGTGATATGGGATCCCCACAAAAACGAACTCGCAGAGGAGATGAGGAAGTACGTCTATTAATACCAAGCAAGGTGAGCTACTTTTTTTTACACGTCGATTTTTTTTTCTTTGAGCCTGAGCCTACCAGGAGGTCAGAATAGATTGCGTTTCTGTGGTTGAAATCGGCAATGACGAATGCGATTGATATTTCTTAGGGTATGAGATGTCTTGTGGAAACTATAGCCTTGAAAGTTAACCAATGGTTGTTATAATTCAAGTATTGAATGCTCCGATTTTCTTTCACTAGTTCAAATTTAGAAACGGGTGACATGGTCGAACTGAACAAGGTGGCTTTTCAGCGACAAACTTTTGACCGGTATCAAATGAAAAATAAATGTTTCTTGAATACCAAACTCATGGATGGGTTCTATACCCAGACGTACTGATTTTCCCACGCAGTAGAAAAATATTCACATTATGCTATATCACTTTTCTCCGCAAATGTATCGTTTTCTGAGATACGAAGTTTTACCTGGAAAATGTCTAAAAATGGTACGCCATCAAGATATTTTAAAGTTACAATAATTTTTGAATTCTTCGTTATATTCGTGACAAAAATTCTCTCCTGCCATTTTTTGAATGGGGCGCTCTTTTTATGATGAAAAAATGAAATATCTTAGCGCGTACTTGTCGTTACTTTAACACATTATGCAGTAGCTTCGCTTAGTTGATATATTTTTCACATTAAAAGGACGTTTCATACGAAAAAAAAGGCAAAAGAGAATTTTTGGTCACATACTGAACGAAGAATTCAAAACTTCATGTCAGAAAATGCGTAAAACTTATTTTTGAAACTCACTAAATTTCACAGAATAAATATGAAATTTCTGTCGTTGCCTCTAATAAAAATAGATTATAGGTGTGAAATTAATACAAACTGCGCATACGTATATTCTTCAAGAATGAATTATGTTTATAAAACTGTAAACAACTTATGAAACTTATCTTCGAGTCATAACTGGAATAGTTTGTATAATTGCTATTTGTTTTTTCTTATCGCATTATGACTCAACTCGTTATCGGACGTATCAACAGAACAGTATTGACAATGCTGAACCTATTTCTATGCATTCTTATTTTCATCAATGATATTCTCGCCAGCTGTAACGGATTATGAATGATTATGTTTCTATTGAAACATTCATATAATTACTTACACTCAGAAAACTTATACAGGCTGTCTGTAAACAAATTCGAGGGACTTTGGGAGATGAAAATAATCAGCGGTAGTTATAACTTCATTATTAGGGCTTGAAAATTACAACCCAATGATTTTCGTTCAAAAATTGTTTTCGTGGGATAGATTTTCCAAAAATAAAATTCTCTTACGGTTTCCCATTCAATTCTGGAGAAAAAAGTCTACTGCAATATCCGATACAAACTTACAAGCAGTTATGATCACTGTTCATTCCATTTTATCGTATAAGTGTTCCATAGAATTAATATTCTCAGATATTGTATGTCTATGACAGGAGATAAAGATGTTCTATAAATCTTTCTGAAGGTTTAATTACTAATTTCCGGAAGAAAATTATATCCGTAATATTTTAATTTTACAAATAGAACTTTCTTTCGATTAATGAGCATAATTGACAAAACCTATTTTGAGCATAAACAATATCTTAGAATATTCATTCTATGGAACATACGATGAAATGAAATGAACAGTGCTTGTAAGTTTTTATTTTTCCGAGAAAAGTATACGAATGTATCGAAATTTTGCAGGAGACTTTTTTTTCTCCAGAATTGAATGGGAAAACATAATAGAATTTCATTTTTCGATAAAAAATCTATCCCACGAAACCAATTTTTGAAGGAAAATCATAGGATCGTTATTTTCGACCCCTTATAATAGAGTTATGGGATCAAAATGTATAGTTTTATGACTGATGCTCAGTTGCAGGAACGTCCATTAAAATTTAAAGGTCCATTAAACCCTTAATCCTCCATTAGTTCCTTGTAATAATGGAGGATTAAGAGTTTAATGGACTTTTAAATTTTAATGGACGTTCCTGCAAGTGACACTCAGTGTATTATAGGCCTTCTAAAAAAAATTCAAAACTGTCAACTCGTCATCGCCCTTCAAAGGCTGTATCTTGAAAGGGAGTTCGCTTTAGAAAAAATTTATATGAATTACCCCTTCATTTTTCATCGAGGAATCATCTCCCTAAGTCCCTCGCATTTGTTCACAGACCTCTTAAACCCCGATGTACTAGTGGAGGTCCTAAATTTCATGGAATAAAAGGGTTTCAATTAAAATGAAACAATAAATCTATCTGTCTTCAGAATAACCAGCCTCGAGTTGTAGTTATATATTTATAAGGTCTTCGATTTACTTTTTCTGAAAGATCTTAAAAATGTTCTGATCTTTCGCCTAAAAATGATCCAAAAATAGCCTCTTTCACCTCATTGCGGTCGGAAACTCTCCTTTCCGTTGAATGTTTCAATCGTCAATTTTTCACCCCTGTGAATATTCCTGATATTTTATGAAGACTTCTTCGTCACTTTGGCAGTTTGGTATTGAGGTTCTTTTTGAATTCGAAGTTGCTATTGTTTTTTAATAACCCAACCTACAACTCTCTATATTCCGGAAAATTTAAATACCGAAGCAACACTGAAAACTGATGTATTAAATTTACCGGTCTAACAAATCACATCAACAAACATCCAGGATACAACATCGCTGAAAAATTTCAAAATTGCAGCCATAATTCATAACGCATCTGTGAACGATTATACGTCGCTTTATTTTCGTTCCGCTGCTCAAGAATTTTCATCATCGACTCGAAATATCTGGGATAATACGATTCCGAAACGTTGGCAGCGCGCCCGAAAAGTTTTATGTTTACTTTATCCGTGAAATTTCCGAAATTAACCAAACAATAAAATTAAAATATTTACGACATCTTTAGTGGTATTCCCTTGGAATTTGTCTGGCTGTTTCGGCAATTATAAGGTTGATGGCTGCAGTTGAGTGGGGATTCAAAGTTTTCTTTTATGTTCTTTGCTGAAAGGAAACGTTCTTAATGAAGCTGCCACCTCGAGATCTTTGTGTAATTTCAAAGAAGAAATTATTCTTGAGATATGAAATGTTCGTGTTGGTTCAAAGGTTTTTTGTACTCCTATTTATTATATTTGAATACTAAGTGTGGATAATTGAAAAGTAAAATGTATTCGAGGAAAACACAAAAGTGTATATTATTGATGTGTTAGACTCAGTTGTAGTCAAATTTGTGTGAACGATAATGCTTTGAAATATAGCCAGTAACAACAATAGTACAATCAAAAAATGATCTTTCAATTTAAATAACTATTTTGATTCAGAAATCCAGCTTTTTTTTAAGTGGGTCACTGTAAGTTTGAAAAATTGTGAGTAGCTTTGTTGTTATGCTAAACTGGTCTCGTGTAGTTTTGGCGTATCTGATACCCTTTTCGAATGGAAAAAAATCGAACGATTGCTTAGAACTGCTCAGAAAAATCAAATTGTCATAATAATCCAAATAGGTTTTTTAGAGGTACACTCTCTCAACAATCAAGAAATTAAACATAAGAATTTATTCACCGCAGCTTATCAACTCTGCATTTTTTGAGGATACTGAAACGAAATTAATATATCTTCTTTATCAATTGAGATCAATAGAAATTGTTTTAATAATAAGTCCAATCCACCATATGGTTATTATCAAACTACATAATTATAGGTTCACGGAATAACAGAAACATAATTAAATTAATACCTACTACCCATAATCAGCCCACGCTACTGTACTGGAATGCTGTTGTTTGTAAACAATCATGTTTTTCACATGTTTTGCAAAAAAATACAGAGCTAAGGCATTTTTCAGAAGTAAATGAACTTCAATATCACTGCGAAGCACATTGAAGTGTAGAATCGCGAAAACAGGCGCAAATATCTTGAGAAACAGAGAATACCCAAACTTAGATTCCTTACCCCTTCAGTTTTATTATATTCAAATATAAAGTTATTAATTATCGATGGCAGAGTTAACTTTAACAATCGGATACTTGAATATTACTATTACACCATGCCTTTTTCGTGCTTTTTTGTCGGCCTGTCTAAATTTAGTGAATGGCATATTATAATAAACAAAAAAAGATGAAGTGACATAGGGTAAAACCCGGATAGATGCCCCATTTTCAAAATACCTAACTTCCGAAACACGTATCAAAAAATTAATTTTATAAGTAGCTGCTACAGTCACCCTGGACCTTAGTTTTGTAAGGGTTATTGTAAAGTGAAGCCGTTTTTCGCTAGTGTGTGCGATCATATTAGCTTAGCATCGAACTTCACAAACATGCCAAACTTTTAGAGGTAGGTATTTGCCGCTATATAATTTTTGAAGTGGTAATAAATTCATTAATTTTTTCATTACGCCAATACAGTGTTTCATTGAATGTACATCTGAGAACAAATAGTTTTTGTTTTCTTCTTAATTTATTAAAAAATTCATGGGCATCTATCCCTATCGCAAAGGATAGTTGCCCTGATTTTTCGAGGTTTAGCTGCCCTTTAGGACATCTAAACTAAAACCATATCTTCTTAGCAGATTTTCGATTCATTGTGTTATTTTGATTTTAAACTTGATTCCTGATCATTTTTGTTGAGACTTATTATGTAATTAATTTATCATGAATGTGTGGAATAATGCTTTATGTTATATGAAGAATGCAACTTTTCGTTAAATATATGCTTTTGAATTCAATTAAAAATGCATAATTGTTGTTAATTCGATCCATGTTACGTACATAAAGTTGCTGTTTTAAGCATAGAAAATCTCATTGTATTTAGTTGGGTTTTTGGTTCACACAGTATGAAGGGCATCTACCCCTCCCAGTATTTTCATGGTGGGGCAACTATCCATACTTGTAGGCAACTATCCCCAAAAAAGGGTTCTACAAAATCAAATTATTGTGCAATTTGGGATTGCTATGTCAGAGAAGAGTCTCAGTAATCCAAATCAAATAATGGGTCTTCCTACACTCATAGAAATTACACATATAAAATCAATATTTTCAAAATATGAGGCCAATTCAAAAAGTGGGGCATCTATCCGGGTTTTCCCCTAATCTTTTTCACTTATATATGAATAATTTAGACTCATGGCTTTTATTGCCTGATTTTTAGTTCATCCAAGGCTTCACCTTCTATCTCCTGTAAAACCATTTTTTTGGTATTTTTCAGAATAACAGTTACAGTTGCAATAATAGTTATAAGTGATTTTTTAAATTCAATTTCATCTTCTATTGTTTGCATCCTTATTTTTTCATATCAATACAGGTACCATGGTATTTTTTCGAAAATATTCCAACAAAACACAAGCTTAAGGTAAAATATCAATTTCTTCAATGTTTGCAATTTTGGAATTACTACCTGAAACCCCTTGAAAATGCATGGTGTAATAGTAGTCATTTGGGGGAAATTTGCCCATCAAATAGCCCTGAAAAAAGGCTCGAATATAGACTTGTAAAAAGGCATGGGTAATAAGGGTATTATGGTCACATTTCGAATTAGGAAACACAGAATACTCCAGTTTGCAAAAGATCTTTGCTCTGTCCATTCATAGTCCATGACGTGGATCAGAAAATAGCCATTCTGGACTCGAATACCAGGGGCATGTTCCAAATAAATTAGCAGTTTTCGCATCCGGTAGCGGCAGTGATACCAACATCAACCGATTTTCCGATTCAGGGGGCGCATTATGAAGGCGCACGAATAAATTACCTGAAAGTACCGTAAAAACGATAGTTTTTATTTACCAGGGCACGTTTTCCTCGCGTTTTATACTTTCATAACCTCTCCTGACAATAATCGGGATATATTTTATTGCGCGTTTAATGTTTCCTCACAGAAATAGTACATGAAGGTATAAATGAAATTGGCCACATCGAAAGCCCTTTCGTGATAAATAAAGGAAAAACGCGATGAGAATGGCAATGCTGCAACGTGAAAAGGGGAAATTTAAAGGTTTTTCGAATTTACAGAGGGTTCATGTTCGTGCCAAGATGAGGATTGAATGTCGCGATAAATTCCGAGACGGTATTCTTTCCTGTTGTGTTTTTTTATTTGGTTGGCGTTTTGATGTTACGAATGAACTAGTTTCATGAATATTCTCGAATATCGGGGTGGTTTGTTTTCGACAATATTGATGATCGTTTTCTCGTTCGGAAATAGAGCTCATATTTTCATATCGACTGCAAGGTACTCAGAGTAAAAAGTAAACCTACTGTTGCCTTCACGCATTCATTATGCAGCGAAGTAGAATCTATTTTTCGGCGCGAACAAACTTCCGGCGTTGTGAAATCGTGCCGTATGTTTATTCCGTATTGGGATAATTGGTTCACCGCTCCCCTACTCTGATAATAACGGCTTGTGTCTATTACAGTTAATTCTGGCATTGTCTGTTAGTGTTTAGTTTCTTGATGCAATGTGTTTACATTTTCAATTCGATTTGACGTTCATAAACTAAATTATTGCAATGATTTGATGGCAGTTTATTGTTGCTTAAGGCTATTCCGTTAATTATAGCTAGGGCAATATTACGAATATGTTGTATTATTTTCAAGAATTTGAGAAATGCAAATCTAACCAATTGTTTACTTCACCCCAGTATGCAGGGAAATACTTTTCATCTCACTCTAATGGTTGCTTGACCACAATGCAGTACTATTCACGCGTAGGAGCTTCTCTATGTTTATTTCTTACTCTGAGGCCCCATCTGATCTGAGAGCGAAATCTAATAACCTTTACAACATCTTTTCCAAATTAAAAAACTCTTTCAAAGCAGTGGCGGCTCGTGAGATTTCAAAAGAGGAGGCCCGAGACCACGCAACCAACAAAATATTTATTTCGAACTGGGCTTCCTGTCAACCACTGGCATTTATTATACCATTCTACGCAGAACGAACGATTATGAGCAGAATTAGTGATTAAATTTGGCATTGCTGGTCTTAATTCCTTGAGTTATGAAAATTTTTGTCACCTTAAGGCATTTTACTGAAATTATTATTCAAAATAAAATCTACAGGATCTTTCGTTTCTTTAAGTTCACTACTTGCATTATAATTCCCACTTCTTGTTTCCGTTTCCATCTTTCTTTCTGAAATACTAAAATCTTACCTACAAATTTTCCCGAAAAAACCGCACGCTGAGAGGATTTATACTTCGTTAATGAAAAGGAATGGAATCAAAACAACAGCTGATCTCCACCCACGATCGTCGGGGTTGATTCAGGCTGATCGTTCAGTTTCGGCTAAGCTCGTTCGCCCAGAAGCTAAAATAATGCCACGGAGTCGGGCCTCCGACACATGATCTACAGCTTGAATTATGAGATTTGGATAGTAGATAGAATGAAGTAAATAATACAGATATAGAAATGTGATTATTTTTATTTGAACTTGAATTTAAAATTGAATGAAATGCAGTGAAATTAGGGGAGGCCCGGACTCCTCTGCTTTCTCTGAGCAGCCGTCCCTGTTTCAAAGGTTCCTTTATAAAAGCGAATGTCCTATACGATCACTCATTTCTGATATGCCACATTCCGAATTAATAACCCAGAATCATATTGAATTTTACCTAGGAAATTGCTGCATGCATATGCGTAATATTCGTGCAATAGAACTGCACCGTTGCGATTCGATCTGCATTATAAAATTCTGCGGTGAAATTAAACAGGAAACTGAATCACCCCGGTATGAATTCTGATTAATATTCTGTGCATTACTTAGGATACAGAGAACGTTCTAGGTAATAATGAATTTGTTTGCTATTGAATACTGGGATTTATCGACCATGGATTATAGGAATAGTTTATTGATTTCACTATTCTGGGACATGAATGCCAACAATCATATTCGATAGATGCTAGAATGATCGATGATTTTATTTTCAACCTCCGCAGTTATTCAATCCTTCTTTTTCACAACCCAATAAATTCTCACTAATTTCTTTTAAAGTTTTTAATTTGGAAACAAATTTTTGATCTTGACTATTGTTAATAGCGATATTAACAGTTTCGAATGGCCTCTGATGTACGATCATTCGTTAGCGTCTGTGTCATTCTCAGATCAATAAAGAACATAGATAGGCCCTGTCAGATGTAAACGGAAACAAAAATGAGGGAAAAATCTCTATGTTTATCTCCTTTTTATTAACATTAACCTAAATTTGGTTATTCCTATGATTTTCAAGATATTTGTGCCACTTTTGGCGCCAGGATTCTACATTTCAATGTGCCCTGCAGTGAAATTGAAGTTCATTTACTTCAGAAAACTGCAAACAACAACATTCCAGAGTTGAGTACAGTAGAATGGGTTGCTTAGGAGTGGTAGATATTAATTTAATAATGTTTATTTCATTTATTGAAATCATATTACATAGGATAAGATGTGGTTAGTTGAAAGAATGACTACTTTTCAGTATTGTGACCTATGAGGTCTTTTGTGTATTACCACAAAACTGCTGAGTTGATTATTCAATCAAATTTCTGTAGTCAGCCCTTGTTCAGCTAAGCAAGAAAGGATATGCAGTCCAGAAACTAGCATCATATATCATCGCATAAGTTCAAATATTTATCCAACAATCCAATATTTCTCCAATATTACGTTGCGTGCTCCAGAGCGTATCATATGGGGGAATACGGTGTTGTAATAGAAAATAACCGGTATAGGTTATGGGCCACGGCCTGGAGCGTGCACAGAACGAGCTGTCGTGGCCTGTATAGATCTCTTTCGGCTCATTGCCTGAGGCGACATCTGTCTGGCGTTCGTCGTTTGCGGAAAACCTTTTTCCGGTTAACCCTTTCCGGTTATTCTTTGTTCCGTTCATTTCCCTCACAATTAGAATACATAAAACGGACATAAAATATGCAATGCAGCAAATTTTTGAATGCGAAAAAGATGTAGTCAAGTTTATTAGATCACATTAGATAATGCGTACTCAATTGTAACATTCAGTACTGTAACCAATAAGGTCTTTTGTGTACGACCATACAACTGCTGAGTTGATTATTAAATCAAATTTTCTGTAGTCAGCTCTTGTTCAGCAAGGCAAGGGAGTATATGCAGTTCAGAAACTAGCATCATATATCATCGCATAAGTTCAAATATTTATCCAACAATCCAATATTTCTCCAATATTACGTTGCGTGCTCCAGAGCGCATCATATGGGGGAATACGGTGTTGCCATAGAAAATAACCGGTATAGGTTATGGGCCCCGGCCTGGAGCGTGCACAGAACGAGCTGTCGTGGCCTGTATAGATCTCTTTCGGCTCATTGCCTGAGGCGACATCTGTCTGGCGTTCGTCGTTTGCGGAAAACCTTTTTCCGGTTAACCCTTTCCGGTTATTCTTTGTTCCGTTCATTTCCCTCACAATTAGAATACATAAAACGGACATAAAATATGCAATGCAGCCTTTTTTGCCGATGACACATTTCATGGGGAACAATCGGTCTGGGGGCAGCGGCGGTCTTGGTTGGCGGCGGCTCGCATTTTTATCTACATAATCAGCCGTTTCGGCCCCCCTTTTCTGGAAAATTATGAAAGTTGCAAGAAACCACGCTCTGGGATTTCGTTTCCGCACGAGATGACAGGAGTGACCTTTTGATAAGTTCGATGAATATTCATGTGGCGTTTTGACGGAAACGCGGATCTGTGTTCCTTATGTTTTCGAAGAATGTGTTGTGTTTTACTGCTTATTCACAGTAATGTTAATGGTAATGTCAATGTTGAGCTACGATGTTAATCCTTTAATAATAGAGATAATATGATGCAACTGTTCACATTAATTTAATGTTGAACGTAAAGTTAATGTAGATGTTATTCCATCAGAAATTTTTCTTGAATTCTCATCATCATAGTTAACATCAGCCAATGAGAAACGTTGTTTTTGTAGATGCCACTGTTTATTTATCATTTTTGTTTCCTTACATAACCTTTCTTATTGTCAGAATGAGTACAACATTATGATAAAAGAACAAAAGATTTTGAGATCTACACAAGAAAAATTGAAAATTTTCAATTGTTTCCCTTTCAGAGACTGGGGGTGAAAAACCTTAAAAAGTTTTCTAGAAAAGAAAAATAAGCTCTGAATTAAATTAGCAATGTCTTAACAATAGTACCTAATACTTTCAACTTCAGATGGTTTAAACATTTTCTCGGTTATTGAACCATAGAAATCGTAAAAAAATAAAATGCTCGACAACAAACGAGACAAGAATTCAATAGAAGAACTCTGTTTTTTGCATTTTGATTTTCTTATTTAGTTTTCTTCAACACCACATGATTGTGAAAGCTCTTGGATTGTTCTTCATCCAATTTATATCAATTCTGTCCTTTTAGTTTTGTAAACTCGGCGAAGCATCGAGATATAATAGAGAAGAGACTCTATGACATACAATTGAGTAAGAAAAAATAGAACAACTGGGCGGGGCTAAGTCGGGGACCAATATGGCGGAAACTTCAGGGTTGAATTAAGTTGACAGTTTTTTCTGTTTACATATTTCACACCCAAAAAATACGATGTGTTGGTCTTTAGGAATCCTGTTCAAATAAGGCCAATCGAATATCAAATAAACAATTTTTCTTCAGGCGATAATATACACATATAAAAGGATATCAGATTACCAAGACAGACTAGCAAAATTTCGAATGCGGATCTGTTCAGTACTCATCCCTACCAGTGATATGTTTTTCCTCTAATTTTCTTCTTATTTGTCTCTTCTCTGCTTGAAGAAAACTTTACAGTGCACGATACCATTTTATGGTATATTATTAGGCAGAAAAATCACAATTTAACTAGAAACAGGCGCATTATTGCAATTCCTCCATAAAATTCAGCGATTGTCAAATTTGACGTTAGGTGGTAGTAATATGGCGCATCTGATACCACGTTTATTTCAATGATATCAACTCTATACTATCGTATCTCTATGGCGCGAAGTGTCTTCATGTCATTTGACAGCTTGTCACTATTTCCGGTTGACCACAAACTTTAAATACATGGTTCTTGTTTTCAGTTGAGCTGCTCAATGATATAATTTATCATGTAACATGTGTCCCCACGTCGTTAAATTGTGAATAATGTCAAAAATTATATGATGCTACCTCCCCATAGCAAATAGTGCATATCTACCAGTTTAACGATGTTCCTAGTTTCATTGAGGCACAAATTACGGTCATCATCTATTCAGTAGTTGCGGCAATTAAATTCTGGCGTATATAATACATACATGTAAACGTCCGCATGTAATTTGGATGTGCAGCAGATGTTTTCTTAGTATTTACACTCTCTGGACAATAATTATTTGTTCTGTTAATCTGGGAACTTATGTTTGTTCTAATCTTACAAATCTGATATTTATAGAACGTTTATCAGATACTTAAATCTTCATTTCTTCGTGTTTTTGGAACGATAATGAAAAGTTTTCATCACCTTGAGATACTTAATAGTTATACGGGTAGACAGAAGTTTTTTACTGAGGTTGTTTCTCTGTGCTCTTGTATCTTGGAACCATTTACCTATCAAAAGAAAAATTAAATCCTATCAATTTATTTGGTGAGATTGATGATAGCCTTCCAAATAAAAAAACGCCGAAATAAGATGAAAGTAAATGACTTATAACTTTGTTTTGAGGATCTATTCTAAATATTTTACACCTGTTCACGTAAACCACTCAAAGAAATTATGACGTGTTGTCGTCTGAACTCTTTTGATAAGTAATATTTCTTACCATACAATTAGCCTGAATTTCATTGAAAATGGTGGCTTTCCTCCTTTATCTCAGATGTGATGGGTATGTAATGAGAACAGGTGGGTAAAATATAATAAGGAATAACGCCCTCTACGATGAGCAACTCTAGTAAGGTTAGATTCTCTCCGAGAATCTAACTTACTTAATTCGATGGATCTTGTGACACTGAAATGATTATTCATTTATTTATTTATTTAGCGTATGGCACATCGCAGGCAATTACATAACAAGAATAATAAATTGCTTTTGCCATATATGTTGAGGTGGCAGACTCGTGTACACTTGGTCCGAGTTTCCTTGTCAATTGGTCCTTAGAAGAACAGATTATCCATTAACATCATGTTCAAGATGCAAGATGAAAACTTCCATATTCCTTTATGGAGTACAAACTCGAGAACAAACAGGCCCTTCATATTTGTCAGCTTAATCAAGTCCAATCCAAAGGATTACCATATATTGCAGCAAATAGCATATTTCTATATCGATATCGAATATTGCCGTACCCCTCAGCAAAGGAGAACTTAATCAAGCATACGATAGACTTGGCCTTTCCTCTGATCTTCGACGAGGGAGCTTTGTAAGGGACATTTTGCCTGTGGTGAAAATGCAGTAATGATAGATCCTTTAAAGGGGTCAGTTAAGGGTTGGAGACCGACACCCAGACTTAATTAAACGATATTGAACATCTTCTCGGATATTTTCATGAACGGGGAGAGTTACTAAGAAGAGCATTAAAGCAAAAGGATGATTTATTACGTTGTAATGGTGCCAGAAAGCAGCAGAATGTGTAATGTCAGATTGTAATAATAAATTTGGGGAGAAATAAACTGACTTCGGCTTGGAACTTGTTTTAACATTATCAGGGTGTTCCATAAGTCGTTGGTCATAGCCTTATGGTGAATGCAGTTGGTTGTTTAGTATCCTAAGAGATTTCGGAGATACAGGGTGATTCATGAACATTGGCTTTAATTTGCGATAGCTATAACTCTGGAATGCATGGTCCGATTTCGATCAAATTTTGTGGGTTGTTCACATCAGGAAATTTCATTATTGCAATAATTTAATCTAAGGGGTTCAATTTTCACTTTGCATAGCACACCTGTCGCAATAGAACAGAACCTGGAAGAATTCATGCTTTATGTAATTTTTTCGAAATGCGATTCTGTTTTTATTCCTTTGGTGATAATATTTATTGTCTTTTGACGAAATTTCAAATAACTTCGAATTTTTTTCGAGTATATTTCATTTTGAAGCCTCAGTTTCTACTGGATAAAGGGCCCACTCACTAAGAGGGAAGCGCGAAGACTTGAATGCGCGTGGTACGGGTTACAGTGAAAACAGTGTGTTTATGGCGTTCCGATGTTCGAAATTTTGAATGCGCAGTTTAGCGTGTACATTTCTCATCGTACGGGGAAGAATGACCAAGAACGACCGTGTATGAGCAACAAGTCTGTGCACGTTTCATATTTTTATAAATACAGTGTCCGGTTCGCTATTTATACATTGAACATTTTTTCCTTAATAACAACACACGCCACTGCCATTTACATTCGACGTCATCTCACGCTTGTCGCACATCCTCACTCAACACGCAAAAGTGTCTGTGTGCGGGAAATATGAATGTACACGTTTACGTTACAGCAAACGTGCAGATACTTAACTGCGCATTCTTCCTTCCTAGTGAGTGGGCCCCTTTAAAGGGTGATCAAAGAATGTTTTATCAAGCTAGGAATTTTTTTGGAAATATATTTTGAATTGTGATTCAAATGAGGTAAACCATCTAAGAAAATGTAATACGAAAATGAATTCGCTCTGAAACACGAAAAATTTTGACTTTTATTCCGTAGAATAGCAATTTTTGAATGAATAATTAGAAGTAGAATTCCATCTCTACAAATTTTGACAATCTTTTTATTTTCAGGTTGCCGGTTCGATTATTGGTAAGGGAGGCTCAAACATAACGAAACTCAGAAGCCAGGTCAGTATTAAATCCATCTACCCACATCATTTCATTTATTTCTATCCATATGACAAGTGTTCACTGACCCTAAATTTGCACGATTTTGATATCAAGAAAGCACAATTAACAATTAGAGCCACAGCCAAGCTGTTTGCGATAACACTAGGCCCTAAAGACAAAGGTGGTCCGCATAGAATATAGATGTAATTAACTCATCTTGTTCTCTGTGATATCAGAATTGGTCGAATGGTCGGACACTTGTTTCATCCTGCAATATGCAGGATCAGATCATGCGGGGTTTTGCTTGATAATGTTCATAAACTGCGGTAATCGGTCGGGACCAAATTGAATAAAACATGCTTTGGCTGGTTAGGACTCGATTTATAGAGTCTTAAATTGTGAACTTGCTCCACTGTTGGATTCGGCGAGTATTCTCATTTTAGTAATATGTATGTTCAATAGTTCGAAAGGAATAATTAATTTAATTTTGTCTCTCAATCACGATTCTAGGATTGTGTGATTAATTCATTAATATAATTGCCAAATAGCTGGCAAATGAGCAAAATTATGAACTCAAATGAAGGCGTCTTAAAGACTCAATCTTGAGATGAGTACAGTTTATTTAAACACCGGAGTTACTCCAGAAGCTCCTTAAATTCACAAGTTCGAATTGTTCATTGAAACGCGGGGATGAAATAAATAAATAGCCTCAAATTTGTTCCTCAACATTTGTCTCTCATCACGATTCTAGGATTTTGTGATTCATTTTTCACTAAAATTGCCAAGCATTAAAAATTAATTAAGTATTACCTACTCAATTTCCATTCAGGAAAAAACATATTAACACAATGCAACGTGGAAAACATCGTTATATCAACTGGAAAATCTCCAAATGAATTATGTTTAGCAGTAACAATAAGTTTGTTTATATTTTTCGATTCAAATTGATCTTCTCTATTTGCGGGTGAATTCGAGAGGTTAAGTAACTTTTTATGAGACTACACAAGTTGATTCTTTTTCCGGCAACCGTCCGGGGTGTACCCACTTCTCGGGCGCTTTTTCTTCGAGAAAGTGGCATTTTCCGATCTAGTCCGGAAAGTCCGTACTTTCCGGACGAGACCTGGAAGATAAGACATAAACAGATATTATGTATCGTTTTTTTTAGTGATGTTTTTGGGCGGTTCAATGTGTTTGTTGCATTCATACAAAATGGAAATAGTTTTAATTTCTAATTGTTCATTTTACGGTTTTGCGGATGCCACTGGAGCCTAGCTTCGAGGCTCTCCTGTCTTTTCATCTTCACAACAACAATTACTATTCAGAAGATGTATCACCTCCATTTTGTTGTTTAGTTGTTGTTGAGAATTTTTAGAAATATTATATACTTTGGCTATTTCCATCATTTTCTTCTGCACGTTTAGGACAGCATTCTCCAGTTCTTGCCAGGAATCAATCTTTGTACTTGTAACTTCCAAGAAAAAAATTCGTTACTTTTGGGGATATTTTTCATCCTTAAGAGTCTTCGAAAAATTGATCTATATAGTCCGTTCACAAAAGGTTGAGCCGTGGTATGGCCATGAAAATTTGGCATATTCCACTGTGTATATTAAAATTTTAGGTTATGATGTTTATTTTCTTGTCAGATTGATGCGCAATGTTGTCAATATTGCATAGAGTTCTCTGATAACTCTCAAGCTCATCGGACGAGGCCGGGTACATTCGGCAACGTTGACTTTATTTTACATTATGACAGCAAATACTGCCAACTTCAGAACAAACACCTACTATGTGCTCAAACTTTCGTGAACCGACTATATTTGTGATTCATTGGATTGTCAAAATTTTGATATTTTTATTTAGGATATCTGCAAATGGTTGACATTGACACGCCTTCAATTTTCTTCCTATCGAAAGAAGACAAACTAAAATATGGAAAATTGAAGGAAGCTGCTTTTATGTCAATGGCCGAAAATCCCATCAGTCCACCATGTGTAAACCTCCTAAACTTCTGAGCTCCAATAATCAGACCAAATTTGAAAAACACCAACAAAACCTTGAACTCAAAATATAAAGATTCTTTCATTGATTTTGGAGAGTGACAAATATTTTCCAAAGTAACGTTTTCTGGGAGTTCAAAGTTTAAAGCGTGATTCCTGACGACGGCTGACGATTGCTTGTAGAAACGTTAAATAGGAACAAGGAAAACGATGGTAATAGCCCAAATGGCATTTTGAAAATTGCTACAAGAAAACACATTGTATCTATGTGAGCCTTTCCCCATTGTTCAATAACTGTCTCAGCTGCGCTTACTGGGGTGTACCGATGGTCAGAAACCTGTTCCTTCCCCATATTCTCCGGAGAATATGGGAGGGTCAGGACCGGCTAGGTCACAATACGTTCGTAAACCGGGTAAGATGATAATTCCCCGTCTGCGTTATTATCTTGAGCCGATTTCCGACGTAGTTTCCTTGGGTATTATACTAATGGGTTAAAAGGCGGGAAGTGCGCCAAGAATTTATAATTTGCCAGCTGAATTATCGCGCTATTCGTCGACAAATATTTGCCTAGTCTCGTGATTAAGATCCATCCCTTCTTCTGCATCAATTATTGAGGGGGTGTTGTTCAAGATTGAAATTTTAATTGAAAACAGGATCTTTGGTACTGTGTGCATTGAACGAAGATTGTAATTGGCCACTTTGGCGTCTTTCCTAACTAATTTCCGAGGGCCCCCTAGTTGGGGAACCTTAAATTTCCCATAAACTGAGTACGACATGAACAAATTGACATTCAATTTCCCGATTTTGTTAAGATCGTTTCTTTGAGGTCTCTCCCGGAAAAAGGATTAATTTTCGACCTATCTTGGGGAGGATCAAAAGAGAATTTGGAATAAGGAATTAATTCAGAATTAACTTGTCAGCTGGCCCCGTATTCTGGACAAGTGATCTTTCAAAGCGTATACGAACTTCATTGCGCGAGTTCCCCTTTTACCTGCAAAAATGCACACCGCGCAATGAAGTTAACGTTCGCTTTGAAAGATCACTTGTCGAGAATACCTGGGGCCTGGTTCTATTCGAAGAAGGAACTGCGGAAAATTATTAATTCAAATATAGGCGTCTTCTTCAGGACCTGATCTTGAGATGAGTACAGTTTATTCAAACACTGGAGTTACCCCAAAAGCTCAAAGAATTGTCATTTTGTTGTTTAAAACTTGCGGCTTATACTCTAGATTAGTAGATCTCCTTTGGGGGATCACGCAGTTACTCATTCACACATTATTTCGTCTCAAAGCTGAATTATCGCTCTATTCGTCTACAAATATTTGCTCAGTCTCGTGATTAAGATCCATCCCTTCTTCTGCATCAATTATTGCGGGGGTGTTGTTCAAGATTGAAATTTTAATTGAAAACAGGATCTTTGGTACTGTGTGCATTGAACGAAGATTGTAATTGGCCACTTTGGCGTCTTTCCTAACTAATTTCCGAGGGTCCTCTAGTTGGAGAACCTTTAAATTTCCCATGAAATGAGTACGACATGAACAAGTTGACATTCAATTTCCCGATTTTGTTGAGATCGTTTCTTTGAGGTCCCATCGGAAAAAGGATTAATTTTCATCTTGGGGATGATTAAAAGAGAATTTGGAATAGGAGTTAATTCAGAATTAAACTTGTCAGCTGGCCCCGTATTCTGGACAAGTGATCTTTCAAAGCGTATACGAACTTCATTGCGCGCGTCCGCCTTTTACCTGCAAAAATGCACACCGCGCAATGAAGTTAACGTTCGCTTTGAAAGATCACTTGTCGAGAATACCTGGGGCCTGGTTCTATTTGAAGAAGGAACTGCAGAAAATTATCAATTCAATATAGGCGTCTTCTTCAGAACCTTGAGATGAGTACAGTTTATTCAAACACTGGAGTTACCCCAAAAGCTCCAAGAATTGTCAATTTTGTTGTTCAAAACTTGCGGCTTTTACTCCAGCTTAGTAGATCTCCTTTGGGGATCACGCAGTTACTCATTCACACATTATTTCGTCTCAAAGCTGAATTATCGCTCTATTCGTCTACAAATATTTGCCCAGTCTCGTGATTAAGATCCATCCCATCTTCTGCATCAACTATTGCGGGAGTGGTGTTCAAGATTGAAATTTTAATTGAAAACAGGATCTTTGGTACTGTGTGCATTGAACGAAGATTGTAATTGGCCACTTTGGCGTCTTTCCTAACTAATTTCCGAGGGTCCTCTAGTTGGAGAACCTTTAAATTTCCATGAAATGAGTACGACAGGAACAAGTTGACATTCAATTTCCCGATTTTGTTAAGATCGCTGCTTTGAGGTCTCCATCGGAAAAAGATTAATTTTCGACTCACCTTGGGGATGCAATAAAGAGATTTTGGAAGCAGGAGTTGATTCCAGATTAAACTTGTCATGCAGACTCGGCCACTGCGCAAAATTATGAACTCAAATATATGTATGTTCTTCAGGATTTAATCTGGAGTTGAGCACAATTCATTCAAACACTGAAGTTACTCCAAGAATTCATGAGTTCCTATAGTTCATCAGAAAGCGAGAATGAAATGAATTTAAAACGACAATTTTGTTGTTCAAAATTTGCTACGTATACTCGAACTTAGTAGATCTCCTTTAGGGGATCACGCAGGTACTCATTCACACATTTCTTCTTCTCAAAGCTGAATTATCGCTCTATTCGTCTACAAATATTTGCTCATCTCGTGATTAAGATCCATCACTTCTTCTGCATCTATTCAATGTTGTTCAAGATCGAAATTTCAATTGAAAACGGGATCTTGGTACTGTGTGCATTGAACGAAGATTGTAATTGGCCACTTTGGCGTCTTTCCTAACTAATTTCAGAGGGCTCTTTACTTGGAGAACCTTTAAATTTCCCATGAAATGAGTACGACATGAACAAGTTGACATTCAATTTCCTGATTTTGTTAAGATCGTTGCTTTGAGGTCTCTCTCGGAAAAAGGATTAATTTTCGACCTATCTTGGGGATGATGAAAAGAGAATTTGGAATCAGGGGTTAATTCAGAATTAAACTTGTCAGCTGGCCCCGTATTCTGGACAAGTGATCTTTCAAAGCGTATACGAACTTCATTGCGCGAGTCCCTCTTTTACCTGCAAAAATGCACAATGAAATTTACATTCGCTTTGAGAGATCACTTGTCGAGAATACGGGGCCTGGTTCTATTCGAAGAAGGAACTGCGGAAAATTATTAATTCAAATATAGGCGTTTTCTTCAAGACCTCATCTTGAGATGATTACAGTTTATTCAAACACTGGAGTTACCCCAAAAGCTCCAAGAATTGTCAATTTTGTTGTTCAAAACTGAGGCTTATACTCTAGCTTAGTAGATCTCCTTTGGGGGATCACGTATATACTCATTCACACATTATTTCGTCTCAAGCTGAATTATCGCTCTATTCGTCGACAAATATTTGCTCAATCTCGTGATAAGATCCATCCCTCTTCTGCATCAATTATTGCGGGGGTGTTGTTCAAGATTGAAATTTTAATTGAAAACAGGATCTTTGGTACTGTGTGCATTGAACGAAGATTGTAATTGGCCACTTTGGCGTCTTTCCTAACTAATTTCCGAGGGTCCTCTAGGAGAACCTTTAAATTTCACATGAAATGAGTACGACATGAACAAGTTGACATTCAATTTCCGATTTTGTTGAGATCGTTGCTTTGAGGTCTCCCTCGGAAAAAGGATTAATTTTCGACTCACCTTGGGGATGCAATAAAGAGAATTTGGAACCAGGAGTTAATTCCAGATTAAACTTGTCATGCAGACTCGGCAACTGCGCAAAATTATGAACTTAAATATATGTATGTTCTTCAGGATCTAATCTGGAGTTGAGCACAATCATTCAAACACTGAAGTTACTCCAAGAATTCATGAGTTCTATAGTTCACAGAAAGCGAAATGAAATAATTAAAAACGACAATTTTGTTATTCAAATTTGCTTCGTATACTCGAACTTAGTAGATCTCCTTTAGGGGATCACGCAGGTACTCATTCACACATTTCTTCTTCTCAAAGCTGAATTATCGCTCTATTCGTCTACAAATATTTGCTCAATCTCGTGATAAGATCCATCACTTCTCTGCATCTATTCAATGTGTTCAAGATTGAAATTTTAATTGAAAACGGGATCTTGGTACTATGTGCATTGAACGAAGATTGTAATTGGCCACTTTGGCGTCTTTCCTAACTAAGTTCGAGGGTCCTCTAGTTGGAGAACCTTTAAATTTCACATGAAATGAGTACGACATGAACAAGTTGACATTCAATTTCCCGATTTTGTTAAGATCGTTGCTTTGAGGTCTCTCCGGAAAAAGGATTAATTTTCGACTCACCTTGGGGATGCAATAAAGAGAATTTGGAAGCAGGAGTTAATTCCAGATTAAACTTGTCATGCAGACTCGGCAACTGCGCAAAATTATGAACTCAAATATATGTATGTTCTTCAGGATCTAATCTGGAGTTGAGTACAGTTTATTAAAACACTGGAGTTACTCAAGAAGCTCCAAGAATTCATGAGTTTCAATAGTTCATCAGAAAGCGAGGATGAAATAAATTAAAAACGACAATTTTGTTGTTCAAAATTTGCTTCATATACTCTAGATCAGTAGATCTCCTTTGAGGGATCACGCAGCTACTCATTCACACATTGTTTCTTCTACAATCTGAATTATCGCTCTATTAGTCGACAAATATTTGCTAAATCTCGTGATTAAGATGTTGCGAGGGTGTTGTTCAATATCTAAAACTTAATTGAAAACAGGATCTTGGTACTGTGTGCATTGAACGAAGATTATAATTGACCACTTTGGCGCCTTTTCTAACTAATTTCCGACACCCCCCAATTCGAGAACCTTAAATTTCCCATGAAATGAGTACTACATGAACAAGTTGACATTCAATTCCCCGATTTTGTTAAGATCGTTGCTTTGAGCACTGCCACGGAAAACGGATTAATTTTGGACCCACCTTGAGGACGAACTAAACAGACCTTAATTTCCCATAAATGAATACTACCTGAACAAGTTAACATCCAATTTTCCGATTTCGTTAAAATCGTTGCTTTGAGGTCCCCCTCGGAAAAGGGATTAATTTTCGACTCACCTTGGGGATGAACTAAAGAGAATTTGGAATCAAGAGTTAATTCCGCATTAAACTTGTCATACTAAAACAGCTGGCAACTGCGCAAAATTATGAACTCAAATGGAGGCGTCTTCTTAAGGACTTAATCTTGAGTACTCCAGAAGCTCCCTGTATTCACGAGTTTCAATAGTTCATTAGAACGCGGGGATGTAATAAATAAATCGCCTCAAATTTGTTGCTCAAAATTTGCGGTTTACACTGTGGCTGAGTTAATCTCCTTTGAGGGATTACGCAGATACTCATTCACGCATTTTCCCGGTTTGAAGCCCATAACCTTTCTGGTAATTCTGTAACATTAATCTGTCTATCTTTTTTTCATGTATCCATTTCATAATAACGTAATTGGCCACTTTTGCGTGTTTCCTAACTAATTTCCACAACCCCCCAATTCGAGAACCTTAAATTTCCCATGAAATGAGTACGACATGAACAAGTTGACATTCAATTTCCCGATTTTGTTAAGATCGTTGCTTTGAGGTCCCCTCGGAAAAGGGATTAATTTTCGGCCACCTCGGTGATGAACTAAAGAGAATTTGGAATCAGGATTTAATTCTGGATTAAACTTGTCATACGAAAACAGCTGGCTCAGTTCGAAGAAGCAACTGAGCGAAATTATGAGCTTGAATATAGGGGGATTCTTCTGGATTTAATCTTGATTTGAGTACACACTGGAGCTACTTCAAAAGTCCAATAATTCGGGAGTTTCAATAGTTCATTAGAACTCGAGGATGAAATAACTAGCAACAATTTTGTTGTTCAAAATTTCCGGCTTATACACTGGCTCAGTTAATCCCTTTCGGTGGGTTCCCATTCACACATTTTCTCATTTTAAAGCTCATCTCTTTTCTGGTAATCCTATAACATTAATCCGTTTGCCTGTTTTTCCTGTGGTATGTCCGTTTCATAATGACGTAATCGTTTTTAATTCCATGTACCGGGTGTCCTAAATTCGTTGTCGAGTGAGGGGATCTCAGAAACCTGATGAGCTAGAACAAAATGAAATAAAAAAAAATTGATTACTTCAATGAATTCTATTGAAAAAGTGCCTGTATAATGTTATAGTTTCATGTTTATGACTTCAGTAATAAAGAAGTTATGAGGACGCCATTTTTCAATTTTCTCTAATAGCTCGAAAACGGGTTGACTTAGAAGGTTGCGGTTTCCACGAAATGAACTCTATCAAAAATCAAGCCCGAAAATGTGCCACTCATTTTGTTCTATCGCATCGGGTTTCTGAGATCCCCTCGATAGACAACGAATTTAGGACACCCGGTACTGTTTCTGCTCCTCCTCTCGACCTTTCCAAATTTTGACACTTCATCGAGAATTGTCTGCTACAATAATATTTCAAAAATATTCTGGAGTCGAAACTGAACCTTGAAGAATTTCATCAGTAGTTGTAATTTGAAATAGATATAACACTATTCCGTTTCTTCATAGTTGTCATTTCAAAATCAAATCAAAATTTCACAACCTTAGTAAACTCACCGTCAATACTTTTAATCACACTAGTATAGCTTCAAACTTTGATGACTTATGAAGAAATAAGTAGTGGCGCTAAAGAAATAATAACCAATGCATAACACAATGGGTACATTTCTAGTAATCGCAAAGAACAAACAGTCCTTTGTTTAAGCAATCAAACACACATTGAACGCCATTCGAGAAGTTTCACTGCATTTGTGTCCATGAACAGTTCATTTATCGTTATCGTCATATCGACAAATATGTCTCTCGTCACAGAATCGCTACATAATTCATTTGGTAACATTATCCATTCCATCCAATCGATCCGTAATGTGTTTTGACGGTTTATTTATGCAGCCTCGTTCTGGTCCTACGAGGGTTGCCTTTTAAATGATCGGACATCGCGGTATAGTTTTCATGATATTTCCCATAAATATCTTTAACACCCCGATTACACTCTGCTCACTTCAACGGCAAGAAGCAGGGAAGTGGGCAGCGCGAGAATGTAATCAATCACTCAACTTCCCTGCTGCCTCCCATTGCCACTCGTGCTGCTTTGCGCTTCCTGAATTGGCGGTTTTTCGTACGGAAGTCAAAGGACCTGCAGCGTGAACAGCTGTAAGTGATTAAATTTAACTAGGTTGCTGTGAAATTTCTTTGTCCGTCGTTGCCGACACTTGGTCGAGAGGGAAATGTTGCAGCAGATTGTGGATGCTCACTTCCTTAGATACTGCTTCAGAAGTATTTCGGGAATTATTGCCGACAACGTAAGCAGCAGTAGCAGGAGCTGAGCTAAGCCCTTCCTACTGTCACTCGCGTTGTCGGCAAAAATTTTCTGACAGTATCGAAATCAGTGAGCATTCACACTCAGCTGCAACATTTCTCTCGAGACCTAGTGTTGGCAATGACGGACAAAGAAATTTCACAGCAACCTAGTAAAATTTAATCACTTACAGCGGTTCACGCGGCCGGTCCTTTGACTTTCGTACGAAAAACCGCCAATTCAGGGAGCGTAGAGCAGCACGAGTGGCAATGGAAGGCAGCAGAGAAGTGTAGGGATTACATTCTCGCACTGCCCACTTCCCTGCTCAATTCCCTGCTCCCTGCCGTGGAAGTGAGCTGAGTGTAATCGGGGTGTTACACTTCTGTTTCCGTTTGAACCACTCAGATTGAGGTATATACGAAACATGCATTCTGAGCACATCGATCGATTTTTCAAGTGTCGGAAAACGTTGACTTCTTCCATTTTCTTGAAAAATAACTGGTTAACAAATGGCTCTGTACCACTATTCACTGTTATGCGTTTTTCCAGTGACACGAATACGCCATGTACATTTTTTCTGAAAATTCAGGAAACTAATAGTTTGGAATGCTTCGTGCACCATCAATTTATTTCTGTTGGATTTTTTTCAGACATTAGTGAAATACTTATAGTTTTTCACGTATAAGTGATTCAACCATTAATTTTAAACATCACAGATAAAGCTGTCAGTAGCCAGCTTGAAACTCAAAGGTTGTCCAACCCCGAAATACACAAGGCAACCCCCGTACAGACCGGATTTGATCGCTGAGCGCCAGCGTCAACCAAGCCCGACCGATTTTACCCCAGTTTATGAACTCGCTTGAAATTCGCCAAACCCGTCACTTATCAAAGCTAGCTTTGACACGCCGTACCTCAGGCCATCTCTAATGACATTGATATAACAAGTTGCGATTCAATTTGTTAATTTGTTTTAGTCGGACTCCCACGAACGGCCGGCAACAGGTTGCTAATTTGACTCGTAATTTCACGGAGAATTAGATGTCTTCTCCTCTTTTTCTTCCAAGAAATTCGTTCTACCTTGTTGCCTTATTCTACATTTCGAAAAGATGAGGTAGATTATGACGTTAATATCTCAGAAAGCGGATTATGATAACGAGTTGGTCCATCAAAATCCCATTTGCTAGGAGCCGTTTTTTTTTGCGGAAAAAACGGTTTTTGTTATATCCACTTTTTGGTGATTATTTGGTTCACGGAGTTTAACTCGATACTGCGGTTTATTTCCGCTATTTCTAGAGTCGTTTCAAACGTATTTGATGTATGCATTTCTTATAGTTGTTGTGCAGAATGTATTGAGATTCTTCCATGAGTTTTTGAAAGGAAAAAATTTAGAATTATTCGTCTGTACGTATAGTCCGTTCACGAAAGTTTGAGCGCATAGTAGGCGTTTGTTTATTTATCTGAAGTTGGCAGTATTTACTGTCATAACGTTAAATAAAGTCAATGTTTCCAAATGAACCCGTCCTCTTCCGACGAGCTTTTAAGTTATCAGAGAACTCTATGCAATATTAACAACATTGCGTATCAATCTGACAAGAAAATAAACAACATAATCTAAAATTTGAATATACACAGTGGAATATGCCAAATTTCCATGGCTAACGGACGGCTCAAACTTTCGTGAACGGACTATATTATATATTGAACGTTATTTGCTGCAGTTCTCCCATTTCTGTCAATTTAAAGTTTTTGTATTAAGAAAATGTAGTAATTCTACTTGATTATAAATCGCTAGATTGATAAGCTAGTTGATTACAAGATTTTCCGTCTACCGCATTATGAATAGAGTATAAATTCTTGATTAAAATACATTTTTATTTTGCACAAGAGATACATTTGACATAATATAAATTTATAGGTTTCAGTAGAGTTGTAACAATTACGTATTGCTTCTGAATACTGAATTTTAGTTGCTCTTGACAATAATACATTAAAATTGGAGAAATCATGCATTGAATTGGGTTATTATTGATGAATTTGGTGTACGTTAAATTGAGATTTTATTTAGAGGTCGACTGAAAAATATTATAATGAAATACAGCCACCAAAAATGAAATATAATCATATGGCTTTGCTTTGGCTTTTTGTATACCAAAACATGATAATGAAAAACCATGAAAACTGTAGGAATCTGAAATATAGTAGATACAATTTTGCTTAAAAAGATGTGGCATAAAGAACGTACTCACCAAAGAGTTTCAGGAAAAGAAACAAACTGTTGACCTAACTGAAGTCATCTCTGAAGAGATGCATAATGGGTTATTCGCCAATTTCAGTTATTCAAAACTGAAATAGTTTCCTCAAAATTGTAGGTATCTTTCCTGCTTAAATACAACACAATCTTTTTACAAAATGATGAAAGTTTTCACCAATTGTTGATGTAATGATTATGATTACTGAAACACTTGGGAAATTATTAATACGCCAAGCAACAGAGCTACAAATGATTAGTTTTTTGACAAAAATACTACCTGGACGCCACCTGTGCCATTCCGTGCAGGACAGTCCGTAGTTTATTCCCACCATGTTTTCAACACGAAAATGCCATTTTTTTAATTGTTCTCAACAAAAAACCACAAAAACACGCGTTCTTTTTAGTTTTTTCGTTGCAGCATGGAAACTATTGATGCAGTGATAACGTTGCAATGGGATGAATTGTAGTGAATTACATTGTGAAGAGAATGATGGGTCAAACGATCCGATCGAATAATTAAATCTGGAGAAAGGAGGAAAAAACCGGAAAATTGCGTGTTTTTTCTTTTAACTCATAACTCTGCCATTTTGCAATATTAAGAACTGAAACTTCACATGATAGTAGCTATTGACGTGCAATTCATGTGTGCCAAAATAGGATTTGGTCGGATAAATAGTTTTCACATAATTCCCATTTGAATTTTTTTTGGACATATTTTCGCGGAGAGCTGGATGCGTTTGAGGTCGTCCGATCGAAATTAAAAAAATTGATTTGGAAAGAAGACGTGATCAGTAACAAAACGTCTATTCTGATTTTTCAATAAAACGCGTTTAAGTGTGTTAAAAACTAGTGAGAACATGAGGGAAAACGGCCGACCTTGCGAGAGCGGTCGAGTGGAGAGGAAATAAGCGAATCGAGGGGAAACGTATATGTGTACAACATTTGGTGCGCTCTGCGACCGTTGGCTTCCGCGGCGTTTCCCCTCGATTCGTTCATTCCCTTACCACTCGACCACTTTCGCTTGGTCGGTCGTTTTCCCTCATGTTCTCACTAGTTTTTAACACACTTAAACGCATTTTAGTGAAAAATCAGAATAGACGTTTTGTTACTGATCACGTCTTCTTTCCAAATCAATTTTTTCAATTTCGATCGGACGACCTCAAACGCATCCAGCTCTCCGTGAAAATATGTCCAAAAAAAATTCAAATGGGAATTATGTGAAAACTATTTATCCAACCGAATCCAATTTTGGCACACATGAATTGCACGTCAATAGCTACTATCGTGTGAAGTTTCAGTTCTTAATATTGCAAAATGGCAGAGTTATGAGTTAAAAGAAAAAACACGCAATTTTCCGGTTTTTTCCTCTTTTCTCCAGTTTTAATTATTCGATCGGATCGTTTGACCCATCATTCTCTTCACAATGTAATTCTCTACATTCATCCCATTGCAACGTTATCACTGCATCAATAGTTTCCATTCTACAACGAAAAAACTAAAAAGAACGCGTATTTTTGTTGTTTTTTGTTAATAACAAATAAAAAAATGGCATTTTCGTGTTTAAAACATGGTGGGAATAAACTACGGACTGTCCTGCTCGGAATGGCACAGGTGGCTTCCAGGTAGTATTTTTGTCAAGGAAATATCTCTATTGCTTGGCCTATAACCTTTCAATGAATATTTCCAATAGGAGTAAGAAATCAGAAAATACAATGAATATTCCCAATAGGAGTGAGAAATATAATGCATAGCACAAGTACTGTATAAAAATCATAAGGTGAAAAAATTGTGCTCTAACATTTCTAAGAATATCAAGCAGAAAGAACTAAAAACAGATAAACAAAACGTTTCGTTCTAGCAATATAATCCCCCAATAGGGATGTTGACTCATGTTACGAATTCATATAAATTGAGGTTTTCCTCATAGAAGGAAATTTTTGCAATCCTAAAAAACCATTTTAGTGATCTTATTATTCTCGTTGAATTAAGTAAAGCTGATTTAAATTATGTTATTCATTATCAACTATCACGTGACTGCGAACGCCAATCAGAGGTAATCCGTATAGTGACGTCAAACTATCCGTATTGTCATTGCAAATTCGAATGTTCGGTGCTCAGATCAACAAAATACATTCATAGGCCGGGTTCCACAAAACTCCAATCACCTTGATTATTGAAATGTCATCATTTCTCTGCAATTTTCAGTTCATTTTTGACATCAACCATCGACTTACTTCAATATAAACGATTTGATTGCCAATCAAGCTTTGTGAAACCCACGGTTCTGTAACTTGAACCATAGTAAATATATAATATATCATATCTATGATTCGAACTTACGAAGTTGAAAGCTGAAAGAGAACAGAATACCTAGTTCGTTACAAGAACGATAATCTACAATTTTCTTTATAATGGAGATAGGATTCATCAAGGGTAATAGTAGTAACTTTTACCGAAGATAAATTCCCTTATGGTCGCAAGTTTCTTTGCTGAAAACAAGGATTTTTGTGCAGCGGAGCTTAAAAACGTGAAATTGTCTTTGTAAGTAGCAGACTTTTAACTCATATTTATTATTACAAATAAAAGAAGCACCTCATTCAGCATTTACAGACCGACCTATTCATTTTGAAGGCTTAGATTGAACTTTTCCACAAGGGATCGGGCAAAATCAGTTCGCTTTGACAGAAGTCAAAGTATGTTCACTGTATTATGACGTAATCATCAGAACGTGACAAAATTGAGCATTTCCGCGGGAATTTTGAATTGTATTTTCATTTACTCATTTTTATTGGCAACTACAGTAGAACCTCGATTATCCGTGCGCGCTTTATCCGGGCGGCGGATTCTCCGTGCGGTATTCTGACAAGCTTAGAAGCTTAGAAAAATGAGGGAGATTATAAAGTGTAGAATTTACGAAGCCCAAAAACAAACAAAAATCGGTGATTTTTTCAAGCGATTTTTCAATATGACATATAGACACTGTTCAATGTACGTTTAGACATTATGTTTAAATATTAAAACTGTTATTTCTTGTTGCATGTATCTAGTATTACGTTTTTTTTGTTTGTTTGACACATAGCTCTGTCTAAATAAATGGTTGAAAATTAAAACTAGGTCTTTGGATTATCCGTGTTTTCGATTATCCGGCGAAGGCTTGGTCCCGACTGGCACGGATAATCGGGGTTCTACTGTACTATATTTTTTAGGAAAAAGTAATTTTTCGTGTATGTATAGGGTTCATCTTTAAAATAAAATAAATTCCAAAAAGTAGTCAACATCCCTATTACTCACAATCTTTAAGCTTGTTACATCCTCATTCATACAATTTCAGCCGAAGTGGTTCATTTCAATGAATTCCAGCTCCATCTGGAAAATATCTACTCCCCTTTAAGAACTGCACCTTGCGATATTTCATTACGGAAACATCAAAATCAGACGGGAAAACTGAACAAGCAAAAGTTAATTAGAATCCTGAAAAGATCCGGAACGTATTACTTGAAATTCCCTACTGGGTCTCAGTTTCCGGGTTACAGGGAACGGAGCAGGTCTTAATGGATATTCATAACAGCTGAAATAACCGCATTTACTGTTGCGTTCGGATAGAACAGTAAATAATGATTAAACAAGGATTTAACCTACTCGTTTGGCAAACCGCTGTTTTCTGCAGTGATCTGTTGCATTCCGCCTCTAGGGGGAGGTTCTCGGTGTAGAATACATTTTCACGCTTTTAAATTAAGATTCAATTTGCTTCAGTTGAGAATTAGTAGGGATTATTTCGGTTGTACTGTTTGCAAATAAATTAATAACGTTTTTTCAGTAATTATAAGTATTTTTAATTTTTGTAGAGAGTCTTTCAAAGCTGAAAAATTGGTAAAAAAATCGGAGAATCTTAAAAATAAAGAAAATTTTCGTTTCGTTAAAGTCGATACATGGGTTGACCACTCTTGTTAAGAAATGTCAATTAGGCGTTTCATTCGAAATATTTCGCTGTATGAGCAGCTGTCAAATTTTGACATTTGACATGTGAAAACTTCGCCATTATTAAAAGTGGAACGATACACGCTTCAAAAATGTATTAAAATTGTTAATATTCACTACAAAATTGGTGGAAATGTTTGGTGGTATAGTTTGCAGTACTGAAGCACTTTGAAGAATCGAAATAGTAAGCGTCACACAAAAACAATTGAGAATATACTCCGTTCACGAAAGGTTGAGCCGCCGGTTGGTCATGACAATTTGACATATTCCACTGTGTATATTAAAATTTTTGGTTATGTTTTTTATTTTCTTGTCAGATTGTTACGCAATGTTGTCAATATTGCATAGAGTTCTCTGATAACTCGCAAGCTCGTCAGACGAGGCCGAGTACATTCGGCAACGTTGACTTTAGTTTACTCTATGACAGTAAATACTGCCAACTTCAGATAAATAAAGAAACGCCTACTATGTGCTCAACCTTTCGTGAACGGGTTATATGTCGGATCTAGCTTCAGATCTAAAGAACATAGATAGGTCCAAAGTAAGATATTATTGGATTGGATTTGAGGATTAGATATCCAAAACATACGTTTGTTTTTGTATTGAAATTTGACAGTTAAATTTGAACAAAAGGCAAAGTAATACTTCTTTTGAGGGAACTGAAACTAAATAACTATAATTTTTTCATAAGCTGAGATCAATATGAATTTTTAGGAGGAATAATTCGCATCCACTTTATGGTTATTAATGACGGTACATTATGTAACTAATTATAGGTTTACAGAATAATAAAAACATAATTCAATCAATACATATACAACCCATAATCAGCTCACGCTACTGTAGTCATCTCAGGAATGTCCCTATTTGTATACAATCATGTTTTTCACAAGTCTTGCAAGTGTAACAGAATTTTGGCATTTTTCTGAAGTAAATGATCTTCCATATGACGACAATTCGCATTAAAATGCAGAATCACTTAAACTGTTTTGAATATCTTGAAAAGCATAAAATATCCAGAAGTAGGTAAATGTTTATAAACAGCAAGGAGGTTCACATCTGACAATACCCATCTATGTTCTTTTTTGATATGAAGTTGCAGTTTCTCTATGAAAAGGGTAGTTCACAAACAAAATTTCACCGTATTTATTTCAAAGAATTAGGTACAAAGGCTGTTATCAAAGCAACATACTCGAATTATTGCAAAATTTGTTTCAGACCTATTTATTTCTCGAAAATGTGGGTAATCTCAATTTTGCACCAATAACTTTCATGAAAAAATGATGACTTATATCGCTTTTCATAAAAAATGCCATATATTTTTTTATGAAAACAATATCGATTGATTTCCTTAAAATTTTCTTTTTCGATATAAAAATGGAAAACTTTTCACTGAAATATTGAATAAAATCCTATTTGTGAATGATATTGGATTGATAACATCACAAAATTAAAAAATATCCAATGAATATCTCCCTAGCAAATGGAAAGGACCCATTAATCTTCCAACGTTCGTTATCATAACTGCTCTAAGACAATCAACATAATACAAAACATATCTCATCCAAAATGTTCTTGCTTCGAATCATTAAAAAAAAGCTATTCATAGATCATCCCAAACACCTCCAAAATTAATGTAAATATAGACCCATTGTCTCCAAAATGTCCGGCAAACAATTCCAAGATTTCCAGATAAAAGCAACCGTTTCCGAGCAACAAAAGACTTTTGTTTCGTAATTAACACTTTGAATGAGCAACTTGTGTCCACTAATTGATTTTCACATAATCCGCTAATATTCCTAACCCAGCTTTTTCGGGTTAAAACCTGCTTGCACAATTAAACGAAATGGAACAAATGAGACCCTGTGCATATTACCCGTAGTACAGTTAAGTGGAAGGCACCTCATTTATCATAACGCAGGTGAACGGTTTGTGAATACAGATGGAAGGAGCATTTTTAGAATTTTGATGAGGCGTTGTCCTAACTGTTATGATGTGTACTTTGTCATTGCCTCGAGCGAGAAATGAATCTTTCGGAAATTCGACATTTGAAATGGATGTAATGGTACATTGGTCGATTGAACGGCAAACGGACTGTGATTAATTGGTCGTTTAGGTAGTTAATTTTACGTTGTTTTTCTTGAAAACTATTGAATACGCTGTTTTTATTCTTGTGATTAAAAAGAAATGTTACGAAAGCTTTAATTTCGTTTTTGTACCTTTTAGCAGTGATAGGCAGAATCGAATACTTCTGTTCTCGAGAACTTACAAGTTCTCCTTTTTTTGGTTTCAGTCCTAGTTCCCGAAACAGAAACAAATAGATAAAATTTAATTGAGATAAAATGATCCTGAGTAAATTCTTGCACTTATTTGTCAGGAGCAAATTGGTTTTGAGAGAATTGTTGTCTAAAGGTAAAACTTTTAATGTCAATTAGACTACAAACAAAAGAAACACAATTTCAAGGATTTTCCAAGTATGTCTGAAGAAGGAGTCTGATATAAACACCGAAATGTTACGATATTCTTTTCATTTATTCCCTTTTTCAGTTTGACTGCTAGGCAACACTTTTTCAGAACCAATTTGCTCCAAATTAGTGCAAGGATTTACGCAGGAGCTTTCATCTCAAATTTTTCAATTGTTTCTGCTTCAGAGACTCGGAGTGAAAACCTCAAAAAGTTTTCTAGAAATGCAGAATCCTCCTAGATTATATTTCAATTGATATACAGGGTGTCCCAAAAATACCAATACGAAAGTGACACTGAAGATAGATTGGCATTAGGTCTATCAGATAGCATAAACATGACCCCAGTAAAAGTCCGCTGGTTTTCGAGATATCACCACTTTTGTGTATTTTTTAAAACTCCAGTTTTCGGTCTTTTATCGCCTAGCATTGCTAGAAATTACTTCAAACTCATGTTTTTTTTTACCTAGGCTATCCTGTATAGTTGCTTTAAACAATGAAGTAATAACTTCACCTAGAACTAGAACGAAATCCTTCAAAAAATGTCTAACTTGTTGCATTTTATGCCGAAGTCAAAACGTTACCTTAAGTTTGAATGACTGCTGTGAAAAAAAATTATATCAGACTGAATTGACGAAAAATCGTGAAAACTGGTCCATTTCATGCCTTTTTCAAAATGAAGGGCACATCTCTCGTGACAAAATTAGAATTTCTAAGGTTCTGATTAAAAAAAAATTGGTAGTGTTGTAAAATTTTAGAGAAAACATGATATGGACAAGTTTTTGAGATTATTTGTCAATTCATTCTGATAAAAATTTTTTTCACAGCAGTCAGTCAAACTTAAGTTAACGTTTTAACTTCTGCATAAAATAATAATAACGTATAATAAATACAACAAGTTAGACGTTTTTTGAAGGATTTTGTTCTAGTTCTCGGTGAAGTTATTACATCATTGTTTAAGTAACTATTCAGGATAGCCTAGGTAAAAAAAACATGAGTTTGAAGTAATTTCTGGCAATGCTAGGCGATAAAAGACCGAAAACTCGAGATTTTTAAAAAATACACAAAAGTGGTGATATCTCGAAAACTAGCGGACTTTTACTGAGGTCATGTTGATGCTATCTGATAGACCTAATGCCAATCTATCTCCAGTGTCACTTTCGCGTGGTATTTTTGGGACACCCTGTATGTGTTATATCAGTTCTCGCAATAACCGCAGAATCCAAATCAGAAATTCAATGACAGTGAGTTATGAAATTGACATGTTTTCTGTTTCACCAATGTTTAGGAGAACTAGTAGTTCTTCACCTTACTTGAATTTCCTGAACGAACACGAAGAAAATTTTGATTGAGTTTTCGAAATTCATCACAGCTCAACTCAATTTGTTTTTGGTCTCGCAACCTGAATCAATATCAGTCCATATTATGTCCGTACTGTAACCAGTTCCCGAGAACTTTGGTTTCTTTTTCGAGAACATCCAAGAATCGATTGGAATCGAGAACTGGTATTCGATTCTGCATATCACTATCAAACAGATGTTTGTGCATCTGCCTCAGAAATACAGGATCACAAGAAAGGTGCTTCTGTATTCAAATAGTTCATATAAAAAACATTAGACATCAACTCAAATTCATTCGAATTCATAGAGATTTAAGTTGTCCTAAAGATTGTGGTTAGTTGAAGAAATAACGAATTGTGTACAATACAAGAAAGACTTAAAATTTAATATAATGTTCGAACAATTTTGTCCCCACTCGTTTTAACTAAGAAAGAGGACACCTGAATTTGAATGTAGAACACAACTTCGATCTGTATTCACCAACAGTTATAAGGTCTCAACATGCTTATCAAACCATTACCAAGTGATATTCCTCCGATACATCGTCTCACACATTTGATATAAGTGAAAACCTAATAAACAGAGCCCACGCTAGTGATTATCTCTCACTTGCGTCCGCCCTTTTCTATAATTTTAAGATTACAGCACCCTCCAAGTAACTTGTTACAAACTACGTTAACTAATGACTTCGTTTGTCCCTCGGCTGTCCCCCCTGGCTGTGCCGCCTGTGTCCATTCACGTGACTGCCCGCCAATGCCCGCCATTTTGAAACAACTCCCATCAACAGTACAAAGCCTCCATAACGGTCCCTGATTGTCCGGGCCCTGAACGGTAAAAATAAATTCCACTCTATTTAGTTGTTCTCACTCCGACCCTGGTTGCACTGCAAAACACGCCTTTTAATGTTTTTCTCTTATTCTGTTTGACTTTTTTTTATTTCACTTTATCAAGAAGTTTGCAATTATGTTATGTGAGCGTTATGGGAATATCCTGAGAAGTGGAAATGTCTTTGGCGTAAGAAATAAAGAGGTTTTCCAATAAGAGGTGTTTTTTGAATAGCCCGCTAGATGTCACGTTTGAAGCTGTCATTTTTTGACTTTTGACAAGTAGAAACTACGCCTTTAATAAAATGGAACGATGCACGCTTCAAGAACGCATTGAAATTATTGAAATTCACTTTAAAAATGGTGAAAATGCGGCAGAGATGAAGGAATTGATGGAAAAATTCGAGCTGTTGGAACAAGTAAGTGATGTGAAGAATAAAACCCGTATACATCGCTCAAGAACAGCCGAGAGTATGCTGCTGTAGCCGAAAGTGTTGAAGAAACCCCAGGTTGTCCATTCGTCGTTCTTTGGGAGAGAGATGATTAATGATTTTTTATGGCCGAAATTGGATAGTATTGATCTGGACAACATTTACTTTCAACAAGACCGCGTTTCGTGCCACATAAGCAACGAAACCATTGATCCTTCGCGGGAAAAGTTCCGGACCGTGTTATCTCTCAAAGATGATCACATTGGCCACGAGATCTTGTGAATTTAACACCATGCGACTTCTTCCTTTGGGGCCACGTGAAAGAGAAGGTCTACGCCAATAGCCCAGCTTCAATTCAAGACCTCAAAGATGGAATTCGTGAGGCTATCGAGGACATAGGGCAGCCACTTTGCGATTTGATTATGGAAAATTTCATTAAAAGGATTTGGTCCTCTAAGCGTGGTCGTGGTGGTCATTTGCCTGATGTTATTTCCCACTATTAACGACATAGCTTTCTCTTTATAATGAAATAAACATCCGATCATTTATATTAAAAAATGGCATTTTTCTCTGAATCACACCTCTTATTGGAAAACCTTTTACGATATTCAACCGAAATGTTCGACAGCTGAGTTGAACATTCACAACTCGATGATCGTTGATCATTTATTGCATTGAAAAAGGTGGCATGAATACCTTTACAGATCTGGAATTATCTTGAATCCTTCTTGACCCATTCTGATTATGTCGAAGGTCGATGATTGAAGAAGAAAAAGAACAGTCTCACAGGATTAAGATACCAAGTTGAAGACAAGCTCAAAAAAGCTCTATCGTTGTCAGCGAACAAGTAAGGGATGCCTACCGGGCTTCTCACAGGTCACCCCTTTATGAGATACCACCTGCACAAGATCGATAAGAAAAATTTCCATATCTGTAGGTTATGTGAATCGACCACAAAAACCACCGAGTCCATTGGCGCAATCCAGATTAACTCTACTGCTTGGCGCTACCTTGACGCTAGCCGACTAAAGAGCAAAATCTCTTCGGAAAATGATGAACTTTGCTCTACTGAGTAAAGAGCTACACACCAAGAACAAATCAGATTTGCTAACTAGGTCATCTCGGTTCTTTTGCCAAAAAATGAGTTCCTTCGCTCAACAGGCATCCTTCTGTTGGATTGAGCCTATTGTGATATGGCTAAAGCAAGAAGAAAGGAAAATGAAGGAATAAAACATCAGTTGTAAAAACTATATAATAAAAGCTTACCTTGACCATTTCAACTTTCTTGTGACTGTCACAGGACAGTCAGCAGAACCTCTGGTAGTCCTCCAGTGAGGAAGCGAAAAAAATTGTTATCATTCTTTGATTAACATTTTGGAATTGAGTAAAGTTGATAATAATGTTCATAAGATCCAGGTTTCTTAGGAAATTTCAGAAGATGACTTTTCTGCTGAAAACAAGAATGTATGGTATCATAGAAAGCTTAATTGGTCTGGATGGGTTCACTATCTTTTGTGGGGAACGATCTCAACTAATTTGATTTATGGCACTTTGACTATCTCTCTGCATAGACAATATGATGAAGAAGTCAGTTGTGATAGCTTCGATAATCATTAATGAATACAATAAGCTAATTAGAAAGCCTGAAAGCTTTACTAGTCTTCATGAATCAAATACAGATTTATAACTGTGTTCAAAATGATTTTTTTCTCGAATAAGACATTTTACATATCTGTCGAAACTATATTTATGTGCTCCCAGAAACTTGGAAAAGGAATTACAACATGAACATCCTCCAAACTAAGAGTTTGAAGCATTCCAGTGACGCAGAAGTTGTTTATTATGATCAGGATATTCCATCGCATCACATATTCAAATCAATTGTTACTAAAGTAGAAGTTTGTTACATTTTCCATCTTGATTTGGTGAAAAACTGCATACTTTTTAACACCTTTAATTCTAAGCTATACATTTAAGTTCTCACATTTCTATCTTTTCTTTGATAATTTCTGTGGTGCAACCAGTTCATGTCAGTTTTGTCCCATAGGTGGCGTTCCCTAACTTAGCGTATAACGCTTTGCCTTAGGTTGCGGACAATTTTTAATTTTTAATCATAATAGTTTTTTACAGGTCCCAAATTAACGAAGATATTGAATTTGTCCACCCAAGAAAGGAATTTGCCCGATATCTTCTTATTGTATTACAGCATCCAGGCCTCCATTTGAAAATTAGGCGATCCCAGGGAGAACCATGAGGAATACCTCTGATGAAGTTCTTTTTTATCCGATTCAATTGAAAAATGAAGCAATTGATTCGTGTTTTTGTCCCCGTTATTCCTGAAAATATTCGCATCAATCACCCCAAATAAATTTTGTTCCTAATGAATATTCATTTCAAGTCTGATTTCCGTTGAAAAATTCGCAAGTCT
Source organism: Propylea japonica (assembly GCA_013421045.1). Classification (NCBI taxonomy): domain Eukaryota; kingdom Metazoa; phylum Arthropoda; class Insecta; order Coleoptera; family Coccinellidae; genus Propylea; species Propylea japonica. The sequence continues at coordinate 72,669,349 of CM024241.1, forward strand.
TCCTCAAACCTCTTACACCTCCTCAAGTTTTTCAAACTTATTGTTCTGTCTTCAATAGTATCAGCTGGTTGAGCTGCGTCTTCTTTATATAAAAATCATAATCCCAAAAAATTCCTCCAAATAAATCCCAATGTTTCATCTGATACTCTAGAATCTCTACAGACTTTTTAAAAAAATTCTTCCTCCAAAATTTCCCATGTCTTTGCCGAAATGGTTCTTCATTTGGGTTGAGTGACGAAATATAATTTAGTGAACTAATGTGTAGAACTATTTAATCCAAATAGACTGAAGAAATTATATTATTGATAGTTTTAGTTATTTTTTTTTGCTGGTGTGAAACTGTATTTTACAAATGGAAGAATAATAAGAATTAGTTCAAATTGTACAAGAAGGGACGAGTCAATTTGAAACTGTAGTTTTTAGAAGGAGGTGGTATCAAACTTTTAATATTGCTGACACAAGATGCTCATAAATTGAATGTCTATCTGGAATGGTACAGTTTCAGGCCAGCTTTTTAATTCCCCATTCCACAGCCAAAACCTCCCCTAATTCAACTTATGTTGCAGGATACTGACCCTGTCTTCGGACCTGGATACTATCTGCAATATAATCAACGATGTGGTTCCAAACCTTGAAGAAGTGAGTTGATTTTATTGTTAGTTACGACTTTGTTTTTTCTTTTCTGTTTGCGGCCCTGTAGATTTACGAGCCTGTAAAGTTTTGTGGGCCATTACTGAAATAAGTTTCGTCATAATTCTCATGTCTCATATTTCCACGTTTCATGGATTTTAGCTTGTTAATATTTTCGGTTCTCGGTGGAGAAAGAAGAAGTTGGCTGAAGAATTCATTGCCTAAGTTACCGAGAAAAATGTTTTGCTAATAATGAAGATGGTGGATTATATGAGAAATGAAAATGGGGTTTTTTGCGACTGTATAATTAGCTCATTTGTGAAAGAATTTGAAGACAACTCTTCAACATATTCAATTATTTTAGAACAGATTTTCATCTTCGAAAACATTTTATGATGATGAAGTTCACTTCGAGTGATATACAGCGGACCAAAGAAGTAACGTAAATCTTGTACGAAGAATTATATATTTATATATCGATTTTAATTTCGAAGGAAATTTATATTATGCTTTTTTGAATTTGACATCATAATTTGTAAAAAATTTTCCATATATTTCAATGAAAAAAAATGGCACAACCAATTCTTCTTTCAGCCACATCGATAAATAGATAATCAAATTAGCTTTTATTCGATGTATCACCCATACAGGGTGTCCCAAAACTACCACGCGAAAGTGACACTGGTGATAGATTGGCATTAGGTCTATCAGATAGCATCAACATGACCTCAGTAAAGTCCGCTGGTTTTCGAGATATCACCACTTTTGTGTATTTTTTAAAAATCTCCAGTTTCCGTCTTTCATCGCCTAGCATTGCTAGAAATTACTTCAAACTCATGTTTTTTTTACCTAGGCTATCCTGAATAGTTGCTTTAAACAATGAAGTAATAACTTCACCGAGACTAGAACAAAATCCTTCAAAAAATATCTAACTTGTTGTATTTTATGCCGAAGTTAAAACGTTAACTTAAGTTTACTGACTGCTGTGAAAAAAAATTATATCAGAATGAATTGACAGATAATCTTTAAAACTTGTCCATTTCATGCCCTTTTTAAAATAATACACAGCAGTCAGTCAAACTTAGGTTAACGTTTTAACTTCGGCATTAAATACAACAAGTTAGACATTTTTTGAAGGATTTTGTTCTAGTTCTCGGTGAAGTTATTACTTCATTGTTTAAAGCAACTATTCAGGATAGCCTAGGTAAAGAAAAAACATGAGTCTGAAGTAATTTCTAGCAATGCTAGGCGATAATAAAAGACCGAAAACTAGAGATTTTTAAAAAATACACAAAAGTGGTGATATCTCGAAAACCAGCGGACTTTTACTGAGGTCTTGTTGATGCTATCTGATAGACCTGATGCCAATCTATCTCCAGCGTCACTTTAGCGTGGTATTTTTGGGACACCCTGTATATTTCCATTCGAAAAAATGGAGTAATAATTTTTCGTACAAAAATTATTGACAAGTTACGTTAGTTTTTTGGCACGCTGTATGATTCTACTCACTTCTCAAAATGGAGACTTCTGATATGACATAAAATTAATTGAAGGCGATACTCGATACAGAAAAAAGTCAGATATAAGTCGAAAACGAATCAAAGAAGGTTAATGAAATGAGATCCAAGATTTGGAAGCTGAAAACAATATCTCACAATATCGTGTTACAACACAATTTCAGTTATTATGATTGGTCGTGAAAATGGACACCTAGATTGATAGATATTTCAGAAACCAGATACACATTTTCGGGACAGTAAATTCGATCCATCCTGCACTATTTATAAATTTATAGGACGAACAGATACATATATCTAATACGTTTTCCCTCCAAGTAACTCTGTTAGAAATTGATCCGTTTTTCGTTAAGATATCTCATGTCACAAGTTGTCACGGAAATATGACATTTTCTATCGATAATTTGAGAAGGGAATCGCTATCTGGAGTATCAAAATGTTGATCCTGATAAGCAATTTGATTTTTTATAGGACTCCAAGTAGGTTCGACCTCAATATCCACTTGTGATTTGATGTCTTGTTTTATACAGGTCTTTTCATTCTGATATGTCTGAAAGAATCGACCTGTTTGACATGATTTGCTGGAAGATGTCAATTCAATAAAATTGTATCGTGTCCCCCATTAAAGTTTTATCGTATTATAGTCCGGTCTATTAGACCAAAAAATGAGAGTGAAGTTACATAAAGTCCCAACAAGCTGAATTTCTGTGAAGTTGTTCAAAACATAATTATAAACAATGTCTAAAAGTTCCTCATCATTCCCCTGTGAGGAAAAAATTTTATTCGAGGTCAAATGTCAAAAAAATGAGTTTTTCGCGATTTCCAGAAAAACGGTGAGTTTTATCATAAAAGTACTTCAGACAAAAATTGTAGATCATAAAATTATCTATAAAAAATGTATCTAACTTTTTTTTTTACGAGCCACCCTTTCTGAGATATAACGATTCAAAAAGTTACGCGCTAAGTACGCTACCTCATAGGTGGCGTGGAAACGTGTGCATATTATGTCGATAACGACTTTTATATCTTTTTGAATCGTTATATCTCAGAAAGGGTGGCTCGTAAGAAAAAAAGTATTGATACATTTTTTATAGATAATTTTATGATCTACAATTTTTGTCTGAGGTACTTTTATGATAAAACTTACCGTTTTGCTGAAAATCGCGAAAAACTCATTTTTTTGACATTTGACCTCGAACTTTTAGACATTGTTTATAATTATGTTTTGAACAACTTCACAGAAATTCAGCTTGTTGGGACTTTATGTAACTTCGAATGTCTAAATAGACCGGACTATTATTTTACTGAGAGAGTTGTGTGGCCCAAATGTCCATTATTGTTGGACATGGAATTCGATAATTTCATGCAAAATCCTTTTGGAGTCTCGATTATAGGTCTAGAATTTGAACTCTAATTTTTCTCCGAACAGATATGAATATTTTTTTATGCTGTTGAAGGTTTTTGGTGCACGTCAATGTTGACTTGAGATCTGCATAAAAGTTGGAGAAAATAATTAAGACGACAGGCGTCGCGTCGGTATCAAAAATTTTCTTCCAGGAACATGCTTTTTTCATCGTGTCATTCGAAAGATAATATATTTCTGAATGTTTCTTCTGAATTCCATTTTTTTCTATTTACTACCGTCAGCGACCTACAGTTAATGTGTTATGTCAATTCTATTCCATTTATTTTTTTCTTTATTGTGACAGTATGCCTTGATTTAGAGACAAATATATGATTGTGTTTCTTAAAATCAAAGAATTTTGTAGCAAACTATTTCTCAATCATTATATTCATCTAATATTATATTTTATAACAATGAACCTATGTTTATTAATAAATGCAATATATCAAGTCATAATATGTTCTATATAGCGGCCATTCTGATCCATGCATAAATTATATTTTTTCCTTATTTCATTATAAGTTTGTCCAAGTGAACTCTAAAACTTTGGCCAATCTTATATGATGCAATAAGGAAAAGATAACATCTATGATGGATCATAATGGCCGGTATATAGAACATATGATTTGACATGTTTCCTTTGTTAGTAAATATAATAATATTTGATGAATATAATGATTGAGTAATAGTTTGCTACAAAGTCTCTTGGATTTTAAGAAACGCAATCATATCTATGTCTAAATCAAGGCATACTGTCACAATACAGAAAAGAATATAAGGAATAGAATTAACATAAAACACGCTGCAGGTCGCACATGGTAATAAATAGAATATAGCCCAATTCAAGAACAACATTCTTTTGGCTATCGCCTATAAACTCGTATCCAACGAAATGTTGGCCAAGACTGTCCCAAATTTCTGAAATTTCACAAAGAGCAGTTATTTGACAATAATTGCCCGCATCTATGAACTGTCTGAACATAAACTTCAAATTTGCATACGTTTTGGTTTCATTGAATTTCTAAATCAGCTAGTTCCTCTGCCCCACCTTGTATAAATATCACCTGTGCGCTTCAAACTACAGTCAAACTGCATCTCTAGTCTTTGAAATCTCTCCAATTGTCGAATAAAGTTACTCTGTAACCAGGAGGGTTTATAAGTCTAGGTCCGGTTCTCCAAGTGATGATTTTCAGAATCTTTGGACCATAATACTGGGAATTCAGTTCCCATAGATTCAAACATCACCCTATCAACCCTAAAGTTTATATTCTTCGTTGATATAAAGTGAAAAAGATGACAGGCGAATCACTCGCTGCGCTGTAAATATAGTCCGTTCACGAAAGTTTGAGCGCATAGTAGGCGTTCGTTTATTTATCTGAAGTTGGCAGTATTTGCTGTCATAACGATAAACAAAGTCAACGTTGCCGAATGTACCCGGCCTCGTCCGACGAGCTTGCGAGTTATCAGAGAACTCTATGCAATAATGACAACATTGCGTATCAATCTCACAAGAAAATAAACAATATAACCTAAAATTTCAATATACGCAGTGGAATATGCCAAATTTCCATGGCCAACCGACGGTTCAAACTTTCGTGAACGGACTATAGGTGCATTCCAAACTCTATTCAATGCAGACGAGAACCCCGCACGAACAAAACACTCGGTATACCATCAAAGCCGCTCGGAATCGGATCCGAAGTCGATTTTTATGATTCCAATTTATTCCCCATCTCTCGGAATCAGATGACGACTCCGATATCCGAATCCAACAGGCTTTAGACGTCTCGGTCGTCACATGTGGAGGAATACTTTCTTCTCGCAATTCAGTATAAATTGCAAGCGTTTCAGTTCTCTCCCACTTGATGACGTCCTGAAATATTCAGCATGTCAAATGGAACCGTTTTTCCTTGAATCAGGGAAACGATAAAAAGCACTCAATATCCGGTTTGCGTATTTCGAAAACGCGGATCCTTTGTCAGGACTTTATCGGGTTATTCCACGTGTATTGCTTTTGGATGTATCGAAATAATGCGATATTCAGGATTCTTTGCTTTGTAGCTGTTTCCTTCGTGACACTTGTATAATCTGACGGAGATTTGAATCCCTTTGGGTAACACTCTGTGTTGTTACATCGTTTCAGCGAAAGAGATCGTTGAGTATTCGAAAATGAGTCATTGTTTTTTGCATTTGAAAACCTTATTTAGAGCTTTTGAACCTATAGGAAAGCTTGAATACTTTTGTCGAATTTCGAGCTCTTAAATATCTCGCTTGGACTCACTGTTGAAGAATTCGAGGTCAAAAACAAAGTGCGTTCCTCTGTGAACAATTTTATAGCGGAAGGACCTAGAAATTTCAGGATCGAATAGTTTTCGAGTTATTGGATGATTTTCAAATTTTTTCAAAACGAGTTCCTAACTAGGGATCGGGTCAAATAGTTATATTACGATGCAAGAAAAATATTAATATGAAAATTTCACAAAATATAAAAAATTAAACTTTCAATGTTGAATTCCGATAGGTTCGAATAATTTCAAAAACATAATTTCCGCACAATTATTGGTTTCATTAAGAATATATAGGTAGTCCGTTCACGAAAGTTTGAGCGCATAGTAGGCGTTTGTTTATTTATCTGAAGTTGGCAGTATTTGCTGTCATAACGTAAAATAAAGTCAACGTTGCCGAATGTACTCGGCCTCGTCGACGAGCTTCCGAGTTATCAGAGAACTTTATGTTTTATTGACAACATTGCGTATCTATCTGACAAGAAAATAAATAACCTAACCTAAAATTTTAATATACACAGTGGCATATGCCAAATTTCCATGGCCAACCGACTGCTCAAATTTTCTTGAACGTACTATAGTTACAATTGTGCCAAAATTTTATATTCAGATAATTCAAAATTTTTCTTGCACTATTCTTGTTGACATCAACTGAATCGATTTCTATTTTTAACATCATACAAATCTGAAGCTTTTGCACGCTTAGTCGTATGGTAAGAACAATGAGTTTAGGAATGTGGCTATTCCTCGAGGTTATCATACTTTTCTCCTCAAAATCGTTTAAATTTCGACTGATATTAATTAGTTTTGCAAAAAATCACCAATCGTTTTATTCACGAATAAATGGCTTCGAAATTCGCAATGAAATTACTGGGTTACAATGGAAACATAATCAAGGTTGAGTTGCCATACTTGACGCTTATAAATTTGATTGCTGGTGTTCTCGACTGTGATATGAAAAGAGATGATAAAATTTCCATTCCTGAGAATCCTGAACGGGTGGTTGAGGCAGTAAGTACTGCTACATGAAAATTATTGCCGAAAAATTCAATACGAAAATGTGTATAATACTAATAGTTGTATGGAAATCTCATTTCCTTATAGAGAATCTTGACTTTTTCCCCAAGAAATTTTGTCAAAATGTCAATATTTTCTAGTACTATGGTCCTCCAGTATCAGATTTTTTATTCGAGCTCTACTGTAGGGCCAGTAAATTAATAGAAATTTCTAATTGGAAATCGTATATTCTACCTCGAAAAATAATAATAATTTTACTAGAAATACACAAATTCTTATTGTTTTTAACTGTTTCGATGCGTTTTCCTTCAAAAACGAAGTTAGTTATGAAAACGTATGATTTTTCGTCGCATCAACAAATGCCTCAAGGTAAAGATTTTGGCTCTCGAGTGCCAATTTCACAAATCGTTTCAAGCAATGATGTTAAGAAACTTCTACATTTTCAATGTAGATAATGATAAGAAGTAAGGATCAAAATTAATTAAATTTTCCCAAACGCAAACAATCGCTCAATCCAACGGCCCCAAAAAATATCGAAACACGCCGCCAGAAAGTAGCATTACATCGAACATCCTCTCCCTTACGACGGAAAAATTCAAATGGAAAGAAAAGATGTTTGCGAAGAGTGTAGAACCGGGATGCTTGGCTTCCGGTCCTAAATTGTTTGAATAACTCCGTAGCGGAAATTAGGGGTTTTCCTAGGGTCGAAACTTCCTGCGACAAGTCGAATTTATGTTCTTCGACGGTGGAGCGGGTGGGTCGGTAATCGGAAAATTTGCGCCGGGAAATTTTTGAGTGGCTTTTCACGACCGAGTGATGGGAGTGATTAAAAAGGGGTGCAGCTTGGTGACTTTCAGAGGGGTGACGATTCGATCTTTTAATTCGGGCGGAATTGTAGATTGCGTTTCGTGCGAATTAGTGGTAATGTTCAGGGTTCCGAGAAATGAGAGCGGTTTGGAATGGACACAATTTGATCAATCTGTTTTTTGAATTTGAGGTAGGGGAGTTTGGGGGTTGATGAAGTTTTCACGTTTCGAATTGGTTATAACGTGTGGTATCTTCCAATAATTTTTTGCGTACTTTTCTAATAGGATATAATTTCGACCGATGTTTGCTGTAGGTTTTAGAATTTGGAATACGAGAGGGTCTGAATCTTTTCGATAGTATTGAATGAAGAATGTGAGTTTGATTCTCCAATTTTTTTCCACCATAACTACAATGATTCTGGAACTGAAAGGTCGGTCTATCAATAGGGCTTAGTCCTACTTTCATACTTTGGACTCAGCTCTATGTGAATAGATGGGATATTTTCATATTGCTTATATTCTTTGAAGCTCTGATAATGATCCGTAATACTGCGGAATACTTAAATAATGGCATCTCAAATCTCAGGGAAATCATAATATAACGATTGTACGGAATATTCTGTCTACGTAGTGAATCGAGATATATTTTGAAAACCACTTATATTTTCATGAAGATTTCTTTGCAGATAAGTTCTGCTTCGAAAATGAATGTGAATTATACAAGACGTGGTCACCAGCAGTTGTTTCACAGCAGTCAAACTTGACTGTTTTGAAAAACAGCGCAAAACAAAGTGTGAAAGTGATTTCCAAAAATACTAATAGTTGAGCTTGTTCAGAATCACATTTTTAGTCGATATGAAAATGAACTTTATACTATTTTAAATTGTTACAGAATGACTAGTTTGCATCGAACAGTTGAGTAGAAGGAAAAAGAATAATTGAACTAGTATGAATTGATTCTACGAAAAATTCAAATATCTCGGAAAAGTGCGAGTTCAAGACCTGAATCTCTCAAAATAAACTGAAGTTGAAAAAACTTTTTTCCTTAGCATTTTTAGAAAATTTCACGATTTCACTATGTTTTGGGCTTGTAAAAACTGACTAGTGAACCAGTTTTACATTTACAATTATTTTCGAGGCCGAAATTCGCTGCAGAAAACTTTTCCGAGAATGTAATTTGTTAAGAAAAGTGCCTCTTGCTGCGGACTTTGTGGAAGGCACTGTATACAGGGTGTTTCTGAATTGATACGAAAGATTTAAGAGGATGCTTCCTCAGAATATTTTATGAAAGAAAGTTCCCATAAATATAGTTCCGGAAATGCATTGTCTCCAAGATACAGTGTGTTGAAGTTTTACTGAACAACTGACTGAAAAAGTGGTGCGCCAGTGAGATATTTTAAACTAACGATTATTTTTGAATTCTTCATTCAATTTGTGATGAAAAAATCTCTTCTGCTTTCTTTTCGTGTGGGGTGCCGTTTTTATTCAAGAAAATTAAACATCTTAACTCGTATTTGTCGTTACTTTAACACATTATATAGTAGAGATACTACGTCAAGATGTTTTATTTTTTTACAAAAAAACGGAGCCCCACACGAAAAAACGCTTGAGAGATTTTTCGTCATAAATTGAACGAATAATTCAAAAATAATTGTAAGTTCAAAAAATCTCAGTGGCGTACCACTTTTTCAGTCAGTTTTTAAGTAAAACTTCAACACCCTGTATCTTGAAAAAATGAATTTCTGGAACTACATGTATGGGAACTTTCTTTCATATAATATTCTGAGGAATCATCTCAAATATTTCGCAGCAATTCAGAAAAACCCTGTATATCTGCTGAAATCCGAACTTTTGCTATTGGTGCCACATTTCTTGTACCAGCTGTCATTTGTTGTTTCGTCAGTCATTGGACAATTCTAGCTTTTCACTTAGGCAATGTTAAATTCTTACAATTAAAATAAAACGGTGATTCAAATCGGGTCATCAATTACATAATGATGTTTATCCCGTGAGTTGCGTTTATTTTGATGCCACCCCAACACTGTCAAATTTGTTGGGGATCATTCGCCTACTCAATCCTCCCTTATTCGTTATTCTGAGCATTGACAAAACCCTATATTTTTCACAGAAATATCTTCAACAAATCCTTATTTATTGTTTGTTTTTTCAGCATTCCGGATCGAACTCAAAAGAATTGTACCAGCTGTCATTTGTTTTTTCGTCAATCATTGGACAATTCTAGCTTTTCACTTAGGCAATGTTAAATTCTTAGAATAAAAATAAACGGTGATTCAAATCGGGTTTTCAGTTACATAATGATGTTTATTCCGTGAGTTGCGTTTATTTAGATGCCACCCCCACACTGCCAAATTTGTTGGGGATCATTCGCCTACTCAATCCTCCCTTATTCGTTATTCTGAGCATTGACGAAAACCAGATATCTTTTCACAGAAATATCTTCAACAAATCCTTATTTATTGTTTGTTTTTTCAGCATTCCGGATCGAACTCAAAAGAATTGGACTTGCGCATGCTGATCCACAGAAGCCAGGCTGGATGCGTGATTGGTAAAAGCGGTCAGAAAATCAAAGAGATTAGAGAGGTGAGTGCCCACCACCATTGACTATTTTATGGTGATTACATCAAGAGCTGGATTCTTGTGCCCTGGGAAGGAAGTAGCAAATAAAATGATACGGCGTTCGCATAATTTACGGCGGGTATTGAAAATAGATAGCGGATACCGGTTTGTCTGCTCTGATATGTTTATAGCATCCCGATGGGGTCGTCGACCATAGAATAGAATGAAATTTATTTTCCTATAAAAATCACAAATAAATTAAATTAACTTTCAATATCTTACAAGGTGCGTCAAAGTTAGAACATTTAAAATATGTTGATACAATTAATATTATTAACCACAACACAACAATAAGTCACAATAACATATTATGACAATCAGATCCATAACATACGAACTAAGTCGCCGTAAGAGCAAATTAGTGTTTTTGCAAAAATTTTATGATATTTCGAGTTATTCACAGAAGTTAATCACTCGACTTTACATGGACGCTTTCATTCTAAACGATATAAACTTTTTTGATGTTAGAGTTATTCCTCTGTCAGATAACTAAGCAAGGAAGTCTGGAAGAAAAATATGTTCATTTCGCTGTGTTGAAATGATTTTTTCTGGATATCATTGTAAATACCCATTGTTGTTAAAAATGTTAAGTACAGTAGAGACTCGATAATCCGGATATTTACTAGTCCGGATTGCCGTCAAGATTGTATTATGTCTGTAAACTATTAAACTCGTCTGTTTATCAGTTTAAATGTCGTATTGAGAAAAACGTGACTATTCTTTCAATTTTTATTTTTCTGTCTGTTTTTGACATAACTTGTCATAAGGTCACTAATTTTTAAAAACATAATTCATAATGGACAAAACTGGTCACGACGTAGTAACAATGTCCTTATAATCCGGATTGCAAGACTCAATAATTCGAATTTCCGATCGTTGCATACGTGGTTTACGGTTCTAACTTGTCGTAACTCAATTTCTATGACGACGATCGGGCGTTCTTTTGGTATATAATAGTGCACAAGTATAAGACAAAAAAAGTCAGAAAAGAATATTTAATTAGTGAAATGGAATGGAATGTTTCTACCTCCAAACCATACAGCTTTGATACAGCATATGGATCATAATGATATTAAATTAACAAAACTGAAATACCGAAAAGGCCTTTAGCACATATTTTTTCGATCCTCGAAGACGGTGATAATGTTAGCAAATGCATTCAGAGCATAGATCAATTCGATGCAGTCTGTTATTCCATAACTCATGGCAATTACTGATATTCAGCTTCTGAAAGATATACAGGAGAAGGCTATAGTTCAGCATTCTTTTTCCCTTACAGTAGAAAACGTATTAAAATATCTAATTATTCCAAATAGATATTTGTTTTATGGTTTCGATAATAAGCCTATACAGGGTGATTTTTTTAAGTGTTTCATTAGACGTTTTCGAGGAAGGAATTGTAATACAGATTCAAGATTTTGGATTTCGTTTTAGAGTACATGAACTTTGATTGTAAAATATTTTCAAGAGGAATCTACTTCCGGTTTCACCGGAAACGAATGTAACTTCGTTATTTCAAATGCAACACCCTGTATATTTATACATATTCCAATACTTCGTTCAATTCTACACTGACTTGATGTATGATATGTGCAACCACTCAAGTGGTTCTTGAATTATAGCCTGATTATCAAATTTTTTGAAAAAAAGGTTGTCACAAATTAGTGTCCATATCTTCAAAATCCCTCATTACAAGAGTTTCTTTTTGCGAAAGTGGAACAAAAGAAAGTACGCTGATACTGTTTCTTGTTTAACTTATCAGGAAATATTATACAGGGTGTCTGAAAAAGGGCCCCAAAGTGAGCCTCAATAAAACAATGAAATCTCACTTTTTTCAAATGGCAACCCTATAATTTTGTAATTCCAATCGATTGCTCGTCAAAAACCAGTTATGGTGTCCTGAACATTTCATGCCTCTAAAATCAGTATTTTGCCGTTATTCAATAAAATTCGAATTTCACGATTAAAGACAGGTTTCGCACAGTTTGTAAGCTTGCATTTTTGAAGTAGGCTATGTTAGGAACTGTCATTCTTACTTTTTCTTACAGATCAAGCACTAATCAAAACATGCAATAATAATTTCACTGGAATGATTTATCAAGGGTATGTTCTTTATTTGAGGCAAATGTAACAAATTCCTAGAAAAGGTAATTAGAAATTCAACGAACGAAATTCACATTACTGACTTTTTCTGTTAAAGGTGGTAAATGTGGATTGCTTCCGTTAAAAGTTCTGACTGCCCTTCCTAAAATTTTGTTACATTCACCATAAATGAAGAACATATTCAATACATCACTGTTACTGTGATTCAATTTTGCATAGTGCCCGATTATCAAAAAAGTATAAATGACAGTTCTCTAAAATGCATTATAAATCAGCAGACATAGCCTTCATGAAAACTTCTATCCTAATAAATCTATGGTTAGACTAAAAAACCTTGATTCAATCCTGAAATTCGAATTTATTTAATAACGGCAAAACTACTGATTTTAGAGGCATGAAATGTTTGGGACACCCTAACTGGTTTTTGACGAGCCATCGATTGGAATTACAAAATTATAGGGTTGCCATTTGAAAAAAGTGAGATTTCATAGTTTTACTGAGGCTCACTTGGGGCCCTTTTTCAGACACCCTTTATAATATTTCCTCATAAGTTATACAAGAAACAGTATCAGCGTACTTCTTTTGTTCCACTTTCGCAAAAAAAACTCTTGTAATGAGGGATTCTGAAGATATGGACACTAATTTGTGACAACCTTTTTTTTCAAAAAATGATAATCAGGCTATAATTCAAGAATTGCTTGAGTGGTTGCACATATCATACATCAAATCAGTGTAGAATTGAACGAAGAATTGGAATATGTATAAATATACAGGGTGTTGCATTTGAAATAACGAAGTTACATTCGTTTCCGGTGGAACCGGAAGTAGATTCCTCTTGAAAATATTTTACAATCAAAGTTCATGTACTCTAAAACGAAAATCCAAAATCTTGAATCTGTATTACAATTCCTTCCTCGAAAACGTCTAATGAAACACTAAAAAAATCACCCTGTATTTATTTCAACCGTTTTTTCAAATTGCATCTTTACTAAATTGTAAGAGCTGGTATTCCGGATTTCTTTAATCTGGATCATCCCTTGCATTATTGATCCGGATTATCGAGTCTCTACTGTATCTACAGGGTGATTCACTTATCTTGGTTACCTGATTTTTCTCGAAAAGGGAAGAATATTTTTTTTTATTATGTTGCCGGTATTTAGTGAAAGCAAATGTTGTCTTGAGATGAGCATAAAAGTCGAAGAAAAGAATTAAGACTCCAGGCGTCTCGGCGCTATCAAAGAACAACCTTTTCATTGTGTCATTCGAAAGTAAGTATAATATATTTCTGAATGTTTTTTCTGAATACCATTTTTCTATTTCTTACAGTCGGCAACCTGCAGCGGTTTTATGTTAATTCTATTTCATTTATTTTTTCTGTATTGTGACAGTATGCCCTGATTGAGAGTCATAGATATAATTTGTTTCCTAAAATCAGAAAGACTTTGTAGCAAACGATTCCTCAATCATTATATCCATCGAATATAGATTTTATTACAATAAATATTTTTAATAACAAACGAAACATGTCAAATCATATGTTCTATAAACCGGCCATTATGATCTATACATAGATAATATCTTTCCTTATTTCATTATTCTTAAGTTACTGAACAAAATAGTAGAGTTTACTTGGACAAAAAGTTACATATAGGACCTCAGGAAAAGATATAATTTATGTATGGATCATAATGGCCGCTATATAGAACATATGATTTGACATGTTCCATTTATTATATGATTTTATATGAGGCATTTATTATTAAAAAAATTCTTATTATTATGAAATATAATATTTGATCAATATAATGATTGAGAAATAGTTGCTGCATTGTCTCTTTGATTTTAAGGAACAAAATCATATCTATGTCTCCAAATCAAGGCATACTGTCCCAATACAGAAAAAATAAATGAAAAAAAAGTAACATAAAACACGCTGCAGGTTGCTGACGGTAAGAAATAGAAAAAAAAAGTTTTCGGAACAAACTTTCAGAATCTTTCGAATAATACAATAAAAAGGTAAGTAAGTTTCTGTGGAAAAAAAATTGATAGTATCGCGACGCCTGGCGTCCTAATTCTTTTCTCTGTGTTTTAGGGTATCCCAAGCCAACATTGACTTGTACCAAATACCGTCAACAGAACAAAAAAATATTCATCCTTATTCGAGAAAAACTATGTAACCAAGATAAGTGAATCACCCTGTACAGTGTATCCCTTAAATACAGCATCTAGAAAGACGTGCCGCATGCTAACACATCGTAAAACTTACCTGTCGTTACTTCAACCTGAAATTGAAATTCTCCAAATCGTTCTAAACGACAGAAGCGACTTTTTCAACGAAAAATACGCTAAAAATCGCTCTTTTCAGCTTGGCGAACGCTTTGCAAATAAAGCAAACAGATTAAAACAGTAATTCGCTGAAAGCTAATAAGGAAGGATCGAATGAAGCCAGGCAATAAATTCAATCATCCCCAATTCCCGAAACTCTGGCGAGAGATAAAATGACAGCGAGGATAGCGCCCAATTCATATTGCATTTCCTGAATATTTGCACGTGTTCAGGACCAGTCAATTACTCGACAATTTCACTTTGTACGGGACATGGTAACGTATTCGTGTTGCCGTTGAATTATTAACATTTAAAACTATTTCATTTCGAGGGAATGCTCGTAAAATCGAGAATGTTGCCGTTGTTTGAATAATGGTCGTGCCGGGATATTTTAATTTTTCGTTATTATCGTGGGTGTGGAAATTAAAATAGAATCGTCCGGTGGTTTTCCGTGTTTTTTATCGCCGAAATGTAAATGGATGACATTAGGGAAAACATGCGTGGAGTCATGCAAATGCACCGGTTATAAAGGGTGTTTCAATAGGAAGGCAAGATTCGAATTGCGCGCCATGTTGACTGTCATTATAGGACCTTTCTTTTCGACGTCTTCCGTCTGTGCTAAACTGTAAATTTCGAGCAGCAATCGTATGGATTCGATCTCGAATTGTTTAAATATACTTCAAATAAAAATTCTGAAGAAATTTCATGCCTAAACTGCTCGATAAATATCGCTGAAATTTCATATGTACTTGAAAGACATCCACGAAATCAAGTATACATAAATTCATCCTTGATCGCAAGATGAAATATTTCGGTTATTTTGATTCGCAAATGATACGTTTTTCGAAAATGGTCATTGTATTACTTGTTATTTTTGATCTATTACTTGCACATAGTGCGTAATAGTACATAACCAAAAGGAAGAAATGAATACATCTTAAAACATTTCAATTGTTCATTTACAGTTATCATTTCTACCTGGAACATTATATTAGAAATTGTTCGAAATTCTATAATTTTCTATGAATGTGCAACTTACATATAGTCCGTCCACGAAAGTTTGAGCCGTCGGTTGGCCATTCCACTGTGGATATCAAAATTTTAGGTTATGTGTTTATTTTCTTGTCAGATTGATACGCAATGTTGTCAATATTGCATAGAGTTCAATATATATATATATCTTTTGAAATCAAGAGCTAACATAATACAATACATAAAACAAAAATAAAAAATCCCTAACTGAGGTTGGTGCAAAACGGGGTACCATACTATTTTTTCGTATGATACCAGAGCTCAGGGAAAAACCCCAGTAGAAAAAACCCTGTCTCGCCGTTTCAACAAAAATGACACTTAAAAACTATTAGAATTTGAAGGATTCCTTCTTCATTCAGACCGAACGATAACCCTCTCCAGGATGCCTTCGGAATTCTGAAACGAGAAAATCAAAGCAGTAAAAAGGAACAGAAAAATAAAATGATTGAAACTCTATTAAATCGATTTAAAATTAATAACCCAATTCAAAAACGAATCGGTAACTTCATGTATAGCTCTCAAGCCATCCTGAAATTTATATATGGAACAGTTATTTATCAGGTGTTCAATTGTCTCCTCTGCTCTCCGCATTCGCAACTAGGACTCTCAACTGAATTCCATCTGAAAAGCATACTATTGCAACGTCCATGACCTGTTCTTATACGATTGAGAACAGTCCATATTTTCCTGGAAGATCAAATCCAGGAACTTTATTCGAGGGATCAGTTATTAAATCTTTGTTCTGTATATTACATAAATTCCACTCGGATTGCCAAATTTGTTTATCACTTTCATTTGAATTCAGAAAAGAATTTGACCAAAAAGGTTTACGCGATTTTAATCGAGGAATCTTATTGTCTGGAATATATGAGAGTATTTGATATGAATTTGTCGAAGAATTAAATTTGTTCCAAATTTTCGAAGCAATGACCTGCCTGCGGATATGTGGAGGAGAAATGTTTGAAAGAACTGGTAACCATGGAGTTGGTGTTGATTTTATGGTTCCAGTTACTATTCTCATGGAAAAATTTAATTGTGCATCGATCTTATGTACATGTGCACTGTTGAGCCAAACGGGGCAACAATATTCAGCAGTAGAGTACACTAAGGCTAGAGCTGCAGTACGAAGAGTTGTTGCGTCCGCACCCCATGAAGTACCAGCAAGTTTTTGAATTATATTATTTCTTGTTTTTAGAGTTCAATGATAACTCGCAAGTCTGTCGGACGAAGCGGGGTACATTCGGCAACGTTGACTTTATTTTACGTTATAACAGCAAATACTGCCAACTTCAGATAAATAAACAAACGTCTACTATTCGCTCAAACTTTCGTGAACGTACTATACAATGGCGCCAAATAGATTTCTGTTATTCTGGGGAGAGTTATTGGTTTCATTTATTAATTCAACTTGAAAGTCAACTGAACAAACTGCCTTTAAGGGAATAATGATGAATTTGAACATTTCGTGAATCAAAATTAATTCGGAAGAAGAAACACTTATTTCGAAACAGTACATTTTGAAGGAAACTAGTAGGTGCATTAAATTAATGAATTCGGAATCAGTCAAAAAACCGCCGATTATTTCCCCACATTGTTATTCTTTCTTTTCATTTCTTAGCAAAATTCTTAATTAGCCAGAATATTCAAAACTCGAAAAATATCATTGAAAATCGAAAAAAACCTTTATGATACTGACACGAGAACACCAACAGTTTCATTGCAATTTTTTGCGGTAATAACCGAGATAGTGTAAAGAAAATGATATACTTTCCCTCTAATAAGGCGTGTATTTCCATGAAAAGTGCCGTCCGAGCTACTAAAAATACACCCTAGCGAACTAACGAACAGCGATAAGCCGTATAGAAAATCCAATGACCTCTATTCTTGCACTGAAACCTCGTGGTATTAGCTTCCAACAGTTGTTGTTATTCCAGATAGGGGTTATCTAACTGAGCGTAGCCTATTTTCCGGCGGTTAGAGCGCAGTTTCCCATGGCATTCACGTTTTCCCAACATTACACTATCGATAGTTTAATGTCCTGTACGACTACGGGAAATTTTGAATGTCAATGATGTTGTGGAAAATCTGCGGAAGATTCGTTTGCATTTTTAGCGCTCGTTCAACTTGAACGAGTGCTTTATCGTCCAAATGTCTGTAATTTTCGAATTATGAGCCGAAAATGGTCTCTAACGATAGGGTTAGACTCACTGATGACGAATTCGTGGTCAAAGTCAATTCTTCTTCAACTTTCGAAGGGATAGCCCTAGAGACTTGAATTTTCAGGTTGAGTTCGGTTCCCAAATGGCTCGGTTGAATTCGTTAACCAGCCAAATCGTACAGGGAGTTCCATAATAATAATAATAATGTTTATTTATTTCATAGTATAAAAATGATACATAGAAATAACGTCAAACGAAAGTACAACTTTTGTTTAGTTTTGCAGTAATCAAGATACTCCTGCACATTGTAGGGTTCACAATTCATAATAAAGGAAAACAATTTCTAATAAAGATTTTCTCATTCATCAACAAAAAAAGTTGTTTTGGTAAAGCGTTAAATTATTTGATACACATGTACATCGCATTATTTTGTGTGATTGTCATATTATGCACAGGATAGAAATATTGATCTACTTGCCTAGTTTTAGTATTCTTATTTTTATGCCGTTCAAATATCTTTTCATGTTGTATTAAAAACTTAATACTATTATTAACATAAAGTCCCGTAAGAGTATGAATATTGTTAGCCCGAAAAACACCCCTACATGGTCATTCAAAATTTTTGTTCCTCAATATCTCAGACAAAAGGAAACCCATCGAAATGAAATGTTGCGGCCTTATGCAAGATGATCATAATAAGCCTCATGCAAAATTTTGTGGCCATAGTGTAAACAGAACCAAAAACATAAATTGGAATATTGAAAAAAAGAAACTTCATATCTACAATAAAAAATATCCTATTAGAATAGATCTTTTATAAATAAAGATTGATACACTGAATGTTCATGCATAATTTTGTGACCATGGTTTCAATAGAACCATAGAATTTCAATTGGATATTTGAAAAAAAATCTTTATATTTCCATTACAGTATATCCGAATCAAGTAATTTTTTTTCGTGAAGACTGTTATACTGAATCTTCATGCAAAATTTTGTAGCCATAGTGTCAACAAAACCTTAAAAAATTCAATTGGAAACTTGAAAAGATGAATCTTTATATATCCATTATAGGATAACCGATTAAAATGAAATTCATTTTGTGAATCAAGACTGATATACTGAATGTTCATGCGGAATTTCGAAAAATCGCATCATCAGAACCATAGAATTTATTTTTTTTAATTATTGATTTTTTACATATTTTATTTTTTGAATAATTTCCAGAATATATTCCGATTGTGCTAAGATTCTGCATTTATATATTTGGTATCAATCTTAAATCCTTTATAAAATTCTGAGGTTCTAGTCTTATTGCTCAAAAGCTCCTGCTTTTCTTAAATTTTTCAAAGCATGCTCTGAACAGAATGAATGTTAGCGAATAAAAGTGTTGATTTAGTATCAGCATCTCCTCCACAGTTACTCAAAGTTTTTTTAATTGAATCCTGATTAAAACATCTGATATCTGAGAACAGTTTGGCATGCCGATCCATTAACCAAACTCAAATTCCCAAGAATGAACTCCCGAATTAATTGAAATTGAATATAGCCTTGGGTTTCTGGAATTGCCTAAGGGTTGAATTCCTGCGAAGAATCCTGGAAGATATTTCTAGCAAAGGGATTCGTTCTTCCAAGCTTGTAGAATCCCTCCCTTTTGTCTGCAATCACATGACAAGAAGAACAGATTTAATTCATTTATATTTAACCCCCCGATTATCGGAATTTCACCCTGGGGCTGCGCTTAAGTGGATATTAAACTCCACAAGGGGCTGATTAGATTTCATAATGTGGGATGTAACTCTCAATTTCGTCGCGAGAAAATAAAAGTATTTCGACAACAAGTATGGGAGATTTAATTATGCAAATTTAAAGAGATAAGGAGCTTTTCGAACATTTTCAAAAAATGAGGTAATTTTTGTAATAGCAAGTGCAATTTCAAAACCAATCGTCAAGGTATTGTTCGTACCAGTCTTTCATGACAGTGGCGGCTGCTAAAAGGAGGCAGATGAGGCCGGGCCTTCCCTAATATCACTGCATTTTATTCGATTTTAAATTCAAGTTCAAATAAAAAATAATCACATTTTAATATCTCTATTACTTCCATCATTCTATCTACCATCCAAGTCTCAAAGTAATAAACATATTATGTTCATTACCCAGCCATCTGAAACATTCATATATTATCCGCAACACACAATACGGCGTAACGGATAGCCGGTAAACCGCTTAGCGAAGGAGGCTCGCCTCCACGAGTTCAGATACGTTAGAATGTAACATTAAACTTCTTCAAATGAACGGTGCGGGAACCACTCGAAATTTAAGCTGTAGATCACGTGTCCGGAGGCCCGGCTCCGCGCCATTATTTTCGCTTCTAGGCGAACGAGCTTTGCCGAAACTGAACGTCCGATCGGCCCGAATCAACCCCGGCGATCGTGGATTGAGATCAGCTGTTGTTTTGATTCCCTCCCTCTTTATTAACGAAGTATTAATCCTCTCAGTGTGCGGTTTGTGGTTTTGTGACATCTTTCGGAAAAGTTTGTAGGTAAGATTTTAATATTTCAGCAAGAAAGACAAGAAGTGAGAATTATAATGCAAGTAGTGAACTTAAAGAAACGCAAGATCCTGTAGATTTTATTTTGAATAATAATAAATTCAGTATACGAAAAAAACTGAAACGCGTACAGTCATAAGTAGAATATGTAGTAAGTAAAAACCTATTTTGTTCCTGAAACCGTTTCGTGAACTGGAGAAACGCTCTATCGGTCGTGTTTACAGTAAAGGCTCGTATATCACCGTTTTTATTTCCCGTCATGTGCTATTCTGTCGTTATCAACGGGGGAGGAACATGCAAGACTTACCTCAGTCCAATTAAAACTTCGACGATATATTATAACGGAAGTTTTAAGGGTGCATTTCTCAATTTCAACTTTCCTGTAATCAAAACCCTGTTATGAAATTTGTGGCTTTGATTTCACCAGAACAGAATGGCGAAATAAGGCTTCTTCCTACCTGTTGTGGCAGAACGGACAGAGACGAACTTGCCAGTACAACTCATGAAGATTTTACTTTATTGGGTCTTAATTTCCATTCAATGGTGTATCGTGCTAGTGAATTCACCCTTCAGAAATTGTAGATTATTAAGGGGATTACATTATACTGTGACCTTTAGGTCTATTGTGTCCCTAACCGAAGCTTTTATCTACCGAAGGGATCTCGAGAACCAAAGCTGCTAGAAGAAAACTGATGACACATTTTTGGGCTTTTTTTCCTGACTAACTCAAATCTGAAAACTGATCTAACTTATGTTTAATAGATTTTGAGTTATGAACGAAAATTGAGAATGTGTCATTTCCATTGATGCTGAATAACTAGTTTGTTTGAACTCTAATTCGAAATCCGTTGTTACTTTCTACAGGCATTTTTTAGAGGTAATTCAAATGTGATATGACTGATTTTTTTAGTTCAGTGATTTTCGAGAAATGACGAAGATTTTTGATTTTTCTAATGTAAACTATGGTCGAATGTTTTTTTTTATCTGACTCCAAAAATGAACTGAACTGAATCGAAAAGTAGAAAAATGTATTAATTTCTTTCTCGTGTAATATTCATGTGAATTGGGACATATGATACATTTTTGAAATCAGCAAAAATTTTGTAGTAAGATAAAAAACATTCGGCGATATTTTACATTTGAAAAAACAAATTTCCTAGTCATTTCGCGAAAATGACTGGACGTAAAAAATCGGTCATATCATATTTGAATTACCCCTAGAATAGTGCCTGAGAATGTAACAACGGATTTCGAATACGAGTTCAAACAAGCGAGTTATTCAGCATTAATGAAAACGACAAATTGCCAATTTTCGTTCATAACTCAAAACCTAATGAGTATAGGTTAGATCTGTTTTCAGACTTGAGTTTGTCAGGAAAAAAGAGCCCGAAAATGTGTCGTTAGTTTTCTTCTAGATGCTATGATGGTTCTCGAGATCCCTTCAGTAGACAACGAATTTTGCCCACCCTATACAAACGGTTCGCATCTATTGTTGGTTTAGAACCATCTGTATACAATTTGACGGTATTTTCTTTGAATTTAGGGCTTCCCTTTAGAAGAGAAAACGAAGGAATCATCAGCCCAAAATAACGTTTCAATAAATTATCTCATTAAGAATCTCATGTCGCCAAATACGGAGATTCTG
Source organism: Propylea japonica (assembly GCA_013421045.1). Taxonomy (NCBI): domain Eukaryota; kingdom Metazoa; phylum Arthropoda; class Insecta; order Coleoptera; family Coccinellidae; genus Propylea; species Propylea japonica. The sequence goes on from CM024241.1 coordinate 72,691,459, forward strand.
CCTTATTTATCCCAAGTATAGGTTCCTGTAATCCCCACATCAGACGATTCCGACCCTGCAACGCGAAATACTGATGAAATTCACCTTCGCACCCCCTGACTCCTGGTGTCACAACAACCCCTTGCGTTCGAACTCCGTATAAATAAATCGACAAGGAAAAAACTTCGTGGGGTTCGCTGGCCCGACCAAAAAACTAGAATAATTGTATTGGTTTGCTCCAGCTCGCTATATAATCTTTACCTTTGCGAAATTGGAAGAACTCGAAGGGATGACGACCCATCATCCAAATCATAACCGGGCATCTCGCTACTTCGTTCAAGGTTAGTGCTATGGAAGGAGGTTGTTCGTATGGATCTCAAGAGATGGCGTTTTCGGTATAATGATACCCGAAGAAATGTACCTCGTATTGGGCAAAGCTATTCTCCATGCTGATGATCCCAAATAGGGCGAAATAGCTATCCATGGTTGCCCTGTTTGAAACCACTTCCTTGTATTTACTTTGAATGAGGAAGAGATTAGCTCTGAACTATGAGTTTAATATTGATTGATTTCAATCGATTGATGTTATTCTCTAAGTACGCTGTTTAAATGAAGCATCGTTGAGGTGAAATTCTTGACGGTTTTAGAAATTTTTGAAATGTTATTTGGGCTTATTGCAGCATTTTCTCTTCGAAAGGGTATATAGGAGCGCAACATTCAAATTGCTCTGCTTACATTGTTTATGTTCCATGGCGATTTTACGCGTTAAATCCAGTGGCAGCTCGTGAGATTTCAATCAGCCCGAGACCACGCAATCAACAAAATAATTTATTTCGAACTGTGCTTCCTGTCAGCCACTGGCATTATTATACCATTCTACGCAGAATGAACTATTATGAGCAGAATTAATAATTAGATTTGGTCGAGGTGTCTTATAACTGTAGTTATGAAAATTTCATCATTGTGAGGCATTTTACAGAATTTATTATTCAAAATAAAATCTATAGGATCTTGCGTTTCTCCAAGTCCACTAAGTGCATTATAATTCTCACTTCTTGTCTCCGTTTCCATCTTTCTAGCTGAAATATTTAAATCTTACCTACAAACTTTCCGAAAAATACCACAAAACCACAAACCGCAAGCTCAGAGGATTAATACTTCGTTAATAAAAAGGCAGGGATTCAAAACAACAGCTGATCTCCATCCACGATCGCCGGGGTGATTCGGGCCGATCGGACGTTCAGTTTCGGCTAAGCTCGTTCGCCTAGAAGCGAAAATAATGCCGCGGAACCGGGCCTCCGACACGTGATCTACAGCATGAATGTTGAGTGGTTCCCGCACCGTTCATCTTAAAGAAGTTTGAAACGTTACATTCTGACGAATCTAAACTCGTGAAGGCGAACCTCCTTCGCTAAGCGGTTTGCCTACTATCCGTTACGCTGTATTGTGTGTTGCGGATAATATATGAATGTTTTAGATCGCTGAGTAAATAACATATGTTTATTACTTTGAGATTTGTATAGTAGATAGAATGATGGAAATAAAACAGATATTGAAATGTGATTATTTTTCATTCGAAGTTGAATTTTAAATTGAATAAAATGCAGTGCAATTGGAGGCCACTGGTTAAATATCTTTGGTTGCTTTAATTAATCCGGTAATGCCAACATCTGATGATTCCAACCCTGCAAGCGAAATGAGTATGAAATCCACCTTCGCAGCCGTTGTCACCACAACCCCGTATAAATAAATCGACAAGGAAAGAAGAATCTGCGTGGGAGTTCGCTGGCCGCGACCAAAAAACCAGAATAATTGTATTGGTTTGCTCCAACTCGCTATATATGGCATTCCCGTCATCTTTACCTTCTCGAAATTGGAAGAACGCTCTCACTCGAACCATCATCCAGATCATAACCGCGCGTGGGTTCTCGAGGGGCCCAATCAACAAACATCCGGAGTATGTTGCCGGTATTGCGGAATGGAATTTTTTCGTATCTGGATTGTAATTCATTACCCGGGCTGTGTCTGGATGAAATATGCAGTAATCAAGTTTGGACTAGGTTTATATACGATAATTGGGTGGAGTATGTGGAGTATTTTGTTGGTAGATGGAGAGGTTGTACCTACTTCTGGTGGTGCGTTATTAGAATTGATCAAACTCGCATTTCTGAGGTTTTTTTACCTGCTGTCTTGTTTTGTTTTATAACAAAACCTTTGTTCTTTGCTGGGTAATCAACCCGTTCGTGATTCTTTGAATATGAATAAATAAAACGAGATAATACGTCTGAAAAAGTTAATTACTTATGGAACTAAAGAAATTTTGAATTTATGCATAAATCAGTAATATACCGGTTGGATACTTGTCTCTTGTTTTTTCGACGACTAATTCCATATGAATTATGTGCCGATATTTTTTAGTTGCTATGGTAATGATCAACTGCATTCATCAAAATCATACTTGCTTCTCAGTCTAGTCCGGGAAGGACAACAAAGGAATAACCCAGGGCTGAACCAATGTTATTATTGGTTATCCGCACGAAATTGATTATAAACAAGAGTGCAAAAGCTTTCAACTTCACGTCAGCGCTTTTTGCAGGATATGAAGTAAAAAAATTAAAGTCAACTGGGTAGTAGTTACATTCGATTCCTTTGCACATTTTACATCATTTTGAAGCATGCAAAAGCTTTCAACTTCACGTCAGCGCTTTTTACAGGATATGAAGTGAAAAAATTAAAGTCAACTGCGTAATAGTTACATTCGATTCCATTGCACATTTTACATCATTTTGAATATACCGGACAGTATTCGATTAATTTTTTTCGTCCTGAAGTGATGAGATTCGACCTATTTCAAGGTGAGCAGAAGCAATGGAACGAATCTCGACTGCGTCGAGTTATACGGTATGCAATCTAAAAATCGATTAATCCTTGCACGAATATATATAGTTGAGCGGTCAAGACAATAATTGCCTTCAGGGAAACGTACCTTGAAATCTGCTCGACTACAGCAACAAGTCGACAAGGAATAAAGCGCTCCAGACGAATAAATAGAATTTTCAAACAATAACTGGAGTGCTGTTTTTGATATCATCCGATGACTTTCGATTCAGCTTCTTATTTTGGCTCACCGAAGAAGCGTGGAATTATGATGTCAGAACATTTACAGAAGTAGTATTGTTTGACTGCTTCTATTTCTGTTATATGGCGTCTGATGCACCATGAGACATATAGGAAAATAAGGAAAGGGCTACTTCAAATACATATCATTCACTTCACATTAATTGTGGTGAATTCTGTCAAAGAATAGAGATTTCTAAAAAACTTTAAAGGTTTTCACTCCCAGTCTCTGAAACAACTTTCAATGTCAATTAGACTGCAAATGAAAAAACACACAATTCTGAAGATTGTCTGAAGAAGGTGTCTGATATAGACACCGAAACGTTACATTATCCTTTTCATTCATTTCCTTCTTCAGTTTTACTGTTAGGCAACAATTTTTTCAAAACCAATTTGCTTCTGACTAATGAGTGCAAAGATTTTCGCAGGAGCACTTCATCTTAATTGAAATTTTTTGATTATTTCTGTCAAATATTCTTTTTCCGAAAAACGATAGGAAATTTTGACATTTCTGACAATATTTCTGAAAAAAAAATTGAGAAAAGCCCTGAGCAGGTGCTTTTGAGCGGTTGTTCATTGGTGGAGCAATATTGCTAATTATTACGTCAAAGTTTTGTATAGGAATTGAGATTCATGGTAAGTAAATGAATGCAAAATTACAGCACGATCGAAATTATATTCGGGAAATTATTCAAAAAATGAAATATGTGAAGAATCAATCATTGAAAAAATTAAATTTAACGGTTCTGATGAGACGATCCTTTTGAAATCTTGCATGAACATTCAGTACATCAATCTTCTTTCACAAAAAACATTTCGCTCGAATCGGATATCTAGTTATGGAAATATGTAGATTCTTTTTTTAAATATTCCAATTGATTTCTAAGGTTCTGTTTACACTATGTTCACAAAATTTCGCATGAGGCTTATAATGAATATTTTACATGTGGCCGCAGAATTTCATTTCGATTGGTTCCGTTTTGTCTGAGATATTGAGGAACAAAAAATTTAAATGGCCATTTTTCAACAATTTCATGCTTTGATCAGGCATCCTATTCTTTCGTGAAAAAAACGCTATTATAACTACATAGTATAGATTCTTTATTTTAGACTTGATAACGAACGAGAAGCAGAAGTAGTATAGAGAAAGTTCCTTTTTCTTCATTTTTCTCTATTGATATGATCTTTTCCTCTGATGATCACTTCAATAAAGCAATCCAAAAAAGTCAAAAATTGAATAGAATAAAGTAACGATATTCTTGTGAAATATGAAAAATTCGAACATATTCCACTCAAGTCATAGTCACCTTCTGTAGTACAGGGTATCCCATTTTGGGCACTTTTACGGGATATCTCCGTTATTTTTAACGTTAGCGGGATGCGGTTTTCGCGACAGTGTGCTACTTTTTTGTGAAACTAAAGATGGCGCAATCAGTTTTTGCATAGCCCTCTTAGTTTTTGCTATACAGGGGGAAATGAAAAGTATCACTTTTTAATCACCCCCCGTATCTCAGTTGTGCTTAAACTTTTAGGAATGGTTAAAACGCATTCCTATAGATTTTTTTCCGTAGAATCCAGTGGCGTAGTCAGTTTTTCAATTAAACTTTCCGTTTTTGAGTTATTGAGCAAACATATGTTTTTTAAATTGGACACCCTGTATATTATTTTTTATTCTTATTGAGCACAATCTCAGCTTTTCAAAAAATATTATTTTATGGCATTTATTTTCTAAACCAAGCTCAGAATTCAAGATTTTGTAATTCAATTAGCAGTAGTAGGCTATGACTGTTTATTAAAACAAAAAATGAGTGTCAAGATTTCGTCAGAAATCGAAAATAATGTTAACATAATATCTACATCACATGATCTAATACTTAACTTAATTTAATTTGCAATTTCTTGAAAATTCAAATGATTGAATCATAATATAATATAATAAATAATAAAAACTGAGAAAACTGTAAACTTTTAAACCAACCGACAAGCTTTGACATTTATTATTTGTTTTTAATAAACAGTCATAGAGCCTTCTACTAAGTTATTGACAATTGAATTACAAAATCTTGAATTCTGAGCTTGGTTTTGAAAATAAATGCCTAAAATAATTGTTTTTTGAAAAGCTGAGATTGTGCTCAATAAGAATAAAAAATAATATACAGGGTGTCCAATTTAAAAAACATATGTTTGCTCAATAACTCAAAAACGGAAAGTTCAATTGAAAAACTGACTACGCCACTGGATTCTACGGAAAAAAATCTATAGGAATGCGTTTTAACCATTCCTAAAAGTTTAAGCACAACTGAGATACGGGGGGTGATTAAAAAGTGATACTTTTCATTTCCCCCCTGTATAGCAAAAACTAAGAGGGCTATGCAAAAACTGATTGCGCCATCTTTAGTTTCACAAAAAAGTAGCACACTGTCGCGAAAACCGCATCCCGCTAACGTTAAAAATAACGGAGATATCCCGTAAAAGTGCCCAAAATGGGATACCCTGTACATCCCTGCCTATATGATACATCTCTGGTCTCCAAAGGGAAGAAACTTTCTAGAAATATACAACCAAAACTCATCCAGGAATTCGCACTATACTTCCCGCTTATATATTATATTTTCGCATTTCCATCTTCATGGAAGCAAGGCGGATTGTAGGGAGTCTGCTGGAACGAACCTTCACACACTTAAATCAATATCTTTCATGCGAGATATCATCTTGAACCTTCGTCGTTCTACGGTGACACAAGATATCTGCATATTTTCTCGTTATTTCCTCCTCCCGTCTTTTCATCTTCGAAGGTTGTCAATAACATCCCCTGTAAAAGGAAAATTTAACGTGTTCCAGATTTTATCCGATGTTCTGAAAGATATATGATGCCATTTTCCGAAAAAAATGTCAACGCTTATTCTGTTACTGACATTTCTTGGGTTCGCCAGTGATGTTTGTTACTGAAAATGTTGAAATTAGCAGGATATCGAATATACAGGGTGACTGGTGACGGTAGGGACAACGGCTAACTGGAGATAGAGGACCTCAAACTGAATGAGAATTGGGGGTTTAAAAGTCCCATAAGGCTATTAGTTTCAGAGATACAGGGTGTTTTTTGCAAAAGTGCTAAAACTATAAACTCCCATATCTTCGTCAATATGGCAAATTTGTCTCTGATATTTGGCAAGCTTATTAATATACATATTCTCCATCAGATCGACAAGAAAAAATTCCCAAAATTGCAGGTCCGTATTCAAAAATTTCCATTTCCGTGTCAGGTGAGAAATATCACTCGGTATATGAACTAAAAAAATTGAATTGGGAAATTGGAATCTGCAAAAAACACTGAGTAAAAATTTGTTTTTAGTTTTAATGGCAACATTTTTTAAAGTTTTTATGATATGTTGAAAGTCGAAGATTACAATTTTTTCATATTGAATTCAAGAAACACACTATTCCTGAAAGAATAAAACACTGAATTTGAGATGCTTAAATAATCCTGACGCATTTTGAATATTCCTTCACATCTTGAAATACTTTTTCATTAAACTTTTTATCAATATTATAAGAAAAACTCAAAAAACAATACAAACACAAAAAGATTACAGTAGACATATAGTTCATAAAAAAATCAAATAAACAAATGCTTGATATGCGAGAGCCATTCCCCTCACACACTTATTGGCTCTTTTGAACAATAATTGAAGTACGTTTCATATCCACAAGATGAAAAATTACTCTTGATAGAACAGTATCTAACACTAGATTTCAGCTCGAGAAAAGTTGGACTTTCTTCTCAGAACGCCTGAACAATAATCCATCTGATACTTATTCTTTCAACAAAATTTATTTTTCTATTAAATAATGCAATGATTCATGAGAAAAAACTAAGCAAATGCTCGAAACCAGAGCAATTTGCTTCAACGCATTTATTTGCTCTCTTGAACTCTAATGATTTCTTTCTCTTTTGAGATGAGGATTATTCTGAGACTAAATATTATATCCGTTCATTTTGCGCAATCCAAAAACAAGTATCATCTACATATTCTTCATTCGTGAATATTGAAGGTTTTTTCAATAGATAAACAAACGACACAATTCCCAATAATTCACAATCAATGAATGTATGAATATAAACGTCATTTTTTGAAATATGCCTACTCTGTGTAGTAGGATGTATTTAATTTATAATGAATAATAAACCTCTTATTTTAAAAATCACTTGTTTCCCTAATATTCTGTTTGCATTAAAGAAATTCATATGATTCTCAAAAAAAAAAGAAGTTGCTACACCTAAGTACATATTAGAGGAAAATAAGTCCTCAAAATTCATTGAAGAATAAATTTTGTTGAAAACATAAGTACCAGATGGATTATTGTTCAGGGGTTCTGAGAAGAAAGTCAAACTTTTCTCGAGCTGAAATCCAGTGTTTCTGTTCTATCAAGAGTATAATTTTTCATCTTGTGGATATGAAAAGTACTTCAATTGTTCAAAAGAGTAATTAAGTGTGTGAGGGAATGGCTCTCGCATATCGAGCATTTGTTTATTTGATTTTTTTATGAATCATATGTGCTACTGTTCCTCTTTTTGTATTTCTATTGTTTTTTTAATTTTTCTTATAATATTGATGAAAATTAATAAAAAGGGAGTTCAAGATGTGAAGGAATATTCAAAATGCGTCAGGATTATTTAAGCATCTCAAATTCAGTGTTTTTTATAAGGAATAGTATGTTTCTTGAATTCGATATGAATAAATTGTAATATTCGACTTTCAACTTATCATAAAAACTATAAAAAATTTGTGCCATTCAAACTGAAAACAGATTTTTACTCAGTGTTTCTTGAAGATTCCAATTTTCCAAATAATTTTTTTTTATCTCATATACCGAGTGATATTTCTAACCTGACACGGAAATGGAAATTTTTGAATACGGACCTGCAATTTTTGGGAATTTTTTCTTGTCGATCTGATGGAGAATATGTATATTAACAAGCTTGCCAAATATCAGCGAAAAATTTGCCATATTGACGAAGATATGGGTGTTTATAGTTTTAGCACTTTTGCGAAAAACACCCTGTATCTCTGAAACTAATAGGCTTATGGGACATTTAAACATCCAATCCTCATTCAGTTCGAGGTCCTCTATCTCCAGTTAGCCGTTGTCCCATACGTCACCAGTCACCCTGTATGTATTTGAGAGATGAAGCATATTTGGTGTATCAGGAATATGCGCCCTTTCATTCAAATTAATTAGCTGTTAGTTGGGAATTTTCAACATTGATGATTAAATACATTTGAGTGAATTTCAGTTGGTTTCCAGATGGCTTTCGCGTCCACCATTTTCTAGAGAAAAGCCCGAAGCAACTTCTAACAGGTCACAGAACTGTGAAAATTCTTATCGTTATCGGGTTAACCACGAATAACATCGAGAGCATTCAGAACGCATATTTTGATATTCATATAAAAGGCTCCTACTTTTCTCTTTTCTTACTTCGTAGAGTTAACGCAGTAGTTCCCAGAAAACTATATTTTGTAAAATGAGCCTAAAGCGTAAGATATAACCTCAAGTGGAAGAAAATCTCGGGGTGCGTGTATGTGGTTATTTGGCTCGGAGCTAATAATTGTTGATTTAAGAGATTGCCTTCAGGATAGAATTTGCCTATTTTGCACACCGGCGGCAGAAGTGAACCCGGGGTAGAACGGCGTAAAATATATATTGGAAATCATCCCAGTAGGGTGCGTGTGCGTGTGCTGAGGGTGATACTTAAATACCGTTCTCGATTTTGATCTGGTGGTTGAAATGGGATATTCTGCATCCGAGAGAAGCCATTTGAAAAAGAAAGATATCTGAGTTTTGTAGAAAACATTTCGTTACATTTTTAGTTACTTTCGTGTTCGTAATTTGTAAAACTACTCGTCAGGCTGTGGTTGTTTGAACCTTCCATTCCTTATGATTATGTCAAAGTCGGTTAACTGAGCATAATTGTTAGTTTCACACTTAAATCAATAGAGAACACAGATAGGCCTTAAATGTGATATCAGTGGAATTAATTTAGGGATCAGATATTATGAAAAAGTTTCGTTTTTGTTTTGAAATATTTCAGTTCAAAATAAACAAAAAGCAGAGTCATTTTTATAAGTACAATAACTAACATTCATCATGTTTCATTTTTGTATTCTTACCCATTTCATTGGACATTTTTGATTAAGTTAGTCAGTTCATCTGGTGTTTTCTTTCATGGAAAAGCAACGATTCGTAGCTAAAAGATGATTTTCGCAGATCATCAAAACATGTAGCGAAAAAGAATGAATATCTTTCTCACAGTCACTCAACCTTATTACCTGGAAATTTATATAATCTTGTTACTCCAACCTCATGCTCTTTAATTCTCTCGAATTTTCACACACAATTCCTAGTTCGTACCTTCCATTTCCAACAGTAACGGTTTATTTATAACCAGCCCTTATCTCCCTTATCATTTGTCTTCAAATGAACCCTCGATTCTAATTTAGCTAGGTCCTTTGTAGATGCATAATATTCCTAATTATTCCCTCATAACTAGAGAAGTACCAAAAGCTATTGTTCAGAAAGGGAAGGATAATTCATGCCGAGCACTGAATTTAATCAGTAACATATATCAGTTCGTTATGTTGTCTACCCTTTTATGCTAATAGATTCGCCGATTGCGGGTACACTCACCTGGGAAGATTGTAATAAGCTGCAAGGCGTTGATGTAACCGAGTGTAGAAAATAGAAATACACGATCAATGTTTATTCATATTGGATATGAATATGGTTTTTTAAATCATATAGTCCGTTCACGAAAAGTTGAGCGCATAGTAGGCGTTTGTTTATTTTTCTGAAGTTGGCAGTATTTGCTGTCATATCGTAAAATAAAGTCAACGTTGCCGAATGTACCGGCCTCGTCCGACGAGCTTGCGAGTTATCAGAAAACTATATGCAATATTGACAACATTGCGTATCAATCTGACAAGAAATGAACAACATAACCTAAAATTTTAATATACACAGTGGAATATGCCAAATTTCCATAGCCAACCGACAGCTCAACCTTTCGTGAATGGACTATACGTGTTTTCTGTCCGGAAAATAGGGTTTTTTTGAACGAATAGAAAAAATTCTAGGAAGAGACGTTTTCGTTCAAAGAAATTATTTTCGGGCTTATTCTGTATAATATTTTTCGGCAGCATTGTAGAATAACACATTCGCTGCTGTTTTTTATATTTTATTGCGAATTCCTGATTCTGATCCTCGAATTAATTCCATCGATATCGCCCTTTTGGTCTATCTGATGGGTTCTTTTATTTATTGATCTGAGAAGTTTTACACTTGAAATTCAGAAGATTTTCCTGGCACATTACGAATGGACGAAACTTCGAATAAAAAACAAATATAAAAATTTATCCGACATAAAATTCATTTTCACGCCATTATGATGAATATAGCTTCGGAATTATCGTGAAGCAACAGGCGGAAAATCACTGTTCCATCTCGGCCTTTTCGAAAGAGAAAAACCTGGCAATTTTCTATCTAAGCAGTAGAAATTGAATTTCCCCCGAAAATGTAGCCGTAATCCGGGATGCTTTATCGCAAGGAAAGATTGCCCATGGATGCAGTGTTTTTCGATAATATACGGAAGTTTGCATGGGAGGCTGGATAGAGAAGCAATTTTCGCATTTCAAATATCAGGTTTTCCAACAGGGTCTTGACAATTTTGAATATGATTCGTGAAAGCACAATTTGACTATATATATTTTTCGAATTGAGAGCTAACAAAATACAATATATGAAACATACAGGTCCCTAGCTGAGGTTGGTGCAAAACAGGACCATACTATTCTTGCGTATGATACCAGAGTACAGGGAAAAACCTCAGTAGAAAAAAACCTGCCACGCCGTTTTTACAAAATTAAAACTAAGAACTATTTGAATAAATACCTTCAATATTCAGATTCAAAAAACTTAATTCTTGCTCTTGGCCAGGAGGGTGTGCTAATCGAGGTATGGCCTTTCAAGTAATGATTTTTCGAATCTCCTCTTATTCTAAGACCTTACTAAAGGGTAATCATCTGCCATAGATTGAAATAGTGGTATTTCATCTTAAATATCGAATTCAATTTCGGAATAAAGATAAAAAACCTGTGACAAACTTATAATCGAGCTGTGAAGCCTCAGAAGTAGCGTCATTTCAATCGACTAAAGGTTGGTACTTCTAAAAAGAAATTAAAAAAACCTCTGACGAGAAATTATAAGCAGATAGCTCCTGAGGGATCTCAGTTTCATTGCAGTCATATTTCCTCTTGAATTCTTGCATGAACATTCAGTATATTAGTATTAATTCACAAAATAAATTTCACTAGAATCGGTTATCCTGTTATGGAAATATAGAGATTCTTCTTTTCAATATTCCAATTGAATTTTCTTCAGTTCTGTTGAAACTATGGCTACAAAATTTTGCATGAACTTTAAGTGTATCAATCTCCATTAATAAAATGAATTTCATTCGAATCGGATACCTTTCGTGGAAATATGAAGTTACTTCTTTTCAATATTCCAATTGAAATTTCTATGGTTCTGTTTACACTATGGCCACAAAATTTTGCATGAGGCTTATTATGAGCATTTGAATTTGGCCGCAACATTTCATTTCGATGGGTTCCGTTTTGTCTAAGATATTGAGGAACAAAAATTTTGAGTGGCTAACACCCTATACGATTCGGCTGGTTGACGAACTCAACCGAGCTATTTGGAAACCGAACTCGTCCAGAAAATTTCAAGTTTCTAGGACAATCCCTTCGAAAGTTATTGTGTTTACGGTCGGCCGGCTCAAGGACAGAATTAATTTGACCAGGGAATCGAACCTTATCGTTTGAGATCATTTTCGGCCTAAATTCGAAAATTACAGACATTTGGGCAAAAGGATATATCACTCGTTTAAGTAGAACGATGGCTCAAAAATGGAACTCATGAATTAATGGATAGGGTTTTCAATTTTCCACCTTCGGATTTCGCCATTTTGGCTTTCCTGATTCGAAACAATGGCCTGGAATCCAAAGAATCGTCGATGTGGGTGATAAAAATCGCCTAATCAAGGAAATCCTGTACAAATGTACTCCCTAAGGAGTGACTCGATGTGGAATCGATATCCTGACAAATAGAAGCGGCGAAATTGGTTAATGCATTCGGTTCCCTAGATTTACGTGAAATCTAAATGAATAGCCTGAGGTAGATTGCCACTTTGGGTCAAGAATTCGGATGCGATTGATGCTATTTGGGGATCTATAGAAGAGAGATCAGAATGGATCTCCCTAGTTTTTCTGCTAATGGTATTCAATCCCGAAAATCCCAAACAATACGTTCTTTTCCCTGATGGAGACACCAAAATACCTAGGGACGAATGGGTGAATTTAATGAAATTAGGAGTTGGGAGTTCATATGAAATTGATTAAATTATTGCATTTAGCTCTTTGTGGCTAGAAGGAAGGTTAGTGCAAGAAAGCATGTCGTTTTTAAGGCATACCTACTAAAGTTCGTGCCATTCGAAGGATAATAAAGAGTTTTCCAATAGGAGGTGTTATTTTGAAATTCATAGAAAAATGCCATTTTCAATATAAATTATCGGATGTTTATTTCATTATAACGAAGAAGCTATGCCGTTAATAGTGGAAAATAACATCAGGCAAATGACCACCACGACCACGCTTACCGGACCATATCCTTTCAATGAAATTTTCCATAACAAAATCGCAAAATGGCTGTCCTATGTCCTCGATAGCCTCACGAATTCCATCTTTGAGGTCTTGAATCGACCCTGTGCTATTGGCGTAGACCTTCTTTTTCACGTGGCCCCAAAGGAAGAAATCGCAAGGTGTTAAATCACAAGATCTAGGTGGCCGATTGTGGTCACCTCTTCGAGAGGTGATAACAAGGTCCGGCAACTTTTCGTTGTTGATGATCGGCCGGCTTGAGTTCTTGTGTTAACTGAACTTTATGAGCCTTAAGACCCAAATCTTTATGCAAAATAAGGTGTAATGACGTTTGTGGAATACCTAATTCCAAAGAGTATTACGGGCAGCCTAACGCATTGAATCATTGGATATTCAAAGCGTCAACAATACAGTTTTCTATATGATAAAAGCAGAAAGGATTTAAGAGATCTATGCTCAGTTGCAGGAAAGTCCATTAAATTTAAAGTCCATTAAACCCTTAATCCTCCATTAGTTCCTTGTAATAATGGAGGATTAAGAGTTTAATGGCCCTTAAATTTAAAGGACGTTCCTGCAACTGACACCTACACAAGAAGAATAATGTCTGTATTGAAATAGCAGGTTAAACTTTTTCGCAGTTCAAATAAACATAATAATAGTAACTAAACTTCAAAAGAACGACGACAAACGAAACATTATCAGATTAATTATAGGTTCACATAATTAAGGAAACATAATTAAACAAATACGTACTACCCATAATCTATCCACGCTACTGAACTCAACTCTGAAATGTTGCTTTACACAGGTCTTGCGAAAAACACATTATTTCGCCATTTTCCAGAAGTAAATGAACTTGAATATCACAGCAAGGCACATTCAAATGAAAAACTACGAAAAGTGGCTCTAATATCTTGAAAATCGTTAAAATAGTCAAAGGAAGGTTTATGTTTATTATCATCACTCGAAGAATATAAACATAGAAATCTTCTCCTCATTTTAGCTTCTGTTTACATCTATCTATGTTGATTTGAGAATGTAATCTTAAAAATCATAAGAAAAAAAAAGTGAAGTTTATGTTTATAAACAGAAGAAGTTTGTCACACGTTTTTTATCATTATTTCGAAATTGAATTCGATAGCTAGGATGAAATTCCACTATTTAAATCTATGGGAGATTATTTCCCTTCAATAGGGTCCTGTAGCGGTTTAGAAGAACAGAAGATTCGAAAAATCAACACTTGGAATGCCAGAGCTGGTTTAAAAACCCTCCTGGCCCAAGAGCATGAATTCTGTATTTGTATCTAAATATTGAAGGTATTTATTCGAATAGTTTTAAGTTTCAATTCTGTAAAAACGGCGAGACAGGGTTTTTTCTACTGAGGTTTTTCCCTGTGCTCTGGTTTCATACGCCAGATAGTGTGGTACCCCGTTTTGCACCAACCTCAGCTAGGGACTTTAAGTCTCATGTATTGTATTTTGTAGCTCTCAATTCAAAAGAATATACAGGTTTGGAAATTCACATCTGAAATATACGATATCCAATCCATCAGACAGAGAATTTTTCCCTCCAGTTGCACAGATGAATAGTCTAGAGACAATCACTTGCTGTAACACACTGAATTCAGTGTCTTGCTTCATTATTCTAGTCTTGTCTCTCTCTTATCGTTTAGAGGAGCGTAATTCTTTAGTATGGTAGGCAACAGTAAATACTGAATCGAGTATTACGGGCAGCCTGACAAATTAAAAATTCTATAGTGCAGTGCGGGTTCCCTACCATACTGCGATAAGAGAGAGACAAGACTTGATTTTTGCAGTAAGACAGTTGAATTCATCAGTTATCGCACTTGATTATCTCGCCTATTCATCTGTGCAACTGGAGGGAAGAATTCTCTGTCTGATGCATGCATTGTATATCGTATGTGTTCGATGTGAATTTCCAATCGGTATAACAGAAGAAGTGAAATATAATCATAGATATATTTCCTCATTCCCTCTTTACATTCGACAGAGCCTTACTATGTTCTTTATTGATCTGAGATCGAGCCGTTGAAATATTAACGAGCCACGATCGCACCCATGAATATCACCGGGTAGGCCGACCAATAACTTGTTTTTCCGCTGTCCCACATATCAGAACCCACCCCTTAACGACAGGTGAGTTCGGGACAACTCTCACCTGCCCGATCCACCATCCACGTCGCGTGCCTTGCAGCCACGTCGCCGTTCCCGTCGGCCGGCGCCGACGTCCCCCAATCAATAACGACGCCAAGCGCCTGTGCCCGCCACCGTCGACTCAGCACGACGCTCTTCCATCGACGGCCGCCGTCGAGGTAACGACGTCGCTGTAGCGTCGGGACGAAGGAAGGTACGAGATCGCGACGACGGAAAACTGTGCCTGATGATGGTCGGTTAGTGGGTCGAAACGTCGTGTGTGGGGTTTAGGGTTTTGGGTTGTAGGTGCGACAGGGTTGCTGATGGGTTTGGTTTGGGGGAGTTATGGTTGTGTTTGGTGATGTGGATTAACAGGTGATTAGTTGTTTTTTTTCAGGTTTTTGACTGGTTGTTTCGTGGATTTAGCGTTTATTCATGTGACTGATTATGTCCCGAATTCTTTGATTATTTCATTATTTTTCATCAATCGTCCTTCAAAGTTCAATGAACTTTGGTTTAAAGAGAGGTTTTTCATTGAAATGAAACTATCGAGAGTTGTGTATCATTCTGTTGATTGTTGAGTTGAGTCTTTCCAACTAATGTTTCGTAGTTTTCTCAATTTTATTTTCTATCGTATTTCTTGTTTTTTCATTAGGACAAAATTGTTGTCATTTCATCTATAAGTCCAAAAGAAATGCGGAGGAAATAACTGATGGGAAATCATGGTTAAACCAATTGGCTTCCTTCCAAAACTATTTCTTCAAAAAATGACAAAATTGGAAAAATTTATTACTTCGAAATAGATCTGACATTTTTTCTGTAAATTTGAACCACATTTAACTAAAATTGTTGACCATCTATTTTTCTGTTTGAAATGTAACATGAGTTTCCCAATTTGAAAGTATCGTTTGAAGGTAGTGAAAAATAATATGGAAGGAATCGAATTTTTCTTATAGTTTTATGTATTATTCCATTTTCTAGAATTGCCCAAAACGAAGTGTTATAATCTTTTGCAATTGAAGTTGATTTTTATCAATTTAAATGTGGTTTTTGACAGATATGATCGTGAATTCACCATTTATGTGATTTGTCATTTAATTCACCTGTTTTTCATTGATGACCATTTGGGGTTTGACGAACTTAAGTTTCAAGAGCGTTTATTCATTAACTATATAATTATCGATAGTTTCATTCTTGTTGATTGTCCCAGGGTGAACAAATTATTTTCTCAGTCATTTCGTAATTCATGTTTTTTATATGAACAAAATTTAAATATTCAAAAGAAAATGGGAAATTACTGAGGAAAATTTTGTGGTAATACCGGAGTATGCCCGTTTGGCTGGCTGTATTCACTGTTATTTCATGAAAATTTACAAAATTCTTTAGTTTGATGTAGATCCGGAGGTATTCAAAATTTCGGTACATTTGATTCAAATTTTAACCATATATATTTTTTCTTCGAAATATAACAGGAGTCTCTCAATTTGAAAAAGAAAATGAATTTTGCTCATAGTTTCTATGTAGGTCTCAAAATTCGTGCATTTCGAGATTTTTCCAACTTTTAGGAGTAATGCGTGTTCAAATTATCCCTAGATAATTATGATTGAATTTCCTTTTTATCCCAGGCTCAGAATAAAGAGTTTACGAAATATATTATAACTAATTTGATTTTCAATTTGTTCTATTATTCATCCATTCTCAATTTCTTGATTCGCAGAAATATTTAATCTTAACAAATTTGTTTTATTCTTCCGAAAATTTGGAATAAGAAGTGGAAAACCAGAGATAAATCGCGAAATGCAAGACATTTTGTAATAATTCATGAAATTTCTATAAAGAAAGCCGAATGAAAGTCACTCAAATAAAGAGACATCGAGAGAATAAAATTTGTATTCAATTACTATCAGAATCAAGGGAAAAGTGGTTACATACTAAGAGGTTTATTTGTAGAACTTCCCTTTCGAAACTGAAATACAAACATATGTTGTGTTTTTATTATGACAGTTTATTTATTTCGTTGATAAAAGCTATTACTAGGCTTCGAGCTCTTAAGTCTTTAAAAAAATTTCAGTCTGACGTAAGTTTATTTGTGAAATCAATATCCGCATATTACCTTCATTTCAAATTATCGATACTGATGATTTCTCACTCAACAGATAAATTATTGTTTCACTATCTATGTAGCATCTTGGGCATTCGATTCAAAATTATCTTACTTCCAAATCCAAAGCATGAAATCATGCATTAGTTTAAAGTCGAAGAATTTATTTTGATTAAATTCTTTATTATCTTATCAGTACTGTCACTGGTACCGCTCTGTTATTCAAATTCCGTTTATATTAGACAATATACGAAATGAAAGAACCCCTTTGTCGCAACCGTAGATTTCAATATGAAGAATTTCAAAATTGAAAAAATTCGAACATGTTCGTCTCTCGACATTTTTAATTAAAAACAGACGCAGGCGGATTCTGTGAAGACAAAGAACGATAACGAAAACGCGTTCTTCAACAAACGAAGCCCATAGGTTAGTTGAAAAATCGCAGTAATGAATAACGATGAAGCTTGGAGCAGACGAACAGTCAATTCTATTTAATTAATTCTGGAAAATCGAAAAAAAGAAATAACCATTCTAGTTTCTCGCTTATTCGAGATTTCCAGTATGCTGCCATTCGCTTTTACTGCCGGCATCGAATTTAATTTTGTGACTGCAATAACCAGACACCATGAAAACATGAATTTGATTATGAAAGAAATGGTGATTTTTTTGTGTTTTTATTATATCCTACGATAATAAACTTATTTCACTCATTCCTTTCATTCCAAATGTTTAGGTTTTCAAATATGTTTTAATATAATTAAATTTATCAGAATTTCTAACAAAGAAAAATGAAATATTCGAAGTTGACTTAGCATCTCGCCTATGATCGCAAAGAATATAAGAATTTAGACAAAATTATGATTAATCAATAATTACTGGATCAATTATAAATATCAAGAATATTTTATATTATTTCAAGTATAATAATATAAGTAATTCGAATATAAATGTCACTTCCAGTGCCATCTAGAAAATCATTTCAGAAATGATGGACCCTCATAAAATAAAATCGATTATCGGTTTCATATATTATAGAGAAAAAAAATTATTGAAATCACCGGAATGAGCTAGCAAATTCAAACGATCGGTATTGGAGGTTGAGTATGACGTTCGCGTTAGCATTTATTTCATTGGTTGAATGTTGAATTACAGTTCACAACGATGTCAACTGATCACTCTCTTGTGAATTGTCATCCCCACTAACATAATTATGATGCTCGTTCGTACGTCATCATGGCATGAACCTTACGAATATAGAAACCACATTTTCATCTTTAAGAGAAGAGTTATTTCAGTTATTTATTTATTCTTTTGAATTGAGAGCTAACAAAATACATCCATGAAACAAAAAAGTCCTTAGCTGAGGTTGGTGCAAAACGGGGGTACCTTACTATTTTGCGTAATAACCAGAGCATAAGGAAAACCTCAGTAGAAAAACCCTGCCTCGCCGTTTCTACAAAATTGAAACTTAAAAATATTTGAATGAATCCTTAATATTTAGATACAAAATACTTAATTCATGTGCTTGGGTCAGGAGGGTGTTTTTAAACCAGGTCTGACATTCGAAGTGATGATTTTTCGAATCTGCTGTTTATTTAAGACCGCTACAGGATCCTATTGAAGGGTAATCATCTCCCATAGATTTAAATAGCGGTATTTCATCCTAATATCGATTTCAATTTCGGAATAACGATAAAAAACGTGTGACAAAAAGAAGACTATCTAAACACTCGTCTCATTTAACAAATGGGGACGCTGACAAAGAAATTATGATGCAAAATTCACATGATATTATTTAGGTCTCACAAGCTGTCATCTTTAAGAGAAGAGTAATTTCAGTTGAATCATCAGAAATTAGGACAAAACTGGAGTATTGAAGCTACGAAAATTCAAATTTCTCTGCAAGACAAGATGCTCCAATTTATCTGATTCAGACCCTCAAATTAAAAAAAAGATCTCTTCCTCCGTAACGTGTTCACATCGGATCAAAGTACCCTCAAAGAATCACAAGATCCAAGTTGGAATCCTCTCAGAAAAACCCTCGTGGGTTTCAGCGGGATCTAAGTTTCTAACAAACCGTGAAAGCAGAGCGCGATGCAGGCTGGCGGCAATGATCCAAGAATCTCATTTATTCGAGTTTCTCCCGCCTCAATTTCAGGATACTCGACTGCTTCCCGTCAGATTCCCGTGTTCCCGAATCTTAGCGGTCCGAGGGCAACTTTATCGCTAACAGTGTCCCAAAAGAGATCCTTAAGAGACCCCTTGAATATAATTACTTGCATGTTGATGGAAATATCGTGTATTCGGTATCACATGCAAGTCGGTCACGATGGTGGTTACTACATCTACTCACCGTAATGGGTTCTAGAACGCATAATCAAGAAGTGTTTTCATGACGCTTGGTCGTATGGGACGCCATTTGAACCGTAGGAAAGGAAACGGCGATTGTTTCCAGCAAAAAAATTGAATGACGCTGCTGGCTTTTGCGTGCTTGTTTTCTGTCATTTATAGTGTGAATAAAGTATGTACCGGGTGTTCTAAATTCGTGCCTAGTGAGGGGATCTGAGAAACCCGATGAGCTAGAACAAGATCTAACGAAGAACAATTTTAATTTATTTCTCATTCGTAAACGTCAGTTTCCAAAAACACAATATTAATCAAGGAAGTTTATTTTATCGAGTCACTAACTTGTAAAACTGACAGTGAACTTGTAAAATTTTTACAAGTTAGTAGTATTCTTTACATAGACAGATGTTAAGTACTTGCTTCTAATTCTACTCATCCTTCTAATTTCAGAGTTCCTAGAACAAATGTATTTCTCAATAAACGTTCTCAAACTATTCAAAAACAATATTCGTACCTTGTTTTATCTGTATCTATTCGTTTTCCTTCTCAAAATTGCAAATATCCTAAAGGTTTTTTGACCTGTAAACTCACTGACAGTCACGTACTTACTTCAAATTTCATTCGTCCTCTAATTTCATCGTTCCTGAAACAAATATTTTTGTGATAAACGTTATAAAAGTTTTAAAAAACTATATTCATACCTTGTTTCATTTGGATCTGGTCTTTTTCGTCAGAAATGAGCAAATATTCTCGAAGGACTTCCCTCTCGTAAAGCCACTGACAATTGTCATAATTTTCCGATGTCATAAATTATCCAATTTTAAGAAATGTCAAAAATTAACGCAATTATTGAGATTTTTTGGAATTTATCCAACCTTTTTACAAATGAGAACAAATAAAATATAAAACAATACACGCAAGGTAACGGGTTTTACTGGCTCAAGGAGGTACTGACTCGCCTGCGGCTCATCAATTATATCCTCCATTCGCCAGTAAAAACCCTCTTACCTTGCTTGGTAATGTTATATACTATATCATTTCAATGAATTCTACTGAAAAAAGTTCTTGTATTATGTTTTAGTTTCATGTTTATAACTTCACTGATGAAGAAGTTATGCGAACTTTTCATTTGACGCCAATTTCCAATTTTCTCTAATAGCTCGAAAACTGTTTGACTTAGAAGGTTGTGGTTTTCACCAAATGAATTTTTTCAAAAATCGAGCCCGAAAATAAGCCACTCTTTTTGTTCTAGCTCTTCGGGTTTCCGAGATCCCCTCTCTAGACAACTAATTTAGGACACCCGGTACATGGAAAACTTTTCGGTTCCCAAGAATCTATTTTGTTTTTTGAATGAAATAGGATATTCAAAAAAGCAACGGAAAAATAGAATTCTTGAAATCCTCAAATACGAGACTACATAATAACTTATCCATTTATTATTCTTTCGATTTGTTGATTAAATAAAATATATCAATCAAAAAGGTAACAGTAAACATTAATTGAATTCTAATTTTCATTAGGCACTTGATCACTTCATTATTAATAAAACCCCCGCATCGAAAATGTCAACCATTGAATTCTATCTCAAATTTCCATTGTCTGCTCTTCCATTCCAGAGCAGTTTCTTTGTCTGGGATTAATATAGCATACAATCTACATTCAAAAATAGCAGCTCAGTTGTGTCACACTGATTTGTTACCATTTCTCCATCAAAATTATTCTTGTCGGATACCTTTTCAGTCAACTTGCACTAACAAGTATTACTCTAATTCCAACATAAAAGAAAAGTTGTTTTCACGAACCCCATAGAACTTTAAGGTGCACATGTCAGGATCAGAAACTGCCACCCAAACATCAAAAGTTTCTCGCAGACTAAGTTGTAACTACAGAGGTCCTTTTATACAAAGTGGACTCAGGATGTCTGACTCATAACTTCGGACTTTTCCATCCACACTAGCTGACTTGTCAAACTACCCCATAATAAAACTTTTCGCCCTATTTGTTTGCTCAACGTTTGTTTTCGATGCAAAATGATTCTTTTTCTCGAATTCACCGGTGCGCTAGAATGCTTATTCGTCTCGAATCGAACAAACATGCGAAAAACACCGTAAATTATCCGCAATTTCCTTCCCACGATTGTTTTTGACAGGGCCGCCATATTTTCCCATTATGTTCCTTTTCTTACGTGGAAGTTCGATGACGTATCTTTCTTTTCCCGTTTCGGAAACTTGCTGAACCCTTATTTACGATCGAGATACGGGATCGGTCTTGGAAATTCATTTTGTGGCCAACTTGTCCGCGGTTTTATCAAACCAATTTTGTTTTTTAAATTTTATTTATCTTGAAATATTATTTTCTGCCTATGTCAAAATTAAGGGCGATTAATGGTGTACGGAATTGATCATTAATGACCATTTTAATGCTCAATTTCTGCTATTTAATGTGCAGTCCTCATGACAACCGTTCATAAAGTATTCAAAACTCTACTGGAACATATACTCCGTTCACGAAAGGTTGAGCGCATAGTAGGTGTCTGTTTGTTCATCTGAAGTTGGCAGTATTTGCTGTCATAAAATAAATTCAATGTTGCCGAATGTACCCGGCCTCGTCCGACGAGCTTGCGAGTTATCAGACAACTCTATGCAATATTGGCAACATTGCTTATCAATCTGACAAGAAATTAAACAACATAACCTAAAATTTTAATATAAGTACACAGTGGAATATGCTACATTTCCATGGCCAAACGACGGCTCAACCTTCGTGAACGGACTATAGATACATTGAAATTTATATGTCAAATGTAGGTTCCTGCAAAATGAGGATGTATTTCAATCACGAATTCATTACACATTCATATTGAGATCGTCGGAATAATCTTGTAATCAATCGGTTATTAATCGAGCGACAAATGGTCTTATACTATTAACGCGTTCTCTCCGCTCATCTCGACCATTAGTCGCAGTCTTTAATAACCTAGTTGATTATTAAATAACTATTTTTGTACAACTGTCAAAAAACTTTACATCTCTTCATCACTATAGATGCGTAAATGATCACTTTTTTTCACCGTTGAAAAAAGACTGTACTGTTTTTCACTGTGACGACACAGAAAGATCACTGGATGCATAAAAATATTGTATTGGAAGCATTATCTTTAATAATTATTTCAGACGATGTAAATTCACATTCACATTCAAGTGTACAAAATGTTCTTTGTATTGTTTCGTGCGTATAAAATTCGTGTTTTTCATGCACTTTCGAGTGAATTTTTGGCCTCGACCTGCGGTCTCGGCTTAAAATTGATACTCTTATGTGCCATGAAAAAATACTCATTTTACGCACTTAATTCAAAAATAACTATTTCGTATCAGCTCAACATAAAGTCGTGGAGATAACATCAGATTGAATGACCATTTCGATTAGAAGAAAGGTGTTCTTTCTGCAAGGTTTGGTTTGTGATTACCTGTTATTCTTTGACGACTTATAACACGCTAAAGCTATGGACGAGACTTCAAAATGAGACAGATGATCTCAAGATCACTTCTGACCACGTTTTCTTCAGCCCATTTTCGACAATTACAGTTGAACGTTATTAACTATGATTTTGAAATATGACGTTTATAATTTTGATCTGTGTATGATACAAGAGAAAGAAAGAAAACCTCTGTCTTCTAGAATGATGGATGTGTTTGAAAAATTAAGCCTAAATATAATATCGACAGTTTTAAGGTTTTTTGCAAATTTTCTTTGTTTTATCATCTGACTGAACATCTCGGAAATGCATCTGAAAGAACAAAACAACAGAATCATAAACCACCACGGGCAAGTAATAGTAACATAAGTAGGATCCCTTCGCCTCAAATCACAGTCATACGGATAATTTCTTGAAATTCTTCGATATTCGAAAGAAAACTGAAAACTTTTCAGAGACCTCATATGTTCCAGGAACATTCTTCAGACCTATAATAATGGGTAATCATCTCTCATAAATTCAAACAACGATATTTCTGCCTGAATATCAATTCAATTTCGGAAAAATGATAAAAAGTTGAGTCAAGTGTGTTGGATAGAAGGTGAAATACGAGTCCATTGGTGCGTTTGTATTCTTTAAATTTGTTGTAGCAGTCACGTACAAATAAATGCTACAGACCCCATACACGAATTTTGAAAAAGGTAGTTTGCCACAAAAAATAAATTTCGAATGATTTTAAATAATCTTCATCACAATGTTGACTTAGTGCCAAAGTATTCTATACGCCAAGTTTAAATGAGTGAACTTAGAGTATGTTTAAGTATGTGGTGATTAGTTGACAACACCAACGGCGTCAAGTATTTGATTAATTGATAACACCACATTTTTTCATTCAAACACTTCGGCATTTTCGAGAGCCGGTTCCGCAATATAAAAGCCACAGAGAAACAATCGCCTAACGAATGACACAGAAGTGGATTTTTCGCCCTTTCGATAGATTTAAAAGGTGGCGATTTGTCTTTTAGCGACCCAATAACTCCCGTTTTGAGCCCGACGAAGGTGGGCTTCACGAAAAACCCATTTATAACGGCCAGCTGCCAATTCAAAAGATATCGATGAATTTTCCCACCGGAAAAAACGCAATTCATCTCAATTTTTCAGCACGATTACGCCATAAAACAAATAACTTTTCCGAGTTCCCCCCTTCCTTATCCCTTGTTTGGATCCTGAGAGATTTACTAGAGAAACCAATAAAACCCATTACAACTTAATTAAATAGCGATGGAAGAAATGCTTCAATTCGTTAGGGGCAGTTGAAAGTTGGCTGGGGTTGTTTCATCCAGCGGTTTTTTTATCTTCTCGGCGCAGTCTGTATTGGGGCTTTCATAGGGTGTCAACGGCACTTAACTTCCGTTTTGATGCTGTTGGGATCTTCGCACTTTTCTTCTTTTTTGTGTTGGTCATTCTTTATTGTTCGTTTTCAACCACTTACCGCAAGAACTTGATGAGAACTGGTGCCTGTGATACTTAAATACTAGAAAGAAAAGAACACTGGAGCATTTGCGAATATAGATTTCGAATACAAATCGAATTGCTCTGAAAAAAATGTAAGATTTCCGAGGTCTTACACTAGTCTGGGTACTAACCCATTCGATATCTTACCTTCTGATAGCTTAATCTACATATAAAGCATTCAGATTCTGTTAATTATTCTATTAAATTGTTGTTTTTGGCCGAAAAAACACTAGCAAACATTGATGTCTGAGCTGGTAAATTATCGTGATGCAGAATATATGAAATACGACCTGGCCCCGTATTCTCGACAAATGATCTTTCAATGCGCATACGAACATCATTCCGCGATGTGCATTTTTGCAGGTAAAAGAGAGAAAGATCACTTGTCGAGAATACGGGACCTGGTGCCGGGAATTCACGAAGCACCACGACTACAGCAAAGAAAACAGGGAGCTCAATTTTCATATTAGAGCGAACTTTACGTGCTTTTTCCGCTCAACTGGTCGCTTCCATTGTTCTGATCATTTTGAGCAAACTTGAATCGTCATTGACGTTTTTCAACAGCTCCCCTAAGCGATATCAATCTGACGTTGCCAAAACTTAGCAATTTTGAGACATGCCACACCTCAGAGTTCCACATACAGGTTTCATACTTAAAACATTCGAGAAAATTGCATGGCTTGATCCGATTGAACTTGATAGTGAACAATTGTTTTCACTGTATCGATGTTTTTCCCTTGTTAACGTGGTTATATCTCCAGACGTTGATAGTCATCAATATCTTTTTGGTCTTCTATGAAGCGCCAATAAACACATTTTTCAGAGGACTCGCCGAGTTCCACAGTCAGTATTTCACTCGCCTTGGAGCAAGTTATTCCATTTTTAATGTAAAATTCTATAAAAGATTATTTCCTTCTGAACAGACGTTGTATATCTATCATAAACTATGGTTACAATAAACATAACTCGAAGCATCAAAGGTATTATAACAGCACAAGAATCCTTCTACTGATATTCACTATTGGTTCTTGACTAAAATATCTGATGACATGTTTTTGAGGGTTTTTCACGGTTAATAATTTACAATTTTTTTTTCAGAAAACTGGAGCTCGTGTTAAAATATTCTCTAATGCCGCACCCCAAAGTACTGATAGGATCATCCAAATCCAAGGACATCCAGATAAATGTATCGACACAGTTCGTGAGGTCATCTCCCTCATAAAAGGGGTTAGTATTAACCTTTAATATAATTACGTTTCATTTTACACTCGTCAGTTTCTGTTAAGCCATTTCTCATCATATGCGTCCTAAGGCGACAATGTACTGTTAGAATGTATTCCTACTGAGATCCAAATACTTTTTGGACCTAGCAGTTTTGATGTTCCAAAGGAAATTTTCGGAGTGATCAATTCCTGGAAGATTCCTCCAGCGTGTTTCTCTTTCAGCTGCCTATTCCACAAAAGGTTTTTAGGCCAGAAGTGGCGTTTGTGCTCCCTTTCTAGCTAGTATAGGCCTTGTCGGAAACTTACTTGGGTTAACTCAATCCCTAATCTTCGCGTTTGTTTACATAACCCGAACATCGAACGCGTGTTCGGAAAGTACGGTGCTAGTAACTCGATCACTGACCAAGGTTATTTTATCGTAACCCTACACAAGAGCAGGGTCGTAGAGTCACCGCATGAGCACCGCAGTTTAATTTTCTATTTTCAAAAGACGGGAATAAGTCTTTTACTCTTTTCTTAGTAATTTCATATATTCTATCCCTAAAAATTATGTTTAGAGAAGAGAATTCGGCTGAATGAAATGTGTGCTTCCATGAGCCAAGAAAATAATGTAAACAACTTGTTCATAACTTTGTATACAGATCTTTCTGCGGTTAAGCTACAGCCTTCTTTACTTCTTTAACAGAGTTACCAGAAATTATAAGACAGATTCACAAAAGCCAATAAATATGTACAAGCAAAGCTAGAGACAATCTACAACTACATGAAAATTAAAATGGAATACCTATACATTCGACTGCATTAGTTCGACCGATTGACATCTCCTCCATACGCTCCGTGAACTGATAAGATTGCAATTGTGATATTGAGATAATATTGAATTGTTCACATTCTAAGTCGAGAATTTCCTACAAAAACTTTCGTCCAATTGAAGAAAAATGGGGCTCACTAGGGAAAGTAAAGCAGAAATTATAGAAATAGTGAAACAAACTATATCTGAAGTTATGGATACGCATGTTAATAAAATTGCTGAAAAAGTGCTCGAAATGATTGAACTGCGAAGTGGAGAGGAAGAAAAAAAACTTCGTAAAATACTGAAGGACTACGATAAAAAAATTGATAGTCTAGAACAGAATAATAAAACTCGAAATGTAATTCTGTTTGGTATTCCAGAAGATCCACAAGAAGATATACATGAGAAAATTACTACACTTTGTGAAGAAGTGGGTATTATTCGCCAGGAGAACTTAATCAACAAATGTTTTAGAATTGGTAACCTTGTGAGCAATAAACATCGAAAAACACCGTGATGTATTCATGACTGATAAAAAGAATTTTTACAAAAGGAAAATTCAAGTGAAGGAAGATTTGACTAAAAAGCGATATGAAATATATAAACAGGCTTCGAAAGAATTTGGTTACAAAAATGTTTGGACACTACATGGACGAATAAAGATAAGTATCAACGAAGAAATTTATACCTTGGATGATATTGAAAGCTGAAAAGAAAGCACCAAGATTCACTGCTTCAGAGTCACACAGCTACCTATAGGCCACCAGCAACACAGGTGAATAGATTCATTGCTGATTCTGAAATTCTAAGGAGACGTGGTCGGTCGTAAATGAAATAACGGACAGATACAAAAAAAAGAATCACCGAGGTCAATAACAGATGATATGGGGAACACTTTCACTGATATTGCAAATAATTCATGAGTTTTTTGTAAATATTGAAAGAATATGGCGTCGGTGATAAAAGGGGCCCACTCACTAAGAAGGAAGAATGCGCAGTTAAGTATCTGCACGTTTGCTGTAAAGCAACGTGTGCATTCATATTTCCCCACCACATACACTTTTGCGTGTTGGTTTGGATGTGCGACAAGCGTGGAATGACGTCGAAAAAAGATCTGATGTTAATGGCAGTGGCGTGTGTTATTATTAAGGAAAAATGTCCAAGGTATAAATATCGAACCCGACACTGTGTTGCTAAACATATGAAACGTGCAGAGACTTGTTGCCCATACACGGTCGTTTTTGGTCATTCTTCCACGTACGTATTCCAAATTTACGCCATACACACACTGTTTCAACTGTACCCCGTACAACGCGCATTCAAGTCTTCGCGCTTCCCTCTTAGTGAGTGGGCCCTTTAAGAAACCAATATGGCAGCATGTTCAGGTTAAAGAGTAACGATTCGTTTATGTTCTTAAACCCCGTAGATAGAAACGAAATAATACATGTCATTGCTTCTCTTAAAATGACGCTGCGCCAGGTCCAGACGGTATCTCTGCTAGACTCATAAAATTGTTACACGTACATCTTTTAACACCTTTGGTTCATATTAGTGGTAGTTGGTTTTGCAATGTTTTCCTCCACTCCATCGTTGTTCCTGGTGTCCATCGTGACCTACAAACTTCCTTACCGTTCTAGCAGTACCAAGAAGTACTGCTTTTTGCATTACTTTGAAAAGGTTTTCATCCAAATCTAGCTTGAGGTTGGACTTCAGGCTATTAGGAATAATTCCTGCGGTTGATATGAGAATGGGAATGGTTCTGGTACTAGACATTCCCCACTGCCTTTAATCTGAAGTTCGAGCTCTCGATATTTCGATATTTTTCAGCATATTATTTTTGACGTAGATTGTTGTTGTTAGGGATGGCTACGTCTATAAGTATTGCTCTCTTCTCTTTTTTTTTCACTAAGATTATGTCTGGCCTGTTATTAGCAACTGTTAAATTTGTAAGTACTGTGCGGTCCCAGTATAACTGTAGAGGTGGTTCTCCAGTATTACTTCAGGCTGATACTTATAATATGGAATTTTTTCGGACTGCAGAATCTTCAGTTTGATGGCGATTCCTGATGAAGTATTTTACAAACTGATCATGTCGACCCTTATATTCATTTCTAGCAAACATTTGGCAGCCTCTGTAATATGTTGGATTGTTTCTGATGTTTGGCATCCGTAGCGGCATCTATCGTCGGTGAGGCTCCTATCCTTCATGATATATTTCTGATAGTTTTTAGTTTGCACTTCTTGATCTTGAATGGCAAGGAGGCAACCTTCTGTCTCAGGAAACAATTTCCAGAAGTCAGCCAGTAGTTCGACGCAGGATTTTCGACTTGTTCCTGGGTTACCTCGTTCAGGTGTATTTATTTATTTATTATTATTATTATTATCAATGCTCATCTTCCAGAATGTTGATATCTAAGACTCGTATTAATAGTTCGCCCTTGAGGGTGAGTGGAAGTTTGTATCGCCCTTATGAATACTAGCCTTAAAGGTGACCTCAACTCCTACTCACCCTCAAGAACGAACTATGATTACAGCCCTAAAGCTGCAACTTGAACAACATATTTTCAAACCTTAACGATTCGTAGTTTGTCGCCCGAAAAAGTCATGTTCTACATGTCAAATTGACTTCACTTGAAGTGATTTCGAAAATTATTCAGGCAAATAGAAAGCATGATTGTATAATATTTACATGTACCTTGTCATTTCAGAGCCCTATCAAGGGTGCTGTCAACAACTATGATCCTCACCACTACGATGACTTCTACGCTGACGAGTACGGAGGTTGGGGCGGGAACCAGAACTCAGGAAATGACAGACGTGGAGGCGGCGGAGGAGGAGGAAGTTTTGGCAGCGGTGGCCGTGGAGGAGGTAGAAGCAACGACATGCGTAGCAGTGGCCCCTCTGGACCGTCCAGAATGTCCAATAATAGAGGCCCACCTCCACAAAGAGGAGGAAGGTAATGATAATTAAAAATTAAAATAATAATAATAAACAACGAAAGCGGAGAATAATATTGATGATTAATATCAACCAATATCAAACTCATACTTTGGAGCTAATCACGTCAACGTACAAAGAACATGCAAGGTGGTAATATAATTCAGAAAATCCCTATTGGGATTCATCAGGGAGTTGGTCTTCGATTTGGCGCTCATCTCTGGGTATAAACAGAAACAAAACGCCATCTCTGGGGATCTTTACGAACAACCCACCTCTACTGCATGAACCTTAAATTAAGTCGCGAGATGTTTCAAACTGACGGTGATCCAACTATGCGGATATGCAACCTTCAGTCGATGAAGTGAAAACGCTCGGGTTTTTCTCAACAAAGTGGTAATTGAACAAAATAAGGATTCTGCGTTTAGAGGAACGCAATTAAATATAAATAATGAAAGCAGAGAATAGGATTATTAGATTAAAATCATTAATCGATGTAACAAAGCATCTTGTGATCACCTCAATAGAAGAGTAGGCAGCATAAGAGTGGCCAACTGCTTGAAATGCATCTAGAAATACTTTCCTTTTGATGTAATGAATCAACATTTGTTCTAAGGCTTTATTCTCAATATGCTTGTACTGAAAATATTAGATGTCACGAGGCCTGTGAAATTTTCAATTGATTTTTTCTTATTTCTTCACCAATGGCACTAAAATAACCTGCTAATACTTTAAGAGGTCATGTTTCCCGGGTTCTAACCTAACAACTTTGGTGAAAACATAAGAATAAAAAATTTATTGGAATCTCTTCAGGCTTTTGTGACATAAAATGCTTTCAGCATATGCTCATTAAGTTTGAAGATTTCGAATAAAAGTGAACTGTTAACTTCTTGCTCTGAGGATTTTCCATATTTCAAGAAGTTGGCCACCCTTATGTTACTCCAATATTGCATATAGTCCGTTCACGAAACGTTGAACTGTAGGTTGGCCATGACAATTTGGCATATTCCACTGTCTATATTAAAATTTTAGGTTACGTTGTTTATTTTCTTGTCAGATTGATACGCAATATTGCATAGAGTTCTCTGATAACACGCAAGCTCGTCGGACGAGGCCGGATACATTCGGCAACGTTGACTTTATTTTACGTTATGACAGCAAATACTGCCAACTTCAGATAAACAAACTCCTACTATGCGCTCAAACGTTCGTGAACGTACTATACACTGCTCCTTTCAGTATTCATTACTCTGAAAGTTGAATACTCTTGAGACTCTTTCAAAGTTTACACATTTAAACGCATCTATATTTTTTCAGGTTCAACGAGAGATCGTCCAGCGGCGGACGCGACAGTTTCGGCTCAAGAGGCCGTCCATCGTTGAACGGAAGTGGCAGCAGCAGCTTCAGAAGCACCGATGTTTGGGAAAGTCCAATGAGCGCTCCCATGAACAGACCGCCACCTGGTGGAATGTTGGGGGGAAGCCCGATACACAACGGACTTGGAAGCGGAATTGGGGGCGGAAAGAATTCTACCCAAGTGACTATTCCTAAAGATGTAAGCATCAACTCCTAGTTTTTTATTTTATTGGAATAAAATCGCTGAAATGTCATTGTTTCATCAGATCGATTTAAGGCGAATTTTGGCGATGTAACTACAGCTTACTATAGTTACATACTTGACAGTTAATACACATATTTTCTGTCAACTACCGTAACTATGTAACTATCACGTGATGATTTGACAGAACATACGTGTATTAACTGTCAACTATGTAACTATGGTAAGCTGTAGTAACATCGCTAAAATTCGCCTTAATACAATATTCTGAAATCACAAATATACGTAAAGGGTTTTCCAATAAGACGTGTTATTTTGATATTCAAAGAAAAATGCCATTTTTCAATATATATGATCGGATGTTTATTTAATTACAAAGAGAAGCTAAGCCGTTAATAGTGGAAAATAACATCAGGCAAATGACCACCACGACCGCGCTCACAGGACTATATCCTTTTAATGAAATTCTCCATAACCAAATTGCAAATTGGCTGCCTATGTCCTTGATAGCCTTTTCCATCTTTGAGGTCTTGAATCGATGCTGGGATATTGGCGTAGACCTTCTCTTTCACGTGGCCCCAAAGGAAGAAGTCGCAAGATGTTAAATGACAAAATCTCCGTGGCCAATTGTGAAGACTTCTTCGAGAGATAACCGGAAACTTTTCCCGCAAAAGATCAATGGTTAATGGTTTCGTTGCTTGTGTGCCGTAGCGCCGTCTTGTTGAAATTAAACGTTGTCCAGATCAATACTATCCAATTTCGGCCATAAAAAATCATTAATCATCTCTCGATAGCGCAATCCATTCACCGTAACTGTTGCTCCAGCCCCATTTTCGAAAAAGTAAAGTCCAATGACTCCGCCGGACCATAAACCGCACCAAACAGTCACACGTTGAGGATAGAAAGGCTTTTCAACAATACCTCTTGGGTTTTCCCAGCCTCAGATACGACTATTTTCCTTGTCGACGAAGCCACCGAGGTGGAATGGGCTTCATCACTTGAGATGATTTTTTGATGGAATTCCGGATAATTTTTCAACGACCCAATCAGCAAAGAGACGACGTCGTTGATGATCGGTCGGCTTGAGTTCTTGTGTTAACGGAACTTTATAAGCATTAAGAACCAAATCTTTATGCAAAATACGGTTGTAATGATGTTTGTGGAATGCCTAATTCCAAAGAACTACGAGGAATGGACAAAGCTGGGTATACTTCAACTCTTTCGGCTGCAGCAGCAATATTCTCGGCTGCTCTTGAGCGACGTGCACGGGTTAACTTATTCCAACGTGCACGGGTTTACTTATACCAACAGCTCGAATTTTTCCACCAATTTCTTTATTGCTGTCCGACAAGGTGCTTCACGACGACCAAAAAATGTTCGAGTTTTACGAACCGTCTCTGCCAAATTTTCACCATTTTTAGTGTGAATTTTAATAATTTCAATGCGTTCTTGAAGCGTGTATTGTTCCATTTTTATGAATGGCCTAGTTTCTACTTGTCAAATGTCAAAAAATGACAGCTTCAAACGTGACATCTACCGAAATAGCGAGCTATTCAAAATAACACCTCTTATTGGAAATGAAATTGTTACTTCACTTTGTCAATAATTTCTGTGTAATTTTGTGCATTTGTTGTCTCAGTTACTCAATCTCTGACTACTGCATTAATAATTATAATATTTCTATATTATATTTAAATGCATCACTAAATTCTGATTACCTTTCAGCTTGCTGGAGCTATAATTGGAAAGGGTGGTAGCCGTATCAGGAAAATTCGACAAGATTCTGGAGCAGGAATCACTATTGATGAACCTCTCCCAGGATCAAATGATAGAATTATCACAATATCAGGATCGCCGAATGAAATACAGATGGCGCAGTACTTGTTGCAACAAAGGTAAAACTTACGAATTTATAACTATCCATTTCTCATTCAAATAACTCAAACATCGACTGCTAACAAACTGAATTGTACCAAAAGTTCTATCTAGTGCAAATAGTAAATTACTTTTTTCTGTTGATTTTGTATGACATGTTATTTTAGTCATTACTGTCGAAAGATTGATCATTCATGATGAATATAAAAGAACTAAATGCACTAGATAGAATTCCTTCAAGCCTTTCTGCATAAGTCTGCAAGAAATTTCATGACTAACTTGGATGGACTCGACCACTGCTACTAACTGATCAGAGCAGGATTGTGTGGAAGACTAGTGATTTTGTTGTTCTGTTTAACGTAACAAGGAATCACTAATCATCCCACGAAACTGTTCTCCCGCTTCATGGTTTCTTGTACCGCATGGAAATGAATCATAAACTAACATTTATTGCAGAAAAATCATCTGTTCTCATAATTATTGAAATGCTTCGATTTCATGAATAATTTGCATACTGTCCTTTCAAAACTTTCTGCTTCAATTTAAAACTACATACAACTTAAGTTAATATGCTATTTGTCTTCAGTTCAATTAAAAACTCTACATCTTCAGAAAGAACAAAACCTATCGTCTGTTCACGAAAGTTTGAGCCGTCGGTTGGCCATGACAATTTGGCATATTCCTCTGTGTATATTAAAATTTTAGGTTATTTTGTTTATTTTCTTGTCAGATTGATACACAATGTTGTCAATATTGCATAGAGTTCTCTGATAAGATAACTCGCAAGCTTGTCAGACGAGGCCGGGTACATTCGGCAACATCGACTTTATTTTACTATATGACGGCAAATGCCAAATACTGCCGACTTCAGATAAATTACAAATTAATAAAGGCCTACTATGCGCTCAAACTTTCGTGAACGGACTATAGATATATGTCGCAAAATACTCATATCATTTCAATGTTATCATTTCACTTGCAGCTATTGTAATTTCAAATGATTATAAGTCTAGTTTTTATTCTTATCATTCATTATCCATATATTGAAATGCAATTATGTACTAATCAGAAAATGAACTTTGAAGTTCATATTATGTATAAGTATATGTATTACTCAAAAATATACCTACTTTCTATTGTACCTATTTTATTAATTTTTATTTATTTCATATTAAACAAAAACAGCCGAGTAGAAATTTTCTCTAATTTTTTTTTACAATGGAATATCATACAAAAGTAATTAAGTATGTACTTCCATTTACAACCACAATGTTAAAATTGTTGATATTGTGCATTATATAACATTTTTCTGTCGCTCTTCAAAATGTGCAAAAATGTAAATCAATCAAGAATTTCTGATCAATTCATAATGCAGTCCATGAAAAAATCTGAATTGATTTTGTAGTTTTTTGTGTTGAGCTGTTGAATCCTATGAATATCAGAAATTGTATTTTTTCTTGCCATTTTTTGAGCGCTCGTTCTACTTAGACGAGTGCTATATCGTTTTGCCCAAATGTCTGTAATTTTCGAATTTTGAGCCGAAAATGGTCTCAAACGATAGGGTTCGACTCCCTGATGGAAAATATGAGGTCAAATCAAATTCTGTAGGGCCGGCCGTCCGTCCGTGAGCACAATAACTCTCGAACGGATTGTCCTAGAGACTTGAAATTTTCAGGTGTGTTCAGCTCCAAATAGCTCGGTTAAGTTCGTTAACCAGAAAATCCTACAGGGTGTTGCATAAAAAGTGGCCATTCAAAATTTTTGTTCCTCAATATTTCACACAAAACGAGGGCAAACGGAATGAAATTTTGCAGCAACTTGCCAGATGCTCATAGTGAGCCTCTTGCAAAATTTTGTGGCCACAGTATTAACAGAACCATAGAAAATTCATTGGAATATTGAAAAGAAGAACTTTTTTATTTCCATAACCAACTTTCCGATTCAAATGAAATTCATTTTGTAAGTTGAGACTGATATACTGAATGTTCATGCAAAATTTCAAGAGGATAGCATCATCAGAACCATAGAAATTCCAATTGGAATATTAAAGTAAAGACTCTTATATTTCCATAACAAGATATCCGAATCAAATGAAATTTATTTTTGGAATTGAGATTTATATATTGAATGTTTGTGCAAAATTTGAAGATCATCGCATCATCCGAACTATAGAAAATTCAATTTGAATATTGAAAAAAAAATTATATTTTCATAACAAGATATCTGAATTGAGTGAAATTTATTCCTGGTATAAAGATTGATATACTGAATGTTCATGCCAAATTCAAGAGGATCGCATCATCAGAACCATAAAATTTAATTATTTTAATTTTCAAGTGTGACCATAGAATTGAATTTTTTTAATTGTTTATATATAAAGTATCAATTTCAAGTCATATACAGAATTTTGAGATGATAGTCCTATTGCTCCACCAGAGAACGAGCGCTCAGAAGCTCCTGCTCAGGGCTTGCTTCCTTTTTATATTATAATAATAATCATTTTGTGAAATTATTATCTTTATTGTTGTAAGTGCCATTTTCTATATAACACTGAATTCTTCTTAATTAGTTTGTAAGCTGAACACTTTCTTTATTTACATTATTTACAAAGTATTTTTCTTTTCAGTGTACACAACAACACTCAAGAGAGAGGAAACTATTAAGATGTAGACCATCTTGGCCCACAAATACCCATCACTGTAGGATTTTTTTTCTAGAATACATTCCATAAGCCAAGGGCATTAAAAACTAATTGTAACATCATACAAGAATTTTATTTGTTTATTTTATTCATCAGGAATTTTTTTTTAATTTGATTTATCTAGAAATATGACTACAGTTATATATTTTTTGAAACAGTGTTACTTTCAAATAATTATTCTTCTATTGTCTATTATCATCTATATATTTCTATATATACCTATTCATATAAGAATCGCATATATATATTCAAAATAATAATAGTGTTCAGAAAATTTTAAATCCTTTTATACTTGTCCTTTTTTGAGAGAATGTGTTACAGCCTTAGTTTTGGGAACAATTCAGTACAAATTTAATTTTTGTTGTTCCATTGGAAGAAAATTACCAAATATTTTTATAGAATGTAAGTACTAGTGCTTATAAACAGTTTTTAGTAGATAAAGGATGATAGAATGACAACATGTATCTGATTAATTCAACATTGATTTGAATAAAAGTAATAAAAATAGAAGACATTGTTTTATTGAAATCCTTTTTTGTTTCATTACATAATTTTTTCTACTTTTACAAACAGAATGAACTGCTACTCATATTAACTGATTACATTAAGAATAATTAAATTAATGGACTAATTATTGCTTACTGGAGAAGTCCAAAACAGTTGCGGTTGTGTTGTAAATATAGTCCGTTCACGAAAGTTTGAGCGCATAGTAGGTATTTGTTTATTTATCTGAAGTTGGCAGTATTCGCTGTCATAACATAAAATAAAGTCAATGTTGTCGAATGTACCCGGCCTCGTCCGACGAGCTTGCGAGTTATCAGGTAACTCTATGCAATATTGACAACATTGTGTATCAATCAGACAAGAAAATAAACAACATAATCTAAAATTTCAATAAACACAGTGCAATGTGCGAAATTTCCATGGCCAACCGACGGCTCAACCTTTCGTGAACGGACTATACTATGAAAACTTCTGAACAAAAAGAAGTATAAAATTCTGCCATTTTGAATATTTTTGTGGGTTTTTTTTATCATAAAACGTCCATGAAGCATAGATTTGAAAACAGCAGCTTTTGCTAGCTTCTTCTAGAACTTAACAAAAAAGAAAAGCTGGTGGACACCCACCCAAGCACTAACCTTGCCGACTATTCTACCCGCTTTCTAGTGTCGAAAATATTAGAATTTCAAACGATTCTAGATTAATTTGGATTAGATTACTAGGTCCTTTCATTTTTAAGTCTAATTTCATCGGAGCATGCCAATGAAGCCCATTTTGGCTCAAAATATTCAAAATTTGAAGAAAAGTTGCAAATACTATCACCAGTTCCTGTACAGCTATGTACCCAGAAATAGTTAACTCATTTATATTTTACTTACATACATTATTACATTACTCGACGTCAACCCGGAACCGGGTGAAAAGGCAATAAATGCTGGTTGTCAGAAAAATATAAAAAAAAATCTAAGTTGCATGATTTCAAAATAATGCGCATTTAAAAAAACGCGCAAAATTCCACACACGGTGACAGTCTTTCGCTCCTGTTGCCACAAATATCAACTTTTTCCAACTTTTTCTTTGCTGTGTAACCTTGAATAATGCTTATCTAACTGTAATCAAAATTTCATACCAGCTGTTCTAGGTTTCATAAAAATAGGGCTCACTTCTCAGAAAAAAAATTCGAAATAAACAATTGCCTAGTTTCAACTGACTGTATTGAAAAAAAATGTACTACGTAGGTTGGCATGTTTTTTCAAAAGTTGGCGCATTTAGTAAGGATTCCAAAATGGTATAATACTTGTTTAATTGTAGCTGCCGTAGTTCAAATTTATTTCGATTGCCTTTGAAAACACTTTTTCGTTAACTGCTTCCAGTAATGAAGTCCAATGGATTCAAGTCCGGTGAACGGCCGGACACGAGATTGGACCAGAACATCTGATCCATCTTCCGGGAAAAAATGTTATCAGAAAAAAAAATTTCCAGAGAAAATAATTTTTCCAGAAAAATTTTTCCGGAGAAATTCCTCTGAAAATTTTTTTTTCTGGTAACATTTTTTCCCGGAAGATGGATCGGACGTTCTGGTCCAATCTCGTGGCCGGCCCGTTCACCGGACTTGAATCCATTTGACTTTATTACTGGGAAGCAGTTAACGAAAAAGTGTATTCAAAGGCAATCGAAAATAATTTGAACTACGGCAGCTACAATTAAACAAGTATTATACCATTTTGGAATCCTTACTAATGCGCCAACTCTTGAAAAAACATGCCAAACCTACGTAGTACATTTTTTTTCAATATAGTCAGTTGAAACTAGGCAATTGTTTATTTCGAATTTTTTTTCTGAAAAGTTAGCCCTATTTTTATGAAACCTAGAGCAGCTGGTATCAAAATTTTGATTACAGTTTAGACAAGCATTATTCAAGGTTACACAGCAGAGAAAAAAGTTGGAAAAAGTTGATATTTGTGGCAACAGGAGCGAAAAGACTGTCACAGGGTGTGGAATTTTGCGTGTTTTTTTAAATGCGCATTATTTTGAAATCATGCAACTTAGATTTTTTTTTATATTTTTCTGACAATCAGCATTACTTGCCTTTTCACCCGTTTCCGGGTTGACGTCGTTAAGGGGACACCCTGTATAATAGGAAATAAACCAAAATAGATAAAAAAAAATGTAGGTATATATATTTCTTTCTAACATTGTAAAAATAATTAATTTTCACTGTTTGCATAAAGATCACATCCTCAATATTACACCAACTATATGTAACAGATCATCAATAAATAACAGAATTGAATAATTTATAACAATGAAAACATTTTCTTCAACCCCTCACATAGGGTTAGGTAAAGAGCAGTACGTAAAAAAAATATTACGTACTGATTTAGTACACTTTTTCAACCTTTCAAATCACAACTTCATTAGTCAGGTTTGGTATCACATTTTGGGTCATCAAAAATCCAAAAAAAATGTCATGTGTGGTTACGGTAATGATGATATTTTTCAAGATGTTCTGCTACATAAAATACATATATTAAAGGTGCAGCTACGATAAGAACAACGATAAATATTATTAATCCAACAAAAGGTATGTCCCCATCAGTTCCATTACAGTTTAAAGATTGCCTACAACATCAGATGATTTAGGATTAGGAGGTAAAAGTAGTACTTCTTCATCATCGATTATATCTACTTCATCTACATTGGTATCAGCAGGTTTTTGTGATATTTGGCTATTGAAAATGATCTCATTAACCTCTGTGTCATCAGGGGCTGATTTTTGGTCTATTTTCAAGTTCAGATCTATGGCATTAATTTTTGGTGATTCTATTTCTATTAGTTTATTCTCTGGTGTTGTAGAACCACTCATATGTACTGGAGCCAGAGCTTCTGAAAAGGGTTTGAGAGGGACCCTTATACTATTTCTCGCATATATTTCGTTTTCTTTATGAATGTTATTTAGCCTCTTGATATCTTCAATCTGAAACAGAAGTAATAATTGTGAAGAAGTGTAAGTAAACTTCTCATTTGGTTTTACAATAATTTCCTTCAGAATTTTGAAATAGAGTGCAAGTTGTTGGACATAGTATCAATTTCACATAGCAATCAACTGTATTGTATGCTTGAGAAACACAGATATTATTCATATAATATGGGTTACTACCTCATTGTATGTTTATACAATGATTTAGTAGTATTGATTTAATTATTATCTGCCTATCTTCACATTGCATTTAACTTATAGCGGGAAGATTTTATCAATACAGCCATGCATATGTTTTCAATTTAGAATTCTTACAGTGCAACAATATCGAATCGCTAAAGATTGTAAAGTATCTCCTTCTTGAATATGTTTTTCAACCCAAGGTAACTCCTTTCTTGGTGTCTTGGATCTAACAAATAATTCGGTTTCATCATCACTATCTCCGTCTTCACATTTTTGATATTTATACCTGGAGAAAATAGAAAAGTTCAAAGAAAGTTTCATTATAAATATTGAATTAGTTGGCATACTTGTTCCTTTTTTTCATCATTGTTCAAATTTAATATTTGTATTATCAAATTATGTTTGATTTTGATATGAAACAGCTCGTAAGTAAATTCACGGTTATGTTTTCTGAGAAAACGTCAAATAATTAGGTCATTCATACGTGTATTTTAAAACAAAGAACTAAAGTCATAGATATATTTCTCCTTTTATTTATATAGCTGACTTTTACGTCTTTTACGCACATTTTTATAAATGTTCTATGGTTTTGCGATTTGAATTTTTTTAACCTCCTCAGTTTCACCGTAATATTTTGAAAACAATGGATTCAAATTATATTGAAAGTTACAACGATGTGCAGGTTGATTCTATTGAAATTCAAGCTCCAGCTTTTTTTAACGTATTTTCGTAGGTTCATCAGCTCATGTTACTTGATGCACCAAGAAATCAAGCTTACCGACAAGCCATCTTAGACAACAAAAGCTTTTTGAAAGGAAAAACAGTATTGGATATAGGTTGTGGAACTGGTATTTTGTCAATATATTGTGCTCAAGCAGGTGCTTCAAAGGTTTATGCTGTTGAAGCTAGTGGCATCTACGAAGTGGCTAAAAATGTTATAATCGAGAATAATTTCCAAAATGTTATTGAAGTAAGATGCGTATTCATTCAAAGCCACAAGAATACAGTTTATTCTCAGAAGATATCTTTATAGGTCATTCATTCCAAAGTTGAAGATTTAGTTTTACCTTGTAAAGTAGATGTTATAGTATCAGAGTGGATGGGATTTTATCTATTTCATGAAGGTATGCTGAATTCGGTATTAACTGCTAGAGACAAATTCCTCAAACCAAATGGTTTGATGTTTCCAGAATCAGCATCTTTATTGGCAGCACCAATAAGGTTAGTTATTTTCTTCACATTTCTTATGAAAATCATACATATACATATAAGATATAGATTGGATACTTAGGCACAGTTTTATAGCATTCCATCCTATTTTGAAAAGTGGAATGATATTGATGGTGTTTCCATGAAAACATTTGGTGAAAAACTGAGGATAGAAGCATCTAAAAAACCTGTGATATCAACAGTCAATGTTGACTGTTTACTATCGGATCCAGAAGTTGTCTCATGGATCGATTTGAAAGAAGTGACACAGGATGAACTAAAGTCTATTGAAGCCGAGCATTTAGTTGTATGCAATAAATCTGGAAACTATCAGGGAATATGCTTGTGGTTCACTTGCACATTTCCTTCAACTGATACTGAGCCCATAACCTTATCAACAAGCCCAGAAGATCCAGAAACCCATTGGAAACAGACTATAATAGTATTACCAACGAATATAGAGGTTGAAACTGGTTCTCCCATAGCTTATAAATTGAATCTGAGTACTTCTGAAGATAGTTTTAGAAAATATAAATTGGAAGTTACCATGCAGGATCCAGATGAAATTCAACATCCTGAATATTGTCCATGCTACATGACTAAATGCATTGTAGTTCGGGCCATGCTTGAAAAGTATGAAAATGATAAACTTGCTGCATAATTATGATAGATACATTTTTACTTATCCCAGCTGTCAGTTCTATAGAGCAATTTTGGCAGCCTATCTCCTAAAAATAATTCATTGAATTGGATATATTTCTAAGAGCAGGACACTACTAAACATGATAATATATTTTTTGAAAATGTATAAACATTTTTCAGTGCCTTTCTTGAATTCTTTCATGAGCTATTTGAATTTCTCTCTAAGGAAAGGGAAATGAAAATTATTTCACATTAGAAAAAACTTACAATTACATTTGTTATTATTGTACAGTACAAACATAGAAAACATTCGTTTATATGAAGAATTTTGATTATTTAGACAATATTCA
Source organism: Propylea japonica (assembly GCA_013421045.1). Lineage (NCBI taxonomy): Eukaryota > Metazoa > Arthropoda > Insecta > Coleoptera > Coccinellidae > Propylea > Propylea japonica. The sequence goes on from CM024241.1 coordinate 72,732,813, forward strand.
TTACCTTGTATACCCTTTTTTTTCATCAATCAGAGTTGCTTTTTCAAGCATAATTCTGATCAAATTTCTACAACAGCTAAATATTGAGTTATTTGTAGGTTTTTGTATGTAACTGGACCGAAATATTGATATCTCATTCATTTTGAGAGATAAGAAATATAATTGGAACCACTGTCTTTGAACAATGTTGAAACTGACCTTAAGGTAATTATTAAAAAAACGAGCACACATACCGATTTGGAAATTCACATCCAAAACATACAATATACAAGGCATCAGACAGAGAATAATTCTTCCCTCCAGTTGCACAGATGAATAGGCGAGATAATCAAGTGCGATAACTGAATGAATTCAACTGTCTTACTGCAATAATCTAGTCTTGTCTCTCTTATCGCAGTATGGTAGGGAACCCGAACTACCCGTATATAATTTTTAATTTGTCAGGCTGCCCGTAATACTCGATCAAGTATTTACTGTTGCCTACCATACTAAAGAATTACGCTCCTCTAAACGATAAGAGAGAGACAAGACTAGAATAATGAAGAAGTAAGAGTAGTAAGACAACTGAATTCAGTGTGTTACAGCAAGTGATTGTCTCGACTATTCATCTGTGCAACTGGAGGGAAGAATTCTCTGTCTGATGCATTGTATATCGTATATTTCAGATGTGAATTTCCAAACCTGTATATAGAGCATAAGGATGCTCTAACCTTTGGATTATGATGAAATATGAACGTGATTTAATTATCAACTCTTCTTTTCAGTCAATATTTCGGCATTTCAAAAGAGATATAAATTTTTTATGAACTTAATTTGTTGTGACAAGGCAGATATTATTGCTGTCAAAATAAAGTGAATCGCAAAAGCGATATTGCAATTTTTTATGTTTCTGTTAACACTGTGGCCACAAAATTTTGCATGAATATTCAGTATATCAATCTTCATTCACAAAATAAATTTCACTCGAATCGGTTATCTTTCTATGGAAATATGAAGTTCTAATTGAATTTTCTATAGTTCTCTTTACAATATGTCCACAAAGTTTTGCATGAACATCTTGCATGTGGCCGCAATATTTCATTTCGATTTCTCTGAGATATTGAGGAACAAATATTTTGAATTATGGAACACCCTGTACCATTTGGCTGGTTCCCGAACTTAACCGAGGCATTTGGGAACCGAACCAACCCTGAAAATCTCATGTCTCTAGGACAGTCCCTTCGAAAGTTATCGTGCTTACGGACGGCCCAACGGACAGAATTGAATTTGACCACGGATTCGTCATCAGAGAGTCGAACCCTATCGTTTGAGACCATTTTCGGCTCAAAATTCTAAAATTACAGACATTTGGGAAAAACGATACAGCACTCGTTTAAGTAGAACGAGACATCAAATTGGATATATTTTTGAAAAAGTCCTTAGGGTATTCTAAAATTCATTGGATTGTTTTTTAAAAGCAGGATTAAACCCTTTTCAGTCCTTTTCTTGAATTTTTATGAGATAATTGGATTAATTCGATTGGAAAGGGAGAATGAAAATAATATCATTGTATATATCACTTCAGGAAACCCTTAAAAAATATGTATTTTATAAATGTACAGTACAAACATAAAAATATTCATTTACATGCAGAATTATTTTTTCCCACACATACTATTCGTACCTTGTATACCTTTTTCTTTTCATCAATCATTCTTGCTTTTTCAAACTCAGTCCTGGCTTTGATCAAATTTCTACAACAGCTTTTCCATAGTTCTTTCCTTCGAGCATTTCAACAAAAGCTTTGAAAGTATTCTCAAATCCTTTTGTAACAGTTTCTCTGTTTTTTATTTTGCCTTCCTTCCATAACTTTGCATTCGAGTAAACTGCTTCATCCCATCTGTCAACGTACCTTGTAACTTTGAATCCTTCCATCTTCAACTGGCCAAATATCATTGATCCTTGTATGATGGAAGCTGAGGGAAATATGAATATTCACATTATAGTAAGAAATGAAAATTCATGCGTTTAAGAGTAACGCAGGTATAATATAAACAATGAAAGCAGAGAATAATATTAATGATTAAAATCAACCAATATTAAACCCATACTTCGGAACTAATCCCGTCAACGCACAAGAAATGCATGGTGGTAATGTCAAACGGAGCATCCATAGATAGCTATTTCGCCCTATTTGGGGCTCATCAGTATGGAGGAGCTCAGTCTGAAAGGCATTCTAGGTTCCCTTACTTGAAGAAATGTCGCCCAGCTCTGAGTATAACAGAAACAAGACGCCATCTCTTGGGATCCTTACGAACACCTACCTCCGATGCATGAACGTTTGAACGAAGTCGCGAGATGTATATCCGTTTTCATACAAACTGGTGGCAGTCCAACTTTGTGGATTCTACCTTCAGTCGATGAAGTGGAAACGCTCGATTAATCGTCATAAACCAGACGTGGTGATAATAGTAAGAAATGAAAATTCACGCGTTTAAGAGTAACGCAGGTATAATATAAACAATGAAAGCAGAGAATAATATTAATTGATTAAAATCAACCAATATTAAACCCATACTTCGGAACTAATCCCGTCAACGCACAAAGAACATGCATGGATGCTCCGTTTGATATTACCACCATGCATGTTCTTTGTGCGTTGACGGGATTAGTTCCGAAGTATGGGTTTAATATTGGTTGATTTTAATCAATTAATATTATTTTCTGCTTTCATTGTTTATATTCACATTATAGTCCAAGAGCCCGTGAACCCCAGACCTTTGTTATTTTATAAAAGCTGAAATCTTGTGTACGCATGCTCCCAACACAGGTAAGAACGATGGAGCATTATGAAGTTTGGGTTACCCTGGCTTTGGCAGGTAAACGGTATTAAAAGGGTGTAAAATACGATCTAAATTCGTCAAATAATAAAGTGTTATTTTTTGGTATTACCTTCAGAATATCATAAAAAATCACGTCATTAATTGCCAGACACTTAATATAGTGGCAACCCCTTGCCAGACACCCTTAATGTGCATTGAATTATACACATTTGTCGTATTCATTTTCAATAGTCATGCGATGTTATCCTTCTCCCGTTTAGAGTGACTGGAGTGTTACTGATTCGATATTCGATCCTAGATCGTTGCTTGCGCGCTTCCCCACTCACTACAGACTGCCATTCCAACAGACCAGCCGCTTATTCAACATCGCATCGCTCCAAGGTTTCGATTCTTCCACTGGACTCCGAACCAGCGTGAATTTAACACTGAAACTCCTGTGTTTCCATCCGTTTCTTCCACATCTGTATGTATTTCTACTTACGTTATAGTATAAAAGCTGATTTTTATATATGTATATACTTGGGTAATAATTAGATAATGTTTCCTCATTAGCCAGACATTTTTGATAGTTCCAACCCTTTGCCAGACAAGCATGTAGTTTAGCTGCAAGTTCGAGCGCGAGACAGTATAATATGAGTGGGTGCGAGTGAGACGGCATGATTATAATGACTTATGCAAATATATTTTTTGGTACAGATTCATTAATTAATAATTTAAGTGAATCTCAAAAATATTTGAAGAAAAGATATTCGATGCTACAACTAAATTAAATTGTTAAAAATTTTAATTTGTTCTATTAATAACAACTAAAAAATTATTTGCATCATCATCATGCCGTCTCACTCGCACTACTCATATATACTGTCTCGCGCTCGCACCTGCAGCTAAACTACATACTTGTCTGGCATAGGGTTGGAACTATCAAAAATGTCTGACTAATGAGGAAACATATAATTATTACCCAAGTATTATATATAAAATCAGCTTTTATACTACAATGTAAGTAGAATTGCATATAATTCAATGAACATTAAGGGTGTCTGGCAAGGGGTTGCCACGGTATTAAGTGTCTGGCAATTAATGACGTGATTTTTTATGATATTCTGAAGGTAATACCAAAAATCAAACTTTTATATTTGACGAATTCAGATCAGTATTTTACACCCCTTAATACCGTTTACCTGCCAAAGCCAGGGTAACCCAAACTTCATAATGGTCCATCGTTCTTACCTGTGTTGGGAGCATAGCATGCGTAGACAAGTTTTCAGCTTTTATAAAATAACGAAGGTCTGGAGTTCACAGGCTCTTGCTCTATTATTCTTATAGTACTTAATATTCGGAATAATCACAGAGGTTATTCATTTAACAGATGATAGCCCTTTAAAAACTATAGTACACTAACCTTTCGCATTTTTCATGTCATTATATGCTGAAATAGCTCCACATACCGATATCCTTCCATATTCATTCATTTGGCTTATGATCTGGCTTGATATTTCTCCACCAACCTATTAAAGTAAAATTTTTTACAAAGTGCAAAATGGTGTGTCGTGTGTTCTCTTATACACTTCAAAATAACTTAGTCAATAAAAAACCCTCTAATAAAAATATTTTAGGTCATATTTACATTATCAAAATAGCAATCCGTTCCATGTGGAGCTTGCTTTTTGAGTTCATCAACGATATTGTCTTTCTTGTAATTGATATATCCATCAAATCCTAACTCCTCTGTTATCCACTTTCCTTTTTCTTCTGATCCTACTACACCTATAGCCCTACAACCTTTTATCTTTGCAAGTTGACCAACGATACTACCAACAGCTCCGGCAGCACCTGTTACCACAGTAGTTTCACCTGATTTTGGTTGACAAATATCCAAGTAACCAAAATGCGCTGTTGCCCTGAAAGGAACATATACAAATGTCAATTAGTATTATATATTATTAATTATTCAGTTGATGTCTTATCTGTGAATATTTGTTAATTCCAAATTTTGACCTGAAAATGGTTTCGAAACAATTCTGTTGGTCCCAATAAAAAAAATTCTGGTTCAAATGCCTCATGGTATGTAGTAGAAACAACTTAGTAGTTAGTTGTATAATAATAATTGGAATTCTTGTGTTAACTTTCGTATGAATCGTATCACTAACAGATTGGTCGATTAGATTGGATTCGATTGGCACAGTGACCATATTTCTGCACTGCCACCGATGAGGTCTTTTGTGCGTTACCAAGAAAATCTGAGAAACGATTCATGTGTTACGAATATACTTACCCTATCTGGCCTACTAAACTGAGAAAATATGACAAAGGCACATCCAGGTCTTCGGGTATCAGGTAAGTAGGTAGCATCCATTGTTGTGAATCGTCAAGTACGTGGTGAGTTTTCCAACCATAATAAGAAACTATATGTCTCCCTACTGGAAACTTTGGGTTCTTACTTTGTAATATCCTGAGAAAAATAGAAATAAGTTAGTAGAATTCAATACATCAATTTGATTGAGAACATTAGATCAAAAGTATACAATATATATACTGAACAGTAAAATGAAATAAAGCTATGAATTCAACTCACCTAGCAACTTGTGAACCCAAAACAGCATCTCCTGGTTTTTGATAATACACCCTTTGGTAAGGATCGACACTTATGTATATACTTTCACATAAGAATTCTTCAATGCAAATGAAAAATTAGACATTACTTTATTCCCAAACATGATTTATACTCACGTCCATCTTTTAGAGGTGGTAAATCTTCCTCAACAATCTTTACGTCAGATTCCTTAGGAACACCTACAAATTTTTTTTGTAGGATAAATTTTTTCCCCTTCGTCTTGGTACAATAACTTGCTGATGTTAATTTATATATACTACATATTGAGATATTTGTTGGTTTTTGAAAAAAACTGGACCGAAAGACTGATGATATCTTATTCATTTTTGAAATATGAAACTGTGGGTAAGCAAACAATAGTCTATATCAAAGATAAAAATAATCTCTCTTTAATCTTTGGTTTATATTAGATAAAATTCGGATTTGATCGATCATATAACCGACACAAAATACTCTTATTGAGGATGCAAAATAGGAAACTTGGGTATAAACTGGTTTTCTGTTTTGTAACCTATTAGTATTCCCAGTAAATATTTATGAGGATGGTCTAACCTTTGGATTGGTAGTAAAACATTTACGTGATTTCATACTCAATATTTCAGCAATGCAAACGAGTTATCTATTTTTTTCATTAATTTAATTTGTTTTGACACGAGGAGATATCGTAATTGCCGCAAAAATGAAGTGTTTCGCGATTGGCTAATAATGTAAATTGTAAGTTAGTTAGGCTACACTCAATACAGGACGGTACGTTTGGGTTGCCACAACCGGTATCTTTATAAATCAGAGATTATAAAAAAGAGAGATAGAGGGGCCTCATGGCTAACCGTAAAAACTAGAAATTCCGAATTGAAGACATTTTTGAGCGCTCGTTCTACTTAAACGAGTGCTATATCGTTTTGCCCAAATGTCTTTAATTTTTGAATTTTGACCCGCAAGATGATAATAATAAGCCTCATGCAGAATTTTGTGGCCATAGTGTTAACAGAACCATCGATAATTCAATTGTTGCTGGGGGAACAGCGCGTCCTATCATTTTAACCGAATGTCTGTATTTTTCGAATTTTGGGTCGGGATTGGTCTCAAACGACTCAGTAGGAGAGTTATTTTGTGATCCATTAAATGTATGGCGGCTTCTGGTAATGCTCAATATTTAATCCTCTGATACATCAAAATCATCAACTAAATGTTGATGGCCAATATGTCATTTTTCGCGTTTCTTTATTGTTAAAGAATAAAAGGTGAATTTTGCAATAACATAATCCTTGATTGAGATTATCCAAAGTTACCCAAAATCATTACTTTTTTCGAAAATATATTTTGAAATTTAAAAATATGTCAGAAACCTGCAGCGACATATAAAGTTTTTGTAAAACATTCAAAACTCACTAAAAAATGTAATTTCATTCACTTATTTACCTTTTGCCTGTCTTTTTCAGATAAAGTTTTTCGACACTTATTTTCACTTATATAACTTCTAACCACCACTTACATCTATTCATACTTTTGAAATATCTTCAATTCATGAAGAATTTTTTAGGTTCAATCTACAAAACCTTGAACTTCAACCACCCAAAATAATAAATTGAGGTTTTGTTCATATTTGCGTTGTTACCACTAGTACAATTAAAACATCTAAAGTTGCGTCCCAAGTAACCCCATTTTACGGTACCTAATAATAAAGGGTTTTCCAATAAGAAGAGGTGTTATCTTGAATAGCCTGCTATTTCGGTAGATTTCACGTTTGAAGCTGTCATTTTTTGACATTTGACAAGTAGAACTAGGCCATTAATAAAAATAGAACGATACACGCTTCAGGAACGCATTAAAATTATTAAAATTCACTGTAAAAATGGTGAAAATTTTGCAGAGATGGTTCGAAAAACTCGAACATTTTTGAATCGTCGTGAAGCACCTTGTCGGATCACAATAAGAAATTGTCGGAAAAATTCGAGCTGTGGGACAAGTTATTGATGTGAAGAATAAAACTCGTGCACGTCGCTCAAGAACACCGAGAATATTGCTGCTGTAGCCAAAAGTGTTGAAGAAACACAGGATTGCTCTATCGAGAGATGATTAATGATATTTTATGGCCGTAATTGGATAGTATCAATCTGGACAACGTATACTTTCAACAAGACGGCGCTACGTGCCACACAAGCAACGAAACCATTGATCTTTTGCGGGAAAAGTTTCCGGACCTGTGTATATCTCGAAGAGGTGATCACAATTGGTCACCAAGATCTTGTGATTTAACACCTTGCGACTTCTTCCATTGGGGCCACGTGAAAGAGAAGGTCCACGCCAATAGCCCCGCATCGTCGATTCAAGACCTCAAAGATGGAATTCGTGAGGCAATCGAGGACGTAGGGCAGCCTCTTTGCGATTTGGTTATGGAAAATTTTATTAAAAGGATATGGTCCTATAAGCGTGGTCGTGGTCATCATTTGCCTGATGTTATTTTCCACTATTAACAGCATAGCTTCTTATTTATATGAAATAAACATCCGATCATTCATACTGAAAAGGGGCATTTTTCTTTGAATATCAAAATAACACCTCTTATTGGAAAAACCTTTATGTAGTTGATCATTCATCTTTCCCAATAAGATATTCAATATGGGATGTTTCCACTATGATTTTCCCTACCGGCATAAATCAATCTGATGAAACAATGAATTTCAGCGATTATATCCCATAAAATAAAAAATCCAGAGTAAATGCTTACATCTTTATTGGAAAACCCTTTAGTAATAATAATTACTAGTGAAAAAAACTGCAATCTGCGCGAGGCGACAATAAAACAAGATACTCCTTTGTTCATCAAGTACCTTACCACCATTAATGCGATACTAACTAACATCCCGTTCCATTAATTAGAGGTATCGATGACGGTATTGAGGTGAAGGCTCTCGCACAATTCATACTATCCTCTCCATAAAGCAGAATAACGACGATACTCAATTTAGCGTAATAACCGCCATAATTTCCTTGCATGTACGTCCTCTCCGAGTATTTATTTCCAGATTTATGGCGTACATATTGATGTTCAGTCGGGCATGATAGTTTGTTACAGCCAGCTACTCGACCGAGGCTAAAATCAAGCTATTAGGTATGTAAATCAACACTGAATGGTCTTGTGTGCCAAGCCCACTAGGTGTGAATGCAAATTAGCGAAGCTAAATGTTTTATATTTATATGGAAATTTCAGTCAGCAAGAACTCTTGAAAGAGACGACGATTTTGATGATATCGGTTACGAGGAAACTTTAGTGGAATCGTTTATTTCGAATATGCCATGGAGGTAAAGGAAGGGGAGGGAGCATATCCTATCACTGGCGCAGCTAGGGGGGGGGCTTTGGGGCTGCAGCCCCCTCCCCCAAAAGATTGAATTTCTTCGTTATTCCTTACTTCCTTATTTATTTGACACTTTCGTATTTGTTGTATCATCAAGAATTGTTTAGATCAGCCCCCCCCCCCAAAACAAAATCCTGGCTGCGACACTGTATCATATACAGGTTTAACTAAATAAGTGTAAAATATTTAAGGAGGTGATTCCTCATCGAAAAAAAGATAGGATCTTTCATATAAAGAAATTTCATTGGAACATCCCTTGTTAAGATGCAGCCCCTCAAAGGGAGTACATAAAATTTGTATAAAAATTTTTTTCACAAGCACCAAAAAAGTTACAATATTGAAATTAACCTGACGTTTCCTACTAGCAAAAAGACACTTATCCAGTTATTTATTTGGTTTATCCCATGGTTGTAAGGGTGGAAAACGCAACCCCTAAAGTTTATATCCAATGTAACTTTTGTATTATTATTTGTTTACCTTTTAAAAATTTATTTCCGATAGCCTGTTTCATTCTAAACAAAAAATGTCTTGTGTTTTTTGCCCAAAATGAACCAGTTCGCAGTAAAAAATTATTTTACGAACTACAGAGATAGATCGTCATAAATGCGAAACTAATCTATCTATCTAGTGGGACACTTTTAGCGATACTGACAATTTTTTTTGCTAGTAGGAAACGTCAGGTCAATTTCAATATTGTAACTTTTTTGGTGCCTGTGAAAAAAATTGTTATACAAATTTTATGTACTCACTTTGAGGGGCTGTATCTTAACAAAGGATGATCCAATGAAGTTTCTTTATATGAAATATCCTATCTTTTTTTCGATGAGGAATCACCCCCTCAAATTTTTCACACTTATTTAGTTACACCCTGTATTTCCCTTGATGCAAAAGTGTGTCAAATCGGCCATATTTGTATGGGCAACTTGTGGCGGGAATTTTTTGATTGAATTAGAGCACGCATTCACTGAATAAGAAACCTTTTCTAACTAACACTGAATATCTTTCTGATACAAACTGTAGATCAAATGAACAAGAAATGGAGGCACAATTAATAAAATTCAACGTTTTTAAAGTTCGATGTGTTGTTTTGTTTACGTGACACTTGTCAAACGTTAGACCCCTCCACTTCCTTTACCTCCATGGAATATACGACAAATTGTTTAACCTTCAATATACAAGAATAGTAACGGGTGGCCCATTTGAAAATTGGAATTTAATTTTGCTATAAAAAAAAATTGCTCAATATTTTTCAATGGTTGAACATTTATTTAAAAGGTTGGTTCATGACATTTATTTATGAAAAATAATTTCGGCCAAATGACCACCACGGCTGACTTGGCAGTAGCCTTTTCGTTCCACCCAATTTTTTAATACATTTTCGATTGTTTGGGGCTCTATTTCACCAATAGCAGCTTGAATTTCGGTCTTGAGGTCTTGAATTGTTTCTGGATTGTTGGCGTAACACTTAACTTTCACCGCTCCCCAAAGATAATAATCCAATGGCGTCAGATCGCAGCTTCTTGATGGCCAATTCACATCAGCATTTCTGTTGATTATTCGATTTCCGAAAATGCGGCGTAAAACATCGATTGTGGCGTGTGCTGTATGGCTCGTTGCACCGTCCTGTTGGAACCAAATATCGTCCAAGTCGTCAGCTTCAATTTCTTGAAAGAACCAATCGTTCAACATTGCGCGGTAGCGCTCGGCATTGACGGTTACGGCGATTTCTGCTTTAGTTTTTAATATTTCCCAACTTTCTTCAAGCGAATAGCGTCCCATTTCGTAAACTTCACACTTTCAACTAAATATTAGTCACGTCAAAAAGAATAGTTGACGTTTATAAAGTCAAATAATCGATAGTTCAAATTCCAAACACTAGATGGACCACCCGTTATATCATCTACGAATCAACACTATCAAATGAATACTGAACTGAGGTTTGAAAATAGCCAAGACTTTTCAGGAAGGAGAAATGAGGAGAATAGTTTGAGAATATCACTCAAATTCCCAAAAAAAGAATAACAGGGTGTTTAAAGACACCCTGTATATTTACTGCAACAAATGAGGGGGACCTTGGTAGATTATTCCTCGATGAAAATAAGCAGGCTAGTTTATATAAGTTTTTTTCGAAATCGACCCCCCTTCCAAAATACAACAGTTGACTGTTTTTAATTTTTCTTATGGCTTCTTGAAAACACATAACTATACATAATATGAAAAAATTACACAAATCTTTCAGATCTCATAACTTGATAATTTGGGGTTGAAATCAACTACTTCGTGAGATAGATGTTCGAAAAAATGAAATTCTCTTATGGTTTCCCATTCAATTCTGGAGAAAGAAGTCTCCTGCAAAGTTTCGATACGGTCGATACTTTTCTCTTTTCTCGGAAAAAATAAAATTTACAAGCAGTTACGATCACTGTTCATTCCATTTCATCGTGTGAGTGTTCCATAGAATGAATATTCTTAGATATTGTCTGACAGAAAATAAAAAAGTTCTATAAATCTTTCTGAAGGTTTAATTAGTAATTTCCGGAAGAAAATCATATCCGTAATATTTTAATTTCACAAATTAAACTTTCTTTCGATCAATAAGCATAATTGACAAAACCAATTTTGAGCATAAAAAATATCTTAGAATATTCCTTCTAGGGAACATTTATACGATGAAATGGAATGAACAGTGATCATAACTGCTTGTAAGTTTTTTTTTTCCGAGAAAAGTATCGTCTTCATCGAAATTTTGCAAGAGACTTCTTGTCTCCAGAATTGAATGGGAAACCATTTATTTTTCGAAAATCTATCCCAAGAAGACAATTTTTGAAGGAAAATAAAATGGGTTGTTATTTTCAACCCGTAGTAATAAAGTTTTGGGATAAAAAGATTATGTGAGTAACATCTACTCAATGAATAATATTATGTATAGTTTTATGACTCAGTGTTTATTTTCATCTAGGAATCATCTCTCAAAGTCCCTCACATTTCTTCACAGACATCCTGTATATTTTATTTTAACATACTAAGCATTCCATGAAACTCACTATTTATTATCAGTATTAATGTTGAAAACACAATTTGTTGCATTCTGCAAATGAGTCAGAATAGCCGGTCCCCGTGAGTGCAAACGTCGAACCCTGATGACGTACGAGCAAGCCTAGTTAGTGGGGATGACAATACACAAGAAAGTGATTAAACATTCAATCATTGAAATGAATGCCAAAGCGTACGGCACACTCAATTGCCGATTCTGGTAGTTTGAATTCGCTTGCTTATTTGGTTATTTCAATTATTTTTTTTCTCGTAAACTTGACTACGAAAAAAAAACGGATAATCACTATGATTTTCTGATGGTGCATTGTTTCCAAAGGATTTTTCTGGAATCGCTGGAAATGCAGCAAATCTCCAAAAACTGAATTGTGCAGGATTCCACACGAAGAGAGCTAAATCAATTTGTCGAATCCTCAATATTTTATTTTCACATATTCAGAAGATCCTCTAAAAATTTAATGAGACTATCCTGCACAGTTAATTAAACCAATCTGCAACACACGCAACATTACTGCCGCAGAGTAGAGACCTCTAAAAATTCTTTCTGGACCAAACCGATGTTCAATATGAAGCGGCACTTAAAATTGGACTGCGGGAAAGAGAGAGGGACCATAAGGATATGGCCATCCTCTTCTTCTTGAGCGAAAATGAAGACATCAAGAAAGACAGGTTGTTTGCCCGGGGCGGTTCAAGTCCCGGATCAGGATCAAGGCAAATAGCAGTCGGCGATTGTCAGTGGCGGACTTTCGCACCATCGTTTCGGTGTTTATTGCTCTTTCCTCAGCTCGAGCTGCAAGAATGCAGCTTTGCCTAAATCGAGTGTGAATGACCTAAATGGACACTGCACTGATTGGGAGATTTAACGATTTCAATAAAAACCGTCAAGGATGCTCATTACCGATTAAGCTGAGTGGTATTACACCATGCCTTTTTGTAATAATAATAATTTTATTAATCATTTTGGACATGTATATTAAGGGTTTTCCGATAAGAGATGTTATTTTGATATTCAAATAAAAATGCCATTTTTCAATAAAGATGATCGGATGTTTATTTCATCATAAGGAAGAAGCTATGCCGTTAATAGTGGAAAATAACATCAGGAAATGACCACCACGACCACGCTTACAAGACCATATCCATTTAATGAAATTTTCTATAACCAAATCGCAAAGTAGATGCCCTATGTTCTCGATAGCCTCAGGAATTCCATCTTGAAGCCTTGAATCGACGCTGGGCTATTGGAAGAAGTCGCAAAGTGTTAAAGCACAAGATCTCGGTGGCCAAGATGATTTTTCGATGGAATTTTCATGCATTTCAACGACCCAATCAGCAAAGACATGACGTTGTTGATGATCGGCCTGCTTGAGTTCTTGTGTTAACTGAACTTTATAAGGCTTAAGACCCAAATCTTTATGCAACATACGGTGTAATAACGTTTGTGGAATGCCTAATTCCAAAGAACACGAGGAATGGACAAACTGGGTTTTCTTCAACACTTTCGGCGACAGCAGCAATATTCTCGGCTGTTCTTGAGCGAAGTGCACGGGTTTCATTCTTTACATCACTAACCTGTTCCAACAGCTCGAATTTTTCCACCAATTTCTTTATTGCGGTCTGACAGGTGCTTCACGACGACCCAAAAATGCCAAAATTTTCACCATTTTTATAGTGAATTTTAATAATTTCAATGCGTCCTTGAAGCGTGTATCGTTCTATTTTTATTAATGGCGTAGTTTCTACTTGTCAAATATAAAAAAATTACAGCTTCAAACGTGGCATCTACCGAAATAGCTGGCTATTCAAAATACCACCTCTTATTGGAAAACCCTTCAAATGCATAGGACAAGTCAAAATAACAATATAAATTAGGTTTCTTTACAATCATTTAAGTATCCTATCCATTTACAGTATAGTAGCATTTTTTCAACAATAAGTTCTTAATGTTTCTCTTGAACTCTTTATAATCAAGATTTTTAAAGCCATATGATTTTAAAGTTTTATAGACTGGTACATATGAGACATTGGACATTTCAAATTTAGCAGTCCTATGTTTAGGAAAATGTAGCAATGCCTCGTTTCTAGTATTATACCTATGAAAGCTGGATAGTTTAATAATGCCTTTTTCGTTTTCTTTCATATACGAAAGACATTTAAAAATAAAGATGGACACGGTTAGTATAACACTTTCCCAAACAACTGTCTGCATGACTGGCGCAGAGGTACATTGTATATTTATAGGAAAAAGAATTGAAAATGCCAAACCAAAAATATATATCATTAAAACTTGTGATGCAGCTTGAAAAATAACCGTTAGTATTTTCCCTGAATATCACCTAACAATAGGGATGTTGACTAATTTTTGGAATTTATTTTATTAATTTAATCAATTTCTTCTTAAAAATATAGTAATTGCCAATAAAAAATACGTAAATGAAAAGAGAAACCAAAATTCCCGCGGAAATGCTCAATTTTGTCAGGTTATGATGATTACATCAATATCCGATAAACAAACTTCGACTTCTGTCAAAGCGAACTGATTTTGCCTGATTCTTTGTGCAAAAATTCAATCTAAGCCTTCAAAATGAATACGTCGGTCTATATAAATGCTGTATGAGGTGTTTCTTTTGATTGTAATAATGAGTATGACTTAAAATTCTTTTCTCAGTAAAGAAACTTGCGACCATCAGGGAATCAATCTTCCGTAAGTTACTACTATTACCCCTGATGAATCATGTCTCCATTATAAAGAAAATTGTAGATTATCGGTCTTGTAACGAATAACCGAACAATTCTCTTCCCTTTCAGCTTTCAACTTCGTAAGTTCGATTCATAGATAAGATAGACTATTTATTTTTTATGGTTCGAACCCCAGATCAACAAAACACTATGAATGTATCTTGTTTATCTGAGCACAGAACATTCGAATTTGCAATGACAATATCGGATAGTCAACTACCTCTGATTGGCGTTAGCAGTCACGTGATAGTTGATAATGAATAACATAAATTAAATCAGCTTTATTTAATTTAACAAGAATAATAAGATCACTAAAATGATTTTTTGGGATTGCAAAAACTTCCTTCTGTGAGGAAAACCTCAATTTATATGAATTCGTGACATGAGTCAACATCCCTATTGGAAGCACTCAGAGGTACACATAGTTCAAAACGCTAGTTCTCTATTCAGCCCTACCCGTTTCTATAATATCGAATTTTTTTATTTCTGCTTAGTCAATCAAATCCAAACTCAATTCAGAGACACCTTGTATCTCAGCCGACTTTCACCAGCTGTGTGGTCCGCAAAGAAGCTTCTATTCATTTGAGATATCTATTACCAAGATTTCTACTAGCACTCTCAATATGGAAGCCAGGCTTATAAAAATATTTCGGGTGATAAAAACCGTCTAACTAATCCCTAATCTGACAGTAGCTACTCTCATCTACATCTTTACCTGTATATGGCTACTCCGAAAAGTCCATATGGCGGATAATAAAGTAACCCCACGGTATATGCGGCATTTCTAGCAGTCATTTCATCTGCCACACGCGCTTCATAGGTGAGTTTATGCCTTTTTCAAAAGGATTTATTATCAGGAGTAAGATAGTCAACTTTACATATGGAGGCATCCAGAATAGGTTTTACGGAGCCTGTAAGCTGTTTTCTATCAGAAAGAAGGTTGGGTTACATCAATCGCATTGTCACTCATTTGTTAGAATTTTGGGGAACTTGTCTTGAAATAATGACATTCTGGATGATTGATGGTGTTTCAGTCTGACAAGCTGGGACGTAGGAAAAAAGGCTCTTTGGAATATGCCAAATGGAGGATTGATCATTGATGAGCCAGAGACACTTTAAAGTTAAAATACAATAATCAACTGAAAAAAATCCATCGGATATTTTTTGTGATTTTTTACAATAACTAAAGAAATATTGAGGAGAGAATTTGTTCACATTGGCAGACAATAAAGTAACCCCACGATATATGCTGTTGCTAGCAGTCATTTCATCTGCCACACGCGCTTCATAGATAAGTTTATGCCTTTTTCAAAAGGATTTATTATACGGAGTAAGAGAGTCAACTTTACATATGGAGGCGTCCGGAATAGGTTTCATGGAGCCTGTAAGCTGTTTCCTATCAGAAAGAAGGCTGGGTTACATCAATCGCATTGTCACTCATTTGTTAGAATTTTGGGGAACTTGTCTTGAAATAATGACATTCTGGATGATTGATGGTGTTTCAGTCTGACGAACTGGGACGTAAGAAACAGGCTCTTTGGAATATGTCCAAATGAAGGATTGAACATTGGTGTCATTCTACCAGAGAGACTTTAAAGTTGAAATAGAATTATCAAATGAAAAAATCCATCGGATGTTTTTTTGATTTTTTACAATAACTTAAAAATATTGAGGAAAGAATTTGTTTACATTGCCAGATAATAAAGAAAGTCTACAATATATGCTGCTGCTAGCAGTCATTTTATCTGCCACACGCGCTTCATAGATAAGTTTATGCCTTTTTCGAAAGGATTTATTATCCGGAGTAAGAGAGTCAACTTTACATATGGAGGCGTCCAGAATAGGTTTCACGGAGCCTGTAAGCTGTTTTCTATCAGAAAGAAGGCTGGGTTACATCAATCGCATTGTCACTCATTTGTTAGAATTTTGGGGAACTTGTCTTGAAATAATGACATTCTGGATGATTGATGGTGTTTCAGTCTGACAAGCTGGGACGTAGGAAAAAGGCTCTTTGGAATATGTCCAAATGAAGGATTGAACATTGGTGTCATTCTACCAGAGAGACTTTAAAGTTGAAATAGAATTATCAACTGAAAAAATCCATCGGATGTTTTTTTGTGATTTTTTACAATAACTAAAGAAATATTGAGGAGAGACTTTGTTCACATTGGCAGACAATAAAGAAAGCCCACGATATATGCTGCTGCTAGCAGTCATTTCATTTGCCACTTGCGCTTCATAGATTAGTTTAAGCAATTTTCATAAGGATTTATTATCTGGAGAAAGAGAGTCAATTTCATGGAGCCTGTAAGCAGTTTTCTATCATAAAGAAGGCTGGGTTACATCAATCGCATTGTCACTCATTTGTTAGAATTTTGGGGAACTTGTCTTGAAATAATGACATTCTGGATGATTGATGGTGTTTCAGTCTGACAAGCTGGAACGTAGGAAAAAAGTCTTTTTTTGGAATTTTAGTATGTCCAAATGAAGCATTAATGTAATTTTACCAGAGATGAGAAATTAAACGGCCAACGGGCCACATGCGTCCGCGAATAAAATTTTCTTGGCCGCCAATTAATTTTTTCACACACGATAAATCTTCAAATTAGCTCTTTGAATATGTAATGAGACCGTAGCAATTGCGAAAGAATATAATTCAAGAAGAAATTATACTACCAAACATTTTCAAAGTTCGGAAGTTGTACTGGACAACTCAGAAATGAAAGAATAGAGAAGTTCAAAAAGAATTTGGTTGGACAGCAGCATATCTTTGTGAAAAGTAATGAAGAAGCTGAAGATATCGTTCGGGCAAGTTATATCGTTGGTAAGGAAAAACCAGGATACTCGAAGACATTCTCAGAAGTTAAATTTATGAAAGAGTGCTTGATAGAACTCGCGGATACTTTGTATCTAGATGAAAGAAAACTTTTGCAGAAGTAAGTCTATCAAGAAGAACAGCCGAAAGACAAATAGATGCAATAGCGGTAATTATAAAAGTCGCTTTTGGAAAGTGGTGGAACCATGTGTTGCTTTTTCCATAGCATTGGATGGAAGCACTGGCAATATGATACAACACAGTTAGCAATACAGTAGGATCTCGCTAATCCGGCCTATACTGAGATCGGTAGTGCCGGATTGCCGAAATTGCCGGATTAGTGGAGATATGGTAAAAAAAACTAAATAGACCATAAAAACATCGTATAATTACTACAAAACAAGTACAGTATAAAAATCATTACATAATGTTATGTATAAATCGATAAAAATATTATAAGCAAAACACAGTTAAGGTCAATGTAAAAAAACGGTTTGTTTAAAAACTAGATTTAACACAATTAAGAAGAGCTTAAATAACTGGAAAAAAGTGTTTAATAGTGCCGGATTACTGGACGTGCCGGAGTGGCGCAAGGCCGGATTATAGAGACTGTACTGTATTCATTCGCGCAGTCGTTCAAAATTATTTAAGTTTTTTCATCTTTTCCATTGTGGGAAACATAATATAAGGTTTATTTGAATATTGTTGAATTCATTTTATTCCTGTTAGAATTTTTTTTGGTCCGTGGTTTTCGAAAAATTTTTCTATTTGGCCCCTTACAAAAAAAGGTTGCCCATGCTTGGGTTAGATCATTTAAATATCGATCGTTTATTGTGAATTTTTGAACGAATACGTAACACCTAACTGAAGAAATATTGAAGAAAGCGCTGGTCAGTTGTCAGAGGCTTCTGAATGATTTTTCACATTGGCACAGCGATAAATTAAGTTTGAATAACTCAAGAACCATTGGCCCTATTCTTATCAATGAATTCAACTTGGGTGAATTCCAATATTATACCTATTCTGAAACTACAACATAATAAGTGTTCAATCTAAACCTTTTCGCAGAGTAATATTCATAAATATTTTTCATATTCTAAAAGAATTTTTTTTCGATCAATTATAAACCAAATTTCTGCACACAACAGTTATGGCATTAACTTGGTCAATTAGATACATTCATGCATCAATATTCAGGACGGCATACATAGCCTCGATTTATTTCAGCCATGTTTGATTTCCCTGTTCCTCTTTCTCATCTTGATAGATTGGCCGGACAACGGACTCAAAAACATTTCAATCGAATCGTAAGTTCGTGCAGCAACTTGGGAGGTATCTAATTCGACACCGATAGAAATTAGACATCCAATTACGATGAGATATTTCGATCAGTCGACATGAAATTTAAAACCGCAATCTCATCGGGTCCAGTCGCCAAGAAATAGTTTTCATGAATATGCATGACTCTGTGGTCTGTATACAGTTTTGAGATTCTATGACACGTTTCTTCGTAGCGGAAGGCAAATACAGTGGAACTTCCCTATAACGAAAGCGCTAAATCCGCAAAAAAATCGTTATAAAGAAATTTTTGTTATACAGAAAATATGTTTCTATAGTAGGCAATGTCGCAGTCGACTTCACTGATGAATTTAAGTTTATCATTCAAACTTAAGCACTTCCTTTTAGAAATTTTTGCACAACTTTCACCCTAGCGTAATGGTGAGATTGAAACCAAACAGCCAGGGGTCTATTTAAAACTATTTCAGAATGATCTCTCTGCCCGCCGTAATGATTTAGTTTAAGGTCGGGATTTATTACGCACGTCCGGAAAAATTTTGGAAAAAACCTCACTCTTATACCTTCTTACCAATACGCATTCAAAGAGTGATGTTCTTTCAATATTTCGGTATAGAGAGAATTCACTTCGTTTTAGAGGGCGTTTTTAACATGGAATTTGTATTCAAGGTGCAATGTCTTGTACGAAATTCGTTATACAGAGAAATTCGTTATACATACGTTCGTTATATAGGGAAGTTCCACTGTATCTTTTTGAGCGCCCGTTCTACAAGAACGAGTGCTATATCATTTTGCCCAAATGTATGTTATTTTCGAATTTTGAGCCGCAAATGATCTCAAACGATAGGGTTCGACATCCTGATGACGAATTCGTGGTCAAATTGAATTCTGTCCGTAGGACCGTCCGTCCGGCCGTTAGCACAATAACTTTCGAAGGGATTGTCCTAGAGACTTGAAATTTTCAGAGTGAGTCCGGTTTTCCAATTGCTCGGTTAAGTTCATTAACTAGCCAGGTCGTACAAGGTACTCCATAAAATATGGTCATTCATAATTTTTGTTCCTCAATATCTCAGACAAAACGGAACCAATCGAAATGAAAAGTTTGCGGCCACATGCAAGATGCTCATAATGATCCTCATGCAATTTCGCGGCCATAGTGTAAACAGAACCATAAAATTTATTTTTTAATTATTGCTTTTTACAAATTTCATTTTTTTGATTAATTTTCAGAATATAATTCCGATCGTTCTGAGATATGGCATTCATATACTTAGCATGAATCTCAAGTGCTATACAAAGTTTTGAGGTGATAGCATTATTGCTCCACTAATGAACGAGCGCTGGAAAGCACCTGCTCAGACCTTTCTCAAAATTTTTTAAGATAACAAAGAATGACATCCTTATTTTCTACTGAAAGGAGATGAATGTCCTTGATTATTCGCGACTTGATCTGGACCTCAGAGTGAAAAGTAAGCTTTTTTACTTTTTAGTCTGGGATCTGAACCGTGAAAGAAAGACGTAAACATACATTTCAAATTTAAACATGGAACAAAGATTGGCAGCTCCTATTCATTTGAGTATCTATTACCAAGATTTCTACCAGAAATCGTTTACATGAATATGCGTGACTCTGTAGTCTGTACAGTTTTCAGTTTTGAGATTTTTTGGGATGACACGAAAGAAACGTTATGTCCAATATCTGTTTTATGAAATGAATAATCTATCTTTATTTTTTTACCGAAAGGGTTGTTCTTGTTTCTTCGTGTTCTTTATCTAGACCGTGGAAAAAAATGTAAACAAATACACTTCTGTTTTTGATTCTGCAACGTTATCAACGAATCAAAAACAGAAGTGTATTTGTTTACATTTTTTCCACGGTCTAGATAAAGGACACGAAGAAACAAGAACAATCCTTCGGTAAAAAAATAAAGATATTATTCATTTCATAAAACAGATTAATTTCTCGTTCAGCTTGATATTCTTGAGGTTGGTATCAGAGCCTGACACCAACCTCAAGTGATTGTTTTGTTTAATGTACCTTTTGTCTTTTTAGCCCTGAAGTAGAAGGAACTCGCCTCCGAAACGTCGGCACATAATAATTTGAGAAAAATAAAGTTTTCCATAATTTTCCAACTGGTAAACAAACATTTCATTATGGAATAAAGATGACAGCTCTCATTCATTTGAGATGTCTATCACCACAGACACTGTGTTCTGTGCTATCACCAAGATTTCTACTAGAAATAGTTTTCATGAACATGCAAGACTCTGTAGTTGCTACAGTTTTGGGATTCTATAACACGTTTCTTGGTAGCGGATGTCCAATAGATATCTGTTTTATGGTCGCGAAGAATGACATCTTTATTTTCTACCGAAAGGAGAGGAATGTCCTTGATTCCTCGCGACCTTAATCTGGACCGTGAAAGAACAAAGTAAACAAACATTTCATAATGGAACAAAGACGGACAGCTAGTGTTCACTTCGGTCTTGAGTAGGACCTGCGTACTACAGTAGAGAAGAGTAACAGTATCGGTCCAGAGACGTATTGGGCGTATGTGAGAATATGGTTGATTTTATTCAATAGTCCATAGACTAGCAAATAGAGTGATACTTACTTCAATAGACATACTTAGTTGACTAGCCCATCAGCTACTTAGAGAAAATTTAAGTATGAAAGGAGAAGAGAAGACATTCGAAGAATGAATCAAGTTACTACAACTTTTTCAGTTTGTTTTTAGTCATTACTTTCATCATTATTCAGAAATCCACTTCGATATTTAAAGCTTTATATCCCTGTTGAAGTCTATGGGAGATGATTACCCAGTATAACATGCCTGTAGACAGTTCCTTGACCATCCGAGGCTATAAAATGTCACTACTTGTAGACACAGGCATTTGAAGAGTATTTTTTCCAATATCGAAGAAATTTAAGAGAAAAGTATGAATGTGACTGATTTGAGGCATAGTGGTATTATCCTTAGACTTTTGTCTAAGGTCATTACTCCCTCGTTTTCTTTTTTGGTTTTTTCAAATGCAATTTTAAGGTGACAAGTCAGATGAAAATTTGTGTCAGCGAAAGAAAGCCCTTCAAAATTAATATTTCAGCTTAATCTTCGAACTTATATGAAAAAACATAGGCTTTCACTGAGCCTTTTTCACTGTGATCTTGTATCATACGCAGAAAGGTATATTGCCATGTTAACATTTTTCTGTCTGTGTATTGCCATGTTAACATCTTCTCTGTCAATATTCTTCTTCTTCTTCTCTGTGCGGTGCCTTACCGGCCGAACTGAGGCCTAGTGGCCCATTGTTCACCCGCATCGTTCTATAGAGACTCAGCTCCTCAGACACGAAGACAGAAATGTCGCGAGCCTGCCAGGAGTGGTCCCTCTCACCATAGGAATAGAAAGTGTTGGATTTCCTAGGTGTGTTGACCTTAACTCAGTAAGGTTTCCACAGTTGAACAAAATATGCTCAACCGTTTCATCAGTACTCCTGCACCACCGGCATAGGGAGCAGCTCGTCAATCCCATTCTCTTCAAATGCTTGTTAAACAGGTGACCAGTCAATGCCAGTCACCAGACTGAGTTGTTTCCTCTCCAGCAGCAGAAGCCTATTGACCTCAGATCGCGAGGACGGTCTCTCAATGAGAATCCTCGACCACCTCAGGCCTACCCCTGCGCTCCATTCCGAGGAAAATTCCCTGTTCAGCCAGTTCCTGAAGAAACTTCTGACAGATGTGCGACAGATTGGCAGCGAAGGCTCCGGACCAACGAATGCTAATCCGGCTCCCCGCCTAGCCAGTTCATCTGCCTTGACGTTACCAGGTATATCCGCATGAGCCGGACACCAGATCACTTTCAAAAAGTTATCAGAGCCCAGCCCACGCAGAGCTTTCCTGCATTCTTCTACCAAAAGAGAATCAACCCTAACATCAGATAGAGATTTCAGAGTTCCCTGGCTGTCGCAACATATATAAATGTGCTGGCCAGAGTATCCCCTGCGAATGTTTTCCAATGCGCATGCAAGAACCGCAAATAGCTCAGCCTGCACAATGGAACAGCCCTTCCCCAGAGGGATAGCCTGATTGAAGTGAGGACCCACGATTCCGGCCCCAGACCTGTCAATATTAAAATTGAATAAGCTTTGATTTACGAGAATTTTGGATGAGTTTAATCACTGAAGCATGTATATATTTACTTTAAAGCTTCAAACATGCGAAACTTTAAAGTCTGAAAAAGATTCTTGACTACGTTTCTAATTTCGACCCTCAACATCAGTGTACTGAAGTTATAATTTCTGTGTGAAAATTTTGCAGGGATTTCCTAATTTTTCCACTTTCTTTCAGAACAAATAATCGAGAATAATATTGGAAAAGAATTTATAAGAAATAAATTGAAACTATACAAAGAAAATTTCTGTAACTTTTCTATTGATCATCTGTCGAAATGAATATATTGAACTGAAATTTCCATATTATTGAACTCTTCTTGAACCTTCTGAATGATATTGTACAGGTGCACATCAGAAAAAATCTAATTCGTGAATAATCATGCTAACTGCAAATTTTCAAACTAAAAAAAATTACCAAAGGAATATTCGCCTGATACAACTTCAGAAGCAAGTGACAAGTTTCTGTTGCTAATTAATTTTCTCTAATAAGAATTGACGCCAGGTCCCATCTTGAGTCTCAACAAAGACCGTCAGTGTATCCTTTAAATCGAACTATTTGTTCCAGTTACCGAACCATATGTCTGCAACATTTCAGGAGTCAGCTGCAACTAGTAGAACCTTAATGACCTTTTTCAACTTAATGACGTCTATATGTCTCAGGGCCACCCACCAACAAAGTATTCTTTGGGTAAATTTGGGATAGCAGAATTGGTACATATTCCCTAAGTTGAAAGGGATTGTATAAAATAATTAATTATAGTATTGAAATTTTTTCAAAAATCATTTCTACTTAGTTTTAAGAGAATTCTTATGGAATTCGAAAGGAAATATTTGGTTTTTCGATAATTTTCAAGATGATGTATGTATGTTATTGATAATTATTATCGACTAAAAAAAATCATCGGATTTAAAACTTTATCATCTTTCATGAACTGAATGAATCCTGAAGAATCCCACTAATGCAAAAATTGGTTCTATATCAATGGGGCCAAGAATAGTCCATGAGGTAACCCTTTGTTTAGGAACGACACTTCCGAAAAATCCTGGTTCTTCATGGAGTGTTGAAGTCGAGAGAGACTCTTCGTATGGTAGCAAATTCATAATAAGGATGTCTCCAAGACTCCAATATATCTTTCCCCTATCAAAATGTTCAGAATGAGAATATGCTGCGTATAACAACCATTCCTGAACCCGCATTATAAGAAACCAAAAAATCATGAGAAAGCTGAGGCCCTTGCAAAAAAAAGGAGCAAACATTTCCTTCGCCGGACCCTACTGATGAGGGAAGAGATTAATTATTCGGAAAGAGAGAAACACTCTTACTGCATTGACATATCAGGTCAAATACACTCGAAGAGACTGATTGCACCTTCGAAAGAGAAGGCTCAACAAGCTCTCTATCGTTGTCAGATAACGATTTAAGGCTGCTCACTAGGCTTCCCGCAGGTAACAGTTTTCTGAGATATCACGTGCATAAGAAAGGTAAGAAAATTTTGATTCTGTATGTTATGTGGATCGTCCACAGAAACCACTGGGCTCATATTATGCCGATGCAATGTATTGGCTCAAAGCAACTTACTGAAACGACAGAATGAGAGCGAATTCTCCTAGGAAAATAATAATCAACTTTGCGAAGGAGGTTACATTTCTGGCAAAACGTAGCTCTAGTATGGTAATGCACCTCAGCAGAGCAGAAATTTAGTCACGGTGTCAATCGAACACATTCTAATAGGACAGTCCGACGATATGTCATAATTAGCTTTCCAATATGGCTGCTGGGAGCTAAGAGTAGATAATCGAATTTCATTCATAAATTTTGAGGTGATTTGGTGTTCTATTCTTTGTAATTGCACTATTTTTGATTAGAGAATGCCATCGTATTGTTGCTTGTTGCGTGATTAATTCTAGAAATTGCAGATTGTCAGTTAACATAACTGATTGTTTGTAGTTCATCTTCAAAAAGTCGATCTGTTGGACTGGTTTATATCAACAAGAACTTGAGAGTCCCAAAATATAAAGCACATGTCCAGCAATGGGAGTTGAATAACAGAATAACCCTATGGAAAAACCCTGGACCTACTTAGTCCAAAAGATTCATGATGATTTCACTTATCTTCACCAGAAAGCTCATAAAGCTGTCACCAACTGAGCTTTAGGTGATGGTGGAACTGCTGACGAGGCACTGTCGGTGAGTCAGCAGATTTGCAGGCTTTATGCATCAGAAGTAGAAACAGCTGAATACGTAGTAAATAGCAGGTTGACCTAAGAACAATTCATATGGGGAAAACCAAGAGGTAATAGCCAAGGCTCCCAAGGGAGTTGTCGGTTTTATTAACGCCATTGACGGCCTTCTTATGTTTTCATGAATGAGTAAGGTAGAGTACAAAAGATTTACATGGTCGCAGTTCCCGAAAGGCTAATCTAGCTATATCGACTTCAGTTCAAATAATAATAATAATACTCTAATGGGTGTCTCAACAAACTCAATGAAGTAGGCAAGAAAATTAGGTCTTTTTAATCGCGAAGAGGCCAATACACTTGCCATAGAGGGCGCACGAATGTCACTCAATGGCCAAGAACCCTTCTGTGGTATAAGTAAATGTATCTATAAGAAGGAGTTTTTGGAGAAGGAGAAAGCCGAGAAAGAAAAACTCTGGCGGAATATTCCAGGCATGGATCAATACACTAAGTTCCTTCGGAACTTTTAAACAGTAAGATCCAACAGATATCTGGGTCTCAGTAAGAAACAATTACACCTGCTCACTGGCTTTCATACAGGACACTGTTGCCTCAGGAAGCACCTGTTAAGGATGGGATTATCGGACACTGACTAGTGTAGGTTCTGTGGGGAGGATGAAGAAACCTCCATTCACCTAGTCACGGAATGCAGAGGATGCCTTGGGCGAAAAACTTGTAAGAGTGAGGAACTAGCCTCGTTGAAGCCTTCACAGATATTGGATTTCATCAGATCTCTAGAACTGGAAGGTGAGATGTGAAGGGTGTGGTCAGAACAGCTCTGTAAGGGGGCGCAATAGACCTTAAGATCGCAGTGAACTGCAAGTGTGAGTATAGCTCCAGTATGGTAATGCACTTATCAACTCAGTGGTCACAGTGCCATTCGACCACAATCTAATACAACCAACAAATCTTCGGTATCCTGTTCAACACCTACTCCGTACCTGTACAGCTCATCAAGTAAACTCCTCGATTTTGGTAATACGGATTCATCTCGCAGCTTGGCTACTTTGTTGACTCGGATGGACCGAACAGCTGATCATAGAAGGGTGGCCCGTCCGAGTCCACAATCTGAAACACTGATTACATAGAATATTCGCGATTCCTTGAAGCATGGTCGGTGCCTCGATGACGAAGAACTAGAGAGTGCTCATGAAGCTGCCACGACCTGAGCTTCGGGTAATGGTGGGATTGCTGACGGGGTACTGTCGCTACAAACATCATTTGTATCGTATGGGAATGTCAGCAGATGAGATTTGCAGGCTTTGTGCATCAGACGCAAAAACAGCTGAACAGGTGGTATGCAAGTGTCCAGAGCTGGTTGGCTTAGTAACAATTCAAATGGAGAAACCGATCCTAGACACCCAAAACGCAACGGCCAAAGCTTCTAAGGAGGTTGCCGGTTTTTTCAACGTCGTTGTCAACCTTTTTTGGTTTCTATGAATGAGTAGAGTAGAGAACAAAAGATATACATGGTTGTAGTTCCCGAAAGGAACTGGGGAGGACCCGAGTTCAAAGAATAATACTCTAAGTGGTAGTATAATCAAATTTGCGAAGGTGGTTACTTTCTTGGGCAGAATGTAGTTCTAGTATTGTAACGCACGTAACACCTCAGTGATTGTAGTGCAGAAAGGCAGTCAAGTTACCAACCGACCACAATCTTTATACATACAAATCTTCACCTACTCCGTACCTGCACAGCTCATCAAGTAAACTCCTCGATTTTGGTAATACGGATTCATCTTCAGCTTGGCTACTTTGTTGACTCTGACGGACCGAACAGCTGATCATAGAAGGGTGGCCCGTCCGAGTCCACAATCTGAAACACTGATTACATAGAATATTCGCGATTCCTTGAAGCATGGTCGGTGCCTCGATGACGAAGAACTAGAGAGTCCCAAATAAGGCTTCAGTCCAGGAATGGCAGTTGAATAACAGAATTACCCTCTATAGAGATACAGCCTTGGACTTGTTCGGTCCAAAAAATCATGATGATTTCATCTACTTATACCAAAAGCTCATGAAGCTCTCACGAGCTGAGCTTAGGGTGATGGTGGGGCTGCTGACGGGTTACCGTCGGTACAAACCTCATTTGTGCCGTATGGGAATGTCATCAGATAGATTTGCAGGCTTTGTGCATCTGACGCAAAACAGCTGAACAGGTTTTAAATAGAACGCGCATCATCTGATTTTTGCATCAGTTTGCAATGATGCAGCTTCAAAGAAAAGGCCTAATTCATATGGGGAAACCGATCATAGACACCCAAAAGGCAACGACCAAGGCTTCTAAGGAGGTTGCCGGTTTTATCAACGCCATTGTCGACCTTCTTGGGTTTCTATGAATGAGTAGGGTAGAGAGCAAAGAACTACGACTATGTAGTTCCCTGGAGGAACCCGAGGTCAAATAATATAATAGTACTCTAATGGTGTATAATCAAATTTGCGAAGGAGGTTACTTTTCTGGGCAGAATGTAGTTCTAGTATTGTAACGCACTTAACACCTCAGTGATCGTAGTGCAGAAAGGCAGTCAAGATACCAATCGACCACAATCTTATACAATACAAATCTTCACCTACTCCGTACCTGCACAGCTCATCAAGTAAACTCCTCGATTTTGGTAATACGGATTCATCTTCAGCTTGGCTACTTTGTTGACTTGGATGGACCGAACAGCTGATCATAGAAGGGTGGCCCGTCCGAGTCCACAATCTGAAACACTGATTACATAGAATATTCGCGATTCCTTGAAGCATGGTCGGTGCCTCGATGACGAAGAACTAGAGAGTCCCCGCTTTGCTTTGGGGTTCTAGTTGGGTGGTCCGCAGTGTGGCCGGCGTCGTGTGTGGCGCTACGTCTCGCCCCTTCGCCCCCGGAAATACACCCGACGTCAGGGGCGGTTCTGGTGGGGGCTTGGACTTTTGGCGAACGTCGGAAGGAAGTTTGTCACGGTAACCTATTTTTTTTCGGTACTTGTTTGAAAAAACTGGTCTGTTAATTGGTTTGATTTTGATTCAGGCCTTGCGAAGAGGAGATTGGACTACTGTATTTTGTGAAGAGGGCATGTTCGAGATATCGACAATCCTAGCTTGCCTGAGTAATTTCCGAAATCACTTCAGTTGGAAGTGAAGTGATTTTGACGAATAGAATACGACTTTTTCGGATGACAATCACGAACGATGAGGTTTGAAAACAGAGTACCAAATCAAAATTTTGACTATAGATCGGAAGGAATTTCTTCAATTAATATGACTTATTCATTACTAGCAATGAAAAGCGAGGATAATAATTCATAATTTCTTTTTGTTGAGAAGTAAATTGTAAATTTTTTACCAATATGTTAGGTTATGTTATCGTTTGTGATGAACTGAAGTGATGACTTAAACTGATTTTGTCAAAAAGCTACAGGAGTTGGAAGTGATGCGCATCAGTTCAAAATCACAACATTGTGGAATAAAACACGCATCAACTGATTTTGTATCAGTTTGAAAATGATGCAGCGTCAAATAGAAATGGCCTGGGTGAACGAATAGTAGAAAAATTGTACCATATGACTTGTGAGTTTGATTCTTTTAAGGAGAATACTTAAGTATTCATATTATGTTTTGTATCAAATTATTACTAACCTTGAATTCAGGAATCAATTAATTCTCTTATCAACCCAAGGATGTGGTCATTTCAACTGCATTTTCCATATAAAAAATAACGCTTTATGAGAATCCAGTCAGGTTTTGTGAGCTCGTCATATCATGAATTAATAGAATTTGATCAATAGTTCTCTGGATATTCTGATTTGAATAAACGATTTTCCAACATCATCGGAGAGTCGCAATTTTATCCCAATATCATTTGGATTAAAATCAACCAGTTGCACACTTTTTGGAACATGTTTTGTGATTATTAAAACGAAAGATTTTGATTCTAAGATTAAATTTTGAGAATTTGGACTCTCAGGATGCCAACTTTTCGAACAATACATGCATACATTTCAACTATTTTATATCAAGTTACCTACCAAACGGCCATAATCCATTTTTTCAATTATATAAAACAAAACCTATTTGGACAATGTACAAATTGGTTTTGTT
The DNA here is from genome assembly GCA_013421045.1 of Propylea japonica. Classification (NCBI taxonomy): domain Eukaryota; kingdom Metazoa; phylum Arthropoda; class Insecta; order Coleoptera; family Coccinellidae; genus Propylea; species Propylea japonica. The sequence goes on from CM024241.1 coordinate 72,762,000, forward strand.
TTATTATCAACCATTTTATGTTTATGGTTTATGTTTTGATTTCAGTCAATCCAGAATAAGAGCACAAGAAAGCAGTTATAATAATATTCATATTTACTGTCACAATTTTTATCTTCTGGTAACTTTCCGTATAACAGTCGATTTCCTGAAAATGATAGCAACTTCAATTAGAGTAAATTGAGGAAGTAGTTACGGTTCAGGTGTTCTACAACTTTCAATATTAATAGCTTAATTTTGCAGGCAATTTCATGAAATTTGTTGCCCCAGAAAGCAGGTATATTATATTATACAGAATGCTCCTCGTAGAACTTCACTAATACCATAATAGACTGCTATCATAAATAAACTCCAGTCTCAGTGTCATCGAATGGATACTCAAAAATATCTCTCCCACCTGTACCTACAGTTGAAATGTTCTTTAAAATTTAACAAAAATAAAGGGCTTTCCAATAAGAGGTGTTATTTTGATATTCAAAGAAAAATGCTATTTTTCAATATAGATGATTGGATGTTTATTTTATTATAAAGAAGGGGCTATATGCCGTTAATAGTGGAAAATGACATCAGGCAAATGACCACCACGATCACGCTTACAGGACCATATCCTTTTAATGAAATTTTTCCATAACCAAATCACAAATTGGCTGCCCTATGTCCTCAATAGCCTCACGAATGCCAATTTTGAGGTCTTGAATCGACGCTGTGCTATTGGCGTAGACCTTCTTTTTTACGTGTCCCCACAGGATGAAGTCGCAAGGTGTTAAATCACAAGATCTCTGTGGCCAATTGTGATCACCTCTTCGAGAGATAACATGGTATGGAAACTTTTCCCGCAAAAGATCAATGATTTCGTTGCTTGTGTGCCACGTAGCGCCGTCTTGTTGTCCAAATCAATACTATCCAATGGAATGCCTAATTCCAAGGAACGACGAGGAATGGACAAACCTGGGTTTTCTTCAACACTTTTCGGCTACAGCAGACAATATTCTCTGCTGTTCTTGAACAACCAGCACGGGTTTTATTCTTCACATCACTAACTTGTCCAACAGCTTGAATTTTTCCACCAATTTCTTTATTGCGGCCCGACAAGTGCTTCACGACGACCCAAAAATGTTCGAGTTTTACGAACCGTCTCTGCCAAATTTTCACCATTTTTTTTGTGAATTTTAATAATTCCAATGCGTTCTTGAAGCGTGTATCGTTCCATCTTTATTAATGACGTAGTATCTACTAGTCAAATGTCAAAAAAAGACAGCTTCAAATGTGACATCTACCGAAATAGCGGGCTATTCAAAATAACACCTCTCATTGGAAAACCCTTACTTGCATATTATCTCATCTATTTTGAATCAATATTCAATAAGAATGATGTCAAGCAATATGCTTTATTGTCTTAAATAATGATGATTATGGATGAGGTAAGAAAGAGCGCAGAATCTACTGCCTTCTATTCTTTTCAGAATTTCCCTAATTTTTAAATTAACGGAATTCAGATTCAGCATTTTCTGATCAAATACAAATAAATTCCATCTTGCTGATTGATGACCTTGTCAAGGCCACAGCAAGCCCTCTCAAAACAATCAAGCAAAAAAAAAACAATCTACCAAAGTATCGAGGTGCATTCATGTATCCTAAATTGGTCCCGGGTACCCAGATGAGGCCCATCAGGCCTCAAACATTAAAAAATCATTTGGTACACCAATCCGGCGGCCACGGTATAAAAACACCTTTCCACAAATTATCTCCGAAATTGACAATGGCCTACCGGTGTTACCCGTCATTTACTCAAGCGGACATGGTCGAATCCGAAGGACATCTGGACCAAATAAGTTTTACGGTTGGGCCTAGCCAGCTTTATATTTTCCGTGTATAATACACCGTCTTAATTGAGCCAGGACCACCGAAGAAGATGCTGGCGAACGCAGGAATGATTGAGATTAAAATGCATAATAGACGAGGTTCAGTTCTCGAAAGTGTGACTTTACTTGATTCTTGCTAGCTGGTTTTGATATAGTAGCTTGCTTGGCCTTTATCGGTCGATTGGCGTTACATCGATGTCATTTAATACTGGCCATGCTAGTGCTCCTTTTACATGTTCAAAATTGAGATCGATTGAGTTAAAATAAATTGAGTATGAACTGAGATAATAAGCCTTTTTATGTAACCATGAAGGAACAGAAAGCCATTCAAAAAAACACGGCATATCCTGAGGGATGCAAATAATACTTGCTTGTTGCACCACCTCCTGATAGCTATCTAACAGATATCATTGAAATGAAAATGTCTTAATTCATTAAAATTGAAGCTTTTCAGATTTGGCAGTCGGGAAAATATTCTATTCTTTCTATAAAATTTATGATATCCCATAAAAATCAAAAAGTATTTTGTTGTAATAAATGCAGACAAATTCATTTCAACGATATCTGTCAGATAGGTATCAGTAACTTATCAGCAAGTGGTTAAACAGGCCCTAAATCTCAAAAAGTTGTGTTCTCTACAGAAGGGCTATTTTGAAATTAAACAAGCAAAAGTACTACGATGGCCTAACTGTAATACCCCGTATCTGAAATAAGTGAATTTTACAGGAGAGAGACAAAATACGAATTTAAATCAGAAAAACGAATGAAGGCAAAAATTTTTTCTTGAACATAGAAAGAATTTCTTAGTAACAGGCAACGAAAGTATTTTGGAAATATTGAAAATATCCAGTTTTTTTGTCGCGAAAGATTTTTGCAAAAAATTCACTTATTTCAGATACGGGGTATTACAGTTAGGACATCGAAAAGCAGCTTCAACTAGACTAACGAATAAGAAAGAAAATCTACAGCTGAATAAGTACTATAAAAATATAAAGGAATGCTCTGCACATTCAATCAAGGAAAAACGCCTCATAAGCCACATTTTAATGAATTGAGCCAAAGATGCTACCAAACTTCTCACCCTTACAATAATGCCATTTTTCAATATAAATGATCGGATGTTTATTTCATTATAAAGAAGAAGCTATGCCGTTAATAGTGGAAAATAACATCAGGCAAATGACCACCACGACCACGCTTACAGGACCATATCCATTTCAATGAAATTTTCTATAACCAAATCGCAAAGTGGCTGCCCTATGTCCTCGATAGCCTCACGACTTCCATCTTTGAGGTCTTGAATCGACGTTGGGCTATTGGCGTAGAACTTCTCTATCACGTAGCCTCAAAGGGAAAAAGTCGCAAGGTGTTAAATCACAAGATCTCGGTGGCCAATTGTGATCACCTCTTCGAGAGGTAACACGGTGTGCGGAACTTTTCCCGCAAAAGATTAATGGTTTCGTTGCTTGTGTGGCTCTTAGAGCCGTCTTGTTGAAAGTAAACGTTGTCTGTCCATCAATACTATTCAATTTCGGCCATAAAAACGAGGAATGGACAAACCTGGGTTTTCTTCAACACTTCGGCTACAGCAGCAATATTCTCTGCTGTTTCTTGAGCGACGTGCACTGGTTTTGTTCTTCACATTACTGAGTTGTCCCAACAGCCCGAATTTTTCCACCAATTTCTTTATTGCGGTCCGACAAGGTGCTTCACGAAGACCCAAAAATGTTCGAGTTTTACGAACCGTCTGCCAAATTTTCACCATTTTTATAGTGAATTTAATAATTTCAATGCGTTCTTGAAGCGTGTATCGTTCCATTTTTATTAATGGCGTAGTTTCTACTTGTCAAATGTCAAAAAATTACAGCTTCAAACGTGACATCTACCGAAATAGCGGGCTATTCAAAATAACACTTCTTATTGGAAAACCCTTTATATCAACAATAACTGCAAAAAGCAAACCTTTTTGCAAAGAATATATCAAATTGTTTGTGCTCGGAATATATTTTGATCATTTACGTCATGTTCAAATACCTAAGTCTGATTTTCTGAATTAATTCAATAGTATCAATAACATAATTAGTTACAGAGCTTTCAAAAGTTGGAATACACAATCTCTTATTTTCTTCACGAAAAATGTCGAACATGAAAATAAATTTGATTAAGGAATTAATAGTTTACTGAATATAAAGATTATAAATATGTATATTTCTTATTGTGCTTGACCTAAACAAAATTTGTGATGTAGTGTAGGTATTTGGTTCATTTTATTCAATGTCAATTCGGTTATAGGAAAATGGAATTAAAATAAGAAATTATTACCTTTGAAATCAAAACACGTTTGTAACAAAAATACAATTTATTAAAATAGACAGGAAATTATCTTCCCCATATATCTCTTTTCTACAATGACGAAAACCATAGCAAAAGTTCAATTCAAAATTAGAAATTATGATTTGACATAAGGTAAAAATTTATACAAAACTATCAACATTTATGTACAAACCTCAGTAAATATAGTCAACGTTGTTTGCGTTGAAATCATACATGATAAATTGTAGGTATATTCTTTTCACAATACCTATAATTTTCAGTCACTGGTTGTTGATACATACAATTATTTATTTACAATATATACTTAGATTGTGGGTAATTGTGACTTGTTCACTGTTTGTTGAAGTCAACTCAACGAATAACTTAAAGCTTTATATACAGCAAAGCTTTTTGGTTGAACACAGATAAGATAATCATTCTTTAAGAAGATTTTGAAGAAAAAGTGAGTGAATATTAAGGTATCTAGTTCCTTCACGAAAGTTTGAGCGCATAGTAGGCGTTTGTTCATTTATCTGAAGTTGGCAGTATTTGCTGTCATAACGTAAAATAAAGCCAACGTTGCCGAATATACCCGGCCTCGTCCGACGAGCTTGCGAGTTATTAGACAACTCTATACAATATTGACAACATTGCGTATCAATCTGACAAGAAAATAAACAACATAACCTAAAATTGGAACAGTGGAATATGCCCAATTTCCATGGCCAACCGACGGCTCAAACTTTCGTGAACGGACTAAATACGTAATTATTCCAAAGATATTGAACCGATTTTAAAATTGCTGTAATTCCGTGGACCGAAACGGTAAAACTAAAATTAAATTGTTAGTTAATTAGAGCTGATATTCTATTTGTGCTCAACACAATGAATGAGTTGCCCTTCAAAAACAGATTTGAAATAATCTCAACTTAATACTTGAGGTTACTTAAATAAGTGAATTGCAATAAATAAATTCATAAATACTGCAAATAATACGAGGTAGATATAATTTTTGAATACTTATTCGAAATGAAGTCTCTTGGTTTCGATTGATAACAATCTGTTTTTTCTGTTAGTATCTTGATTAGGTAAAGGTTTCTAAAACTTCAATGGCAATAGTGTCTTCGACATTGATATATTTTAATTGAACAAATATTCGAAATATTTTCAGAAAATGAACAGTTTTGTTTGTCCCATTGCAATGAAGCAATTACTCCAGAAGTTACATATCTATTGGAACCAAAACTTCAAACTTGAAGAATATTTTCATGTCTCTGTTTTCAAGTTTGTTTCAATGAATATTAATTATTATTTGTACCTTTCAATAATGATTAGAAGAAAAATTCAATCAGTTGAGGACTCTACTATCAGTTATATCAAATTCCAAAGGATTACAGTCATCTAAAAATTCATAGTTTCCGAATGTTTTATATTGATCTTCATAGCTTTATTCTTTACCCTTACTATGGCGAAGTGCTTGGGAAGAAAAACGGACCATGAATAAACTTAAGGAACTCTTATTACGTGGTCAAATTCATAGCCAGGATCGAAGGAAAGAATGAAGCTATGATGTTTATATTTAGGCAAGAATGTTTCTCAATTATTTTAAAGGCAATAAGCAGGCAATACAAAAATTGAACAATAAGTAACTCATCGCCATATCACAGACAGTTTTCTGAAAAATATGAACTTGAAGACTTCGAGGTGTGTCAAACCACAGAATAATACAGATGCGACACTTGAGCAACTTATGAATGAAGTAAGGGACCACAGAATTTGAAGCCTTTTTTGGTGGCAGGCTGTTTATGAATGACATCGGGTTGCATCGGCGTGCCAATCAGATCAAGGAGAGAGAGGGATAGAGGGAATTCGGTTCTCTTCGTCTGTTCTTCAAGGTCGCGAATTGCCGCTTCTGTTATTCTGTGGTGAATCAGAATACTCAACCAATACTTTCAACATTCTACCTATCTGTCTCTTGTCACTAATGTTCGAAAATAACTTTTTATTATTCGACTTCGACTGAATTTTCACAATAAATATTTGTACCAAGTATCTCTTACCCTTATTTCATAACAATAAGGAACCATTAATAATTCGGCCATAGACTAAATACCTCAGAACCAATATCACGTCGTTAAAAGAAGAAGAACACTCAAAGTTAACACACAGATATCCAGTCTGTAGCGCACAGAATTATTTGGTTCTTCAACTACAACAACTCTAGGCGCCATTGTTGTCGTTTTTCTATGCTTGTTCACAGGTTTGTCTCTGTGATTGTTCGTACTGTGATGCACTGTCGTGGCACTTTCATTTTTGATACCGTGGTGTGGTCGTCTATGCTTCCTAAAGCAAAGTCTCTGCATGTTTTTCTGGATGGCATGGCAATCGAACTCTTCAGACCCGTCACATTTGCAATTTGTTAGTTTTGCCGCTTTTTCTTGCCTCATCAGTATGGATATAGAATTATTGCAGCGCGACGTGCACTTTTTTCCGTGGAACATCGAACGGCAGAGTTGGTTATAGAATTCCAGAGCCGTAGAGCATTGAGCGTCTGCGGCACAGATCCATTGGGCCACTCTGCAGGGCAGGACTGGCTTTTTGGCCTGGCTCAAGACCATTGGTTTGCATACTTCTGTACGGCGTTTTTGGTCTGCGCAAAATTCGTCGCTGCATTCACACTGCAAGAAAATTAGGGTTGTTGTACATCACATCATTGATCTTTGAATATAATTTGAATAACCAACTGCTGGCGAGATTGCGAACCAAGGGGCCGCTAGAAGAAGGCATTTCAGGCGACAAAACTACTTAGATTTCATTAGTATCTGCTATATGCAAGGTGTCTACCATCTAAAGTGGACAAACTTGTAGGTATTTATACAAGTGATTTGCAACAAAAAATGTCATATAACACATGGTCGAAAAGTTGACGGTTATTCTTCAATTTAACATTTCTTGATTTCACGAAAAATTTTGAGTTTTTTCTCTAAAAAGATCATTATTCAGTTTTCTTTGTAGTCTCATCAATTTTGACCACATATTCGGAAAGAGCAATAAATTTGCTACAAGATGAGAGGGTATGTGTGCAGAAAACACTCTAATTGTAGGCGTGGTAAGGAGAAGAATATCACGATTCTGAAGTTAACAAAATTACTCCTATTTTTCCAATGGTTTTTTCGATGAAATATTAATAATTATGCACACATTAATAATTATGCACATGCTTCCTCTTCAGTAAAAAATACCTCATTTAGTGTACTTTCGAATGACATATCAACTGTTGTGCTAGCTGCTCTTTCTCCGTTTAGTATCATGGCTAACATGATAACGAAAAAATCTAAAAATTCCGAACCTAAATTTGCTCTATTTTGAAGCTCTTCGTGATTGAATCTTAGTGTAGTTTTATAGAAATCATCAATTTGTCTGTTATCTGAGACCAGACCTACATTTTGAATAATTCAGGAGATTGGGGGCCATAGGATGGACTGATGTGGCCACTTTCACGAAATCAGGTGTGATTAATTAATGAAACAACCATGTATGGCAGAGAAAAACCCTCACGCGACTATTGTTTCTCATTTCCAACACGAGTTAACATGAAGTTGGCAGAATACTCCAGATCAACTTGACAGACATATTTGATGAAATGCATCTGTCTAACAGATAAAATGTCTAGTTTTAAATGAATGCTTGCCCAGCACATAATAGTCGAAATGTCGAGTTCTATTCAATGAATATATTGCAATACAGTGGATTGGAAAATACGGTCATATGGCCACCGAAGAGCTCCGATCTTACGCCTTTCGATTTTTATGTCTCGAATATTTTATAAGAGAAAGTATATCTAATTCGCTTTCAGACTCGAAAGGATCTCATCAAAAGCATAAAATTGTGTTGTGCAGAAATGCGTCAGAAACGCTATGAACTTTGTAGAGTTGTAGATTCAGTACGAAAACGATGTATCAAATGTATTGAAGGGGGAGGTTCATTTCTCAATCATTATTTCTATTCAAGATGAATTGATGATTTTCATGAAACCACATTAAAATTGGGCATCGAGAGAATTATTTTCGATGTCAACTTTTTCGATCATAGCATCATTAGGTAGGTTCGCTGATGAGATTTGCTTGATTGATTTTACTTACAGTCATCAAATTTTCTCCTTCTTCGGTCGATAGAAGGGCAAGAAGGGAGTGTTGACACAGCTCTGGACAGTGTTTCGGATGAGGTCCTTGCAGAACGGTAGAACAGTCCATTGCGTACATCTGTAACGCTCTGCCACAGCCGACCCTGTAAGCGCATTTCATTCTCGCTTCTTCGCATGTCATAGCGTCCACTGCTCCTAGCATCGCCGCCACTGATATGATGATCCACCACATACCTGGAAAAATAAAAGCAAAGTCAGATTCACTTCGTTTGAACCGATTGTGAAGCAATGAGTTAATTGTTTCCCGTGATTCTAGACATGGTGAGGTTTGTTTCATTAGTCCCACTTCTATATCGGAATTCTGGAGTTGATTGAACAGTTTTCTTCCATAGAAGCAAAATACAGGGTCTCTATAAATGATTATAACAAGGCAGTTGACGTTGGACTATTTTAAATATTTATATTCTGATGTAAAACATGACATAAACAACTGATACTTCAAGTTTGGGCTAGTCATTCCGAAAAAAACTTAATAATGTGACTGAAATTATGAATTTGTAGACCTTACATAACGAACATAAGATAAAATATTTCCTAGCAACCTACGATGTTACAATCATTTATTAAGACCCCGTATTTAAAAACTTCAATCAAAAACATAGTTATGATGTTTAGTATGTGTATTTTTTGAGTAGGACCTTACAGCAATTTTTCAACATCGAACAATGAAAAGCGTGTGTATTTCACAGCAATAGCAAAGGAAAATATGAACGGGACAAAGAGATAACAATTTATGTAAAAACACCCTGTTTTCTTACGGGGGTTGCCTTATATATTTCGGGATAAGAGAACAAGAACATGACAATTCTCATTGAAAATTGCCTTATTGTTTTTCAAAAAATAATTCTTCATTCGTTTGAACTAATTGTCGAAGTAATTTTGCCACTCAGATTGCGGTATCTCCAAAACATGAATTCTGAACGCATAAACCACGAATTCACCATACCATCGAAAAACACTGGTTCTTTATCTACGAAAATGTATATGCGTTCTTAGATGTCCTGTTGCTGAGTTAATCCATGTCGAAAATAGAAAAAATATTTATCATACGTCAAAGAGTGGACTGAAGTACCAAACGTATTTTTGAAATAATCGTTCATGACCATTGTTGCTATAATAGCCAATTTTCATGAGGAAAAATTTGAGAAAAACTCTGAGCAGGTGCAAGCTTCATGCTATGTATATGAATTTAAAATCTCAGCACGATCGGAATTTTATTCTGGAAATTATTCAAAAAATTAAATATGTGAAAAATTAAAATAAAAAAAAATTGAATTCTTTGGTTCAGATGATGCGATCTTCTTGAAATTTTGCATTGATATTCAGTATTCCGATCTTCAATCACAAAATAAATTTCACTAGAATCGTATATCTTGCAATGGAAACATAAAGATTCTTCTTTTCAATATCCCGATTGAACTTTCTGTGGTTCTGTTAACACTGTGGTCACAAAATTTTGGATGAGATTTATTACGAGCGTCTCGCATGTGACCGCAAAATTTCATTTCGTTTGGTTTCTTTTTGTCTGAGATATTGAGGAATAAAAATTTTGAATGGCCATATTCTATGAGCCCTGTGCGATTTGGCTGGTTAACTTGACCTCGGCATTTGGAAACCAAACCCACACTAAAAATCTCAAGTCTCTAGGAATAATGTTATTCAACATCTTAAGTTATTGAAGTATTGAACCCTATCGTTTGAGACTCTTTTCGGCTTAAAATTCGAAAATTATAGACATTTGGGCAAAACGAAATGTGTAGCACTCGTTTTAGTAGAACGAGCGCTAAAAATAAAATCAAAGAGATTATTTTGGTCATCCACAAATAGAATGAAGGAATTTAATGGGCCCTGTGAATTTTAAATCTTGGTGATCTTTGAAGAACTTTTTACGTTTACGACTTAGACCTGCCAAACAAAATATATCAGTTTTTCTGAAAAACTTTTCAGGTTTTCACTCCCAATCTCTGAAATAATTGAAAATTTTTTACAATGTCAATTAACCTGCAAACGGAAAAAACACAATTCCGAAGATTTTACAAGTTTGTCTGAAGAAGGTGTCTGATATAGACACCGAAACGTTACATTGTCCTTCTCATTTAATTCCTTTTTAGTTTTACTGTTAGGTAACAATTTTTTCAAAACCAATTTGCTTCTGACAACTAAGTGCAAAGATTTTCGCAGGAGCATTTCACCTTAATTAAAAATTTTTCAATTACCTATTTCTGTTTCTGAGACTGAGAGTGAAAACCTCAAAAGTTTTTTAGAAATGCAGAATCCTCCCAGATTTAATTTCAATCGATATCTAAAATAATATATCAGTGTGTCAAACACATAGAGATAGAATAGTATATTCTATCTCTATGGTCAAACATTATCGTTCGATACCATTTCCAATCATAATACGGAAATTAAAAATAATTCAACTGTAGCGTCCTTGTTCTCAGGACGTATAAACAAGTCCAAGTCCTTAAACGATGACAGAGGGTTCGTTACTCATCAACAACTGATACGAAATCGTTGCTGGAAAAGGATAAGTAAACATATCTTGAATTAATCCGTTTCAACTCAAGGCACGATTGACCTTGTATATTAATGGTAATGTATATGCAATTCATACCCTTACAATGTTACATCAAACGATAAATGAATCTATTTAAAGTTGTTAGTACATAACACCATCGATTTGCAATATTTGCTATGAATATTATTTCGTTACACTCGGAAAATTTAGAGATGTTTACTGGTCATTTGATATTAACTGTTACTATAGTAGATATCTGCTGGTAATTATCATTACAATGTTCATTCATGTCCGTGAGTAAATTTAATAGTGTCTTTGAACCTCATCACATAAATTCTATGCTATCTACAGGATGTTTTTTTGGGGTATTCACAATAGACTCTCTTGCAAGTGTTAATTATTAAAAGGTCGGTCGTTTTAGATAAGAGTTATCAATTTTCGGCTGTGAGAGAAAAATGTATAAGTTCCAGAAAAGTTTTGAACGAGTGCGCAAAATCTAACTTCTTGCCACTTGAACTATTTTGGGTATTTTTTCAGGTTAAGCAAGAAACGTACGTTTGGTAATTCCACGTGATCTTTCGAAAGGGATATGCTAGACGTCATTTGCAGCGAATTACTTTGAGTGAAGCATGTTCCGAAAATCTATGGTAATGGCAATTTTTCAATTTTTTTGAAATTTTTTGCTTCATTATCGAAAATAATCAATTTTTTCAAAACTACTTGACTGTAAATATTCATCAAATATTCCTTCAAAGCTGAGGTGATGGTGCACATTTCTTGCGAAAAAGGCTGCACCTGTTTTCCTCATGAAATCTTGATAGAAGAATAGAGAATTACTCCAAAAAAGTATTATGAAATAGGTGTACAAATATAAAATGAACTTGCCTGTTTCATCAGCTTTCCAAAAGGGTTCATATGTCAATAATTTCTTCGTGCAATCAAAAAATATGGCCGTAAAATCAAGCAAATGACAGTCTTTTTCGAGTCGAGGGGTGAAAACAACAACCCCCTATGATTTTCGTTCAAAAATTGTTTTCGTGGAATAGATTTTAGAAAAATAAAATTTTCTAATGGTTTCCCATTCGATTCTGGAGAAAAAAAGTCTCTTGCAAAATTCGATACAGTCGATACTTTTCTCGAAAAAATAAAAACTTACAAGCAGTTATGATCACTGTTCATCCATTTCATCGTATGTTCCATAGAATGAATCTTCTAATATATTATTCATGCTCAAAATTGGTTTTATCAATTACGCTTATTAATAGAAAGAAAGTTCTATTTGTGAAATTAAAATATTACGGATATTATTTTCTTCCGGAAATTAGTAGTTAAACCTTGTCATAGGCATACAATATGTTAGAATATCCATTCTATGGAGCACTTTTATACGATGGAATGGAATGAACAGTGATCTTAACTACTTCAAAATTTTTGTTTTCCCGAGAAAAGTATCGACTGTATCGAAAATTTGCAGGAGACTTTTTTCTCCAGAATTGAATGAGAAACCATAAGAGAATTATTTTTCGAAAATCTGTCCACGAAAACAATCAAAGAGGGTTCTTATTTTCAGCCCCTAATAATGAAGTTATGAGATCTAAAAAATTTGTGTGAGTAACATCTACCTAGTGATTTTAATTATGTATAGTTTTATGACTCAGTGTTGAAAGAAGCAGTAAAAAATTTCAAACTGTCAACTCGTCATCGCCTTCCAAAGGCTTGGAAGGGGGTCGATTTCGAAAAAAAAATTATGATCTTCCCCTGCTTATTTTCATCAAGCAATCATCTCCCAAAGTCCGTCGCATTTGTATACAGACACCCTGTATAGACACTAACGATAATAGTTCTGCAGTTAATGACTGCATAAATAAACTCGAAAAACATAAATTAATTGATATATCAACGATAAAAACAGTAAAAAAATTAATGTCTTATCAATCTTGAAGAAACAATTTTTTCCATAAGTATTAAATTAAAAATTACAATAACTGTCCTAATTTTATCGATGAATCCGTACCAAAACTTACTCAATAGGACGATAATGTACAAGCACAACTACTATCAAACTCAACTATGCATTTATTCTAATGCATGCACACAGCTGCATTCAACGATTTCAGTTTGCTCAAATTCTGCTAGGTATACGTGACACTGAACATGTCCCTCTTCAAAAATCTACGAGTGTAAATAAAATCGCTATTGGCTGAATAAAAATGGTTCATTCAATGATATTTCGTTAGCGCTAATGGAATATATGCATTTATCGACATTTTATAGGCTAAAGATGATGAAACAGAAAAATGAAAAGGTCTTTATCCTTCATTGTGTTTATACTTTCACTTAGGAGAAAAGATAAGTAAGAAACAGAAATAAATATCTTTCAGAATGACAGAATTAGCAAGTTTAAAAGGTCATGATGATAATGACAGAAGATATATTTGTTATAGGTTTAGTGTAATCAAGACCAACTCAATGTATCAATCATCAGGAGATTTGTTATTTATACTAGGATTTTCCCTCGGATTTTCCCGAATTGAACTCATATTGGTAAAACAAGTCTGATATTTTAACAGGTTTTGAAAGATTTATCTCTTAGATCTTCAGCAAATCTAAGCACATGTTCATAATTGATCAGTAGATAAACTTCTCATTATGATAATTACTTTGTCTATGCAGTTTCATGTAGCCATTCACAATGTCAGCGAATTTGAAATAGATTGTTAAGGAATCATGATAATTTGTTGGATATAGTCATTAATATTTGATGACGTCTATGCCCCATTAAAAAGGGTATCTCGAAGTGCGCTTTTTTTTCAATAATGAATCATATATAAATTGCGCACTGAATTCATCTGAGTATTTTGACTTTTATGAAATTCATAAAAATATTACATAAAACATAAACATAAAACATTAGTGAGATAGAGCCTCAATTAGGTAATGAAAGTAGATTTGGCCCTCGATTGACGAGGTATGCTTATGCCCATATTTGTTAGTTGGAGTACTTTAGAATATTGATGAAATACCAATTTAAAGAATATTATATTAAAGTAAATCCATGAAGCTTCTGACAGCAGTGAATTATAATCTCATTATTCCCTAGTGATTAATGGGTATTATTAAGGCCGAGCACAGAGACGTACAATGGACGGATTTTACAATAGTCGTGGATAAATAAATAATTTAAATGAAAATAAACCTCGAATTATCTAAGATCAATCCTCTATTACTTCATGACATCATTTTCGTAGTTGAATTCATCAATTCCCCTAGTGTTGACAACCGTAGAATTAAGTTGATTAATATTTTCGAAAGCCCAATGTGTCGGGAGTATGTCTCCTCGAAAACTCTTTCTAATTATAGAGCCGTTGAACTCGACTGACCTCATGCGGGCAAATTCTTATACAATTCTAGTCTCCCACCATGTATCTTCAGTTCTAATTCTTTTTTTTTTCGACCTGACTATATTGAGACTGTCACCTAGGGCTGGAAACATGTTTCGGCTTTACGAGTTCTGCATCCGAAATGTAACAAATAAATTAGTGATGGCAACTATAAAACTATAATTGGGCGGAAGCGGATATACTAAATCTTTGAAGAAATCATTAAAATTTCTATTAGAACGACTTCGAACTATCTTTCGGGAGCCAATGAAGTTTCGAAACGTTTCTGGATCTGAAAAATTGATGTTCTCTATAGATAGGAAGAAAAAAGTTTTGCAGAGAACGTTAGGAGATTTGAAAATTGCATGGTTTATTCTCGGGTTTATTAGAGGTTTACATTGCTCTGTTTGTGAAAGATCAAAATAATCTACTTGATTCCTCAGTTCTCATGAAAATTGTGGTGAACAACGATTATTTAAAAAATGATGTTTGATGTGGTGATGTGTCTGCATGCCCAAACTCTTTGACTCATGATAAATATTTTTACAACTTTTAACATGTTTCAACTCACCAAAGAACAATCCACTGTTTTTTCAAATTTAAAATTGTTTTCGTAATCACCACATAATTCAAAGTCAGAATGATGGTATCCTGAGTTTTTCACCTGCGACGAATACTTTCTGAGATAAAAACTAAATGCTATTTCATCTAACAGAATTATAAAATTTATTGATTAACTTCAAAATCGTCTAGACACAGATTGGGACAGCTCAGTTCCTTAATTTTCAAAATAGGGACATCTTCCAACAAAATTGGCGAACTTCAATCCGAAAAGCGTTGATATGACTCTCCATTCAATCTACTAGATAGGAGGAAAGGCCCAATCAAATCATCAGCAATTATTTCAATCCAAACATTAACAGAAAGTTGGCCCTGGTAATGGGAGTCTCTAATCTTTTTTGGATGAAAGAACTCAAGATAACGAAAACCATTTTAAATTTGAAAGAAAGCTTTGGCGTACCATTTTTTCACTGAATTTATTCGGACAGAATTCTGTACGGACGCCACTGGTATCGAAAAAACAATTTTTTTTAAATTTCTCAAAAACAATGCGTCAGAAACCCGTAGTCCATATGAACTTTACGTAATGAACTCATCTGAGGATAAAGATCCCGATGTTATGGTTCCTTATTCTGAAACACCTTGTATAACTATAAATGTAATGAACTCATTTGAGGATTAGAATCCCGATTTTATGTTACCTCATTTTGAAACACCCTGTATAACTATAATTGGACGGAAGCGGATATACTAAATCTATGAAGAAATCATTAAAATTCCTATTAGAACGACTTCGAAATTTCTTTCGGGAGTGAATGAAGTTTCGAAACGTTTCTGGTTCTGAAAAATGGATGTTCTCTTTAGACAGGCAGTTAATAATGGCTGCTTTCTGGAAACATTAACAGGGCGTCATGAAAAGGTCGGATGACTAATTGCTCCACGTCAAGTCAACAAGAATTATTTGTATATTTCTACTTTTTCATTTGAAAAGTCGTGGTTATCTTGGAGGATGGTAATAAATCATCTCGATACAATTTCTGATAGTTTTGAGCTCGGTTTCGAGAGTTCCGTTGTAAAGAAATAGGCCAATACCAACTGACGTATTCGAGAAAGATAAATTTTGAACAATTTACAGTTTGAAATCAATGTTAGGAATGGCAGGAATTCCAAGCTATTTGGATGTTTCAAATACCACAAAACTATGAATATTCACCTTGTCTGTTCATATCATCAGTTGCAAGAAAGTCCATATTTCATGATTTAATGAAATGAATGTCATTTAGTTATCTTCAATGTTGAATACTCTTGAAAAAAATTAAAGAATGTTTCAAATGGCGCGTTTGTCAGTGAATAAATAAAACACATAATTTGCATTTATTATCAAAATCTTCTTATTGGTAATTGAAGTATCAGTTATGACATTTATGAACGAAAATAGTTATTTTTCTACAAACGTCAAAAAATGACAAGGTTCGCGCATTGGCAAGAATATGCGACGTGACCCTTTTTTTCATTTCCTTCGTTACTATGACACAGTGCGCGAAGTAGTGTGCGAAATACTTACTTCGCACACTGCATGTAAACTATATGGGATTTTTATATTTTAACTTGGTAAATTTCTTGAAATCCACGTTTTCTTTAACATTGAGTGTTGCTTTCAACATAGAATATATTGCCCATAGTTATAATACCTAATTACTTGATTTGGAAAAACAGTTCAAACCAGTTCAATATTTTTTTTCATATTAAGCTAAGCGTTTGTAGAAAAAATTTTGTTTGCATCTCATGCGCGAAACACTTTGGTGATCTCGACTATTTCTTTTAACTCGGCTTCGCCTCGTTAAAAAAATCAGTTCTCGATCGCCAAAGTAGCATTTCGCGCAGTAGATACAAAATAGTTATTTTTGTATCTAGTGCGCGAAATGCATACAGTTTACATGCAGTGTGCGAAGTAAGTATTTCGCACACTACTTCGCGCACGGTGTCATAGTAACGAAGGAAATGAAAAAAAGGGTCACTTCGCATATTCTTGCCAATGCGCGAACCTTGTCATTTTTTGACGTTTGTAGAAAAATAATATTTATCAAATGCCCCCTCTTGCAGATCTACTACAGACGACCACTCTTTTGTTAAAATTTTCAATGACATTTCGATATAGGTATATAAATTAAAGCTTTTTTATTACGAAATATACAATGACCAGTTCTCCAAAAATTTATTATGTGTCAACTTAACGTTTTCCACGCTTGTCATAGAAGGGTCTTGTCGCGGTCGTCAAATGTTAAAATCTTCAAGAAATATATTCAGTAGTCATGGATAAAGTATAGTATGCCTTGTAGTATGCTACTCGAGTATAATGGCAATCGGTGATTTGGGCCACTCGCCTAAACTTCACCCCGCGAATAATAGCTATCATTATACGCTCGTTACATAATATACAATTATAGGGCAGTTTCAGGTGAAGCTGATTTCGAATATTTTATTGCAATAATGGAAAAGTACAAATTCAAAATACAAGCGGTCAGAAAGAATGTAATGGTCGTTTTACCAAAGGTATTATGCCTACAAATTTAATGATTTTCTATGAAAATTATTGGTATATTTACATATACATAATTGAGAGGTTTTAGCATGGAATATATCTATTAGTTGGAAGAACATATAATAATGAAATATGTGCAAAACTGAAACGTTTTCCCATGATTTCCTCAAAAATGGTGTTGAGAACCCTATTTGTTTCGGATACATTTATATATTAGATGTTGTTTGAGTAAAACACGAAAACGCTCTAGAAAACTTGGCATGCTCATAGGAAACGTTTATAAATTGTTTCATTAGCTCTTCAAGGAAAAAATTAAGAAAAACGGGAATACGGATTTATTTCAACTTTGACTTATCACAGGAATATAAGGATGATTAATGTCAAAGATCAAAATACAAGGTATTCTACAAGATCTAGTATGTATAAGAATATAATTATGTCAGTTTGGATATCACGAAGGCTTTGTAATTTACTACAAATTCAGATAGTCACAGGTTCGTTTCTAGGGTAAATTGCAGTATAACCGATATTCAATAGTCGATCAAATATTGATCTGGCAGTATCACCAATAGGCTAGTTTGAGAGGACATTGAATACAAAATATTGGAAAAATTACGATTATCAAAAATAGAATGTACAGGGTGTTCTGCGCGATGTAACGAAAATATAATTTTCTTAGTCCGGACCTGCGTCATATAATAGTTAGTAGTTGAGAATATTGGTCAATACGTAGTACCTTTTGTTGAATGAAAAGTGTTTGTTTTTTCTCAACTAGAATTATGGAATATTTTTAATTCACTCAAATTGCATGGAAATATTATATAAAATATAAAATTCTGTTCTTGTTACTTTGAACACATTTGTTATTGCAACTTCTTCTACAGACGTTTCACCCAATGAAATATGAGAATTCTCAGTGATTTACAGAAAAAATATTTTATAAGAAAAATAGAGAATCATAGCGATTATCTTTTTTCTATTTAGTTGTCAGGTTTGCGAGAAAAAAAAATTGATATCACTAATGCATGCAGACGAGTTGAGTATGTCGTACGCGTTAGCTTTCATTTTATTGGTTGGATGTTGAATCGCAGTTTTTTTTATTCACAACGATTCCAACTGGCGACTATGTTGCGAAATGTCATCCACACATTCCTCACTGATTATGCTTTTTCGTATGTCAACATATGGCGCTACATTTGAATTTACGAGTAAAGATATCGCGTTTTCAATAATCAATTAATGATTAATTGTTTGAATTTTCAGCGAATAATTGGATAGGTATATATTAAAAACTACATATGCCGTCACATGAAAAAAATCCTATATTTTGACATACTCGTACCTACTGGAAATGTGCTCATTGTTTGATTATTTCAAAATATTTTGTTAGGGTTCTCAATATTGATTGACACAGGCGCTAAAACAATCAATAAAATTTTGTGGAAAGATGAATCGGAAATCACAGTTCAATCTACGCTCATTAGAAGATTTGAATAATCTTACTACGTGTTGAATTATTATTCAAATTCAAAAATTTCGAGACAACCTTGTAGAGATCGAGAATGTAACAAAGTTAAATATATAAATAAATAATCTCTACCTATTAGTAAACTCATTTCGAGTAGTTCTCAAACGTATTCATTTATAATGAAGTTTTCTTGAATACCTGGATTTCAGATTACAAATATTCACGAATAATAATAAAGGATTAATACTCTATTACAGACAAGGAATTTGGTCAATATCTCTTCTCACAAATCAATTCTGTAATGTCACCACTGTACAAAAATCACCTAAATCGTTTCAATATCATTTAGTAAAAACCTTTCAAAATCCTAGAACCTGAAAGCAATATCGAGATTCGAATGCACATTGTTTTCATTGATCTCCATTGGTTTGTTCACCATATACAGGGTGTCCCGTAAATACCACGCGAAAGTGACACTGGAGATAGATTGGCATTAGGTCTATCAGATAGCATCAACATGACCTCAGTAAAAGTCCGCTGGTTTTCGAGATATCACCACTTTTGCAAACAAAAAATTAAAGGGAAAGTGAGATAAAAGAGCAAAAATAATGGTTGTTTGAAACGGTAGCGAGGAAAGAATATCAAGCAACATGTAATTTGGCAACAGGTGACACTTGTGCATTTTTCCTAATTTTTAATTATTTCGGCATAAACACATCTCTCGCGACAAAATTTTAATTTCTAAGGTTTTGACATAAAAACATTGGTAGTGTTGTATCATTTTGGAAAGTGCTGGAAATGGACCAGTTTTTACGATTATTTGTCAATTCAGTCTGATTTTTTTTCACATCAGTCAGTCAAACTTAAGTTAACGTTTCAACTTCGTCATAAAATACAACAAGTTAGACATTTTTTTTAAGGATTTCGTTCTAGTTCTCGGTGAAGTTAATACTTCATTGTTTTAAAGCAACTATTCAGGGTAGCCTAGGTAAAAAAAGACATGAGTTTGAACACCGAAAATTGGAGATTATTAAAAAATACACAAAAGTGGTTATATCTCGAAAACCTGCGGACTTTTACTGAGGTCATGTTGATGCTATCTGTAAGACCTAATGCCAATCTATCTCCAGTGTCACTTTCGCGTGGTATTTTTGGGACACCCTGTATACAATTGAATATAGTACAAGTGTACATATATTGACACTCCAATACACATTGTTTGTTTTCATTGAGCCTCATTGTACTGATCACAGTAATCACCATAAATACCAAGATTAGGGATAGATACAATTAAATATTACGTACAATTGAACGAATAAATAAATAAATCGAACAAAACTGTCGAATACTCACCGTTATATTTTCGTTCAGGTGCCCAGATCTAGTCACATGTTAATTCGAAGTATTCCATGGATAGTTTCTCAGAGCACAACACGAAAATGTCACCAGAGAACTAAGAATTCAACATGACACGCGATTCACGAGAAACGTCCTCACCGAGAGATCGGGATGAAGCATAAGGCACACTGAAGTGAAGTCTACTCCGCAAGAGCTCGCGTACTATTGAGAGTTGGAGACTATTGAGAGATCTCGTGAACGTCGAGGATTAAGTTGTGTTTGGGAGTCTGACAGGACGGCAAGTACCTGATCGGTCTTTCTGGACCCTCTGTTCTTCCTTTTTCTTTCTCGTCTTTCATTTATTTTGTATATTGCAGATGTTGCACCGCTGGAACACACTTTCGAAGACCGTCTCTCTCTTTTCGATTCTTTTGGTGTTCTTTCTCGTCAGCCACTGATTGGTGTTAGATGATGGCCGGTGGAAATAGATATAGGTCTTAGATTTCTATTGTGGACCAGTGGGCAGCTGGAGGTGCTAGAGGAAGAGCAGTGACCTTTTCTGTCTTCACTAGAGATATTGAGAAGTGGGAATTGTTGGAAATGAGGCATAAGGAGTGGAGGAGTCTTAATGAGCAATTCTTTTTTTGTTACATTTTTAAATGATACAAATTGGGAAAATCTCTGTAGAGAAAGGATTCATGAGATTTGAAAGAGTGATGAATTTTTGCAATTTCTAGTCAAGGGAATACAGTAACAATTTAAAAAGAGCCCTGAGCAGGAGCTTTTGAGCTCTCGTTCTTTGGTTCTCTGATTTGAGATTGATACCAAATATATAAATGCAGTCAAGGGAATACATTAACAATTTAAAAAGAGCCCTGAGCAGGAGCTTTTGAGCTCTCGTTCTTGGGTTCTCTGATTTGAGATTGATACCAAATATACTCGTATAAATGCAGAATCTCAGCACAATCTGAATTATATTCTGAAACCAATGAAATTCAAAATGGTAGAATTGTTTCCTCGAAATGTGTTTCTTAGCAGGAATTTTATCATTCTGTGTTTTATACAGGATTGGGCACAAGTCTTCAATGAGAGTAATGTCTTTCAAATCCTTGACTCAAAAACTATACTAGAAAAACCGAGCAGGAGCTTCTGAGCGCTCGTTTTTTGGTGGAGCAATAAGACAATATTACCTCAAAATTTAATATGGGATTCGAGATTGATTCCAAATATATAAATGCAGAATTTCAGCACAATCGGAATTATATTCTGAAAGTTATTCAAATAATTAAATAAAAAATAAATAATTACAAAAATTAAATTCTATATGGTTCAGATGATGCGATCCTCTCAAAATTTAGCATGAACATTCAGTATATCAGTTTTGTTTCACAAAATAAATTTCACTTATTCTGTTATGGAAATGTAGAGATTCTTCTTTCCAATATTCCAATTGAATTTTCTATGGCTCTGTTGACACTATGACCACAAAATTTTGCATGAAATGTCAGTATAACAGTCTTTATTCACAAGAAAAATTTTTTTTTAATCAGTTATCTTGTTAGGGAAATATAAAGATACTTTTTTTTAATATTCCAATTGAATTTTCTATGGTTCTATTACCACTGTGATAATGATAATGTACCTATAAGAAGGAGTTTCTGGAGAAGGAGAAAGCCGAGAGGGAAAAGCTCTGGCGGAATCTCCCAGGGATGGATCATTCCACTAAGTTCCTTCGGAACTTCGAGACAGCGGGATCCAAAAGATATCTGGATCTTGGTAAGAAGCAATTGCACCTCCTCACTGGCTTTCTTACAGGACATTGTCGCCTTAGGAAGCACCTGTTGAGGATGGGATTGTCGGACACTGACGAGTGTAGGTTCTGTGGGGAGGAGGAAGAAACCCCCTTTCACCTAGTCACGGAATGCCTCGGCATTACGAGCCTGAGGAGGAAATGCCTTGGGCAAGAAACTTGTAAGAGTGAGGAACTAGCCTCGTTGAAGTTTCACAGTTACTAGATTTCATTAGATCTCTGGAACTGGAAGGCGAGCTGTGAAGGTTTTTGGCCAGAACAGCTCTGTAAGGGGGGCCAATAGACCTTAAGGTCGCAGGGACTGTAACCCCTCTGTAAACTATCAACTATCAACTATCAACTACCACTGTGATCATAAAATTCTGCATGAACATTCAGTGTATCAATTTTCATTTATAAAATAAATTTCATCCGAATCGAAAATTTTTCATGAAAATATGAGGTTTCTTCTTTTCAACATTTTTATTGGCATCTTGCATTTGGCCGTAACATTTCATTCCGATTGGTTTCGTATTTTCTGGGATATTGAGGAACAAAAATTTTGAATGGCCATATTTCATGGAACACCTTGTACAATTTGGCTGGTTGGCGAACTTAACCGAGCCATTTGGGAATCGAACTCACTCTGAAATTTTCAAGTCTCTACGACAATCACTTCAAAAGTTATTGTACAAACGGACGGCCTCACGGACAGATTTGAATTTGACCACGAATTCGTCATCAGGGACTCTAACCCTAACGTTTGAGACCATTTTCGGCTCAAAATTCGAAAATAAAGACATTTGGGCAAAACGAAATAGAACGAAATAGCACACGAATGCTCAAAAACAGATAATTTCTTTTGTTTTCATCGAGAAAATCAGTCTGTATTAGTACCTAAAATTTTCGCCTCTCAAATATGCAGCAAAATGACTTTTTTCTGATGAAAAATTTATAAATGGAGGTGCCTCCTGAATTCTTGATTTTCATTACAAGATGTTGGAAACATCCCAAATAATATTGTTACATAATATGTTATGTTTATACTATGTTTTGAATTTGAATGAATCGTAATAGACCACTTTACCGGAAAAATTGTCAACGTAGTGAACACTGCCAAACGTTAAAATAGTACACTGGCATTAATGTGACACTTTATGAGCTGCAAATAAATTCGTGAAGTTTACTACTTTTCGCAGTCTCTAATAGTACACACGTTTTCATTATTAAATTTCATTGAATATTGTATGGAGATACGGTTGCCTAGACACGAGAGTAATAATAAAATATGATATATTTCGTAGAATCTACAGTTACTACCATTATTTTGAATTGACCAATAAAATACATATTACTTTCTTATATTGTCAATTTTAAGATTAGGTGGATAGAGATTTCTTCTGATTTGACCTCACACGCTTGTAAAAATGCCTTCAAATCATTTGCTGCATTGACTTTACACACTTGTTCATGAAATACTATTTTCACCAACTAAGGAAATAATGTCTAGTTGCGGTTACAATTAATAGTCAGAGATTTATACCTTTTCAGAAACGTTCTATTATTTTTTCTGTCCATATTATCATTTGAACTGACTTGAAAAAATGTATTGTCTGTAATGAGCTTCCATGCTAATAATCACTCCGAACCTACTCAAAAAAAAAGAATAATGACATAATCGATCAATTAATCCATGAATGCATAATTAATACTGCGGATAAATAAATTCAACCATATCAACAATAAATTCTATCCTAGAAACATTATAGGTATTTTACCATAAATTCCAATCATCAAACGTTAACAACATAAAAATAGTAACGTACTATTAATAGGAAGAAGTACAAATAGTAAAACTAAGTATTGGTTTTCATTCTCACATTATTAGTTATGTCGCGTCCAAGAGTAATTTGCATTCATTAAAATGTTTACAAACCCATTGGCAGTTCCATATGCCTGATTGATGCTTCGTATGCTTACGGTCAACGGAAGCAGTACGTGAATTTTCGAAAGGAAAGGTGTGTGTGAGTCATAGTTTTCATTATTTCCAATAGCACTTCCAGTTTTCTTTAGCACTTTGACTGGTGCATATTGAAATACGTGCTGCTTAAAGTCATTTTCATATTGGACAGGAGTCCTTATAGCGATCGAAAGATGAAGAAGATAATGGAGAAAAGAGTGAAGAGAATACAGTGATGATATTCACTGTAAGTTGAAATAGGTACTATTTAACATGACTAAAGTCGAGTAGGAATTATTATAATAGAAAGGGTGAGATTCCTCACACCCCCTAGAGATTGGCTATCACACTCCCTACTAAGGGGAACATTCACTCATCCCGGATTGCAAGTATCAGGGGGATTGAGCTCTGAGGTGTTCGGTGTTCTTCTTCTCCTGGGTCCTGAGTTGTTCGTCCTTCGTTGCTTGGTCCTGGATTTCTCGGTAGATGTCCTGGTGTCGGTCTTGCAATGTTTCCCTCCATAGTTGTTCCTGGTGTCCATCGTGATCTACAAACTTCTTACCGTTCTAGCAGTACCGAGAAGTAGTGCTTTTTGCATTACTTTGAAAAGGTTTTCATCCAAATCTAGCTCCTTGAGGCTCTTAGGAATAATTCCTGTGGTTGATATGAGAATGGAAATGGTTCTGTTACTAGCCATTCCCCACTGCCTTTTGATCTGAAGTTCAAGCTCTCGATATTCGATATTTTCAGCGTATTTTTGATGTAAATTGTTGTTATTTGGGATAGCTACGTCTATAAGTATTGCTCTCTTCTCTTTTTCTTCACTAGAATTATGTCTGGCCTGTTATTAGCAACTGTTAAATTTGTAAGTACTGTACGATCCCAGTATAGCCTGTAATGGTGGTTCTCCAGTATTACTTCAGGCTGATATTTTTATAATATGGAATTGTTTCGGATTGCACCATCTTCAGTTGGATGGCGAATTCCTGATGAAGTATTTTACAAACTGCATCATGTCGACTCTTATATTTATTTCCAGCAAAATTTGGCAGCCTCCTCTCCTGTAATATGTAAGATGATCTCTGATGTTTGGCATCCGTAGCGGAATCTATCGTCGGTGAGTCTCTTATCCTTCATGATGCATTTCTGGCAAGGAGGAAACCTTAGAATTCAGGAAACAATCTTCCAGAAGGCAGCCAGTAGTTCGAAGCAGGAATGTCGACCTGTTCTTGGGTGACCTCGTTCAGGTGTCTTCCATGTAGGGGCTTTTCTCTCCATCTTTGAATATTAGTAGAGGTGTTGAACCATCTGCTTCAATCAGTTTCTTATGTAAGTCCGATGTGATTGAAACTTGTCTCCAAAGTAATTTCTTAAGTTGTTTATCTGTTCACCGCCATTTTCTTTATGTCCACAAAGCCATTATTATTATAATAATTTGAACACCAAAATACTTTGCAACTTTTTACATTGCACTTTGCATTCTGACAAATTTCAAAAGTGAAAATAAATTATGTTGCCGAAGATTTCTCCCAACTTTTACTTTGGGTGAAGTGTCTTTCACTTTGAACTTGACTCTTCACATTGTATTTTTCAATTATGAATGAGTTTCGTGCAACGTAATTCATTTGAAAAGTGAAAAGTGCAAAGTGAAAAGATGCAAAGTATTTGGTGCAATAGGCCCCAGGTTTGAAATACACAAATGCCTTCTCTCTCATTCAGAAGCCAATATCAGATTGATTTGGGGAAATATCATTTCTTACAATAACATATTGCAATCAAAATACATCGTCGAAGCATATTAATGTTATCAAAATTATTCATGATGAGTATTTTTCAATCCTGCATATTTTTCTAAGAAGGTCAACTTAGGTTGGGCAATGTACATATCCAACATTGTATTTTGTTGAAATAAGTCATATTAGGTATAAGGGATATAAATCTTTGCAGATAGTTCATAAGTGGATATTTCATTCAAATCATGGATTATCCACATTTATTACATAGATGAGATGGCTTGAAAGTTTTTTTGGCTAATTTTGATTAGACAAATGCTGATTCCTGATTATTTCTTCTAATTCACGTTTTATTGAGCGTAAATCATAAAACTTCTGCAGAATATTACTGAGAAATACCTACAAAGCTAATTACCATTTTTTGATCTTCATAAACTATATGCATGAATAACATATTCATTTTGAAAATGGAAATAACAGGTCATTAAGTTCGTTTTGTCAATCAGACAATCCTCTATACAAATCCATCAACAATGGCCATTCTTTTTCGAAATTATCATTAAATGCCATTATTCTGATGAACATCTTTTGTTCTTACAATATGAGTTCAATATTCCATGCAATTTTCAATAATTTTCATAGTTCAAATGCAACATTCTCTCATTTGTACAAATGAAAAATTTAGATTCAATAAAATGGAATTATGAGTACACTACCAAAAATCTACTGAAAATAGAGATATACTATTTAATCGAGATGTATGCCTGATCTAATTAATGAAAATAAGGGTTTCAACATGAAATCCGTTCAATTGGACATTTTCAGTTGCAAAATGGCGCATGCAACACCGTTATATTCATTTTCCGGCGATCTCAAAGTAAAAGGTGATTTTAATGTGTAGGAAATTGATCAATTCCTGCTATTTTAATGTGCAATCCTCATGGCAACCGTTCACAAAGTATTCAGAAGCACTACGAGACATGTCAAAACTCTACTGGATCATAGATACATAGAAATTTTGTTATGTCAAATGTAATTCTGGTGAAAAATGAGAATGTCATAGATTATAGAGTATACTATATAATCTTTGGAGAATGTATTTCAATCAGGATTCATACACTGAGATCGTCGGAAAAATCTTGTACCTAATCACCTCGGTTATTGATCGAGCGACTAATGTTCTCGAACTATTAAGATATTAATATGTTAACCATTAGACGTTATCTTTAATAACCTAGTTGATTAAATTACTATTTCAATTGGTATGAGTTTTTTGAATGCCAAACATTTTGAAAATCATCACTTGGCGGATCAGGTGTCATTCCCCCACCTTTCGTCAAATTTCAGCAATTTTATACGAATAGAAAATAGAATTTTTAACAATAGTAGTGATTCTTTTCATCATTAAAATAAGATTTAAAAAATCTTCGAGATATCCTGTGATAAACAGGTTGTAAGTGAATAAGTAGGAACCACAAACTTCAGGAGGTTATTGGTAGTACAAAAATATTAACGAAAGATCATATTAACTTACAATCTAAAATACAGCTTTTTGAAGATACAGGGTGTTGAACTTGTTCTAATCATTATAAGCTATGTGTTTAAACGAATTTCTATAATAGTATTCAGTTGGTCATTATTGAGTTCTCCTGAAATCACACTCATACGGTTTTTCCAATCAAAACAACTTCAACATTGATAAGTTGATGATACAAGCCTACAAGCTAATTATTATTAATCACAGCAAAGCAACGTAACAGTAATCAATAAAAAATTCCAGTACATTCTCTAAACGACCTTTCGAATACGTCGAGATATTCAAATGCAGTCAGCATTGCATTTTAATTGAAGTAATACCTCGATTATCTCTGAAATTCATCAACTCGTTTCGAATTATCCAGCCAACTTATCAATTTGCCGAGATTGACAGTTAAGACATATTGAATCGTGAAATGAAGCAATTTTGCTAGTGCATGCGAGCCGAGCTTTTAATTCTACCGGTTTTTTAACTAATTTTCCGCTTGTACTCAGTTCAATGCGCTATTTTTTTCAATTTTTTTTTTTTTTCAAATATGTATTTCATTTTTGATTATGTATTTCCATATTGTGATTCCGATCCATCGTGCTGAGATTTTGCATTCTCATACTAAGAATGAATCTCAAGTCTTTTACAAATTTTTGAGGCAAAAGCTTTATTCTCCCACCAATGAACGAGTTTTTATCGACAAAACTTCAAAAAATGTTCAGAGTTTGGCTGACATATCGAAGCTACACAAAATATACTACCTCCATGTTCATGAATGATATCTTCATTTTGAAAATGTAACAGGTCATTCAATTTTGTCATTTAGACAATTGTCCATACAAATCTAATAACAATAGCTATTCATTTTTTTATCATTGAATGCCTTATATTTATTCTGATGACCACCTTTCTTACTTACGATATGAGTTTGATCTTGCATATGTTTGTTAATGATTTCCTAGTTCAAAACAACAATCTCTCATTGAAGAGTACCTACATGTGATAATTATATATGAAATTATATCGATTTGAAATCTTTCAGCTGTCATAAGTTATTTATTTTTATTTCCCTATTCATCTTAGTTTTCAGAATGAAACATCTCAATTCAAAACTATGAGAGATGATTACTAAATAAGGAGGATATATGGTTTCCTGAAAACGAATATTTTGAATAATCGTCACTTGGAGCATGAAAACTGGTTTCATACACCTTCTTTGTTAATGTCTATCAACTTCATAGAAACATCAAAGAGGTTTTTTTAGTTAGTTTAGTTTAAAAAAGGGTTACAGTTCACTGCGACCTCAAGGTCTATTGTGCCCCTTTACAGAGCTGTTCGGACCATACCCTGACAGCTCGCCAACCAGTTCCAGAGATCTAATAAAATCCAATATCTGTGAAGGCTTCAACGAGGCTAGTTCCTCACTCTTACAAGTTTCTCGTCCAAGGCATTCTCTCCATAGGCTCGCAGTGCCTATCTTGCTGTTTCAAAGTTACAAAGGAACTTAGAGGAATGATCCATCCCTGGGAGATTCCGCCGAAGTTTTTCCTTTCGGCTTTCTTCTTCTCCAGAAACTCCTTTTTCTGGGCCAATAAGTGAAATTCGTGCGCCCTCTTTGGTAAGTGTATTGGCCTCTTCGTTTCCTTTGATTCCCGAATGGCTGAGAACCCAAATTAAAAACACCTTATTTTTCTTGACTACCTCATTGATTTTGTTCCGGTACTACCAGATCATTTTTGAGTCGATGACGTAGGAGCTCAGTGCTAATAGCAGCTTGACTATGTGAGAGGTTTCTAACGATAAGAAATAAGAATGATTTTTCATCAAACGTAACAGTAATCAATAAAAAAATCCAGTACATTCTCTAAACTACCTTTCAATACGTCGAGATATTCAAATGAAGTCAGCATTGCATTTTAATTGAAGTAATACATCGATTATCTCTGAAATTCATCAACTCGTTTCGAATTATCGAGCCAACTTATCAATTTGCCGAGATTGACAGTTAAGACATATTGAATCCTGAAATGAAGCAATTTGCTAGTGCATGCGAGCCGAGCTTTTAATTCTACCGTTTTTTTAACTAATTTTCCGTGGAAATCTAGTGGAATGATCCACCCCTGGGAGATTCCGCCAGAGTTTTTTACCTATACCACAGAAGGGTTCTGGGCTAATGAGTGACATTTTTGCGCCCTCTTTGGCAAGTGTACTGGCCTCTTCGATTCCTTTGATTTCCGAATGGCCGGGAACCCAGATTAAAAAGACCTTATTTTCTTGCCTACTTATTGAGTTTGTTCCGGCACTCCCAGATCATCTTTGAGTCGATGACGTAGGAGCTCAGTGCTTTAATAGCAGCTTGACTATCTGAGAGGTTTCCATCTAACGATAAGAATGATTTTCAAATCAAACGTAACAGTAATCAATAAAAAAATCCAATACATTCTCTGGTCTGAACGACCTTTCGAATACGTCGAAATATTCAAATGCAGTCAGCATTGCATTTTAATTGAAGTAATACCTACCTCGATTATCTTTGAAATTCATCAACTCGTTTCGAATTATCCAGCCAACTTATCAATTTGCCGAGATGACAGTAAGACATATTGAATCGTGAAATGAAGCAATTTTGCTAGTGCATGCGAGTCGAGCTTTTAATTCTACCGGTTTTTAACTAATTTTCCGCTTGTACTCAGTTCATTGCGCTATTTGACTTCATGAATTTGTATGTGGATGAACGGCATCTAGAAATAATTATTAACGTATTTTATAACCCTGCCTGACGTTATTTATGAGATATTAACAAGTTCTATTGTTCAGCTAATTATACAGGTTATTAGTAAAATAAGTTAGCATAAAAAATTATAAAATAATGCTAACTTTTGTCCGCTTTGCTTCGTTTTCCTTAAGAGTTAAGGTTTCACTTAAAAACTGACTATTTATTTATTGATGGGAAATCGTTCGAGATATGCGAACAATATTTGGTGGGCTAAAAGAGCAAGTCATTACGCATTTTCTGACATGAACGGGTAATTATCTCAATTCGAAGAAAAAAGGTACGCCAATGAGATATTTTCAACTAGCAGTCATTTTTGTTCAATTTGTAACAAAATCTCTCGTGCATTTTTTCGTGTGGGGCTCTGTTTTTTGTGAAAAAATGAAACGTAGCGTAGCTACTACATAATGTTGACAAGTTTTATTTTACGTATCAATACGGCATCCATGAGAATAAAAGGTGAGATTTTTCATCACAAATTGAACGAATAATTCAAAAAATTATTATCAGTTCGAAATATCTCAGTTGCGTACAATTTTTTTAGTTAATTTTCAACCTTAACATCCAGTATCTCGAAAACGAAGCTTTCGCGAACAAAAGTTAAATAGCATGTCTTAATTTTTTCATACAGAAGTTTGTTTAAGTTTGTCGCAGTTTTTCACATCTACTCTTTTTATTAAAATTAAGGTTTATCCGATATCGTATACTGAGTGAGTTTTTCAGTTTTACATATTCGATATCGATTGAAATATATTCTGGGAGGATTCTGATTTCTTAAAAACTTTATAGGTTTTCACTCCCAGTCTCTGAAACAGAAATAATAAAAAAATGTTCATTAAGATGAAGTGCTCCTGCGAGAATCTTCTGAAGATTTCACAAGTTTGTCTGAAAAGGTGTCTGATATAGACACCGAAACGTTACATTATCCTTTTATTTATTTCCTTTTTCAGTTTTACTGTTAGGCAACAATTTTTTCAAGATCAATTTGCTCCTGATAAATAAGTGCAAAGATTCTCACAGGAGCACTTCATCTTAATTAAATTTTTTTTAATTATTTCTGTTTCAGAGACTGGGAGTGAGAACCTATAAAGTTTTTAAGAATTTTTTATTCGAGTTTCTACCATTGAGCCTAAGCACCTATTGTTTTTATTAGTGTGAGGAAATTCAGAACGTTCATTGCTCTTTCTCAAGTTAATGAAACAAGGAATTTCCCGTAATTTTGAACACTCAACAGATTCATCGAACTAAAAACATTTGAAGAAGCCCTGATACTAAATTCCCCTCCTGTTCATAGAGCGACTTGATTATAGAAGGGTATTTTAGGAAAATAATCTGTAGTTTGAGGTTCTTGATTTTTTGTCTTTATTTCGTCTTCCAGATACACTTTTGAGATATTCAGCTTCAACAGAAAGAATTAGAAAAAGAAATGAGGAAATGAAGCTTTTTCATATGAATACTTCACTTCTTTTCATTCAAAATCAATCATAAAACTACGGGGAGAAGTTTTTCGTTGCGATGTTTATCTCTGTTCTCCTGTATCATATGTAAAAAAATGTATGGTGCCCGACCACCCATATGCTATTAAAGTAAAGAGGGAATATTAAATACTTTTTTACTTTTTGTCACAGAACATATAATAAAAGAAATGCGAAGTCCTCACTATTCTGTGGAAACAAATTGGCGGCCATTTTGAGTGGCAACTACTGGTAGCGACATATGCGGCCACATAAGGAACTAATATCTGTCTAATTCTTTCGATATGGCGGTCAAATTCAAATTAATCGAAAATCTTAATAGGTCACGTTTTTATTTTCATCCCTTTCTTCGATGAATTTAATCGGAGAGAAGATGAAGAATATTTTTCATCTTCCTCTACGATTAAATTCATCGCAAACTTTTGAAAATAAAAACATGACCTATCGAACATTTCTGACATTGCTTAAGTCGAAAAGTTACTTTGTGATGAATATGGGCAACATTTCTAAACATGATGGTGGAATGAATATTTTTAATAAGTATTCAGGACAATATGACCAGTAATATAACAAATTACACTAAATTTGTTGATAAACAAGATTTATGATTTACATAGCATCAATATCAATCGCCAGCGACACTATGGAATGCAAATCCTATGAACCAGAACCAGTGATGACCAGAGCAGTGGATGACCTAGAATAAAAGAATATGAAGATAATTTATTGCAATTATCCAATACCAGGTTTCTATTCTACCCTTTTTACCCAATCATACAAGACATACCTATATTCTTCGCTTGTGGCTTTCATAAAACAACCCACAACTTATAGATATCTCATCGAAGAGCACAAAAAGGATCAAGATCGTTCGTATACCTAATCCGAACTTTCAGATGTTTAAATGATACAGATACCAAAATTTATTGAAGGGAACTGGGTTGAACGAAAGGTTAGAGATTATGTAGTTGTATAACTTTCACTCTTGAATATGGACGTCGAGATATTTCATGCCTTCTGCTAATGGAATAATTGGTTAAATTTTTGGGAACTCGGAAGAATAGCCCTCTGAATTATAGGAATTGGTACAAAGGAAAAAATTATATTGAAGTTTCATTAAACATGTTTGATGAAGAAGGATATGATGAATGGGATTAAATAGTGAGTTAGCAATTCTTGTCAGTAGAATAGACATAATACAGTAAAATTTACCTAATAAATTCAAAAGCAATCCGTAAGGTTGAAAAAATTCACTGATTACCACTTCACCATTTCTAACAAAACCGAATTGTCAAATTGATGCGTCAAAATCAAACGTCAAAACATCCATTCCATTTAGAGTGAGACAACAAACATCATCTTCCATCTCCCCCCATCTTGAGTGGCCACCATAGAGTATTTTGTTTCCAACCCAGCACTAGCAGTTTCAACCCCCCCTGCTTTTGTCTACTTCCCCTTATTCTTTCAAAGAATGCGATTGTCAATTATTTCGCCAACGTAAATACAAGAAAAGAACTTTGTATCAATGAAAAAGAAGGCAATTGTTATTATTGAAACAAATTACTTACCACAACCAACATTCATACGGGATCTTGCAGCCAGTATGGCAGCATAGTTTACTGTTCTTTAGAAGGACGTCGTGATGCTTCCGTATTATTCAATTCTAGAAAAAAGGTTTTGAATATTTGATCGGAACCTTTCGACAAACAAACATTTTATAAAAAATCAATTCAAAGAAAAATGAAAATTTTCTACTTTGATGTCTCGCTGTTTATGGTATCCAACGCAGCAATCAACTTGTTCATTATTTATCTGCTCTATCCTTTAATAGCACCACATTCTGCAATTCATTAAAATGAATGTAAGTTCTCTAATTTAATTTAATTCTCTAATTCACAAGAATGAAACTATCATCTTCTAGAACTAATAATTTTACCGAAAAAGATCTTGTTACTTACTTCATTTCACGCTCCTTATCAATTAAACATACGTCCAATAAACACTTCGTTCCCTCTGCTCCGGTTGCAAGAAAAATAAAGAAAAGAAAATGAATAAATGGGTCTCGACATAAAAAGGAATGTTGCGGTAGGTGTTTGGATAGCGAAGATGGTAGTTAGAGTTTGTTTTAACGTCTACAGTTTCAAACGGCAGCCCATCTTTGTTTGCTCAGTCAGTTATCAGATCCTCAAATATTGACCCTGGGATTCACTGAACATACAAAGCGGGCTTATGATAATGACTTAATTAGATACGTTAGTCCCATTAAGAAATGAATCTCAGGAAGGTCGCGGAGATTCGAAAAATTAATACAGGGTGTCTCGGAAAATGTGGAAAATCTCTCGGATTCAGATAGAACATAAAAAAATAAGATGACAAGTTCCCATAATTTTTTTCTTAGGGACCCACAGTACGAAGATACGACCTCCTAAACGACGCCACTGGAAATTCATTTTAGTGAAATAAATTTCAATTACTTACTTCTTTTATTATTCTTTGTGGAAAAACGGTTCATTTTATCGACACTGAACATGAGAACCTTTTCTTCAGCTTCAAGGTATCCAATTTTTTTTAGCACCTTATCATACAGGGTGTTAAAAATGTAAGCATTAAAATGTACAATCCAGTCCGCCCCTGGTAAACTGAACAAGCTCATTGAAATTTGAGTGCGGTGATTTAAGAGGTCCTTAATAATGATCATATCAAATTTTCATCAAATTATATCGAGTAGTTTGAAACTTTTTCCAGTGGATTTCCAGTGGCGTCATTTAGGAGGTCGTATCTCAGTAGGGGGGGGCCACTAGGAAAAAAAAATATGGGAACTTGTCATCTTCATTTTTTATGTTCTATCTGAATCCGAGAGATTCCCCACATTTTCCGGGACATCCTGTATACTGTCCAACCGTTCAAGATATATATAATATACAGGGTGTGTCTGAACAACACCGAAAAATGATTCCTCTGATCATTCATGAAAAGAACTTTCCATAAATGTAGGTCCAGAAATGGATTGTTTCCAAGATACATGGTGTTGCAGTTTTACTCAAAAAAGGACCAAAAAAGTGGTAAGCCACTTTGATATTTTAAATAACAATTTATTTTAATTCTTCCTTCAATTCAGGACAAAAAATTCTCTTGCCTTTTTTCGTGTGAGACGCCGTTTTTTATGTAAAAACATATTAACGTAGCGTCCTCACTACATAATGTTTCAAAAATGTTTTCTTTTCTTACTTAAAAACGGCGCCTCACACGAAGAAAAGGCAGGAGAGATTTTTTTATCCTGATTTGAACGAAGAAAATTGTTAGTTAGTTTTTTAGTTAGTATTTGAATAAAATTTTAACACCCTGTATCTTGGAAACAATACATTTCTGGACCTAAATTTATGGGAAGTTATTTTCATAAAATGATCTGGGGAATTACCGCTTTCATTGTTTCGGTGTTATGCAGATACAGATACACCCTGAATATATTCCTTTGAATCTAGAGATGACCAAATTACAATACATAAAACAAAAAATTCAAAAAAACCCTGAGCAGATGCTTTTGACCGCTCGTTCATTGGTGGAGTTATGAGGCTATTACCTCAGTTATACAGGGTGTTACAGAATAGTATATCACAACTTAAGGGGATGAATCTACGTATAATTTCAAGAAAAAAGTCCATATAAACATGGGTCCGCAAAAACTTCGTTACGGAGCTACAGGGTGTTGAAATTTCCAAAAGAATTGTTTTTTTCTTCGCTCCTCCTGCAGTTTTTGAGATATTCAGTCCAAATTTGAAATACGAGCTATTTTCAACATTCTCCATCATTGCACGTCCTGAAGCTTAACTAAAATTTACAGGGTGTTTTCTTTTTGTGGTACGCTACTGGTCAGCGTAAAACTGAATTTTGGATATCTTCATCCAATTTAGAAATTTTTTGGACTCTGGTAATTTTTTTGTATCTCTAACCGTTCTCGCGTAAAAAAATATTGAACGATTGTATTTTATATTGAATAAGCTCAAGCATACCAATCGAGTAGTTCTATTATGTTTTTTATTCAGCGAATAACACACAATCGTTCAATAATTTTTTACTCGAAAATGGTTAGAGATACGAAAAAATTACAGGAGAAATATGAAGAATCAATAGACCATTATTTAAGAATTTTTATGTAAATCTGCTTATTCGCCTATCAAAATACATACCTTTTCTCAAATTATTACCTCTGAAGCTATTGAAGTGATTTGGCTGAACTTGCCGAGATTTTCATCTACCCCTACCTCAGATATGAAAAAGTTTGTTTTTGCATATTTTGTTTTATTTTCTGGAGGACCGAACCTCAAAAATGTTCGCGAAATTGCCTTATGCTCACGAACTATACCTCTTCTTCATCGATTCAAGAATAAAAGTAATTTATTGTTATTCATATTGAATAAGCTTCTTCCTAGAAATTCTTCGAAATATCACTTAAAATATGTTTTTCAAAGTAGAAACAAGAAACCTCCGTTTGTTCAAACTCATAAACTACTCAAGAAAACGTTAAATATGAACCTGATATGAAACCGAGCCAGCCAAAATAAATCTCCTGCTACAGTAGCTGCGTCCCAAACAAATAGACTTCGGAGGGCATTATTTTCTTAGTAACCCGAGAGCCCCATGCTTCTGCCGTTTCCGTTTTAATAATATACATGTCCTACTCCAGACCGACGCCTCTGGCCCCATGGCTAATCCCAAAATCCCTCTAATGATGGATGAAGGTGAACATAAGAACAGACCGTCTTTTATGTAGCCATCTTGAAAGTAAAGTGCCAACATCTGTCAGTGTACACTGGACCTAAGAAAAAAATGCGTCAATGTTCTTTCCGCCTTTCAATTTCGGTCCTTATAAGTAGTCCTCATTCTTTTGTGCTTTCAGGTATTTCGAAATAAAATAGCTTTATTACGACCTAATGTAACGCATGTCTAGCTTTCGGCGAAACAATAGCTATTTTGTTATTCTGGCCATATGGTGCTAGTTCTAGGTATTGGAATGAGTATGGTAGAGGATTGAGAAAGGTTACATAAGCACCTATTCAAGGGGGTTTAGATGTTTTTGAAGAGGAGGCTTGTATTCATTAAAATAGAACATTTCACCAAAAAAATAAAGAATTTTAAGAAAATCCCTCAGGAGCTTTAGAGCGCTCCTTCATTTATGAAGTAATCTCAAAATTTTGTATAGGACATTCTAAATATATGAATGCAAACTCTCAGCACGATAGAATATTCCGAAAATTATTCGAAAAATTAAATAGGTATGTAAAAAACGATAACCGAAAATATCAAAATTCAATGGTTTTGATTTCACAATCCTCTAGAGAATTTGCACGATCATTCACTCGCCAAAATATAATTTTTTTCGTTAATTCGATAGAATGTTCTATGGTTGTATTAACGCAACTCCTACAAATTTTTGCGTACTGATTTGATTTAGTATTGAAAATTTTACAGCAAAATTAACATTTTATGGTTTTTAGATAGTTTTGTTTTATTTCCTAGTTACTACATAAATAAAATAAAAAATGATACCCAAAAATATGTTTAATTCAAAACTAATTCTCTTTGTTCAGCTTTCTTTTGTAGTTACTGATGTGAATATATTAATATTAATATTCTATGACTGATTTTTGGGCAACATCAGCCACATATCTATGAAGATATACCCAAAATGAAAAAATTTAGGCTTCATTTTGAAGTTGTACTTGTGTTCGTATATACTAGTATAAATTATTTTTTTCAAAAATGTTCACAATTGAAGTTATTATTGACCATCCTAACAAAAATTTAATTGGAATACAGTAATGAAATAAGATCTTGAGATATTACTGTTAATGAATGACATAAAAATTACCACATAAGTAAAGTTGCATTAAATTATCCAAAGAGTAAGTGGACTTTTTCTGGCATTTTTTTTTCTATATCGACGTTCGAAATTCCACTGCCAACTTTACGACGAAGTTTTTTGGTACGCACGTTTAAGAAAGTCCTTGATGTTCCAAATTGGAATGATTCTTTTGTAGTTACTGATGTGAAATATATTAATTTTTCAGGAACTTTCGCCTAACCTTGTCTGTATATATGAGGCATCTATGACTGATTTTTGGGCAACATCAGCCACATATCTTATGAAATATACCCAAAATGAAAAAAATTTAGGCTTCATTTTGAAGTTGGACTTGTGTTCACATATACTAGTATAAATTATTTTTTTCAAAAATGTTCACAATTGAAGTTATTATGACCATCCTAACAAAAATTTAATTGGAATACAGTAATGAAATAAGATCTTGAGATATTACTGTTAATGAATGACATAAAAATTACCACATAAGTAAAGTTGCATTAAATTATCCAAAGAGTAAGTGGACTTTTTCTGGCATTTTTTTTCTATATCGACGTTCGAAATTCCACAGCCTACTTGACGACGAAGTTTTTTTGATGTTCCAAATTGGAATGATTCGACTGGTGTGAAATTAGCATTGTCTATTGCAGCAAATCCCCTACCGTTTTCAACGAAAAAAGATCCAACAAAAGAGAAGCACACACCTTATACCTAAAATACTATTGTTGGTCAGTCTCAACCCTTGCACTTACTTATGCAGGGTGTTATTCGAGCAGGTAGCAAATTCCTCCACAAAAGCTTCACAAGTGTCTCGTTGAAAACACTGCGCAAAATCTCCTCTTTACTTTGAAAAGTATGGAAATATTTTGAAAATAATCAAAAAAATGGAATATATAAAAAATAACTAATTACAAAAATTGATTTCTATGGTTCTGATGATGCGATCCTCTTGAAATTTTGCATGAACATTCAGTATATCAGTTTCGATTCACAAAATAAATTTCTCTTGAATCGATTGTCTTGTTATGGAAATATAGAGATTTTTCATTTCATTTTCAATAATCCAATTGAATTTTTTATGGTTCTGTTGACACTATGGCCACAATATTTTGTACGGACAGAATTGAATTTGACCAAGAATTCGTCATCAGGGAGTAGAACCCTATCGTTTGAGACCATTTCGGATCAAAATTCCAGTTGAAAAAATATAGTGAAAAATAAAAATTAAAAAAAGTATAGGATAAAATTATTTTGAAATTAAAAATCGACAGGTAAAAGGATTTTTCTTAAAAATTCTTTCTACAACAATTATTGAAGAGTAACCTAATTTTTTTGCACGCTATATAATCCGTAATTGATTAACACTGATATTTACAATGTTGATGTTCATGCCAAGAGCTCTTTCAGCCCTCAAAAAATAAAAGTGTTTTGTTTTTGTTATTTTATTTTTAATATAAAAATTTTGGAATGAAATATGAATTCTTATCAAACTATCCAGAATAGGAAAACAAGCAAAAAAACTTTGGCTTCAATTTCGTATGGAAGAAATATATTCGAGAAAAAAATGAGATATAATTAAGAAATGTGGTCAACTTCTCGACCTCTAATTAAAGCTTTTATAATTTCGATAATAATAACAACTATAAGCAAAATATATTAGTGTGTTTTTCTAGCAAATTGACATTTTAATGTCTCAAGTTCTTCAATATTTATAGGCAGACGCTGTTTATTATCTAATATCTGTGCTCGAAGTGGATCGATAAAAATACCTGGACTTTTTTGTCCATTTATAATAGCACAGAAATACTCGGCCATATAAGGAGAATATGCACATTTCAATGGTTCGTAACGAAGGATTGCGGTATCTTATTGAGGATTTAATGGTGCGTAAAAATACGATCTGCAAGCTCTTATAAAGCGACACCTGGTGATGAAAGAAGTGGAAAATCAAGTTTGCGGTTGGAAAAAAGTAAAAGACATTGATGTGTATCGGATTTCTCATCTGATCTTGTTACTAAACTTCACACGTCTTTCGGAATTAGGCGGTTGTTCGATCGTGATTTTTTATTTGGCGAATACGTGGAAATGATATGCATATTGATTTGTTGAGGATGTGGAAAGTGGAAGATAAATTAGGAATTTAACGTTTCATACCATCAGCCAGCACTAGCTAATGATAAGAAGAATTATAAGAAGATTTGAAATGCGTTTTTCTGTGCGCTAGTTCTACTTGAACGTTCGTTTTCCTAAAAATACTCGAAAGGATTGAGACTCGGCTTCGAAATGCTGCGGTTCTTCAACTAACATTAGATGAAATATTTTTGTTCCCCAATGTCTCAATCACTCAATCAATCGAAATGAAATGCAAGGTACTCATAAAATGGCCCCTACTAAATTTTCTAACCATAGAACCATAGAAAATCCAATCCGAATATTCAAAAGAAAAATCCTAATATTTTTACAACCAAATGACCGATTCAAGTAAAATTTATTTGGAGGGTGAAGATTCTCATACTGAATAATATGATAATATTATTTAAACTATCAATTTTTTCGAATAATTCAGGATATATCAGTTTGATCGAGCTGAAATGTTCCAGTGAAATTTTCAATATCAATTCAAAGCAGTACCCGAAAAACTGTGGGAGTTGCTTTAATACAACCAACAACCATAGAAAAGTCCGTCGTAATATAAAAAATATTCTAATATTCAGAACCATATAGTTTGATGATATTTTCAATTATCAGTATTTTCATTTAACAGGGTGTCTGTTCACAAATGCGAGGGAATTTGGGAGATGATTCCCGATGAAAATAAGCAGATGTAGTTCATATAAATTTTTTTCGAAATCAACCCCCTTCCAAGATAAAGCCTTTGTTGACAGTTTTTAATTTTATACGGCTTCTTGAAAACACCGAGTCATAAAACTATAGTTTTATGACTCGGTGTTTTCAAGAAGCCGTATATAGCCGTATAATATGAAGCACTAAGTAGATGTTACTCACACAACTTTTTTAGATCTCTTAACTTCATTATTAGAGGTTGAAAATAACAACCCCCTATGATTTTCGTTCAAAAATTATTTTTGTGGAATAAATTTTCAAAAAACGAAATTATTTTATGGTTTTTCATTCAATTCTGGAAAAAAAAGTCTCCTGCAAAATTTCGATGCAGTCGATACTTTACTATACTTTTTTTATAGAAAAAATATAAAACTCACAAGCAGTTATGATCATTGTTCATTCCATTCATCGTATTAGTGTTCCATAAAATGAATATTCTAAGAAGATAGTATGTATGTCTAGACAGAGAAAAAGATGTCTATAATCTTTCTGAAGGTGTAATTTCTGTTTTCCGGAAGAAAATTATATCCGTAATATTTTAATTTCACAAATAAAACTTTCTCTCGATTAATAAGCATAATTGACAAAACCAATTTTGAGCATAAACAATATCTTAAGATATGCATCCAATAGAACATACTATGAAATGGAATGAACCGTGATCATAGCTACTTGTTAGTTTTAATTTTTTCCAAGGAAAGTATCGACTGCATCGAATTTTTGCAGGATATTATTTTTCTGCCGAATTGAATGGGAAACCATAAGATAATTTTATTTTTCGAAAAAGTATCCCACGAAAAAAATTTTTCAAAGGAAAATCATAAGGAGTTGATATTTTCAACTCCTAATAATAAAGCTATGGGATCAAAAAAAAATTGTGTGAGTTACATCTGCTTAATGAATCATGTCATGTATAGTGTTTTTTAGGACTCCAAAAAAAATTAAAAACTGTCAACTCGTCATCGCCTTCCAAAGACTGTATCTTGGAAGGGAGGTCGATTTCGAAAATAAATTATATGAACTACCCCTGCTTATTTTCATCGAGGAATCATCTCCCTAGGTACCTCGCATTTGTTTACAAACAACCTGTATAACTCCGATCATACTGAGCATTTACATTCATATACTCCACCAATGTACGGGACTCTTCTTGAAGTTTCATTTAGCCATTTTTAAGTTTTAGCTTCAGATTTTATTCGAAATAATTCTCAGCCCTAATTCGACCGATTATTCAAGCCAACAAAAATCAAAATTCAAAGCATGCTTCGTACCTCAAATTGTAAAAACAATATCGTGGAATGAAGATCCGAAGAGTTCTTTGTTACAATTATTTTCCACTTGAATGACTAGCGAATCTACCCAGGATGAAGGGAAAAGCAAAGTAATTTCTGAAGGATATTGATTGTACCAAGTATAAATCGGATCATTCCGAAACATCAAAGAGACCGCCGCTTATTGAGACATAACTCTGTGTGAAAAAACTTTCAGATTGCAGCAACCATTGGCGGTATCGGCACGATGTGGCAAAGTACGTGAAGGAACAGAAAAGGTGGATTAAAGGTGGACAGACACTGTTCGGACTTATAGATCGTTCTTCCAGTATAGAACTCCTCAAATCGGTATGTTCTTCTTAATCCTTAAAACTGGTATTATGTGAAAGTCGAGAACAAAGTTTTTCGGTAAATGTCTGGGAAGTACCCACGAGGAATAAAATAATTGGAAAAATATCTTCGGTTCTGGGTT
Organism: Propylea japonica; assembly: GCA_013421045.1. Lineage (NCBI taxonomy): Eukaryota > Metazoa > Arthropoda > Insecta > Coleoptera > Coccinellidae > Propylea > Propylea japonica. The sequence continues at coordinate 72,803,888 of CM024241.1, forward strand.
TGTATATAATTTTCGCCATCTCAATTCTTCATGATTTCATCTGATTCTCGATCTGTTTCATCAGATCTAATGTTTTTGTTCAATCGGCCTCTTTTCGAACTAGTAGCTTTGATTCGTTTCAATTACTTAGTGATTTCTATTTTTGTCAACTTTTCAATATTATTCACCCCACAATTTTTTCGAGTTTAATTGTTTCATATGATTTTTCTTTTTCTTCCAGGTATGCCTTTCTACATTTCTTGTTCCAAATCTTACCAAACTCAAACATTTTTTCAAATGACATTTCTTATAATATTGACTGCGTATAAAATAACCAATCTATTTTAATAATATAACCGACAATTTTCGACAAAATAAGCATCTTATAGTATTATGAATAGAGATTGCCTATACCTACCTATTGCATTTAGGTGAATACAATTGATCATTATGATTGAACTCGTGAAAAATCATTGAGTTTATATTCGAAATTTTGGTAGAATTTTAAAATTCTATAATTTCTTGAAACCAAGTAGCGGGAGATGTTATACAGGGTCAGGGTCTCTATAAATGATTATAACAGCGCAGTTGGCGTTGAACTATTATAAATATTTATATGCTGTTGGAAACTCTAATTTAAACAAACGATACTGTGAGTTTATTCTCGTCATTCCGAAAGAAATTGAATAATGTGACTGGAATTTAAATTTTCAGACTTTGCATATAAAACGATGAGATGAAAATTTTTCAAGGCAACCTACGATGTTACAATCATTTATAAAGACCCTGTACTTATGCAATATGTTCGATATGTATATTACTTGCCTCTTTATTGAAACCGTGGTAAAATATTAATAGATGAAGATAATTTGTATGTTCATCTGTGAATAATGAAATAAAATATTGAATTCAAATGATCATAAAATTTGAATAAAAATATCTTCAAAAAATGATGATAGCGAGCAGATGAATTATCATTCTAATTATGATTCACTTCCAACTGCCTTCTCAATATTCCGAAAGTTATCAGAATCAATACACAAAAGTTTCTCAAAAATATTACCCACATTATGAAGTAATAATTGGGAAAAAACCTAAACATGATAAGAATTATTTTTTCTGACAACTGAGTTTTTTCTATATTTTTGTATTCGGTAGGAATGTTGATTTTATAGTATATTTTTGCCGATGTTATATTTTTGGAAACTTCAGTCTGTCCTGGAAAAATAAAAAATATGAAACTCATACTGAAAATCTGTCATTTTACATAATTATGGGCCAACTTAATACAATTCAAGAAATATTTCCCTCGTTTTCATAATATTCCAAAATAAAATTTGGCAAATTTTCATAAATCTCCAATCAGTAAATAGAGGCTCACAAATCCATATTATTCATATAAAATATTTACAAGAGGTACCTAAGGTATCTAACTATTTACATGGAATTTACATATATTTTCAAATAGATATTTCAAAGAAGAAATGTAAGGAATCACAATTTAACTATAAATCGCGGTACTTATAGAACAGGTTCTTATGATCCTCAATATCCTATTCGATTAGAGACTCTATATTTGAAACAAATGATCATCTAACGGTTCAACATAACCAAGAATTCCCCATTAAATTTTAATTGTAGAAAAAGCTTGGACAAGCTCAAACCCACTCTACCATAACTAATAACGTTTATGATTTTCTTCCAGTTTAATTATCTGAGAACGATACTATTTAACGTAAAAAGCCGAATAAGTTGTATGGTATGACAAATGTTATAAAATGAAGCTAAAAGCTTCCTTCATTTTCCAGTTCAATATAGTACAATAATCCGTAAAATAGCAGGTGCATCGTCTGAATACAAAGGCATGTATCTAATTTATGGCTTGAATGCTTGGTCACACTCTGCTGTTATTACAAGTCACGGATATGATGTGGGGACTTCTAATTTCGAGCAATAAAATAAGAATGAAGAGACAATATCCTCAGTTTCCGGTTTGAGCGACACACAGACATGTTTTTCTGTTGGAAATACAACTTTTCCTATTGCATTTTAATTTGAGGAGGATCTATTCTTAGTCAACAGACATCGTATTGAGTATAGACAAAACGCGACAGCAAAAGATTTTGACGGGGATTAATCAATCACTCGAAAAACATTACAATTCATTTAAGGGAGCTCAGGAAATTCGAGAAAATTAATGACAAGATTCCAATTATTGAAAAATAATACAAGTAAAAAATATAGGAGGTGAATTTGGTTCGCATATGGTTTCAGCAAAATACACTGCACAAAAAATTAACGCACATTCTGAAAATCTCAATTTTAATGAAAGTTAACTCTACATTAACTTTATAACTTATTTTTTATGTTCTCTCGGGAAGGTTTTGAACGAAACAAGACACATTGAATGGAAGAAAAATTCAGGATTTCACCGAATCTTATGTGAAAGAAGAGAAATAAACAATTTTCAAAAGGAGACGAGCGGTTGCAAACCGTTATCTTAACGAAGTAACGTTCTAGAATGGCAGTTGTTACCCGTGGTCTACCCTGTCCTGGTCTTGGGACATTCATACCTTCATAAATGTGCTTGGACACATTCCTCTTGGGTCAAATTGCGAAACGAAAGAAAAACTATTGATTTAGAACAACTGATTTCAGAATGGAGCCAATCATTCAAAATCTGATAATCTCATCTTTTATTATTCCTGCTGGGAAAAAACATCTGTATTCAAGAAAAACGATGAAAGTGGATAACATATGCATGCATAATAATAAAATCATCATGAGAACACCTTCAGTTGTAGAATAAATTCGATTTTTCCATAATGTGCGTTAATTTTGTTGCGCAGTGTAGTTGACCAATGAGTTTTTAGAGCAGTAAATCGGCCACCTAGTTCAGGCGATTTTATGCCGATAGTATTCTTCTAATGTCCTGCAATAAAATGAGAAAGATGGGACAATATCATCAGTTTCCGGTTTGAGCGACATTCAGACATGTTTTTCTGTTGGAAATACAACTTTTCCTATAGCATTTCAATCAGAGGATGATCAATTCTTAGTCAACAGGTATTATATAGAGTATAGACAACACGTAATAGTGAAAAATATACGAGGTAAATTTGGTTGACCTGTGGTTTCAACAAGATTGTTACACGATGTGACATTTTGGAGAAGTTAATCGGCCGCCTAGTTCTGGCGATTTTAGGTCGATTGTATTCTTCGTGGGGATACATCACTACGTCAGATATCTAACCTGGGTGAATTTTGATGCTATACTTATAATATTGTATTCTAGTTCTAATAGCATTGATGAGATACCAGCTAATATTTTCGGGAAGAAGGAAAACCTAAATTGGACCTCTCGTATTGGTCACATCAAATGTGGTCCTGGTAAATATTCAAATTGAATAATCTATTCGAAGTGAATGAAACAAATATGGTTCCTGATCCTCAATAGAAATATTATATTCTCTAATTATTTGCGTTTGAACCAATAGTCCTCAGGATGTTCGAATTGGGTTTATCTTTTACCCAATTTGAACAAACGTGTAAAAGCTTTTGAATTTTTCAGATATTTCTGGTACTGATTTCATATAACAGTAATTTTTTCAGTGAATAACCGGGTGGTAATACGCCACACAATAATTTCCCATTAAAGTACATTTTCGTTCAACTAAGAAAAAACTATACAACAATCAAATTTCTTTGTAACCCACCGTTATTATTCGAAATCGTGACCGTTGATTAAACCACGACTTTCGTTATTTCTTATTTCAGAACGAGCGGAACACAGCGTTCGTCCGCAAGAGGTGAAGATACCCTCGAGAAGAAGTGGAAGATCTCGGCTTTTAATTAAGTTGTTAGCGTCGGTACCAGCTTGGATTGTTCATTGGACCAAGACCGGAATTGTGGTGAGTTATTATGAATTTCACGAGCGTACTTGCGACATAATGCCGCCATAGGCGTCAATGTTCTTTGCTCCATGGATGTTTCTGTCTACGTTACACAAATGTTTTCGGTTAATATACTGAGCAACATTGGAAAACTAACTGTCATTTGAATTCAATAAGAGAAATGTCTGAAAAATTTTGAAAATTCTTGAAAGTTTTCAAGTTGTTCCTTTCGGAATTTATCGTGTTTACGGTCGGCCTTATGCATAAATACTTTAACCTTCGAATGAAACGACTTCAATTCTTGAAATTTTCAGGGTCGGTTCAAGATTTGAAAAGGGAAATATGAATTCATGAATGAATAGACCCCAGGATATTCTAATTGGATTTATCGTTTTCCCATATGAAAAAGCACACAAAAGCTTCTTCATATCTACATATTTTCAAGTCATAGGTTTGTCACACGTTTCTTTCATTGTTCCGAATAGAATTCGATATTTAGAACGAAATATCGCTGCTTAAGACTATGATGTTCTGTAACGGTCTTCGAAGAACAGAAGATTCGAAAAATCATCGCTTTGAAGGCCAGGCATCCTGTCCAAAGAACAAAGAATTAAGAATTTTGTATCTGAATATTACAGGTATTTATTCAAATAGTTTTAAGTTTCGATTTTGTAAAAACGGCAAGACAGAGTTTTTTCTACTGTGATTTTTTCCTGAGTTCTGGTGTCATACGCAGAATAGTATGGTACCCGTTTTGCTCTAACAATAGCTAGGGACTTTTTCGTTTACTATGTTGGATTTTGTTAGCTCTCAATTCAGAAGAATATACAGCTGTCTGTTGACAAATGCGAGGAACTTTCGGAAATGATTCCTCGATGAAAATAAGCAGGGGTAGTTCATATAATTTTTTTTCAAAACCGACCCCCCTTCCAAGATACAGCCTTTAGAAGGAGATGACGAGTTGGCAGTTTTTAATTTTTTTACGGCTTCTTGAAAACACCGGGTCTTAAAATTAGACATAATACGAACGCTATAAGCAGAAATTACTCACAGAATTTTTTTTGATCTCATAACATTATTATTAGGAGTTGAAAATAACAACCCCATATGATTTGCGTTCGAAAATTGTTTTCGTAGAATAGATTTTCGAGAAATAAAATTCTGTTATAGTTTTCCATTCAATTCTGGAGAAAAAAAGTCTCCTGCAAAATTTCGATACAATCGATAATTTTCTCGGAAAAAATTAAAACTTTCTCTCATGAAACTGGAAATTGTAGAAAGAATCATAAAAAATCTTTTCTCCTCTGTCAAAACCAATTTTGAGTATAAATAGTTATTTTTGTATTAAGTGCGTAAAATGAGTGTTTTTTCATGGCACATGAGAGTGTCAATTTTGGCCGAGACCGCAGGTCGAGGCCAAAAATTCACTCGAATGTGCCATGAAAACACGAATTTTATACGCACGAAATACAAACAACATTTTTTGTACAACTGTGAATGTGAATTTACATCGTCTGAAATACGTATAATTATTGAAGATAATGCTTTCAGTACAATATTTAAATGAATCCAGTGATCTTTCTGTGTCGTAACTATAGAAACAGTTTGTTGAAATTGTTTGAATCTTTGACAGTATTTGCTCGTAGTTGTTTCAATTTCGAATTATTTTAAAGAAGATGAATGTTGAACATGATAGTGGTAGTGATACCCCCGCAGATATGGCTGTGGAAGCAAATACATTGTATCTTATATGTTACCAGCCAATCAAAGCTAATAATATGAGAAAACATATAACCAATTTCGAGAATGGCGCAACAAGAACAACGTAAAAAAGGTTTCTGAAAATGTGCTCACATGCTATTTCGAGGAAAAATTAAAAATTTTTAAACCTTCCAAGTTATGGAGCTCAATGTTGAAAAAAACATCGAATGTCAAGAAAAATATTGATATAAGGAATTTTTCAAATTGGTCCCGCTTATTAAGAACAAAAGCGTCGGATACCGAGGAAAGAAATCTAAAGTGTTATGGAGGGATAATATCAATAAATTTCTCAGAGATGCTGATGACGAAACTAATTTACTTTATAAGGTACAGATACAATCATAATTTTGTGAATTAGTTGTAATTAAAATATTCATTATTTTTAGTTGTTCTAATTTTAGTTATCAGCAGTGAAAAAAAGACTTTTTTTAACGGTGAAAAAAAGTATATTTTACGCATCCATAGTGATGAAGAAAAGTCAAGTTTTTTTGACAGTTGTACAAAAATATCTTAGAATATTCATTCTATGGAACATACGATGAAATGGAGAATGAACATTGATCCTAACTGCTTGTGAGTTTTTATTTTTTCCGAGAAAAGTATCGACTGTATCGAAATTTTGCAAGAAACTTTTTCTCGTCAGAATTGAATGAGAAACCATAAGAGAATTTCATTTTTGAAAAATATATCCCACGAAAACAATTTTTAAAGGATAATCATAAAGGGTTGTAATTTTCAACCCCTAATAATAGAGTAATGGGATCAAAAAATTGTGTGGGTAACATCTACTTAATGAATCATATTATGTATAGTTTTACGACTCAGTGGTTTAGGACTCAAAAAAAAATTAAAAAAATGTCAACTCGTCATCGCCTTCCGAAGGCTGTATCGTGGGAGAGGGGTAGATTTCGAGAAAAAAGTTATATGAACTATTCTTGCTTATTTTCATCGAGGCATCATCTCCCAAAGTCCCTCGCTTTGTTTTACAGGCAAGTCATTTGCGAGTTGAATCCCAAACTCTAGAGTTAGTTTGCAGAAATAGAATATCTCTTTGGCTGAGTTGTCCATCTCGAACTCAAATTTAGATTCTCTCCAATTTATCTACCATACCTATTAATGTGTCTGTGCCCAGGAGAGCGAGTGACATTAAATAGGACGCTTCATTTTTTTCTGATTTCGAGCCAAAACAATTGCAATAAATCCTAGTGGACGTTTGAGATCATCCAACAGGCGTTCTACCGACAGCCTTTAAGTTTTAATGTCATGCCACACATGAAGCCAGCACCTCTAAGAAATTTTTGTTTACGAGAATATCTCGCAGTACATCTTCGGCAAAGAAAGAAATATGGCAGACCTTTTTGATTCAATATGCCAGCGTGAATTTTATAGGATCATTAATATTTTATAAGTCTGGAATCCAAATCGAGATTATGATCTTTTCTAACTGAAAATACGGATTCCATAAGGATCAAGGTTTTATGTAGAAAAGATTGTTTAAATGAATAATGATTCGAGGTTTGGTGTATTCAGATTTTAAGGTTTAAATTTCAAGCTTGAATCGACAATCGAAATTTTTTCTTGTTAAAAATGTTGAGAACTCGAAACCAGATATTTTGTAATCGTTGTAATGATACAAAGTATTCAGCAACTAATACATATTTGACATTCAAATTCATATAGGTTGAGAGATTTTAGTTGAGAGGTTCAGTTGATAATGATTGACACTGTGCACATATATATCGATGTAATAAACTATTGGTGTTATCTAAGGTTTTTCATCTGTCTCTACCTATTTCAGAATGTTTCATTCTATTTGGGTCAAGTTCAATATCCTCAGATTATCATCTTGAAAACGGCATCATTAGATATTTGGCGTGAGATTCTACAGTAGAGTCAATAAGTGTGTATGTTAGAGTTTACTTAAGGATAGCGACAGCATACAATTGAGTATATTTTCCAATTTTTTATTATTCATATTCGTTTTCTATTGTTTGGAAGGTTCCAAGGAATATTTAATTGATGTAAGGAAACCTTTCAGTGATTAATATGTAAAGTTTGACCCATATGTCAATAGCTGTATCAATAATAATATTACATCGAACAGTGATTGACAAGGGCTTTAACTCTAAAATATTAATAATTGAAGGGTTACTTACATAAATTAAATATTCCTTGGAACCTTTCAACCAAAAGAAAAATCTAATGAATATAAAACAGAACAAAATAGGAAAATATACCCATTCATGTGCAGTCGCTGTCTTCAAGTAAACATATACACTTATTGACACTACTGCAAAATGTCGCGCCAAATATCTAATGATGTCCTTTTCAGAATGATAACCTGAGGACTCAAAGAGGAATAAAACATTCTGAAATATGGGGACATAAATGAAAGACTCTAGATAGCACCAATAGTTTATTATGGTTTTATGTGATATGTGTTTTTGTTATTTCTTCGTTTATATGGAATAAAATTGTCTAAACCTTCTAATTTCTCCATTATTTTTAGTATGAATGTCTCAATGACCCATATAATGAGAATGTATGAGTGAGAGAAAGCAGAATGATATCATAATCAAAATTGATGTAAAAGTGAGATAAAATTATGCCAATAACTATCATACTGCGTGTCCATTACTATCGCAATATTTATTGAAAGTTGGAAGGTAATGCCAAAATAGCAGTATTCAACTATAGTTCCGTAATAATAACCATTATGGTGTTACAGTGAAATAAGGAACCGAATTCGCCTACTGAAAGTATCCGTGCCCTTAGAGCCCTTAGAGGTCACTCACTAGGTATAGCTTTTACCTAAGGACAGTCGCGGAAGGCGAAATGTGAATGTTTTTTTTCCTACTGTAAATATGACTTCATTTATACATATACATATGTTAATATGAATGGAAATTCTTGAAAACTTCGAGTTTTGAAGTTCCTTTCGGAAGTTATCGTGTTTACATTCAGCTTTTGCCCAATTTAACAAAGTTTTACTCATCAAAAGGGATCTTCAGACATGGCGACATTGCTTCTTTAGCGCCAATATTCTGTCCAGACTTGAGATACCAAAGTAGGCGACACGGAAATCCATCCTTACGTTAAAAGTGCTACATCATTATCTCTAATACCCTTCAGTCACGTTTTTTTCGAAGAATCTAGAGCCCCATGCAGCAAAAGATAACAAAACACGCCCGAAAATGTTTTATCATCGTCATCTGAGGGATAAAAATAATTGAACATTATCTAACAGAGGAACGGACAAAAAAGTTGATGGCTCTATCTACATCAAGAGATAATTGGTGACAGGTAGGCAAGATGGTGGATTGGTGGGTGATTAGGCCTGAACAGGGACGGATTGGAGTTGCAACTTCCTGTGAAAAATCATCACGTTCAATCTTCAAATAGGGGAAAAAGTTTTTTTTTATCTCAGTATGGATCATTGTCACTGATTAAAAACTTGAGAAATTTTCGCTTTTATTCAAGATTTTCCAATAAGAGTTGTAGAAAAAAATATTATATCAGATAAATATCATGAATAGCACAAACGTGAAGTCTCAAGGATTTATTGACCGCTCGTTCTACTTAAACGAGTGCTACAACGTTTTGCCCAAGGTCTGTAATTTTCGAATTTTGAGCCGAAACCGATAGGGTTCTACTCTATGGTAACGATTTCGTGGTCAAATTCAATTCGTGAGGCCGTCCGGCCGTTTGTTAACACAATAACTTTCGAAGGAATTGTCCTAGAGACTTGAAATTCCAGTTCTATTCCCAAATGGCTCGGTTGAGTTCGTTACCCAGCCAAATTGTACAGGGTGTTCCATAAAATATGGCCATTCAAAATTTCTATTCCTCAATATCTCAGACAAAACGAAACCCATCGAAATGAAATGTTGCGGCCTTATGCAAGATGCTTATAATAAGGTTAATGCAAAGTTTTGTGGCCATAGTGTGAACAGAACGATAGAAAATCGAATTGGAAATTTGAAAAAAAGGAACTCCATATTTGCATATAAAAATATCCGATTCGAATGAAATTTATTTTATAAATAAAAATTGATACACTGAATGTTCATGCAGAATTTTGTGGCCATATTGTTAACAGAACCATAAAAATTCAATTGGGATATTGAAAAGAAGAATCTTTATAGTTCCATAACAGGAAGGTTTTTCGGGGTTTGTTTTGATATCAAAAAAAGTAATCAACAATTTGGCATAGAAACAATTGAAATCGATAAAAAATTACTGAAGTTCTTGGAAAACGAACTTCAGCAAAATTTCAGGGGGCCGTTCTTTTTGGCGACGATTGTAAATCCGAGAATATGTTAAGAGAAATCAAAGGTAAGTACGGATATCAAAAAATTTCGAAATTCAGAATCCTTGATGACGCTTTTTCTCGAGCCAAATTCTGAAAAGAAATTGAAGAACTCGGAGCAATAACTGGGTAACTCCATTTTCTAACGAAACCGAGATATCATATTCAATCTGCTAATATCCAACGTACGCAACTTTCGGTGCAACAATGGGGCAAATCCAGCGCTTTTGTAAGGAGTTTCAATCAAAATGGACTTACTTGAATGTATATTTCGGCGCAAGTAATGAAGTTTTTCCTCATTTCTGAACATTTCATGAAAAAGGAGTCACCCGGTTATTGCTCCGAGGTCTTCAATTATATCCTTTTATGCGAACTAAAGTGATATTTAAATTAACAATTAAGTTTTTGTCTAATTTATATTTTAGATAATTTTAGGTCTACTGGACTTATTGGCAAAAAATATTTATCCTGAAAACTTTCGAGTGGTAGATTAGAATGCCCTTCTGAGTAGTTAGTTCATTTTGAAATTAATTATGACTGAAAACTCGACTGAAAATGAATATTACCTTGTGTCTTTTCATTAGGAGCGCATCTGTCAGCATGTTCAAACAAAAATCTTAATGACTACATTATGCAATGGCCAGTGTTAATTATCTTTTACATATGTCGAGTCAGAATTCATTCTGTTGATATATTGAATATCATTAGTCTGTTCTTTGTTGCATCCACTTCAATCTTCACTTCGGAATAATTTTAAGAGCTATAATATATTTGCTTAGATTAACGGGTAAATACCTATAGACATTCTGTGAGCAGTAATGAGAGGTGTGTTTTGATGTGGAATATTTTTCATTACTTCATATAATTAGGTATATTTGTTGTGACTTCGTATGAAAATAATGTTATTACACTGACTGCATCGGTTATTGTAAGATCATTGGATCATTGCAAAACTGATTATTTTACGTAGATTGTGAGAACATGAAGAATTTTGGAATAATTCCAGTTTTTTGTATTTCGCATGATATTTCGAAACAATGAAACCCTGTAAATCTCAAATTGTGAGAAAAAGATCGGCCAAATTATGTATATAGGTACACAATTGCATAGGATCTCTTTTGAAAAACAAAGTTGCATTCCATGCATTTTCAAACCTATTTATACTTCATTTTTGAGACTTGTTTTACCTTCACTATTAAGACTATTAAGACAACTTCCTGATAAACACATATTTCTATCTAATGTACTTTGTCTAATCAATTGTTTAAACTTTGAGGTATACATTTTTGTTACTTATTTACCAACATAATTTGCCTCATAGATTCCTCGAATATTATACAAATATGATTCTAAAGAAATTTAGTGTAACCTGAAAATTATATTTCCTTACGAAAATACCACTGTTCAATTGGATAGGAATTATTGTTCGAAATAGAAAATGTATGCATATAGGCATATGCATATCAGTAAAAATTAATATTATTTTGAAAAGTAATATTAGTAGGAATTTAAACAAAGTATGATATTTCATATTCGATTCGGACGAATTATATACTCGAGTATAAAAGCGCAGCAACCTTCTTTATTACATTATTCCAGGAATATCCATTCATCTACACCAAAATTTCGAAGTATGTGATGAAAAATAAAGCGGTTATCAAGAAAATTGCGGAAAAACGATCTCCTGAGGTGAAGACGAATAACAAATTCACCACAAATCATAAACCAATTAGTATGTGAAAGACATCATCCCAGGATATGCTAATTCGAAAGTTCTCCGTTTACATTTTCAGAGAATACAATTTGCCAAGTTGTGTCTCCATCAAATATCTCGGCTCATTTATGTACACATATAATGAGTCAAATAACTGTTTGTTTAATGTTTATCATACATTAAGTTTAATTCCGACCGTGAACTTCGTATGCCTTTGCAAAGCTTAGAATGCCATTACTATAATTCTGTTTTATTACATGGTACATATAAGTAACACGAAACTTGGCAATAAAGCAAGTTGTATGATATTTTGACTCGCAGCACTTTCGAGGCTTTAACCAACGGTTTGTTGCAATTAGGCGTCACCTCTTCTGAAAAACAATGGAATTGTTATTGTAAATAAGAACATGAATTATATTCAATTGAAAAATATTTTCATGCACTTTGATATTACCTTGTACTAGGGCGTTCAATATATAGTGATCCTAACAAAGAAAACAAACGATTTTTGTCAAAATTACTACTTATTGTTCCACATAGGCCCTTTTAGCTGGATTCACTTAGAGTAACGATTTTTCAACATTGCGATGCCTTTTGAACAGTTAGATTTCTCTAAGTCCCAAATATGCCATTCCACCTCTTCAACCGTCTCAAATTTCTTTGGAAACAGATAATAATCGTATTGGGCTAAATCTGGAGTATACAGAGGATGAGGAATAATTCGAAGCGTAGTTCATCAATTTTTGCCATCTCTTTTATTGATTTTTGAGCTAGTAAATTGTTCTGTAGAAAGATGTGGTCGTTTTTTGAAAATTCGGATTTCAATCGGTCCAATAATGCACAGTTATAATAGTTATATAATTTTATATCCTTTTTCCGAATAGCCTATGAACAATATACCACTAGAATCTCAAAAAAACAGGCGCCAAAACCTTCCCGGCTAATGGTTGAGTCATAAAAGTAAGTTTTTATTTTTCCGAGAAAAGTATCAACTGTATCGAAATTCTGCAGGAGACTTGTTTCCCCAGAATTGAATGGAAAACCATAAGAGAATGTTATTTTTCGAAAATCTATTCTACGAAAATGATTTTTTAACGAAAATTATAGGGGGTTGTTATTTTCAACCCCTATGATAAGTATGAGATTTAAAAATGTGTGTGAGAAACATAGTTTTATGACTCAGTGTTTTTAAGAAGCCGTAACAAAAATTAAGAACTGTCAACTCGTCATCGCCTTCCAAAGGCTGTATCTTGAAAGGAGGTCGATTTAGAAAAAAATTATATGAACTACCCCTGCTCATTTTCATCGAGGAATCATCTCCCAAATAATTGTAATGTAATTTCTTTACAGACACCCTGTATAGATACTAACGATAATAGTTCTGTTGGTAATGACTCCATAAATAAACTCGAAGAACATAAATTATTTATGTATCTCCGATAAAAACAGTAAAAAAATAAATATCCGCCGTCCCGAAGCGATATCTTGGGTGGGAGGTCGATTTCGAAAAAAATTATATGAACTACCCCTGCTTATTTTCATCGAGGAATCATCTCCCAAATAATTGTAATGTAATTTCTTTACAGACACCTATATAGATACTAACGATAATAGTTCTGCAGGTAATGACTCCATAAATAAACTCGAAGAACATAAATTAATTGATGTATCTACGATAAAAACAGTAAAAAAATAAATATCCGCTGTCCCGAAGCGATATCTTGGATGGGAGAAACCTTCGAAAAAACAAAAACTGTCAACTCGTCATCGCCTTCCGAAGGCTGTATCTTGGAAGTGAGGTCCATTTCGAAAAATTAATGAAATACCCCTTTTTCATCGAGGAATGATCTCCCAAAGTCCCTCGCATTTGTTTACAGACACCCTGTATATTGAACGCCCGGGTACTTAGATTTCCTGTCTCATTTACTAGTAGGTACTCTTGTGAATGAAAGAGAACGTTTTAAGGAAACAGTAAGTCATATCAAATCAACATGGTCTTTGTGATTCCTTGAGTAATCGTAAAATACAATCAACGAATAATTTCTATCTAATATTTTCCATTAGATGGCAAGAAGAATTTGTTCATTGTATGGAACAGCATACGCAGGTGTGACCTGTCCAGAATATTCAGTTGATTGGGTGTTGATTGCGAGGATTGTAAACAATAAAACTTTTACGAGTGTGTGATTGCATTAGTCATTAAGAGAGCATCAATTTTAATCAAGCAAATTGGCTCCATATCTTACGCCGACTAGAGTAGGCTGTTACATCAGAATAGATGATATAAAGCCTGGTTTACATTGGTAAAGTGTGGAGTTCACTAGCATACTTTTTTTGTAGGAAAATACAACTCATTACGCTAAAGTAAAGGGTAACCAGAATTGGTGATCCCGGAACTACAACTTTTTAAACCTAAGAGATAGAGAATAATGAATAGCACACACACACACAGAATTTTCAATGGGGGTAGTGATGAATTGGACCAATTTTGTTGAGCAAAGGCCATCAAAAATTAGGGAGTGCCATTGCTCCACCACTGTTCCAAGAGCGATATACGGCATGTTTTGAAACGAGAAAAAAACGGTGATTATTTTTTAGTAAAAATAAGTTATTTTTTCCATGAGGAAAAACAAATTTTCATGTAATAAATCAGGAAGGAAACCCCTCACCAAAAATTAGATTAAGCCACTGAGTTCCAATCAAAAAAGAATTTAAACTTTTCCAATAACATGAATAATTCAATAATTTCTTGAGACAACTTGGAAAATTGAGATTTGTATATTCTACAGAAAGTACACTAGCCGTTCATCTGTTTTTCATTCATAAGGTGCTCAGTAAGTACCTACATATTATTTTCTTCTTCCCTTCCTAATATTTACTCCAAATTCAATTAAAAGTGTGTTGAGGACCGAAAACTAATGATCTTTTGTAACCCTCTGTCCAGTTCCAGAGGCTTAATGAATCCTCTAAACTATAGTGGTTGCGAGAATATGAAGGAAAAAAAATTTTAAAGGCAAAAATAAAATTTATTTATGTATAGATGAGAAACATAAAATCATTGTAACAATGACGACCTAGCTACTAGTAGCAGGAGCTACAATTGGATCATTTTTTCCTATGTGAAGTCCAAATTGTTTGTTTCTGGTAAAATGAATGGCACCATTGGCATTATGGAATCTGTAAAAAAATTTCTTCCTCTGAATACAAGGTAGCAACAAATTTGAAGAAAAGAATATTTTCACTAGTAAATACAACTAGAGATTAAATATTTTCTGAAAATATTCATGAGCGAGAAAAAAATCCCGGATTTCATTTGACTTGTGTGGTATTCGGTGTGTAAGTTCCCCACAGTATTCAATTCATTCCATTTAAAGTCATTATAAAAGTCGAAATAATTCTCAATATAATTCGCTGTTCCATATAACCACGAGGAAAAAATTTCCACTTAAATTAAACCGTTGCGATGAAATTTTCGATACAAGAATTGGCCATTGAATTGAAATCTGATATGCGCTAAAGTGTCTGTAAAAATTGAGAAAAGATTAAGAATTTCAGATCAGGAGCGTGGATTTCGGGCGTGTCTCAGGGAATTTTCACGGGTAGCTATTTTTTTCATCAAAGAGTTCCTAGAAAGTTTTTTACATATTATATTCTACTCGAATTTGAAGCCTCTAACACTTAAACATTGAAAAATATAATTGACAGGTTTACGTTACAATTTTCAGAAAGGGATAAATTGATAATAATAATGTTTTTCACAAGAATAAACACCAAGTGACTTAACAAAATGTCGAATAATTCAAATTAAATAGCAGTGGTCAATTTTGAAACATTAACAAAGTGAATGAAGATCTAGGAATTATCAAGCAATAAGAATTTGGATTCAAATATAAGAATATGTATTTCGTTTCTTGATGAAACAAAATACATGTTCTTATATCTGACAATATTCATAGACTCATGTTTGGAAGGTAAAACCGTATGAAAATTTTTATTTCCGAAGAAAGTAGCACTCATTGAAAGTTTTAACTCTTCACAAAAGGCTTCGGAACAATACAAAGTAAATTACTTCTAGATTGTCCAATTTATGGGTACAAGGAAATGAAAAACAATTTTGAAAATTCTTATGATAGCAGTACGAACCTAACGTCAATACAGGCAAATATGTATGTAATCGGAAAAACCAGTGTTTCTTTTGAAATATCAATTTTATGTAGAGTCTTGACTACTATAAATAGATCAATCAAAAATATATTGAACTAAAAAAGGGAAATATATTCTAAACTCACAGAGATAAGGCAGCAATGCTGATATAAGCGATGAGTGATAGATTCATAGTCGTTTGAAGTTGGTTTCAATTAGTAGTTCAATCTCTTTTGGAACAATGAATATTTTTTATCTCCGCTATCTTTTATAATCGACCACAGTCCCATCAATCTTAAATTGACTTGAAAATAAATTACTTCTTTGATGAAAACTTTAAGTGCTCTTTCTATTTCTGAAATACCATAAATTTTCGTTACAATCTTAAATTGTTATTAGCTTTGCCATTGATGGAAAACGATGAGAAAATACCTAATTGAAGAGAATAGATTTCTAGGGAACGAATCAACAAAGCTTACTTCATTCTTGGTTTTTAATAGAAGAAAATCTACGTAGTATTACTATAGTAAATTAATAAGTATAGATTTACATAGATATTTCGTAGAGTTTTTGATTTTATGATATGATTATGGTTTAACCAATTGCTACTTGAATAAAATTTGCGTCGAATTCCAAATTATTGTTTTGAAACCATTTTTATATACAAGAATCCTTATAGAATATCTCTCCCTCTCTTATTTCTTCAACTAACTGAAATAGTTTTGGATTGCATTTTTCAATTTCACAGCAATTGTTTTTGTTTCGCTGTATCCATACAGACCATCACAGCTCAAAAATACAAAGACGGAAAGCTCAAACATATTCATGTTATAATAGCCATTGCTGAAATTGAAAGACGCTAACATTTGTCTTATTGCAATATGTTTCCGAAAAGTAAAAAAAATCAATCAAATACAACTTCCATTTAAACGACCATGCATTAAAGGCTCGCCTTTCGCTCTTCTAGGAATACTCGAACGCGTTCTTTGAACATTTCTATTTAAAATTTTCACAATTGTACCTGAAGAAGAACCAATTAATCCTTTCAATAATCCAATTTCTCGCCTTCGAGTAATTGAACGTCGAGGTAATTGAGTCGTCATTCCAAAGAAACCGAACCGTCATGGCTAATGATACTTTAGGTCGAAACTTCTTCAAAGAAATCCTATTTCTCTCCAATTCCGAAACCATGAAACTAATCAAAATCAACCACGGATGTCAGTCAACACCTGTTTCTGTGAAATATTAGAAACTATTCTCCAGAAAACGGCGTGGCAGCGTATGAAATGAGATATTGTAAGGACAAAAGAAACAAATAAGTGAGACCTTCAGACCAGGGACAAAAGATCAAGGAACAATGATTTGAAATCAGTGACAGCTTTGTGATCCGTAAAAGAGGTCAGGTGCAGCGTTTCCTGCTAGATGGATGAGGGTATTCAATCTTGGTACATTTCATTTCATTATCTGCCTCCATGCTCCAGAAATGACAATGGTGCAGGGATTTTGTCAGACGAAGAGTGGAGGTAATAAAGTTTGTGCACAATGAGTGTAAAGGTTGCTGTGTGTGTCTGGGAATACATAACACCAGATCGCATTTCTGGTGTTCTCTTTTGAGCTGTTATTAAGACCTAAACTAACACAGGAACACCTGTTTGAATATAAAAAATAAGCGAGCATATAAGCTGGGAAAATGAAGAAGAAAAAACTGGGCTTTGATCACTGACAGCAAGAAAGACCCTTTTCTCTCTCCTTGCAACTACATAAGTTTTAATGGTTGTTTTTATAATCTGAGAAAACTTCAATATTTCAATAAATATCAGACTCATCATAATGGATGCAAGAGTTTAGGCTTTATATTAGTGGAAAAATGTCTACTTGATAACTTCTTTCCCGCATTTGAAGAAATGGAAGGTTATCATTGTAAAAACAATGATTGAAATCCTTTTTCCAAATTGTGAATGGAATCTTGATTGACACCCATAAAATGTTCTCTTTTTTTATTTAAACATGTAATCTCTTATGTCGCAAGTCTACTCTCTATGTTTGCACTGCTAAAATACTAAGGGATGTTTTTTTAGAGGTATAGAACTTTAAATAGCAATAAAACAACGATAGAGAATTCGATTGACATGAATTTTATTTATCTGAAAGATAATCTGTGGCATTACATTTTACATATGATTTCTGGCATATGACCGCCACGGCTGGCTCGGATGTAGTCCAATCTGGACGTCCAATTTTCGATATCTTCTTCCAATATTAGTGGCCGTATATCGCCAATAATACGGCGAAAGTTGTCTTCCAAATGCTCAAGTGTTTAAGGCTTATCCGCATAGACCAATGACTTCAGAGAGCCCCACAGAAAGTAGTCTTCGGTGTTAAACCACAAGATCTTGGAGGCCAATTCACAGGTCCAAAACGTGAAATTAGGCGGTCAGCAAACGTGTCTTTCAATAAATAGATTGTGGCACGAGCTGTGTGACATGTTGCGCCGTCTTGTTGGAACCACAGCTTCTGGTCATCATGGTTGTTCAAATGAGGAATGAAAAAGTTAGTAATCATGGCTCTATACCGATCACCATTGACTGTAACGTTCTGGCCATCTTCGTTTTGAAGAAGTATACGGACCAATGATTCCACCAGCCCATAAAGCGCACCAAACAGTCAGTTTTTTTGGATGTAACGGTGTTTCGACGTACAACTGAGGATTAGCTTCACTCCAAATGTGGCACTTTTGTTTTTTGACGTAGCCATTCAACCAGAAGTGCGTGATTTTGTCGACGATAAAATAGACGTAGTGCGCGATACGTATTTCGCACAGAACCATTATTTTCGAAATAAAATTACACTATTTGCAAGCGTTGTTCAGGCTTGAGTTTATTCATGATGAATTCATGAATTGCCAAACAAAACTGAGAATAAATCACTTGACAGCTGTAAGATCGGTCGCCATCTTGAACAGTAAAGTTCTATACCTCGGAAAAAAACGCCCGTCATAACTGGAGTTCCACAGGGATCAGTTCTGGCCTCTATTATATATCATGTTCAATCTGTACATCGCATATCCCAAATATTTCAAGGGAAATACAACAATTGCGAACGATATAATATAATGATAAGATATTTCGATTTTACATTGAACCTTTGTGAAAGTGTCTTCTTAATTAAAGATTTTGTTGATTGTCATCTTACTCATATTCCTAGAACTCCTACAAGATATATCGTAAAGAGTGCCAGTAAATTCAAATGTTTATCTGGTGTTAGTGATCTCGAATATTCAGAGGTATACCTATAAATTGCATTTATTCACTAGCATATGTTTATGTTATTCATGGATTGTTAGCAGAGTCCACGGTCACGAGTACGTGCGTTAAATGGCACTTTGAGATATAGATATCAGACGAAGAAAGGTACATTTTGAAAAATCTCCTCTCGCAAAAGGCGCGGTTGCCAAGCTTCATGTCCTATTGGATTCAAAGAATATGAAGAAAATATTGTTAATAGGGTACGAACAGTTCTGACAGTTGTCTATGGTTTAGGCGAGACTGAAGGACCAACATTAACCTATAACCTGAGTGCGATTTATTGAGAAATATTATGGTTTTTCGATACTTTGAGTTTATTATTCATTTAATTATACTAAAAAATACAATTTCACGTCAATTCTCTTCGAAAGCAGATCAAAATATCAGTTGAATATACCATCCTCTTTCTTTTTCTCAGGTGAATTAAAATATGGAATTCAAATTATAACAATGAAGAATATTTATGTAGTAGTTATGGTATTTTCATTCCAATACTGTATAATTGTTTAGATGAGCTCGACTTATTCATGTTGAAAGTGAGAAAATGTTGGACTGTTATTGGATTTGAAAATGAAATCATCGCGTTTTTGAGGCTCGTTATGAAGACCTTGATCTACGAAAAATACAACATGAACATTTAAATGAAAAGATATTAGGAATGGGACATTGATATTTTCAAGGTTGGTTTGGAACAACTACGTACATCTCTGTATACTTTCATGAACAGTAAAAATCCGGAGATACTCCCACTCACACTTCGTCTCAAAGATTTTCAAATATTAGTGTAATCACATATCCGATCAATATCAAACTTGATATTTAGAATTAAGACAGCGACGCGCATATTTGAGCTAAATTTCTTCAGAATTGTATCATTAGAATTTTTTGAAAGCAATACATATTCAATCACAGTGTAACTTCCCTATACCGAACGTTTGTATAACGAATTTCGTACAAGACATTGCACCTTGAATCAAATTCCATGACTTGACTGTAAGGAAAGAACGATCGAATAACAGAGTCATTTTTTTTCACACTCGTCTGAAATGATCGAGATTATAATATGAAAAGTTTGTTATTTCGTCCGAGGGCAGAAAGTTCGAAAGAAAAATTAAATTCGATCGATTCGAAGATATCTAACCGATCACTCAAACGTAAAAAATCAAACTGGCATATTAATAACGATCGAAATACGTAATCAGGTACACTCGTTCGAAAAATTCGGATTTCACGCGAAATTTTTTTCGTCCGACCGAAGTAAATTCGAAAAAAAAGAAAAAAATAAAGTTCTATCGGTTCGACGATCTTTAATCGATCACCGAAACGCCCCTATAATCATCCAAAATCATCCGTCATCAGTAGGAAAAAAAGGCGATTTTCTATAAGGTCCAAGCAGAACTCACCCTCTAAAACGAAGTTAATTCTGTTTATAACGAAATATTCAAGAACATCACTGTTTGAATAGGTATTGGTAAGAAGGTAGGTATATAAGAGTGGGTTTTTTTCCGAAATTTTTCCAGAAGTACGTAATAGATCCCGAACTTAAACTGAATCATTACGGCGGGCAGAGAGATCCTTCATCCTTCTGAAACAGTTTCAAATACACCTCTGGCTGTTTGGTTTCAATCTAACCATTACGCTAGTGTGAGAGTTGTGCGAAAATGTCTAGAAGGAAGTGCCTAAGTTTGAATGATAACCTTAAATTCATCAGTGAAGTCGACTGCGACATTGCGGACTATAGAACAAATTTTCTGTGTAACGAAATTTCTTCATAACGTTTTTTTGCGGATTGAGCGCTTTCGTTATAGGGAAGTCCCACTGTACGTCATAAAATTTTGACATATGAATAACCTCCAATGAATTGGCCAATCAATACTTGCGGAATTTAATGTCATGAATTATAATTAACTTAGGCAGGTACAGCCGAAATTTTGATTTTCCTCGAAAATTATCAAAGTCTCGAGTTATAGGTACTCCGTAAAAATTGGAATTGGCAACAGCGCACAGAATCCTGGTTCTCTCTGTATCTTTCTTGCCCCGCCTTTATTCTGAAGAAGTGCCGATTCAAACACCGTATACTTTCAAGCAAGGCAAAGACCGCCATGATATATTAACACAATGTAAAAGGTATTCCGACGTAGAACAGAACAATGATGTATGAAATATACCATGTAATTCATTACGAATTGACAGGTTTATTTGGCCATGGAACCCATCTTGGTTGCTGGCTGGCCGGTTTCTCAGGAACTGTCAACAGCTTGTTCCAGATCTCGTAACGGGTCAATTTGTTGGATACGGGTGATAGAAAAATATTTCGAATATAGAGGTTCCTTTGAGAAAACGAACGACTATTTCTCTTTTCCTAATAATTAGAAACGCGCAATTTTGAATTACAAAAGGTTTCTAGATGGAAAAACTGTATCCAGCAACTGTCAGCAGTTTTTTCGAGCTTATCCGCTGCGAAACTTGACATTAGGTGTAAAATTAATACCTATAGTGTCAGTTGCAGGAACGTCCATTAAAATTTAAAGTCCATTAAACTCTTAATCCCCCATTATTACAAGAACTAATGGTGGATTAAGGGTTTAATGGACCTTTAAATTTTAATGACGTTCCTGCAACTGAGCAATAGTCCGTTCACGAAAGTTTGAGCGCATAGTAGGCATTTGTTCATTCATCTGAAGTTGGCAGTATTTTCTCATAACGTAAAATAAAGTCAACGTTGCCGAATGTACCCGGCCTCGTCCGACGAGCCTACGAGTTATCAGCGAACTCTATGCAATATTGACAACTTTTCATATCAATCTGACAAGAAAATAAACTACATAACCTAAAATTTCAATATACACAGTGGAATGCCAAATTTCCATGGCCAACCGACGGTCCAACCTTTCGTGAACGGACTATATACCCAATGCATGTTGAATGAAATCTGTCACTCATGAAATAGTCTTGTTAGATATTAAATTTGTTGTTGTTAATTTTTCCGGAGAAAAAAATCACAACACAACACAATGTAGTTTTTTAACGAAAAGCGTTCGTGCAGGTGCAAAGGAAGGAAGCTCTTAAATTCTTCACCAAAGTTTCAAACAAATTCTGATAAGGACACACAACAACCTGGTTTGAAGAATAACATATTGAAAATTCAATAACAAGAAATGAAAATGATAAATACGATAACAACCAAAGTGTGAGGGGAAAATGAACATTTCAATTAAAGAAATAACAAATAAGGATTAAAAAAATGGAAATTTTGAACAGGAAAAAGAAAAATGTAGGACCTGGAGGAAATTGGACAAAAATAATCTAGGAAATATGATCAAAAGGTCAGAGATATACATGAACAAAAGTTTTTGAAAAACCAGAATTTTTAAGGGAACTGCTATGGGTTTTCAATTCTTTCTGAAAGGTATGCACAGTAATGTTATGTTATGTGTATGTTTATATTTGTAATTCAAAAGGTTCTTCGTATTTCGCAGTTGTGTTCCATTGAAATTGTTCGAGAAATGAGAAAAAATGAACTTTGAACAGAAATTGAATCCAACCTAAGCTGAGGAAGTTGATATTCATAAAGTTGTGAAAGATTATGACCATATCATTACCCTAATGTTTTCTGGAAATAATAGAGAAATCAACTGAATTAAGACGTCCAAACATTTGACTGGCTGGTCATCAAACCTTGCCTTGCACGAACTCAGTCACAAATGATCATCTCTAGTAAATCTTCGGGTAAAAAATATGTAATTGTCTGGCATCGTTTGTCGTTGCACAATATGTTATTTTCTGGCAATAATTATCCTGGAGAGTCTGAGCTCTCGGCATTGGCAAAAGCGGCATAATTATACAGATAACTGGTCCAGAAATGCCTTTCGCTCCACCGACCGTCGATTTACTTCCTAGAAAACTGGTTCAATTAGTCATTATTATGTTTTTCTTCTATCTGTTGCCTGCTCAGATACGGGTAGGAAGTCTGATGTTAACGACTTCATTAGGGTTGGATGCAATTTCGAGGATGGAACAAATAGGCAGTGGTTGAAAAAATGGTGGCCTCTTCCTGTGCATTTGTTTCCTTGTGACTTCGTTTTTTAGCGGTGAGTGCTTCGAAAAAAAATTGGAGGAAGTAATGGGAGAATATCAAGCTTTTCTTGAGGATATTCTCAATTGAATTATTATTTAGACTAATTCCATCATTTCTCATTTTTTTTGATTTTCACGTCCAGTATCTGAAACAGAGATAATTTAAAAAAATTTCAATTAAGATGAAGCGCTCCTGCGAAAACGTTTGCACTCATTTGTCAGGAGCAATTGGTTCTGAAAAATTGTTGCCTAACAGTAACACTAAAAAAGAAAATAAATGAAAAGGATAATTTAACGTTTCGGTGTCTATATCAGACACCTTCTTCAGACAAATTCGTAAAATCTTCAAGGTCAATTAGACTGCAAATGAAAAAACACACAATTCTGAAGATTACAAGTTTGTCTGAAGAAGGTGTCTGATATAGACACCGAAACGTTACATTATCCTTTTCATTTATTTCCTTTTTAGTTTTACTGTAAGGCAACATTTTTTCAGAACCAATTTGCTCCTGACAAATAGGTGCAAAGATTTTCGCAGGAGCACTTCATCTTCATTGAAATTTCTTTAATTATTTCTGTTCCAGAGACTGGAAGTGAAAACCTATAAAGTTTTTTAGATGCAGATACAGAATGCTCCTAGAATATATTTCAATCAAAATGTAAAAAAGTGTCTATGGGGAATATTTTGAGAAACAATAAACCCTTTTTCGAAGACGTATATATGTCTTGTTGCAAACTAGCATCTTTTTTCATGGTATCACAACACTTGATTCCTTTTTCCTTGCCACCTCCACGATTCCGATTCAATAGATCCAAATGTATCACTTTGTGTTAGAGAAAAATACAACATATTCAGATTCTTCACAGCTTGAAGTCTACCATCTGCCTGTACCTACGTAAGAGTAAGATATAACAATAAATTTCCCAACAAGGTCTCAATAATAAGTCCCACGCGGTGCTAAAAATGTTTTATTCATGAACTAGAGCTAATAACAAGAGCCAGGGCTTACAAAAATCGGGATGTAGGTATATGCTACGGCCCTAAACTCACACTACTAAAACTTACGTTGTTAAATTGGAAAATTCTGTAATAGGCCTGTCCGCTGCAATAGGTCATATATCAAACAATCACCGCTGTGAGAATCAGCGGTCCTAAAACAATCAACTAGTAAGGGTTTTCCAATAAGAGGTGTTATTTTGAATAGCCCGCTATTTCTGTAGATGTCACGTTTGAACCTGTCTTTTTTTGACATTTGACAAGTAGAACCACGCTTCAAAAACGATTTGAAATTTTTAAAATGACTATAAAAATGGTGAAAATTTGGAAGAGACGGTTAGTAAAACTCGAACATTTTTGGGTCGTCGTGAAGCACCTTGTCGAACCGCAGTAAAGCAATTGGTGGAAAAATTCGAGCTGCTGGGACAAGTTAGTGATGTGAAGAATAAAACCCGTTCACGTCGCTCAAGAACAGCCGAGAATATTGCTGCTGTAGCCGAAAGTGTTGAAGAAAACCCAGGTTTTTCCATTCCTCGTCGTTCTTTGGAATTTGGCATTTCACAAACGTTATGTATTTTTTATACAGATTTGGGTATTAAGGCTTATTAAGTTCAGTTAACACAAGAACTCAAGCCGGCCGATCATCAACAACGTCGTGTCTTTGCTGATCGGGTCGTTGAAATGCATGACAATGATCCGGAATTCCATCAAAAAATCATCTTTGTGATGAGGCCCATTTCCACCTAGGTGGCTCGTCAAAAAGTTAAATTGTCGCACCTCTGGGGCTCGGAAAACCCAAGAGTTGCGGCAAGATGCTCATAAGAAACCGCATACAAAATTTTGTGGCCATAGTATCAACAGAAAAATGGAATATTGAAAATAAAATCCTTATACTATGTATTTCCATAACAAAATATCCGACGAGTGAATTATATTTTGGGGATGAAAATTCTTATACTGGATCTTCGTGCAATACATATTTCAAGAGGATCGCATAATCAGAACCATACAATTTTTTTTTCAAAGTATCCATTTCTTTGAATTCGAATTCTAATTTATCAATTCGATCGAGTTGAAATTTCACATCAAAATGTTCAATACCAATTCAAAGCAGTAAGTACAAATTTGTGATGTCGCGTTAATATCGAAAAAAAATTAAGATTCGCATGAAAAATTTAAATGAAATCGAGTTTGAGGATGTAATTTGGCGTTTTTTGAATAATTCACAGAATATAATTCCGATCGTGCTGAAATTTTGCATACATATACATACAATTTAGTATGCTATACGAAATTTTGAGGTATTTAACTTATTGCTCCATCAATGAACGAGCGCTCAAAATCACCTGCTCAGGGCTTTTGTTATTTTTTTATATTTCTTCGGAGACTAGAATTCGTGAAAAAATTGAGTATTCTTCAATATAATGGCCTGTTCTTGTATCGTTGTTACAGTGAAAAATCAGTAGGATTATACACAGGTAAGAAAAAACCTCCATATCCACAAAGATGCTTGTTTACAATTTTAAGGAAATAACAATCATAATTCGATAAATGCGAAGAATTCTTCCATGCCTTCTGTCACGATATCAAAGGAAGATACAATATAATCTTTTCTCATTTCCATTGTTCCCGAACCATGAAACCAAACCAAATTGCCATCATTAAAACTGAATTAAAATAAACGCTTATTAAACACATTCTAAGAAGACCTATCGGACCAATTAACGCGAACACCGAATACACATACAAAAACACAGGAATCCAATTTCGAAAATTATTCCTAGACAAGTGTCAGAAAGGCAATTAGTGAGTGAAACAGAAGATGTTTCATCTTCCCACGTTTCCTCCAGATCCCAAATTAGAAGGGAATTTTTTTTCATTTCGATATTCTGTCACGTAAATTAGACGAAATACAAGATAAATCCATTCTCGTGGCGGACTGGAGGCAGTGATGTTCCAGGTACAATTGTAACATTTGTGTTACATTTCAGAGCTGATGTTACGGTGTTACTTACAATTCTAAAATTAGCCAAAGTCTTACAATTTCCTTTTTAGCAGTTCCGACTGATGATTCAAGTTTTTGCTGGTAAATTCAACGTAAAATATGCGTTTCTTCACTGAAAAATGACCAATTCTCATTTGATCGACCTGAAACAAATATGAAAAGCCCTGAGCAGGTGTATAGGTACTCATGATCATTCACTTCGCCAATTTACATGCTCGAAGTCGATTTCATTTCAATCGAAAGTTTCTTTTATGGAAATATCAGATTTTTTCCGATATATTTTTTCTATGAATGTATCAACGCAACTCGCACAAAATTTTGCGTTGGCTTTTAAATTGATATTGAACATTTAACTGCAAAATTTGAGCTCTATAGAATTGACAACTTATGAATTATTCGAAAAAATGGATACCTAATTGAGAAAAGAATTGAATTCGATGGTCCTGATTATGCGAGTTTTGAGATTCTGCATGAACATTCAGTATAAGAATATTCACCCTAAACATAAATTTCACTGAAATCGGATGTTTTGTTCTGGAGATAAGATTTTTCTTCTCAATCTTTCTTTTAAATCTTATATGGTTCTATTGAATATTTTATATAGCTACAAAGTTTCGTATCAGACTTCCTATGATTATCTTTCTTTATTATTTCGATTGATTTTGTTTTCCAATAAGAGGTCTCATTTTAATATTCAACGAAAAATGCTACTTTTCAATACAAATGAGAGGATGTTTATTTTATTATGAAGAAGAAGCTATGCCGTTAGTAGTGGAAAATAACATCAGGCAAATGACCACCACGACCACTCTTATAGGATTTTGCTTAACCAAATCGCAAAGTGGCTGCGCTATGTCCTCGATAGCCTCACGAATTCCATCTTTGAGGTGTTGAATCGACGCTGGGCTATTGGCCTAGACCTTCTATTTAACGTGACCCCAAAGGAAGAAGTCGCAAGGTGTTAAATCACAAGATCTCGGTGACCAATTGTGATTACCTCTTCGAGAGATAACACGGTTCAGAAACTTTTCCCGCAAAAGATCAAAACTATACAATTTTTGCCATAAAAATCATTAATCATCTCTCGATAGCGCTCAACGTTACTGTTGCAACGACGTTGTTGATGATCGGCCGGCTTGAGTTCTTGTGTTAACTGAACCTTATAATCCTTGAGACCCAAATTTTTATGGAAATACGGTGTAATGACGTTTGTGGAATCATTCATTCCAAAGAACGACGAGGAATGGACAAACCTGGGTTTTCTTCGACACTTTCGGCTTCAGCAGCAGTATTCTCAGCTGTTCTTGATCGACGTGCACAGGTTTTATTCTGCGCATCACTAACTGGTCCCAATACCTCGAATTTTTCCACCAATTTTTTTATTGCAGTCCGACAAGGTGCTTCACGAGGACTCAAAAATGTCCGAGTTTTACGAACCATCTCTGCCAATTTTTTACCATTTTCATAGTGAATTAAATGATTTATCGTTCCATTTTTATCAATGGCGTAGTTTCTACTTATCAAATGTCAAAAAATTACTGCTTCCAACGTGACATCTAACGAAATAGCGGACTATTCAAAATAACACGTCTTATTGGAAAACCCTTTAGGTGAGATTTCTTTAGTGGTATATTTTAATTTGTCCACTGTTGATATTTGTTTTTATTAGTCTAAAAGTTTTGTATAGGAAAATATTTATGATGTAAATTATCTATTATTGTAGAGATCTAGGTTCAACAAATTTGTGATTTCAGTCTTGAAAAAGATCCAAAATGTCGACCGTTTAAAAAGGATTTTATTTGCCCTTGTCCTGAAGCCGATATTAATATCGTTTGAATTCTCTTTATGTTACGAAATGTTACAATTTACAATTTTGGTGTGTTACAATTTATGGAAGGACCAAGAACAACGCCGACTAGAGGTATGAAATTAGTTGAGATACCGCTGCCAGTGAAAAAGCCAGATTGTAGACCGGATAAAGTCCTGTGCCGCCCATAAAGAACTGACAGATACGTCTCTATTGAGAAGGAGAATTTCCCCCCTTTGCCCCCTACGGCTCCAGCCGGGGGCCGTTGAAGAGTTGATGTAATCTTGAACCCGAGGAAGCGATTCGAATACTGAAATTAACGCTGCGTATATTCTTCTGCGTGTCCTGGAATTGGTCATTAAGTTTTTGGTTGTTATATGGCGTCAGAAATCCCAAGAATTATGTGGTATTGTGGCCTGTTGTGCTAGTTAATGAGCACCTGCAGATTCACAGAAAAGAAATTTTTTCTCTTCTTTTATAATTCTTGAGAAAAAATTATTGCAAGAGTTGGTACTCTTCTATTGCTTATTTTAAGGTTAAAAGATGCCAACTGCTTAAAATACAGTAAATACACCGAAAATCACTTCCCTTCTTTATGTAATAAATCAACTTCTATTCGAAAGCTTAAATATTAATGCGTGTTCCACAAAGCTTGATTGGGCAATCAAATCGTTGATTGTGATTAAAGTTAAAGTCGGTGGTTTACGTCTAAAATGAACTGAAATATGCACAGAAAAAAAAACATTTCTTCAATCAACTTGATTGGGGTTTTTGTGAAACCCAGCTTGAATAAGCAAAAACTGGCATGATGTCACGAAGGCTTGTGAAGATTTCAATATATTATAACATAAACAACTTTGGTGAAAACATAAGAATGAAAAAATTATTGATATCTTCACAGGTCTACATGAAATCAAATATTTTCATAATATGCTTATTTATTTTTAAGCTTTCGACTAAAAGTTGATTTATTGCAAATAAAAAGAAAGTGATTTTCAGCTTATTTCAAGCAGTTGACCACTCTTATGGTACTCATCTATGGGTTACGTCTTTGCCATTTCACCATTCGTCTATCTAAGTTGATAGCCATTGAATGAGAAGTATTTGTTGCATTTGTTTTCAGTTGTATTCTTTCACAATTAGTAATTTAGGAAATGACGATGTCTATAACAACATGGTCACTGGGATTGGACCAGTGGTTTTCCACCTAGATCACCGGATCTGAATACACTATAGACTTCTACGCCTGGAAAAATTTAGAAGAGAATTCCACACATGTGATTTTCAACTCATCAGAACGTGTATTTCTGACAGATCACCATTGCAACGGATAAATTTTAGTGGAAAATTTTTCCTCGTGGGTACCCAACAGCGAGTCATAGATACTGGAAATTTTTTAGACGTTTATTATGACAGAATAAATTCGCGATTATATCTCTCGAAAAATATTCCTGCAACTATAGTCCGTTTAGGAAAGTTTGAGCACGTAATAGGCGTTTGTTTATTTATCTGAAGTTGGTAGTATTTGCTGTCATAACGTAAAATAAAGTCAACGTTGCCGAATGTACCCGGACTCGTCCGACAAGCTTGCGAGTTATCAGACGACGATATTGACAACATTGCGTATCAATCTGACAAGAAAATAAACAACATAACCTAAAATTTTAATATACACTGTAGAATATGCCAAATTTCCATGGCCAACCGACGGCTCAAATTTTCGTGAACGGACTATACTTAGCTATAGAGTTACATAGAATTTCGAGCATTCTCCTTATAGTCTTCGGAGTTCTTTTTTCGCATGTTGAAGGCTTCAAGAATAAGCGCCAGTTCTTCCACAGGTATATCCACTCTGTCGGAATCAAATCATACAGTAACTAAACCAATTAATATGATTTTTCTAATCAAACTTGCACACCTCCAATTCTGTTAAATTAACAATGTTTTTCGATTTTCATTCATCTCCTAGATTTTACCCCTTTCGGACTGAATCACCCTGTATGGAATAATCTGAAGATGATCATCAAATTCTATATTAGGATCAATTCAGAGGGTGAAAATAGCGTAGATTGGAGTGACTAATATCATTTTTCATTAGTCATCAGCTTCTGAAAGATTTTCATGGTAAAGTATTATCTTAAGTGAAACATTGTTTACATTCCAATGTATTCAGATTAAATGTTCAAGAATTCCATCCTTTCTACTCATTTCGTAAGCGAAGGTGTCAGTTTGGAATTCAACCGGAATTGTTATGAATACCAACGAGATATCTGTCCAAGAATGCTCTGCTGATTAATTCTGGTCGACCACAGAACGAAATGCTTCTTCGAAGTAGCTATTCAACCAATTCCAAAAGGCTTCAAGAACTTCCTCGAAGTTATAAAACTAATTGTCTTCTGTTGTTTACTTCGCCAACGGAGTATACAATAAATTCATCAGAAATGTAACAAAAGTCAATTGGTTCCCTATCTACCTGACCAAACTCCAAGGTTACTGATTCTTCACAAATCGAAAGTCGAAAAGTTGACCCTTTTCTATTGAATACCCCTCGTACTCCCTGGTGTTTTACAGCATACAATTCAGTTGTAAAACTTGAGATATGACAGGTTGTAAATAGTTGTATCTTTGAAAAAATGGTTGAGAATTTTTTATAAAATCTTCGGTATTCTTGGAAGAAGGAATATCAGAAGTGGAGTATCTGTTCTACGGTCTATTCAGTTAAAAACAGCTTGATTTTTCCTTTAGTGGTAATATTTATTCAAAAATATTTGTAATATAGTTAAAATTACTTCTAAAATTAATTTGCTATATCGTTTTGTTTGTAATTTTTTAATTTTGAGCTGAAAATGGTCCCAACCGATAGGGTTCGACTACCTGATGACGAATCCGTGGTCAAATTCAATTCCGTTCGTGGGGCCGTCCGGCCGTAAGCACCATAACTTTCGAAGGGGATTGTCCTAGAGACTTGAGATTTTCAGGGTTCTGTTCCCAATTGCCGAGGTTAAATTAGTTAACCGGCTAAATTGTACAGGGTGTTCCATGAAATATAGCCATTCAAAATTTTGTTCCGCAATACCTCAGACTAAACAGAACCAATAGGCATAAAATTTTGCGGCTACGTGCAAGGTGCTCATAATGAGCCTCATGCAGAATTTTGTGTCCATAGTATTAACAGAACCATAGAAAACTCAAACTGAAGAAGTCTATTCATATTTCCATTATATATTTTTATATTATTGCTCCACCATTGAACGAGCGCTCAAAAGCACTTGTTCAGGGCATTTCTTGAATTTTTTCTCTACAAAATTGATTCACTATCAAACTGCTAAAAATATATCTAGTGAAAATAATGGAATTATTTTTTCATTAGAAATGTATCTAGTTGAGTGGTTTGCAGCGAAAACCTGTTCAAGATTTCACAGAAATACATATCTATTTTTATTGTGGCTATGAGAAAATCATTCTTCTAGTCGCTTGACCACTCTTTGAATTTCAGCTTATAATAAAGAAACATCGTATACAGGGTGTCCCAAAACTCGACGTCAAGCCGGAACCGGGTGAAAAGGCAAGTAATGCTGGTTGTCAGAAAAATATAAAAAAAAATCTGAGTTGCATGATTTTAAAATAATGGGCATTTAAAAACACACGCAAAATTCCACACCTGTGACAGTCTTTTCTCGCTCCTGTTGCTACAAATATCAACTTTTTCAAACTTTTTTTTTTATGTGTAACCTTGAATAATGCTTGTCTAAACTGTTATCAAAATTTGGATACCAGCTGCTCTAGGTTCATAAAAATAGGGCTTGCTTCTCAGAAAAAAATTCAAGATCAACAAATGCCTAGTTTCAACTGACTGTATTGAAAAAAAATGTACTACGCAAGTTTGGCATGTTTGGTCAAAAGTTGGCGCGTTTAGTAAGGATTCCAAAATGGTATAATACTATTTTTTATTGCCTTTGAATACACTTTTTCTTAAACTGCTTCCCAGTAAAAAAGTCCAATGAATTCAAGTCCGGTGAACGGGCCGGCCACCAGATTCGACCAGAACGTCCGATCCATCTTCCGGAAAAAAATGTTATCAGAAAAAAAAACGGTTTAAGAAAAAGTAGATTCAAAGGCTATAAAAAATAAATTTGAACTACGGCAGCTACAGTTTAACAAGTACCTATTATACCATTTTGGAATCCTTACTAAACGCGCCAACTTTTGACAAAACATGCCAAACTTGCGTAGTACATTTTTTTTTCAATACAGTCAGTTGATACTAGGCAATTGTTTATCTTGAATTTTTTTCTGAGAAGCAAGCCCTATTTTTATGAAACCTATAGCAGCTGGTATCCAAATTTTGATTACAGTTTAGATAAGCATTATTCAAGGTTACACAGCAAAAAAAAAGTTGGAAAAAGTTGATATTTGTGGCAACAGGAGCGAAAAGACTGTCACAGGGTGTGGAATTTTGCGTGTTTTTTTAAATGCCCATTATTTTAAAATCATGCTACTTAGATTTTTTTTTATATTTTTCTGACAACCAGCATTACTTGCCTTTTCACCCGGTTCCGGGTTGACGTCGAGTTTTGGGACACCCTGTATGTAAATGCGGAGCTTTTATCAGTATATTTTTGGTTTCATCAAAAGAAGGAGAATCTTCATCATTTAAATTGCATTGTGCAATGATTAAACCAAGAACAACCATTCAGCTATACCATAGTCCATTTTTATGAAAAACATAAACTGCTTTTCTTCAATACTTTCTGAACACAGTCATGGACTCTAAAACATAACTTCGAATGAGCCGTTTTCCCGAAATATCTGTACTTCATATTGAATATGCTATGTAGAATAGAAATTCCTTCTCACTGCACTTTTCAAACTTACTGAGGAATACTGAAAAATACGAAAAATTACGTATTCAAATCAAGATGAGAATTTCAGCTGTGAATACTTCCTTAATGAGCTTGGATGTTACAAATCCCTCGGAATTGGATATAAAAGGTTCGATATAATCTATTTTCTGCCAATAGATTCCGACAGAAACCCCCTGAAACGATTTTTTCATAAAGCAATAAAAGTTGAGCCCGACTATAAAACACAAAACTATAAAAATCAGGGATAACTTGCAATAAAAATCGAAAATCAGAGGTAACCGACTGACTTTAATGACCAACTATAAAACGTCAATAATTCTTCGGAAGATATAAAAGAGCATTTTTTTCAGTTCAACAGATAATAAAACTTGGGTCTGAGGCATAGGCCAACATAAACACTTTTCAAATAAAATTGGAACGGATCGAATATGTCGATATACAATAAAACTAAAATTCCCTAATGCGTTAGAACAGGGTAAAAATAATTCCTCAGTTTTTTTTCAATTCAAGAATGCAGACGCCGATTTAACTTCATTATTTTACGATATTCATTGACTAACATGTAAAAAAATATTTTTGTGTATAGTTTCTGTTCCTTTCAAGAAGAATTAGGATCCTGCGTTTCGAAATTATTGGTATACATTATCCATAAAACTAATTAAGTTGAAATTTTAAGTTTAGTCTATCGCGGTAAGGAAAATAGGTGAGAGAATTGAGAGGACGCATTAAAAGTGCTTATGAAACTATTCGTGTGCAAACAGCTAAAATAAATAATGCATGTTATCAGTGAAAACCTCTCCGTACATGTGTAAAATGATTGGATTGTAGGATTTGTTGTAGGGCTGTTTTCCGTTGAATCAAATTTTATTTTTTTTTTATCTGAATTATCATCTCGAAATTGCATCTGAAGAACCAAAATTAGAAAAAATAAGAAACAGAATATATCAAATACTAACTGGCCCGGGTAACGTTGTTTTGCCATTAATCTACATTAATTGTAGAAAATAATTTTCTACTTTTCTGGTTGGATGTTCTGAGTCTGTCGACTACGAATCTGCGCCCTTCTCTTTGTTTAAATTTTCTTCGTTGATTCCATTCATTTCTTACCTCTTGCGATTGTGTTGCACTTAACTGCACCATGTTAATATACGAGTATAATTATAACACGTACAGCTTCATTATCCTGTTGGGTTTGTTCGCCTGATCTTTGTGCTCTCTTTTTTCGCAAGACTCTAAAATGGTTTGTTCTCCTACTCAAATTTCAAAATTTGTAAACATAATATTCTTTTTATCCACTTCAACTGAGATTAACTCACAGCTCAGTTCAAAATTCGAATTATCTATTATTTAAAAATTTAATTAATATCTACATGTATAGGGCATGATGGTCCTTCAGTAGGGTCCCAAAAATCATCGCTTGGAAGGCTGAACTTGGTTTAGAGCACCCTCTTGGCCAATGAGCAAAGTACTTGTATCATTGTATAAGGATATACAATGCTTGTATCACAATATTAAAGGTATTTTGTTGGAATTTTGTACAAACGGTGATAAAGGGTTTTTAAACTGAGGATTTTCATATTATCTTGGTTTCATACGTAGAATACTTGGTTCAAAAGAATCATTTGAAAGATTTTTTTGCTTATTTCTTCTCGGAACATAAGTTTTTACATTCAATTGTTGGCCATTCTTTTATCGACAGAATCTAACTAGGAGATAGGAAACCTGAGTTTATTTTCCAAAGATTTTCATATTGTTATCGACACATGGTGAAGTATATATGGAGTAGGTAGAAGGTTGCGTAGGAACAATCTGTACCTACTTATACTTCAATTTGAGCAACAACATACGAAATCAATCAGAAAATGATTCTTACCATGAATGAGATACAACTCAGAAAATAATTATCTTATCTCCATACCGACCCTTAAGACATGTTACTCCTTTATGGGACTTATGTACTTGGAAAGTCGCATCTATTCCTGTTATTCATGACTTGATTGACTTGAATATTCATAGTTTCTAAACATCTTTCGTAACTGGTTATATCGTGAATTAACGTAAGTTAAAGAGCAAGGTTCATATTAATAAACTATTGCGAAGTGGGCCGTTGAATGAAATGCAATTACATTAAACTACAACATATGACGTTACACCGAATACCTATCGCAAATAATGAATTCTGAAAGAAGACGTATATTATCTAGTTTTCAATTTACCAACATATGTTGGCGTAGTATCAAAGAAAATCAATTTATAGCTGGAATTTAGATAGATGTAGGTACCGTGATTGATTAATATCTGCCATACCTCCTAAATCGAGAATTCTTCGAAGTTGGCCAGGATGATGTATTAATGTGTCGATAGACTCAACTATATTGAAGGAATTTTGAAATATGTTTATATATACCCTATACATGTCGCCAATCATTTTTTTTCGCAATATACCGTTATTCACTTCATCGCCATGAGATCCGCGTCTGAGTGACCACCCAGTATATCAACAAATTATTATAGTCTTTCTCACTTTCAGTGACTTTTAAAGAAAATTTATTATTTATTTTCGACCTTCACAAGGTGACTAAGTCCTGTTCAGGTGAATAAATGCAATTTTTCGAAAAATTCATAAAAAAATAATTGTGGATGTGACAACTTTAAGCGATACCACAAATTGAAGCATAATTTAGCTTCTTTCTAAAAAGTGAATCAATTATTCGTAATTCGAAATACAAAGTGTTTGTTTCACCCTGAACACTTTAAATGAAGATTAATGAGTCCGGCCCTGGAATGATGAAATAGTTGATATATTTCTGACTCGACCTTATCATGTGCCAATAAACCCCCAAGTTTCAATAATATCCGTCAATAACTTTGGATTTCATGAAGGTCTAAGTATTTCCATGAAGTTTGAAAAACACTCTGTAGTTTTCTAGGGAAACCCAGAAATTAATTTTAAATAGTCAATTAGTAGTCAGCTAGTGCAACTCTATCTCTGGTAAGAGTATGTACAGTTATTCCCCGGACACCCTGTATGTAAATACACTTGTTTGAATGAAAGTGAATGAACTGTATGAAATATAACCATTATTTACGAAAAGAATAATAGGGGTTTTCGCTCCAATGTAGGAAATTTCAAGAAAAATCCACTAAATTGAAATCACTGAATGAATCCGATTCAACGACGAGATGAAGAAGCCTCGTGTTTCGCCCTTACCAAGTGTCGAAGCCGTTACTCACGGTCAATTCCAAGTCACGATCTCTTCCTTCTGGCGAGAGAATTCATGTCGAACCCGAGGTATGTATTTAAATGAGATAAAACGAAAAAAATGGAAACACCTCACGTCTCACCGTAACCGCCACTTAGGCTACAGATAATGTCTTATTTATAAGAGCGGCCATCTTGGGAAATATATAACAGGCTAGCATCGCTATTTATTGCCTATTCTGCTTTGTCCACATCCTGCGAGCGCCATAATGCCTTTTATGTTTCAGATCTCGACGAATCTTGAATAGATTTCGTAGCTGGAAATCCTATAGTATGTTAATGGGTTTTCGGTTGTACTGCTAGTTAGATTCCGTCCATAAACAGTAGACAACAATTTGAATGTTCTGGAGGAAGAAGCGAAATTTCCCACTTTTTCAAATTTGAATCCGTCTTTAATTCGTCATCCATCGTATTCATTGGAGGTGTAGATAGTAAAAATGATTTTTCATGCCTGCCCCTCTTCATTAAAAAGACTACATTCTCATATTTTTCAACCTTCAAAATAGGGCCATCGTCAGGTATATGTTGATATTAATCAAATTAATTCGAATAATTTCGATAAATTTCCACAAATGCCTGAAAATGACACTATTTTCGAGAGGGTTGAAGCATAATGTAGCTTTATTAATAAATAAATTTTGGAGCAGACATCAAAATTTCATTTTCCGTGGATCTTAAAATAAAAGGTGATTTTAAGGTGTATGAAATTGATTATTATTGAGCTATTTTAATGCTCAATTCCTGCTATTTTAATGTACAATCCTCATGGCAACCTTACACAAAGTATTCAGAAGCACTACGCGAAATGTCAAAACTCTACTGGAATATAGATACATAAAAATTTTATTATGTCTAATATGAGTCTCGTGCGAAATGAGAATGTATTTCAATCAAGAATTCATACACAATTCATATTGAGATCGTCGGAAAAATCTTGTAATCAACTTGGTTATTAATCGAGCGACTAATGGTCTCGAAAATATCTTGACCATAATGTATAGACACAGTACCAGCACCCGAAAAGTGAACGACTCTACAAAGCATTATATATTTGATTGAATCAGGCTTTGACATAATAGCTCTATTCAGTGGATTTGGATTACTTTTTCATGAATGTGTGAAAAACTTCACAGGTTCATTATTGAAGGGTCGCAACTGATAAAAAGTTGAGCTCCAATACTTTGCTGAATTTCCTTAAAATTTCGAGGCATGTTATTATTATATTTCAAAGTTTTCCGCGACTGTACATTTGCGCAAAAGCTCATGTCCTAACTTCAGATATTCCCTCATACGTTTTTTCAAATCATCATCCGGTTCAATTTCGAAGAATTCTCGGTTTTGGAGGTATGGCAAATATAAATCTATCATGATACATCTACCTTAATTCCAGCGATAAATTCAATTTTCTTTGATACTACGCCAACATATGTTGGTAAATTGAAACTAGATAATATATGTCTTCCATATGAATTCATTATTTGAGATAGGTATTCGGTGGAACGTCATATATTTTAGTTTAATGTAATTGCATTTCATTCAACGACCCAATTCGCAATAGTTTATTATTATGAACCTTGCTCTATAACTTACGTTAATTCACGTGAAAACCAGTTACGAAAGCTGTTTGGAAACTATGAATATTCAAGTCATGAATAACAGGAATAGATGCCACTTTCCAACTAAATCCCATAAAGGAGTAACATGTCTTTAAGATAGGTATGGAGATAAGATAATTATTCTCGAGGTTGTAACGTGTTCGGGGTGAAAAATCATTTTCTGACTGGTTTTGTATGTTGTTGCTTCAATTGAAGTATATGTACAGGGTGGCCATTGCGATCATCTTCTTCAGAGAAACTGATGAATCCGTCAACCGCATAAGCCAAAAATTGACATTTCGGTAATTTTAACTCTGGTCGTTGCCTGCGTTCCTGTTTTTGCTATACACTTGAAACAAAAACACTTTCTGATAGGAAACCAATGGCTTCATCTAATTTTTGGACAACCCCCCAAAATTTTTGCTGTCTCTTCCTGAAGTATGGTCCTTTATTTTTCTTCAATTTTCTTTATTTTACATTAAGAATTCCGAAGGCGTCTTAGAGAGGGTTATCGGTTGGATTCAATAACGAAGAAATACTTCATTATTCAAATAGTCGGTAAGGTTTATTTTTGTTAGAATGGCGAGACAGGTTTCATACTGAGCCCTGGTATCATACGTAAAATAGTATGATACCCCGTCTTGCACTAACCTCAACGAAAATTTTGGGCTCCAACTGACCCCTAACGAATGTTTCCTTAGTAAATATAAAAAATTAAATAATGTAAATCGGTTTAAAATACTACTAACTACCTACCTGCCAACCCCCGATGTGTGACAGTGACATCCGTAACATCGTCTGCGTAGGAAGTACTAAATTATGGCGCCTACCGACCCTCTAAGTTAGAAAAGTGATCAAATACTAACTTGAAGTCTTAGTAACACTCAGTTAAAAAAAAACATCGAAATCATTTCAGTAGCTATGGCGTCATGCGCTTCTTGACACGATCACGCTAGATTTTCGCGGGAATGAGGTATTTTCCCGACGTAACAACTAGCCTGTGTCCGGCCTAGGATCCTATCTTCATATTAACAAAGTCTCATAAAAATCCGTTCAGACGTTAAGGTGTGAATGAGGTAAACTTTAAAAAAAAACGATTAAAAATCACTAACTTAATTAGTTTTTGCCTACTGCCTACGCCTTAAGTACGATAGCATGAATATTAATAGCCCATATCCTTTTCTAGGTTACTATCTATCACCTAACTAAATTTAATCAAAATCCGTCCAGCCGTTTAGGCATGATAGAGCAAAACTCCCAGCAAAAACCATACAAAAATCACTAACTCAATTCAGTTCTCTGCCTACTTCCTACCCCCTAAGTACGATGACGTGATCATTTAGATCTTATATCCGTTTTTAGGTAACCTTCTATTACCTTACTAAATTTCATCAAAATTTGTTCAGCCGTTTAGACGTGAAAGAGCAAAAGTCCAACACTGGCGCAGCCAGGGGGGGGGCTTTGGGGCTGCAGCCCCCCCCCAAAGATTAATTTCTTCGTTTTTTCTTTCTTCTTTATTTTTTTGCAACTTTCGTTATTCACTGTAACATCAAAATTCTTCAGTTCAGCCCCCCCCCCCCAAAATAAAATCCTGGCTGCTCCACTGAGTCCCAACAAAACGACTAAAAATCAACTCAATTTAGTTATCTGCCTACTGCCTACCCCCTAAGAACGATGGCGTGATTATTTATAGCCTATGACCATTTCTAGGTATCATCTAGGTATTACCATACCAAATTTCATCAAAATCCATTCAGCCGTTTAGGGGTGAAAGAGTAACAGACAGATAGAGTTACTTTCGCATTTATAATATTAGTATGGATGGTTCCAGTAGAGTTTTGATATTTCTCATAGTGCTTCTCGAAATTTTGTGAACGGTTGCTATGAGGATTGCACATTGAAATAGCATAAATTAAGCATTAAAATGGGTCATTAATGATCAATTTCGTACACATTGAAATGACCTTTTATTTCGAGATCGACGGAGAAAATTCATTGAAGCCTATCCTCCAAAACTACTCTCAATATTTGATCGTGAATAGAACCCCCTTAAACAAAGCCTGGATGATGAAATTTTGCACCAATATTCATTTTCACTGTTTGTTTTCACTTGAAATGAATTGTTTTCATCGACATACTTCACCATAATCCACTTTTCAAGGTTTGACACCTTGTTGTTCAGCAAAATATTCTGTTGTTGTCACTTCTTTCAGTCGCGTCCTACTCACGCAGTATACGGTTTTGTTCTATCAGATTCTTTTCCTTCCGCTTGATTTATACTTTATGGCGACTGAACCCAATCCGACCACACATACATATCCGTATAAGTGAACAATAATGACACAATTTATCATGGTATATCAACTTTCTCTTCGTAGTGGTGCTTTCATGGCATTATCACTTGGTTGAGCTCGACTCTAATAATATCCAAAATCGCCCACAAGCTAGATGACAGCATGTACTAGAGTGGCAACGGTATCGAGTTATTGATATCTTGCTCAAGGTAAGTTATGACTTGCGGAGGAAATATACAAGGTGTTTTTTAGTGAGTGGATATACGTTGACCTGAAGCTGAATATAAAGAACGAGCAACTGAGCATTAAAATGAACTGGGAGTTAGGCAAGAAATAATAAATATAATAAATAAAATAAGGTCTTTTTAATCTGGGTTCCGGCCATTCGGGAATCAAAGAGGCCAATACACTTGCCAAAAAGGGCGCACGAATATCACTCATTGTCCCAGAACCCTTCTGTGGTATGGGTAAATGTACCTATAAAAAGGAGTTTCTGGAGAAGGAGAAAGCCGGGAGGGAAAAACTCTGGTGGAATCTCCCAGGGATGGATCATCCCACTAAGTTCCTTTGGAACTTTGAAACAGCAAGATCCAAAAGATATCTGGATCGTGGTAAGAAACAATTACACCTCCTCACTGGCTTTCTTACAGGACACTGTCGTCTCAGGAGGCACCTGTTGAGGATGGGGTTGTCGGACAATGACGAGTGTAGGTTCTGTGGGGAGGAGGAAGAAATCCCCATTTTTCCTAGTCACGGAATGCTTTGGCATTGCGAGCCTAAAGAGAGAATGCCTTGGGCTGGGCGGGAAACTTGTAGGGGTGAGGAACTAGCCTCGTTGAAGCCTTCACAGATATTGGATTTTATCAGATCTCGGAAACTGGAAGGCGAGCTGTGAGGGTATGGTCCGAACAGCTCTGTAAGGGGGCACAATAGACCTTAAGGTCTCAGTGAACTGTAACCCCTTTTTAAACTGAACTGAAACTAACTAAACTGAGCATTTCCTACTGGGAAAGTAGAGTTCCTCTGTTTAGGTCAATAAACCCCGGTATATTGACCTAAACAGAGGAACTCTACTTTAATCTCCAAAATTCTGGGAAGTGAGCCTGTATTTTACAAACAGAGATACTGGCTGTCTACTATGCGCTCAAAAGTGTCTTAAAATGAATCTCAAATGGACGCATGTCTATCACCACGAACAGTCAGGCTACGCTGAAATCTTTGGTATAACACTGCCAGGGTTCTTAATACCACGAAGCAACTTACAAGGAGCAATTAAGTGACTTTCTCAAGGCTCGTATTTTTTCGGAAAGAATCACAAAGGATTCGAAACGATGGCGATGTATCAATAGGATAGAGAACAAATAAAGAAAACTTGTCCAAATTCCCGCTATCATCATATCACAATAATCAGAATCCTTTTCGGAATTATGGCAGGCCACTGCCGGCTGAAAATGCATTTGCACAACAAAATCCGCCTGGTGGAGGATGATGTGTGTAAACTATGTCTTGAGGATATTAATATATGCACATCATCTCTGATTGCCCAGTAGTGGATTGTATCAGTTAAGTTTTCTACGTAAACGTAAGTAAGCCTCATTGCATTCATTTATGACTATGACTTTATTATAGACAAATCATTCAAAAGTTCATTTTAACAAATGGCTATATTCTCAAAGAATACCTGTCAACGCCATCACTGTATACTGTTATGAAATCGTGTATTTCTTTCTTGATTTAATTGTAATTTCAATTGGTTATGAAATTACACGATCCAAACAAACTCTTGAGCTAATTTGTATTGATTTATTAGACTCTTTTCAGGGTGGATTCTGGTGAAGCAATTTCGTGACTTTTCTCAAATTTATTTATTTCTGACTGACAATACATTTTCCATAGTAACACATCTAAATTTTTTTTTATCCTGCCTACTTATAAACTATTAAAATTA
This sequence comes from Propylea japonica, assembly GCA_013421045.1. NCBI lineage: Eukaryota > Metazoa > Arthropoda > Insecta > Coleoptera > Coccinellidae > Propylea > Propylea japonica. The sequence continues at coordinate 72,845,842 of CM024241.1, forward strand.
TAAATTCATAACAATTTCCATAACAAATTCCCCAAAATAATAATATTTATTCATTGAATGACTTAATGAAAACGAATAAATATTATTGATTTTCGAACTAAATAAATTTTGATATGTGATAAATTTCAAATTACGTTAACTTAAAAAACTCTTGATACCTGACTGATACTATTTCTTTCAGCCGGTGATAGCATGTTCCTTTTAATTCATAAGATTTTCCATTGAACAACTCATTTTTAAGCACTTTCTGTTGGTTAGATCCCCAAGAATATTTCAAAATTTTCATTTTAAATGTTTCAATGTCATATAATTTTGTTTCCTTCTTAGATAGCCATAATACTGCTTCATCTGCCAATTGTGATTTTATGTACTCCATAAATGAATTGAAAAATGTGAAATATTTAGCTTTATTTTCTAAATATGATGATGAAAGAACTGGGTGTTGTCTTTTTATTATTCCATTGAAAATTAGCTTATTCTCCCCTAAATGAATTGCTCCATATGTATTAGTCGTTTCATTTTTCATTAGTCTATCTAATTTTTCATTTGTTTTTCTATTATATCTCCTTGTAGTGCAACAATTTTGTTACCTTCATTTTTATTATGTGTATCTCATCATGAATTTCTTTTCTGATTCTCATTTCTATTACTTCCAATTCCTCACAGTTTGTTTGTTTATTTATTTCAATTATCTGCTCTAATTTATCCTCTGTTTGATTGATTCTTGTTGTGAAATTCTGATTAATTAGTATCAATTTTTCATTCATTTCTTTTTCCATTTTATTTTCGATCATTGTCATTCTGTCATTCAATTCCTTTGTAGTGTTATCAATTTTCTTTTCCAATCTTTCAATTATTCTTTTTTCATTTCATTTGTTTTCTGTTCCATTTCTTTTTTATTCTGTTCCATTTTCAAATTCATTTCTTTTATATTCTCTTCCATTTTCAAATCCATTTTTTTCATATTCTCTTCCATTTTCAATCCATTTTTTTCATATTCTCTTCCATTTTCAAATCCATTTTTTTTATATTCTCATTAGTTTTTCTTATTTCTGCTAATAAATGTTGAATTTATCGCTTTCTTCATCTCCTTTTTCCCCAATCATGGTTTTGCTCCTAGTTTCCATTTCTTACCGTATATGAAATTTATTTGTAAATTGAATCTTAGTCCAACGTTATGGAAATTGATATGAATTTATAATTTTAATAGTTTGTAAGTAGGCAGGATAAAAAAAAATTAAGATGTGTTTCTATGGAAAATGTATTGTCAGTCAGAAATAAATAAAATAGAGAAAAGTCACAAAAATTTTCTTTCTAGAATCCACCCTGAAAAGAGTTGTAATAATTCATCACAAATTAGCTAAAAAGATTGTATGGGTCGTGTATTTTCTCATTGAATTGAAATTACAAAATAAATAAAACAGAAATACACGATTCCATATCAATACATACTGTAGGCGTTATTTAAATTTTCTCCTTGAAACAATGACTTCGAGAGTTGTCTTGGTGGCGTGGCGCCATCTTCAGGATGTGAAAGGAGAAATATATTTTTTGGTGGGTAACAAAACGGAAACTGTTTTAATGAAAAAAGTTGAAATGAGTGTGGCATTCAATCTCAATGCTGCTAAAATATAATGTTTTCCTTAAATTAGGCTCGTAAGGCAACGGGCAAATCAAAAATTTGATCATTTCATATCACATCAGCGATTAGTTACAATACATATGCCCCAATGTAAATATATTTTTGGCGGATGCGCTAGATGAACATACTACCTGTTACCTGTAAAAACTGCATATTGGATGAACAAAATTGAAAATATTATATTCCAAAATAATCATTTTATTTACATAATTTAATAAAATCATAAATAAATCAAATATATATTACAATCTGGACCTCTCATTCCATTCTGCATTAATTTTAACTTAAATTTTCTCAGGTTATCAACGCTATCACAACAAATTAAATCTTTCTAGGTACTTAATTAGGTGCCACCATTTCGAACTTCCATATCTTATTGGGATGGATTTCTGCTACATACAAACTTGAACCATTTGGACAAACAGCTATGGCATGCGGAAGTCCGAAACCCTAAAATGAAAATAAAATCTCAATTCACAAATATGTTTCATGTAGTCAAAAAACACACAACAACTGTAGTATCCACCATTTTTTGAAATTTTTTTGTTTAGTCAATCAATTATTTAGGTGTGATGATATTCGAATATCGAATATTGGTAGATGTTCAACCTATTGTATTCCACATAGTTTCATCTAAGTGAAACTCAAAATGTAAATAAATGGCCATTCTCAGAAATGTTTCATGCTGTCAAAGGCAACAAGCAACTGGCGCATTCACCATTTTATAAAATGTCTTTTTGGTCCATTGGTTTAATAATATTTGGATCGAAATATTGGTGGATTTCCAATATGATATTCTGAAATTTTACCTCTGGTGGTGACCATCTATCAATAATTTCCTCTGTTTGCGGATCAATTGTGAGTCCTTCGATATTGATAAGGGATGACGTTGGTCCATTCACAGCATATATCAAATTACCTAATGAAAATAATGTTTAAAAAAAGCCAGGTATATATTTATCAGTGTCAAAAAGTCAAAAAGATCGTAACGCGACACATTCTCAGATTCTGAAGAAAATTCTGAACATGTGCAATAACGAGAACGAACTCGAATCTAAACACATGAGATTTTGAAAAGAAATTATAGAATTTCGATAGTCAAAAACAGCGACGCCAGCTCTTGAAAACAGTGGGGGCCATAATGAATGATTTTGTAAAAATTTTTCCAATAGGCCAAACTTCAGGTTGGGTCAGCAAAAATTTAGGGGGGGATGGCCCCTCTGGCCCCTTTTTAGCGTCGCCACTGCTGAACAATCACTGTAACAAATGTCTCCGAACTAAGATGGAACGGATTTCTCATTTCACCATCGCCTCCGTGGCGCAATTGGCTAGCGCGTTCGGCTGTTAACCGAAAGGTTGGTGGTTCGAGCCCACCCGGGGGCGTGAATTTTTTAATATAAGGAATCAAATTTTTTCATATTATTCTATGGAAATATCATAAGATTACCTTTAGCTGATACGTCATATACTTTTCCCATGTCAGGTTTCTGTATTATCAGTGGCGGATCCTTTTTGCCTTGCAAATTATAGAGACCCGCTCTTGGACATACAACTCTCATATTTTCCCTATCAGCTATGCATATCCTGTCAAGGGACTCCAATAGTGTTATTCCGTGAGGTATTTGCAAGGGCAAAAATTCTGAAATAAAAGTTTTCATCAGTACATTTTCTAAACATTTTTTGCAATCAACTGAATAATCTCTAAAAGTTCTTGAATATTCTCCTCATTTTATAAATCTTTAGCAGCTAAATATTCATGAAAACCATTAAAGCACACATTAAGAGATGTATGAAGGACAGGAATTTCAGATTATGGCATTTGACAACTTTCCTACATTGTGGATATGGGCTATTTGTTGCGGTGACATACTAGGGTCTAGGGATGCATTGCATATAGTCCGTTCACGAAAGGTTGAGCGCATTGTAGGCGTTTTCTTTATTTATCTGAAGTTGGCAGTATTTACTGTCATAAAGAAAATAAAGTCAACGTTGCCGAATGTACTCGGCCTCGTCCGACGAGCTTGCGAGTTATCAGAGAACTCTATGCAATATTGACAACATTGCGTATCAATCTGATAAGAAAAATGGCCAACCGACGGCTCAAACTTTCGTGAACGGAGTATATACAGAGTGTTCTGACTTGTTTCCGACAAACTGAAATGGGTGATAGATCACATCATTTTAAGCAAAAAAGTTCCTATAATCATGGATCCGGAAATGCTTCGTTTCGAGATACAGGGTGTTAAAGTTGAAAAAATAATTCGCGTTTTCTTTAATATCTTTCGAGTGATTCCAAATAATTGCTTGAAAGTTGATACAAAGGGTTTTTTGAGGTGAGAAATTCAAATTTGTGACCGATTCGGTTGTATTTTCTAGAGGGCGCCACTGGCAATCATTTTCCCCCCTTTAAAACCGTTGCATTTTTTTGTACTACCCGTACGTCATTTGGACTAGAAAAATCATTCAGAACACTTGAAAACAACAATTACATAGCATACCACTTCTACTTATTAGTGGGCAATAGAAAATCCGCATGCATTTCGCCTTAGAAATATTCAGAATGAATTTGAATTACTTGAATATTTGAATGGGGATAATCTTCGGAGAAGTTTTGGGACCCTTTGGCGTTATATGCATTTTTTTCTGAAACGAATACTCCTAGCAACTTCGATGGCGTATACCTTTTTTGAGTAAGAAGATGAGAGAATCGAAGTAAAAAACGTGTACAGGGAAGCACAAAGAAGTTTCAACGGTTTACATGGGTTGAAATGGTTGCCGGTGGCGCCCTCTAGAAAATCCAACTAAATCGATCACAAATTTGAATTTATCGTCTCAAAAACTGTATACGAATTTTCATGAAAGGATTTCGAAGTAGTCAAAGAAACCATATTAAAGAAAACGCGAATTATTTTTTTCACTTTAACACCCTGTATCTCGGAAACGAAGTATTTCCGGACCCATGTTCAAAGGAACTTTTTGCATAAAATGATGTGATCTATCACACATTTCAGTTTGTCGGAAACAAATCAGAACACCCTGTATATTATATCCTTAGACAAAGGTCTAAGGTTATATCTTACCATCTCTGCTTGGTATCACCTTCAACAACTTCCCTAGAGCATTGTACTTCAGAACTCTGCTGTTACAGTATCCATCTGCTAGGAAAATTTCCCCTGTACTGGCAATAGCAAAAGAAGTGGGCATACATAAGTGGTTCTCATCTGGACCTGGTTCAAATTTTTCCCCAAATACCAATGTTGGTTCCAATTCCCCAGGCTTGAACTGAAAATGCAACTCTATGAGATAATTCTTTACGTCACTCAGTTACATTAGTAGATCTATGGTATGCATCATGATCAGTTGTTTTTACTCCTCTATCTTATATGATGGACCATTTTTTAAGAGAACATTTCCGATATCGATCAACTAAATGATTGACAAATATTGACAACATTTACCAGATATCATCTTGAAAACTGCCTGAACATAAAAACTTAATGTTGCACTTGATGAGGGAAAAATAATCCAATCGATATCGTCTGTAGAACTAGTCCATTTTGCCAATTTTGTTTTGAAAATATCGTCTTTCATATTGCTGAATAACTGATACATTCAAATTCTGCATCGAAATCTTTTTTTGTCGTTTTTCTCTAAGTTGAAGTGAATTCATGCAGTAAATTTTATAACAAAGACCACCATACCTTGAACCCCTGGTGCATTGCTACATCTGTAATCCATAAATTGTCATGCTTATCTATGGTGATACCATGGGGCATGTAGAATAAGTCGCTTCCCCATTGTCCCAAGACTTTTCCAGTTTTTGGATCCAAGGTAAGAACAGTTGCTTGCTTTATTGGACCTTTGCTTATATGTTGAAAGTGGGACGAAGAGTTGAAAGTGCTGTAACAATTGTGAGATTATTCACTTATGTCTTCACTAATGTATTTGTTGATTCTAGTTTCGCTAATTTTAATTTTTAATATTCCTTTTATTTATTTTATCCCATTTTGACGTTTAAAGATGACAATATTCAACCCATGGTAACAAGGGTAAGTTGACGTTTATCCACTGAGTGAATAAATTTTTTTTAATTCACTAGTGGGATAAAATGTTCACCACTTACTTTCTACGTATCCCCTGGAATGTTGCTTCGAAAAGGCGGTGACTTGGTGAATCTGCCGATGTCTATTTTTTCTTTCAGAGCCAACATTTTCTTAAGTTGTGAATAGTAGCACCATAAAGACGACGATTTAACTTTCTTGGATTGTTCGGAATTATACGCCAAAATTATTTTTTCATTGACACCTTCGGCTTTTTTATTATTTCTCCAGGAACAAAATGCCGTATATTGTATATTGCTTTTCGTACAATATTTTCGATATTAATGAAATTACTGCTTCTGCTGCCTCATTTGCTTCTTGTATAATGCACTCAGGAACTACAACCTCGTCGTCACCGCTCAACATTTTTTCGGAACAAAAATTCTTTGACTGTTCTATAATTTTCATTGACACTTGCAAACAATTAATTACATAGTGCCCTAGCAACCATCGTTCGAAGGAAATCTCGTTATGAATTTGAATTATACCTAATATTTTCTCTAAAAAGTATTCATTATTTGAATTTTCATCAAAATGGGATAAAATTTTGTATACGACACGTGAGTTAAAAATGTTTATTCACTCGAAGAAATTAACCTATCTTCTCATGAATAAACATTCATTTAACTCACTTGTTGTATAAAAACTATTTTTGTTAATTTTTATTAATCTTTACTAGAAAGAACTCGCTGAGGTTTTGCCACTGTTTCTCCTTACTTCTACATTCTTTCAAAATCAAGGTGTATATTTACTTCAAGCATTTTTTCCTGCAGAATAGAGGATTTTCTAATGTTTATGGATTATAAAATGAATGGAATATGAATGTGTATTTTACAACTCACATTACATCGATGAAATAAAAAATAATCTTCCGAGAAATAAACTCACAGTAGGTAAAGCATGAAGGTCCTGATTATTTTTAGCATATTAATTTCAGCCGATAGTTGATTATTTCCATACATATTGCTGAAGTCCTAACATTGAAGTGAGCCTATTTTTAAGTAAAATCATTCATTATGTTTGTGTTCGTTATACATCAAAATAAATGATTCGATATTTGAGTAATTGAAAAAATTCCAATCTTATCTTCATATTCAAGGAAAAATATCAGCCTGTGTAACGGCATTTATAATTACTCGTGGAAAGTAGTTTTTGTAATTTTTGTAATGAAGCTCATTTACGTTAGTATATACCTGTGATAATAGGATCTTATCTTCAGCAAATATTTCCTGACGTCAAATGTCTCAGCGTTTCGAATTAACACGATAAAATAAGTGAGCATTATTTACATCACAATAAATGAATTATGTGGGACAAGTCAGGTTCAAATATCAATTGAAACAATTTGGTTCATTAAAGAAGTGCTAGAAGAGCGATGAACCCTAATGAAAATCAATAATCAATCAAGCAATCAAGTCCATTGCACCCAAATAAAAACAGAGATTTTTTTATGGATATTTTATAATATAATTAAAACAATGGGGTTTCCTTTGGACGATGCTCGAAAAATATGCCATCAAGAAATAAAAGGATTTTTATAAAAATAATGCAAAGATATAATGTTAATGTTGCACTTTGTATATATTGGAAAATGAGCTGTTTTATGGATTCTACCCTTGTAATGAATTTTTTCGAATCATCCTGAACTGTTTCGAAAATGTCTACGGATTTCGATTATCAATATTTTCTTGAATTTCTAATGCGGTATGCGGTATAAATATATTCTTAGATAGCGTTTCACAAAATTTGTCGTTATAGAAATGAGATAATAATCAAACAAATATCAAATCAAAGAATAAGCGAAATATTCATGGTAGGCTTCTTTTCCATCGAAACAAGTTTTCTACTTTACTTTAATCTGGATTGGCTGAATATTTCGAAAGTGCATGAGAGAAAATGAAACAAAGATTAAAACAAGAAGTAGAAACAAGTTATAAACAATAAACATATCAATCTGTGCGCCACAAACTACAGTTATATTTGATCTTTGTTTCTTGGAATATGATGATTTCTCAGAACCTTAGATTTGCAAAGAAATCTACAGATCCATAATTTGGGTAAGGTCCCGAAAAATTAAATACAGTGGTATTTCACTTGATCAACTCAAACTTCGGAACAATACTTAATGATAAACTTGTGACAACTCATGTTGAAATGATTAGGACCAACTGTTATTAATGTTTTTATCTTTATTTTCTATGAGGTCTATAGATATTCTAGTTTTTTGCTTACTATTGGTCAAATACTCTATCAGCTCTATGGAAGATCACAGGCTGCAATGCAGAATTAACTGCTACTCCTGATACTTGACCAAGCTGCAATTCTTCCTGAGGCCATCCCTTCACTGCTCTAGGAACATCTGGTCGATCATCTACCACCCTCACCTGAAATCGAAAATAGGAATCAACAATTTTTCCCTAACTATCTTTTTCCGCAAAAACTACCCACAGAAAATGCCTGCACATTTTGTACAATAAAATTATCAACACGTTGAGTGTACTGATTGATTGAAATCAAATCAATCTCAAGTAATTCTATAGAATGATTTCTATTTCCAGCTTATTTGCATTGACATAGAAAACAACACAAAAGATTAAATGAAGTGAAATTATAAAAAAACTTTTTTCATTTTATTTTCAAGCAATGTACATTATAGATGATATATGGGTAATATGGGTCCCCAAAAGTCTGTTGATCCATTCAAAACAGTTCTCTGCTTTATTTTTGTTGTAATGGTTACACTCAACGTAATCTATTCAAGTTTTACGAATTTTAGAATATTTAGGATATCCTGAAACTAAAGAAAAGATATTCTCGAGACAAAAATCGAAAATTTCTGCTTTAGATTTTTTCGTAATTTATTGTCATCTACATTGACTAGTGGATTCCAACGAAGCCCAAAATGCATTCAATCAAAAATAAGGTTGTTTCAAAAAAACTTGCTTTTCATGAGAAAAACGAAAAAGACAAAAAAGTTAATCAAATTCATGAGTTTTTTAACGTTTTGAACGTTGTCCAGGAATTAATATGATTGAGCGATTAATGTTTAGAGGTTCTAATAAGAGTTCTGTCCAGTAAAAATGCCTTGATTGGGTATATCGCCAAAAGAGGTAGCACTGTAAGATTTTGTATATCACAAAACTACTGTCTACCAAATTTATGAATTTCTGTATAACCCAATTGAGAAATATACCGAAAAAGCCATTTTAGGGGCGAATCTAGTAATTAGATGGCTTTGATTCTGAAAGGGGAAGTCAGATCTAGTTGCCATTCATCTTTAAATCAAAAGAATAGCCCTGACGCTTCTGCCCGCTTGTTCGTATTGGGAAAACGATCATTCAAATTGAATATCTCGAGGGCTGTTAGCGCCCATAACATGATACATTCTAAAAGGTACTGGTGGTCGATTTGTCATAGAAATTGAGAGCAGAAAGAATAGAATACCTATCTAAAATCAAAACAATTCGCTACTCCAAATTCCAAACCAATCAAATGATAGATACGAAAGTTTGAAAAAATAAGAAGAAAGGAATAGGAATAGGAATCTTGGGGGGGGGCTACAGCCCCAAAGCCCTCCCCCTAGCTGCGCCAGTGGTCATCTACATTGACATTCCATAAGAACCCAAAATGCATTCAATAAAAATTAAGGTTGCTTCAAAAAAACTGTCTACCACCAATTCATGGATTTCTGAATCCCAATTGAGAAATAACACGAAAAAGCCATTTTAGAGGCGAAATCTAGCAATAAGATGGCTTTGATTCTGAAAGGGGAAGTCAGATCTAGTTGCTATTATTGCTATTCATCATTTAAATTAAAAGAAAAGCCCTGACACTTTTGCCCGCTTGTTCGTATTGGGAAAACGATCATTCAAATTTGAATATCCTGAGGGTTGTTAGTGGCCATAAACATGATACATTCTAAAAGGTACAACTTCAAAAATTGAAATTTGCAATGTAGATATTAGATTTGAACAGAAAATATTACTGGTGGTTGGTTTGTCATAGAAATTGTGACCAGAAAGAACCTATCTAGAATCAAAACAATTCGCTTAATTTACAAATAATCATTCAAATTGAACCATTCCAAACCAATCAGGTGAAATTATGGATACACCAAGCTCATCTCTTTCTCTTGTCATTTTCAAACTAACAGGCGGAAACTCCTCGATGATAACTTCACTTTTCTTGCAGATATACCATTAATTTCATGGATTATAAATCAAGGAAGATATTCCGTACATTTCTGCTCATCTCAAACTGAAAACAACTTTCATTTCGATACCATTCGCTCGACCGATTGTTAAGCATAAATTAAAACAATTATAACACTGATCTAGAAATAGGAAATATTCTTAGCGGTAAATACATTTTATTTCCTCCGTCTGGCTATTTTAACTTTCGATTCAACGAGTACCAAGCTGATGCTATAGGAAATATTGTACGTACCTCCTCTTTGTTCGAACTGGTGAGGAAAATTATTATGATAACTATGAAAGATATAACTATAGCTGCCAAAACGTAAGGTTGTTTCACTTCCATTTCTCATCTCACTGATTTTGTTATTTGACAAACTGAAGCCCAAACAAAACTACCGCATGATGGAGGAGCACAAACCAAAACGGTTCGAACTACACTTTCCTGTGAACTTGAAATAAAAAACGGTAACCGGATGAGAAGTGAGAAGATAAAGGTGAATAGAGACAAGCGGGAATGCCGAACAACTTACAACTGTTATATCTGGTATGATGGAATGGAATGAAAAATTACGTACAATGTTTCTGGGTTTTACTTTTGAAGGACGGCGAAAGAAAATGTTTTTTCAGGTGGATTTATTTCTAGTTTTATTCCCTCGTAAAATGGACTTTAAGTAACCAAAGGTAAGGTTATTGACCACACTAGAAATGGTATCGAAGGTTTTTGATTGCCTGCAGTGGCGTAGATGTTTCGTTCGTCTTGGTACTTTAGTTGATGGTACTCGGCATAAACTGATGATCATTTGTAACATTTGTATGTTATGGGGTTATAGATTACGAATAATGGCAATGGTGGATTCAAATGTATAGTCCGTTCACGAAAGGTTGAGCACATAGTAGGCGTTTCTTATTTATCTGAAGTTGGCAGTATTTACTGTCATAAAGTAAAATTAAGTCAACGTTGCCGAATATACTCGGCCTCGTCCGACGAGCTTGCGAGTTTTCAAAGAACTCTATGCAATATTGACAACATTGCGAATCAATCTGACATGAAAATAAAGAACATAACCTGGAATTTTAATATACACAGTGGAATATGCCAAATTTCCATGGCCAACCGACGGCTCAACCTTTCGTGAACGGAGTATAGATTGTATTGCATCAAATTGCAACAAATTTTGTTAGTGTTATCAAAGTTGCTATTAACTACTACTTCTGACAGTTGATTGCGCACATGTCTAATTTTCATTTATGTTCATTATTCATGAAAGCAGGACTGGGAAATTCGAGACGAATTGCAGTTCCATAGTTGACAAAAGCTTAAATCTGCCCGAAGAATTTTTTGAGGCATAGAGAAGATTTATCTGTCAGAAAGAATGCGCGAGCAAAACAGAATCAAGAAAAACCTATCTGATCTTCAGTTTCAAAGTAAAAAATTGACATGACCTCATTTTATGTGATTTCGATAATGTGTGGAAGTGAAGCGACTTCTGAGATGGTCCAAAAAATGCAAGAATTACCTTGGAGAGGAAAAGCTACATGACCAAATTATTCTAACTTTGCCTCAGAAGAATCCAACATTATCTACTGGTTTGCAAAAGGTGGCCACACCGAAAAACACAAAAAACATTAGAAGGATTTGAAGCGTATAGATAATAGATAGATAGATTTATTTATATTCTCATAAACATATACATTATGTGAAGAGATAACGTCAATAAAAACAAAGGTCACAATCTCAACCTACAAGTAAATGAAGAGCGCTCAGATCAAGATGAGAGGAACTCCTGAATGCTGTAGGATTCTCTTTCTATTAAAAATTTTTTCTAGTTAGATTTGAAGAACTTAGATTAGATAGTGGTCGATCGGCACGTTGATTACCCTTCTGCACTGCGACCAATAAGGTCTTTTGTGCGTTTGAAGAACTTGAAAATTTTATAGTTTGTATAATCTTAGGAATCTTATTGAAAAGGTAATACAGATATACTTTGCATTTTTCTCCGTTAGCGTTAAATTATGTTTTGGATAATGCATAATAAATATAATATACTACAACATGTAAAATTCACCTGTATAAGTGTAGTGATTTGATTTGATCTAAAAAAAAACGAGCAATGACGAAAAAGATAAGTTAATAAGTAGGGTGAAGTGGGGTAATTGATGCGTACTTGGGGCAAATGTGTACTCATTTGAAAAAAAGGAGGATAAACTGAAGCTAGCTGCTATCTAGTGGCACTATTTGTTTTTTTAAATTTTGCTATGTAAGACTTTTTTTACCTTTTACTCCTATGCTTTTTACTTTTTTTCACCTGTAAACTGTGCCAATTAAGAAGGACAGAAGGTGAGCAACAAAAAAAAGTGCATAGCTTCAACTGGAAAATTCGGAAATAAAAAATCATATACAGAATTTTATTGTCCTCAACTGCTCTTTCGTACACATTTGCCCCAACAGCAAAACAACTGAATTGTACAGGATTTCCATGCGGCGTACAGATTTGCCCCAGCTTGTGGGGCAAATGTGAACTTCGGAGACAGTTAAAAAAAATAGCAATACAACCATGAAAAAATTAGTTTTTTAAAATTTTTTGGGTGATTTGTAATCTAGAAAAACGCCGCTAAAAGATGAAATGTAAAAAATAAAATTCTTAATAATCCCCTCCCCACCAGAGGCTGAAGAAGTTGATTTTCGTCAAAACAGGTAAGCAATTACCCCCCTCCACCCTAATATGAATATGTGATTTAATAAAAACAGCTGTTTAAAAGGATATGATACTCACCTCGTATTTATATTATATCCAATAATAAAATAATACTGTTCATTTCTTTTTTTTTTTGTTGGAGATCAATTCAATTTTGTTTTATTTGAAAAACATCTCGATGTTCTTTGGAAAATGAACAACATCGCAAAATTTTCGATAGCATTTGAGTAAAACATGTTTTGAAGCAATTTGGAAGTGAATTCTATAGAAAAATTCTTCTTCAATCAAAACTAATCATGATAAATGAATATAATTATTTCTTAAACCTAATATGCGTCAAAATATGTTAATTGCTCCTTCGTCTTATTCCTTATTCTTCAAAGCTACAACCAGATGAAGTATCTTTGGTTGCATGATCATTATGCGCCAAGAGCCAGAGAAATCAGAAGTATTCAAATCAAACGATAACAGCATATTTATCCAGCACTACACCCATATAGAAATCACGCTGTCAAAATGTCCCTCACCTATGATAATCAGTAAACAATTTCCACTTACCCTTTCATTTCCTGTCAAAGCCAGCAGCTGCTTTACCTCATCATACAGCTCCTGTTCTCCCACGTTGATCCTGGACGACCAGGCCCTGGTACAACACAAAAAACAAGCTAAAACCACCAGGAAATGGAAAAATCTGGACATGGTTCTCGTAAGAGCCGCGAAACTGTGGTTCTGTTATCTTCAACGAATTGCCATTTCAGTTCCACCCGGTTCTGAGAGGAATCAATAGTTTTTACTTCAATCTCGGCTAGATGGCACCTTGGTCACCTGCCACATTCGTTCGGTTTTTCCGGATTTCTGTATGTTTCCCATGGTGACTGATGGAGTTCGTCAATTCGTGGGTTCGAAAGCTTATCTTTAGGTAGAACCTTGACCCAGTTCATTATCATATCATTAAGAATTCACTGTGGGTTTCAATTGGATTCGATAGTTTTGGATTGATCGGTAGTAATGAGGTATAGGAAGAACCTACATTCATCAATTTTCAATGTTTGTACATATAATCTGATTTTTATGCCAAAATGTCCAAAATCGATTCGTTTGGACTTAATGATGGAAAAATTCGTCGCTAAATTGCATTTTGTCTAGAGACCCAATGTTTTCAGACTTTTTACAATGAACAATTATTCTTCCTCGGTGTCTTCCAAACTTTTCCCTTACGAGAATTTCATTTTCAGGTGCAACTTCACGGTTTGTACGGATACCTTGACCCAGTTCATCATCATATCATTAAGAATTCACTGCTGGTTTCAATTAGATTCGATAATTACGATTTTGATATTAATTGATGAGAATCTGATATAGGAAGAAGGAACCTAAATTTATCAATTTTATATGTTTGTGTTAACTCAATTTTACGCCAAAATATCCAAAATCTATTCGTTCGGTATGGACTGAATGATGAAAAATTCGTCGTCAAGTTTCATTATTTCAAGAGTCCCAGTGTTTTCAGACTGAGATTGAAAACATAATCAGTTGAACAATTTCCCTGGATGACTTCCAAACTATTCCCTCACGAGAAGTTGATTTTCCTAATCTTATTATTCTTTGAATTAGATATTTGTTCAACTATTAATTGTCTTATTAATATTTAAAAACGATTCTTCACGCTGCCACATCTGAGCTTGACAGATATCGAAAAAAATTATGAAAGACCTGACGTGAAGTCAGAAGGTTTGGCATGCTTTTGAATATACCCTTAGAGTTTTTGCTTCCATTTCTTTCATTCATGAGTACAAGATATATGTTATCATTATTCCGAAATTGAATTCGATATTTAGAATGAGATACCACTTTTTAAATCTATTGGAGATGATTACCCTTCAGTAGGGTCCTGTAGCGGTCTTAGAAGAACAGGAATTCGAAAAATCAACACTTGGAACGCCAAACCTGGTTTAGAATAACCTCCTGGCCCAAGAGTATGAATGAAGTCTTTTGTATTTGAATATTGAAGGTATTTATTCGAATAGTTAATTATTAGAATATTTTCAATTTTGTAGTAACGGCGAGACAGGGTTTTTTCTACTGAGGTTTTTCCCTGTGCTCTGGTATCATACGCCAAAATAGTGTGTTTCTCCGTTTTGCACCAACCTCAGCTAGAGACTTTTTTGTTTCATGTATAGTATTTTGTTAGCTGTTAATTCAAAAGAATATATATATTATTGAATATAACTTTCTCCTGATTTCTTTGATTTTTTCTCACTTTTTGAAATTGAAGAAGAGCCCTTTGTCTTGAATATCTCATCTCCTGTTTTGAACAACTCCATTCAGGCAATCACACTGTACTTCTTGGATATAGATAGAGTTCTTATGCTGAGGTATTCATCTCTGTTCTTTTGAATCAAACTGTCAATCAAGACTGCTCTACGTGCCGCACACAAGCAAGGAAACCATTGATCTTTTGCGGGAAAAGTCTCCGGACCGTGTTACCTCTCAAAGAGGTGATCACAATTGGCAACCGAGATCTTGTGATTTAACACCTTGCGACTTCTTCCTTTAGGGTCACATGGAAGAGGAGGTTTACGCCAATAGCCCAGAGTCGATTTAAGACCTCAAAGATGGAATTCGTGAGGCTATCGAGGACATAGGGCAGCCACTTTGTAATTTGGTTATGGAAAATTTCATTGAAGGGATATGGTCCTGTAAGCCTGGTCGTGGTAGTCATTTGCCTGATGTTATTTTCCACTATTAACGGCATAGCTTCTTCTTCATAATTAAATGACATTTATATTGAAAAATGGCATTTTTCTTTGAATATCAAAATAACACCTCTTATTGGAAAACCCTTTATGTTCTGAAAAGTTACCTTCTCGAAGAAACTCTCGATTCAACCCTCCAAACTGAGTTCACCACCCTGCACTAGATGTCTCCTCCTTCAATCAGCAAGCCAATCAATAACTCCCTCACGTTAACACTCAAAATAGGATGTCCGGCCATCGAAATAGGGTGAGTAAATAGAGAGTTTGTGCCAAAATCGACTGATTTTTTAATATTCTAGTTAAGCCTATTGTTGATTTTGCTAGTTTGTATGAAATTAAGCTGTCCTAGAGTGTTGACAAAGAGGAGCATATCTGACGAGTCTGTGACAAGATACTTGACAGAGGTGAGTGTAGTTCGTTTATCCTTTTTTGAGTGGTTGAGATAGGACTTTTCATCAGTATGATGCTACACGAAGCATAAAGTAATTGAATATATGTGTCATCTTTGGATGAAAATATTCATCCATCGAGAAGCTTTTGGGCGCTTGTTTGTATTGTCAAAATTATAATTTGAATACAAACACCCTAAGAATTATTGGACTCATTCTTTTCTGTTATGAATTCAAGTTTATCGGTTAAAATCCAAATCTATCTTGAAAATAGTTTTCTGTTTATTTGAATTCGAGAAATCAAGTTCTCAATTTTTTTTTATCACGACAGCGTGTAAAAGCTGCTGAGTTCATTTATGTGTCCTGATTTTTTTATTGAAGGTGAAAAATATGAGCTCAAAATTATGCACCTACCTAATGTTTTGAAGACATTTTTCAGTTCAAGAGAAATTCAATTTTTTATCAATGTTTGTCTATTATTATTCGAAGTTCCACGAAAGGGATTGAATTTCTCTTCTCAGAATTGTCTTGACAGTTCCTCATTTTGTTTATTTATGAATAAAATTTCTTGCTCACATTTTCAACCTATTTACTCGAGAAACTGTATGAGTAATTTCTTCCGGAAGTTAGCTCCCTTAGTTCTCAAAGTATTCAAACTTGACTAGCATTTACGCTAGTGCACAAATGCAAAGGTTTCGGACTTCAAGTACTCTTACGGATCTATTCATGTTGATGTCATTATTCTGTTCCAAGTTCTAAGCATCATATACAGTGGAACTTCTTTATGACGAACGTCTGTATAACGAATTTCGTACCAGACATTGCAACTTCAATTCAAATTCCATGTTAAAAACACCCTCTATAACGAAGCAAATTCTCTCTATAACGAAATATTCAAAGAACACCCCTCTTTGAATGGGTATTGGTAAGAACTTAGACAAAGTTTAAGGGTAAGAAGGTATTAGGGGTGGTTTTTCTCGAAATTTTTCCGGACGTATGTAATAAATCCTGACCTTGAACTAAATCATTACGGCGGGCAGAGAGATCCTTCTGAAACAGTTTTAAATACACCCCTGGTTGTTTGGTTTCAATCTAACCATTTCGCTAGTGTGAAAGTTGTGCGAAAATATCGAAGTGCTTAAGTTTGAATGATAAACTTAAATTTATCAGTGAAGTCGACCGCGAGATTGCCGACTATAGAAACAAATTTTCTGTATAACGAAATTTCTTTACAACGAATTTTGTTTGCGAGTTTAGCGCTTTCGTTATAAGGAAGTTCCACTGTATTTGAAACATAGAGAACAAAACTGATACTAAATATAATTCGAATATTTTTTACCTCGAGAATGTAAGTGTTCACTGATTCACAATAATTCAGATAAAATCGCTAATGTTTTCGTGAATTGTGAATTCTCGTCCTCTTATAAGAGAGAAATCTTTTGACAAAATCAACCTTTTCTGAATAAAAAAACTCATTCTCATACGAAGGAAACACTCTGGAATATGAAGAACTATTTGAAAAATTAGTTTTTTACTGAGTTTAGCTGAGGAACTACTAAACAGATTTGTCACAATTAAAAATTCAATCGAAATAAATAAGAGTTCAAACATCAAAACTTCATAGTTCACATTGAAAATGTTTTTTTATATGATACTCACATTGTGAATCAAATGTATGTTATTGAAAAAGAAAGTTTATAAAAATTCGACAGCTTTTAAATATCAATTACGTTATTATTTGCATATCAACAAAATTCAGTGTTGCCTTCCATTAGGATCGTGACAATTTGACAAATGAGCCAATACATATTCAGTAACCGCAAGATAAAAATGAATTAAGTCTAATTAGGTTAATATTCATTTTCTTTCGTTTTATCAAAATATAGCATGCATGTAATTAATTGATGATAATTTCAACATAAATTTTATGGCAAGAAATTCTGGTATGACATTAAAGTATAGTATCTACTCATTAGGTTTTTGGAATATTTCATTGGAATATAATTCGAATCGACTTCTCTTACATAATATTCTGTGATAAATATCCATAAAAAGTACATATTACCCATATATGAGAGGAAAATAATTGACTGGTCGTATACGGTATAATAAGGTACTTCCTATTGCATAATTATGAATTATTGTATTCGTGATATGAAATAAACTAAGGAACATTGAAATTATAGATACCCTGAGTTGACTAGTTGAGCAAGTATTCCCAATTTTTGTTCCAGTAAAAAACTTTGTTTCGTTGTTATTTTTGAAATCTTCGTGTTGTCAAACTTGGATTATCACAATAGATTGGTACAAGATTCATTCGAAGTTTTTTATTTCCTCGTTGAAAATTATTATGAAATTGAAGATGAAGATGAAATTTAAACAAAGATCTGCGATTGTGAGGAATGAGTCATGACATTTGGAAGAGTTACAGATTTTGAAAATAAGAAAATGAATTTATTAATTATTATTATTTTTTTCAAGAGAGTTATGAAGTCTACTTAATTGTTGAATGTATGTTCTGTTGATTTTTTCAATCATTCCAAACTAAACAGCTAATATTATTGATTTCGTTTTAATTATTGTTACTTTGTTTCAGAGAATTTGTGTTTGGAACGAAGTATGCAAGGAGGAATTTCAGATCCATTTCAAATGCAAATGTCCTGAGTTCTTCTTTTGTAGGGCACCAGGCAGATACTATAATGCATTTTGTTCCATGACCGGCACTGGATATATTTGGATGCAGCCAAGTTTCCAAGCTGCAGACATTTAAATCTAGTTCTATTTTACACTTTCTAAAATACTTTGTTCTTCCAGAAAAATGGTTGTGAATTATTAAAAATTTTCATCATTCTTGTCTTCCTTATTCATAATATTATGGTCATAAGAATTTCGGTGGAGTTATGTTGATTTCAAATGAATTCAATATCCTACCTGAAGTTTTCTGAGCACTAGTTCCAATGGGATTTAAAGACCTATAAATAAAGTGCAAAAATTAAAAAATAATTTTCAGAATAACCACAGAAAATAAAAGAAATCTCTGCCTTTGATGGTAAAATGATAATTGGACTATCCTGGGAGCAATTGTGTTCATTCTATTCAAATTTTCCCTTCAAATCTACCTTGAAAATTTCAACATAAATTCATTTGAGGTTTGAAATCAGAACATTAATTAGTTCAAAGTTTTTTCAGATTAATAAAAGTCCTCCATTATCTTGGAATGATGTACCAACAATTCAGAGATTAAAATCCTGAATTTGCCCCGATATTGATCGAACCTCTTGTCTATTCATAAAATATCACAATTCTTTTCACATTTTAGTGGTAGAACTCTGAGTTTATTTCTTAATGTAATTTTTTCGGGAATGGAAATCCACTGAAATTAATATTTATATTTCTCAAATTTCATTGCTATCAAATGGAATCTTCGAAAACAATAATGAAATGTGGGTATAATAAAGAGAAGACGTTTTTATTATTACTTTCATAAATATAATAGCAATATGAAATCAGTATTTGATTCTCGAATACTTATATATTATGTAGTCTTTAGTATTCATTGAAAAAAAAAATCACTTTTTCATTCATCAGTTTGGTATTCAACGCATTAGTGTCGTCCTATAATGCGAACATAATATAATTTGAAAATGAATATATGTAATTCTCTAACATTTTATTTCAAAATATACATCAAGTTTTATTTTACTCTGAATGTCTGTGATGGTAGGTACCTAGTCGTAAAGTATGATGTCGAAAACATTCAATATTCAGACATTCAGTCCAGACGAGAACTTCTTGATATGAATATTTGATATTACTATTATTTACCCTTCTTTTGCAATTTATCAGTAGCCGATAAGCGTTAAAAATGATTGTTAGAGAATTTAGTATTGAACGATTTTGTCACGAATTCAACAGTGGATAAATAAACAATAGCTTTCATATCGATCCTTATGAATAAAATATTCCTAATACTCATCAAATGAGGGTCATGATATTTTAAGGAACTGCTTGAATTAATGCTATATTGAAATGGATCCTTTTTTGTACCAATCTTCGATAAATTCAAGCATATAACATAAATGCATACACATAGAAATATAACTGTAAACTATTTTATTTAATTCGATCAACACAACAATTTGTAACATACAAAAAATATATGATTAAAAGATTCTATAAATAAATATCACGCTTATAAACTTTTATATTCATTTCATTTTCGTCAAATTTAATGACTTCTTGTAATGCTTTTTTTTAGCTGGTTTGATAATTTTCTTTGTAAAAAGCTTTCTAGTTTTAATTTTCAAATACTTGCATTTCTTATTATTATAAGTTACTATAATTTTTATTATGAGGCAAACTCAATTTTTATATTTATACGAAAAATGTATCATCGAAAGATAAGTGAAATTGACATCATCTCAAGTAACAACATAGTTCGAAGACTCATCTGCCATTTTCAGTCTTCTTTTTATTCAAATCTAGAATTCAGTCAATTAAAATAAACTATCACTAGAAATAATTGCTTTAAATGAATTTTTATATCTACTATCACATTCAACCAGTTTATCCGACTCTTTATAAGGTAATTCATATTTTTCAGATATAGCTACATAAAACATTTTCAAAAATATAACTGTAGTATACACCAAACAGTTCACAATTATTAATATTATCTAAATCTTTAGAATATACAACACTTTAATCGCTGGTAAAAATTGATGATAACAAGTAACCGCCTATCTAAGATCAAAGCACTCCCCTGAAAAATGTAGCAACCAATAATGCAATAAAAAAATACGAACCTTTTTTGAAAGAATTGAAAAAGCATCTCTTACATATTTGAAACCATATATCTTCAAACATTCAGTTCATACATAGGTACATTGTTGCCATTCAATTAAATGTCATATAATATTGATTAAGAAGGAGTTAAAAGAATATGTCGTTTGTAACATTCAGAGGTCATCAACTAATGAGTTCATGTAATTCGATTTTTTCGATATTTCTTCCAATAGGTACAACATAAACGATCGAATATTTTCACATTAAAAAACCAATATGAATTATATGATGAGATATGAATTGTTAAGTCTCTTCACTCGAATTAAAGATATGTTTCTCCACATTTCAATAACGCCATCAAAACAAAGCCGCCTAGGATGAAAAGAGCTCTTCTGAGTCTGTACACTCTTCTCTCCTTTTCCCTGTTTAACACTTCGAAGAATGTTATATATAGTATTGTGCCAGCAGACAAACCTTCCAGTAAAACGATTGCAACTGATTTGATTTCTGTGTCCATGTCTGAATTCAAAGTAATCACTAAACCAAGAAGAACACCAAAAGGACTAGCGATAGCCAGTATGAAGAAATGAAACACCATGATACTTTTCTTGGTTTTGGCTAACACGAGTTCCACACCAATACAAAACAGAATAGTTGCAGAATGTATGGAAACTGCAGTGAAAAGGTACCATATGTTTCCAACAGAAGTTTGAAGACCAATAGCAAGGCCTTCAAAGATGGCATGAAGCGACAAGGCTAGTTCGACCAGAATACATCTGATGATTTGTTGCTGGGATTTTTGGCCTACAGTATTTAACACCTGCTCTAACTCCTTAGCCTCTTGAATATCGTCGACAGACTCAATTATCCTTGAACGTGAACTTTTTTGAGATATCGGTGAGGATGATCTTGTAGCTTCTCTAGAACTCAGTTCTGGGGTCCTCAAAGGTGAGCCAGTGTAAGGAATGACAGCTTTTTCTTGATTCAGGAAGTTTTCTTTCGATGTAGTCATGAATGCAGATTTATTGATTCCGTTTTTAATTGGTGTTATTCTATTCGAGGATTGCTCAGGTTTGCGTATGGGTTCTGTGGGAACTTTACTGATAAACCAGTGCGATATTTCTTCCAAAAAGTATATGAAAAAGAAACCACATGAAATTGCAAGTTGGCTCATAGGGTATTTTGTGTTAAGGTGCCCATACCTTTTTAACTCTAACATCGAGAAGTAAACCTCTGGCATCATGTGAAGAAAACAAGTAGCGAACAAAACACCACCACCAAAGGA
The DNA here is from genome assembly GCA_013421045.1 of Propylea japonica. Classification (NCBI taxonomy): domain Eukaryota; kingdom Metazoa; phylum Arthropoda; class Insecta; order Coleoptera; family Coccinellidae; genus Propylea; species Propylea japonica. Next base: position 72,867,691 of record CM024241.1, read on the forward strand.
CTGGCAACATGCCATCAAACATAACACTTGTCCATGTCTTCTTTCGTTGATAAAGTTGACGCCATCATCTCCTCCTTCCCATTTCTTCAAGCAACTATGAAGTTTGATCGGCAATATACCAGAAAAAAATCGGATGATTCCGAAAAGAATCGCTACAACAATTTTCGTCGCAACAAGGCTCGACATATTCAAAATGCGTTAAACCCGTTCATTCTTAAGGTGTATTGTAGACTAAATTATTCCTCCCTCAACGGTTGTTCGATTTGTTTTCAAACAACATGCGCAAAATGATTACCACAGGCAGAATTTGGTTGCAAAAATAGAAATGTAATCAGCAATTCGACATCTAGGGGTACAAGTTCACGGAGACAGCAAAACTGGCGTAAACCCTGCTCATTTTGAAAAGTGGGTCACGAACTCACTCATAAAAAATGTACGAGTTGTTGAGGGGATGAAAGATACGTGGTGGTTGGTTATTGAAAGTTTAGCTCATAAAATAATCAACGAAATAAATTAAAATGATTGTACCTCTTTTCAGGTAATATAGGTTCATGATGTGCGTTAGTGTCAGTCAAATTTTCATTTATATGATTAAAAGATGTAACGAGTTCGATATGGGTGTTTTGATGCCCGTGCTATGGGGGTTAAATTGATTAAAATAATGGTTACATTGATGGTAATGAAGTAGGTAATTTGGATGATGAATAAGGGTACTTTCTTGAACCACAGGTATTTTGGATCATTCACGATTATGAATTATTAAGAACAGCTTTTAAACTTTGCATACCTAACTTCTTCTACAAATTCATATCCAATACTTTCCTATATCCCAGATAATAATATTCCTCGATTAAAATCACGTAAACCATTTTGGTCCACTTATTTTCTGACCGAGAATGAAAGCGTTAAAGCAATTTGGCAATCCGAATGGAACACATGTAGTATTCAAAACAAAGATTTAAAGTAAAGTTCCTGGATTTGATCTTCCAAGGAAAATTTCGACCGTTTTTAATCGTATAAGAACAGGTCATGGCCTTTGTAATAGCATGCTCTTCAAGTGGAATTCAGTTGAGAGTCCTAGTTGCGAATGCGGAGAAGCAGGGGAGACAATATAACATCTGATGAATACTTGTGTCATCCTGAAATTTAAATATATTTCAGGATGACTTAAGGACTATACATGAAGGTACCGAGTCGTTTTTGAATTGGGTTGTTAATTTTAAATCAATTTAATAGAGTTTCAATCATTTCATTCTTCTTTTCTTTTTTTTCTTCGATTTTTTTGTTTGAGATTCAGAATTCCGAAGGCATCTTGAAGGGGGTTATCAGTGGGACTCAATAAAGGCAAAATCCTTCAATGTTCAAATAGTTTTTTAAGTGTTATTTTTGTTGGAAAGGAGAAACAGGGTTTTTTCTACTTAGGTTTTTCCCTGAGCTCTGGTATCATACCAAAAAGTAGTATGGTACCACTCTTTCGGCACGCTGGCAAAAGCAACAGACATTTTACCGCATCGTAATCATACTTTTTACTTATTTTCAATAAAAAGTAAAGTTACAAAAAAAATGACCGCTTACTCTATTTTCAGTTAAAATCGACAATATCTCTAGAACAGATTCTTTCATAGAAAATTTAAAATTTTAAAACTCAAAATTTGAAGAGTAATTTCCGAAAAATGAACGAACACGTAGAAGTGGGTGTTTTTTTGTCAGATCTTTCTTCAATTCCTTTGTTTTTTTCCATATTTATTATCAAGAATTATTTTTGTTTAAGTCATTTATATTGGGGATTTTTTCATTCAATATAGACTTTACTATCTGAATTGAAGTGAACTAGCGACCCGCCTCGGCTTCGCACGGTACGACATCACATTAGAAACCTAAAAAATAACAGTAGGTACATACTTCTCCACTATTTAATGGATGTTATTATACATATAAACCTTCCTCTTGAATCTTCTTCTTCTTCTCTGTGCGGTGCCTTACCGGCCGAACTGAGGCCTAGTGGCCCATTGTTCACCCGCATCGTTCTATAGAGACTCAGCTCCTCAGACACGAAGACAGAAATGTCGCGAGCCTGCCAGGAGTGGTCCCTCTCACCATAGGAATAGAGGTGTTGGATTTCCTAGGTGTGTTGACCTTAACTCAGTAAGGTTACCATAGTTGAACAAAATATGCTCAACCGTTTCATCAGTACTCCTGCACCACCGGCATAGGGAGCAGCTCGTCAATCCCATTCTCTTCAAATGCTTGTTAAACAGGTGACCAGTCACCAGACTGAGTTGTTTCCTCTCCAGCAGCAGAAGCCTATTGACCTCAGATCGCGAGGACGGTCTCTCAATGAGAATCCTCGACCACCTCAGGCCCACCCCTGCGCTCCATTCCGAGGAAAATTCCCTGTTCAGCCAGTTCCCGAAGAAACTTCTGACAGATGTGCGACAGATTGGCAGCGAAGGCTCCGGACCAACAAATACTAATCCGGCTCCCCGCCTAGCCAGTTCATCTGCCTTGACGTTACCAGGTATATCCGCATGAGCCGGACACCAGATCACTTTCAAAAAGTTATCAGAGCCCAGCCCACGCAGAGCTTTCCTGCATTCTTCTACAAAAGAGAATCAACTCTAACATCAGATAGAGATTTCAGAGTTCCCTGGCTGTCGCAACATATATAAATGTGCTGGCCAGAGTATCCCCTGCGAATGTTTTCCTCTTGAATCACTATCTATTTAAAAAAACGCATCAAAATCCGATGCGTAGTTTCAAAGATTTAAGCGTACAAAGGACAGAGAAAGCGACTTTGTTTTATACTATGTAGTGATAAACAAGATAGAAAATAGATTTTACCACCAGAAGTTGCCTCATTTGTGGTTAATGAACCAGCATGGCTATAGCGATCAGTAAAGGTGGGTTGACTAACACCTTCAAGATAGGTACAATCCAAAGAAAAATTGATAAAATCCAAGAACCTGTTTGAATATCTAAATATATTTCCCCCTATTGGTGGATATTCTCAAGATTGACCCAATTTTCAACAACCATTTAACGATGTATAATTACCTGCATCGATTATCTAACTTCTTGTTTCCATGGAGAAAAACAGGTGTGGCTCTCAATGCATCTGAAAGTGCAACAATAATAAACTCACATTTGACACAAAACGATGGATAACACTCGAATAATTCATTTAATTATTATCCAATCTCCATGCTAGATTTGTAATGATATCGGAGTTTTATATCCGCCTTGTAATTATTATATGAACAATCGATTAAATGGATTGGAGTCATGCAATTATCGTAACCTAAGACTTATCACATTTGAATGATGATACCTGCTATTCATTGTTTCTATTATTGCTATTATTTGAATGTTGACTTTTAAAAAGTTGTATAACGTGGTCCTCGAATAATGCAATGATCGTGCTGAATTTGACAGCGAAAGGAAAGAAGGTTATTGATAGAATGATAGAAATACTATCCTATTGTTAAATTTATTCAGTTGTAGAATGTGTTGATATCATTAATTTTGTTAGATAATTTGGGATTTGATTATTTTATAATTTCTTGAATATAACTTTCGTACCAAAGATGTTTTCCTTCAATTACTATTTTTACAAGATTACAAAAAGAAACTCAAGAGAGTGATCAATAAATGTTTTTTTAGTTGTAAATTTATTTAATTTCACTTTTCACCTTCCCAAAAATCGTTCAAAATGAGAAGAATAGAAGTAATCTCTGAATTCTGAAATTTTGATTTGAAATTTCAAAGTTGAATGAAATTTGCTGAAATATCATTGCCATCATAATGTAAAACTGGAATGACCCAATATCATTTTTTTAAACTGCTCAATTATTAGATCAATTATGACACATAAGTGGTTACATGTAGTCCGTTCACGAAAGTTTGAGCGCATAGTAGGCTTTTGTTTATTTATCTGAAGTTGGCAGTATTTGCTGTCATAACGTAAAATAAAGTCAACGTTGCCGAATGTACCCGTCCTCGTCCGACATCATTCCGTATCAAACTGACAAGAAAATAAACGACATAACCTGAAATTTTAATATACAATGCAAAATCTAACCTCGATCGGAATAATATTCTGGAAATAATTCGGAAATTGAAATATGAAAATTGATAACTAAAAATATTAAAATTTTATGCTTCTGATTTCACAATCCTTTGAAAATTTGAAAAATCATTCACTTCGCCATTTACTTCCTCAAAGTTTCTTCATGGCAATATTAAAATTTTTTCGATATAACAATATTAACTATGGAAGAGAAGAGAGATAACAAGGTGCATTTAAAAAGTCAATCAGGAAGACATACTGAATTGTTCTGTGTTCTGTGGACGTGACCTCACTATAATACTATAGTATATTACACCATAGACAACAAGATCTACATTTTATTTATAGTCCGTTCGCGAAAGGTTAAGCACATAGTAGGCGTTTCTTTATTTATCGGAAGTTGTCAGTATTCACTGTCATAAAGTAAAATTAAGTCAACGTTGCCGAATGTACTCGGCCTCGTCCAACGAGAATGCGAGTTTTCAGAGAACTCTATGCAATATTGACAACATTGCGTATCAATCTGACATGAAAATAAAGAACATAACCTAGAATTTTAATATACACAGTGGAATATGCCAAATTTCTATGGCCAACCGATGGCTCAACCTTTCGTGAACGGAGTATACCTACCTACCTATTCTGACTATGATATAGACCTCCAACAGAATTTATCGATTTTCTGTCTCTAAATACAGCTAAAATCCGGAAAACTACCCAAATCATTCTGAAACCCGAAAAGAAAATGTTCAAACTTCCTTCATTCAATTCTCTATGCATCTATCAACAGAAAACAATTAAGTTTTTTATTGATAAAACAAACAATTCAATTACCCTGGAAACGCTTGATCGAACTTTTTCCTTCACGTACGTCTGTCGAACAGCGAAAAGCGAAATATAATCCTATACCGATAAGACATTAAGCAGCAGAAATGTTTGGAGGTCCATTAGAGTTACCCAAAAAGCCTAAAACGGTGCAATGGCCAAAAAAATTGCACCAAATCAACATGCCAAATCAATATCCTTACCAATATGCATATGTAAGTTATCTATATATATTTTCTGTTAAGACATGACAGTTAAATATGAATTATTACAATCTGCTTACTGGAACAATAGAAATACATAGGATTGCAGATTTCATACTATATATATTTAACAAATATTCCGTTGAAAATGACAATCTTCTACAGAATGCAAGATCACCAAATACAAACTACAATGTACGACTTCTTCATTATAAACAACGGTTGAAAGAAACTTTGGACAAAATGATGAACATGTTCAAGACAAAAACCAAAGACGACAAAATATTCATACAATATTTCCATCACTGCGACAAGAAAGATTTACAGAGAGATATAAAACAAAGGGTCGAAGCCAAAATCAAGGCTGCAGATGAAGCTTTAGAAATAAGACGTCAAAAGTAAGTGTTAATAAGTGTTTTTCAATGCACAAACTATAAGGGTGAAAGTGAAAAATTATGTTTTTTGGAGAATGGGAAACATCAGAGGAACTTTTCTTAAAAACTTTATAGGTTTTCACTCCCAGTCTCTGAAACAGAAATAATTTTAAAAAAATTTAATTAAGATGAAGTGCTCCTGCGAGAATGTTTGCAGTTATTTGTTAGGAGCAAATTGGTCTTGAAAAAATTGTTGCCTAGCATTAAAAATGAAAAAGAAAATAAATGAAAAGGACAATGTAACGTTTCGGAGTCTATATCAGACACCTTCTCCAGACAAACTTGTAATATCTTCAGAATTGTGTGTTTTTTCATTTGCGATCTGATTGATATTTAAAGTTGTCAACACATAGAGATGTTGATTCATTTAATTTTCAATAAATCAATCGAAATACGATCTATTCCAACAGAACAATTGGCCAAATTATCTACTTCATCTAACAAAATACATGTGGATTCCTTAATTTGCCGTTTATAATTATCAGGTTCCGTCATTAGGATCTTTGTGTTGTTCCAGTTCATTATATATGATCACAGCGATTTGTGATCTTGTCATGTCTCTATTTTTGATGTTGTTTTTATATTCTCGTTTTTTTATCCCTAAATTCTTGATGTCTCTCCTGTATAAGATTTTCCACATAAACAGGGAATATTGTAAACACTATTTTCTGATTTTTGTGTCTCATTTATTTTCGTTCTGGTTAGAATGGATCTCAAATCATTTTCTGTTTTGAAAACAGTTCTTATGTTGAATGTGGAACCTATTCTTCTTATTTTTTCTGAAAGGCCAGTAATATAAGGAATGACGTTCAACAAATTTGGTTGTTCTTGACGGTTTTCTGTTTGTACTTGATCATCATTACCATTTTGATTCGATATTTTTAGTTCTAAAAAAAATCAGAGGAACTTGTTTCACCACTGATATTGAATTAAAGTCCAACTCACCAGTTTGCTGAATGAGCATTTTCAGAAAAAATTATTTTAGAAATAATGGACTTTCATTTAATCGTAGCGTTTATAATTCTGCAATCGGATGAAATTCATCTTTCTTTGGCAAACATTAAGTTATGTGTCTTCGAAATATGTGAACAAGTTTGAAGTTTCTCTCCAGATATTTTTTCATCAAACTTCATGAGAAATATTCATAATATTCGAGAAAAATATCTGGTTGACATATTTGAATCAGCTCCAACTTAAAGACTGATTGTAGACTACTGGAGATGTTGAGTATAGAGGAAAGACAATATTATTTCGAAACAGTTGACAATGCTCAGAGAGGAAAAGAAAGTAAACTCGCGGAGATGAAAGAACGAGCCGAGAAGATAAAAGCCAAACGCGAAGCTGAAAGACTGAAAATTGTGGAAGAGAAAAGGTTTCTTCAGTACAGGTGAATAAATATTTCCCCCTGTGAAAAATTATGTTTGTTGATCAATTATTCATTATTTTATGTGAATTTTTAATTTTCAGGGATCAAAATGAGCTCTTACGACCGGCTCTTGAAAAATTGCATAATGTCGAAACAAAAATGGTTAATCTTCAGCAGATGAGGGAGAATGAAGCCAAACGTGAATCTGAAAGGGAAACAGACCTATTCTTCCATAAAGTAATGATGAAAGATATAGAAGGAAAGGTAACTATTAACTCTTCGTATTGGTGTTTAATAGCTTCAGCATTGCTGCTCAGAATAGAAAAATTAAAAAAATCCTTGAGCAGGTGCTTTTGAGCGGTCGTTCATTGCTGGAGTTATAAGGCTATTCCTCAAAATTGTGTATAGAACTCGATATTGACACTATAGTACAGTATATTTGTATAATTTGGAATATTGCAAAGAAGAATCTTTATATTTCATAACAATACATTCGATTCGAGTGAAATTGTGAATATGAATCGGGACTGATACATTAAATGTTCATGCGAAATTTTAAGACGATCGCATCATGGGAACCATAGAATTTAATTTTTTTCATTTATTGAGTCATATAAAATACCTCATTCTCAACTATAATTTGAGGCAGAGCTGGTTGTAGCAGAACAAGCTGTGGTAGTACAATTTGTAGGAAATTTTATGTACTTTCATTTTGTATGGAAAGGTTTTTCACTAAAAGTAGATAGTTTGCGAGTAATAAGCAAAAAACTGACTAAGAATGAGATTTTTCATCTTTTTTTGTATTTTTTTCCGACACGAAGTTTTGTTAGCAAACCTCAAAGCTCAAATTCGGATTCAGCACCCTAAAAAACATTAAATATGAAAGAAATCAAAGCTACTCCAAAACTTTCTTGCTAAAAGCACAATTCGACTAGATTACTAAGCATTAACGCAAATTTGTGTAGGTACTGCTCTGAATTTGTATTAAACGTTTTAAGTTTCAGCTCGATGGAATAGATTAATTCTGAATTATTCGAAAAAATGAATAATTCTGAAGAAATTAAATTCTACGTTTCAGACTATGCAAATCTTCTTGGCATTTTATTTTTCTTTTCAATAGATAACTATCTTTATCTCTGTAGGATTTTGCACCGATATCGATGTAATTTGTACTGGTTTGAATAAATCAATGAATAAAATAACAATAGACACACATTTGGGCAAAACGAATATCGTTTTAATAGAACGGGCGCTCAAAAAAGTCATCAAAATCATTTATTGCTTTCCTATACGATTTATTTGAATGACTTTTAGATTATTTCATTGAAGACACCTCAAGATAACTTGAAATAGTGTGTGAAAAATAATATGTCTTCTACCTTAGATCGCTAGAGAGGAACAAGACGCCATCAAACGTGGTACTGATATAAGAAACATGGTTAACACTTGGGATCAACAGATACGAGGAAAGGTAATGAATAATACAATATGAAAATTCGCAAAATTTCAAAAATTCATGTTTTTTCTCTTCCAATTATATTTTTAATTGTAGTTACCAATTATAGCATTAATTACAGGAACTATTAATGGAGGAAATTGAGCATGTAAAAGAAGAAGATCGGCAAGAAATTCAAAGGAATATGCAGCAGTTGAAAGATGAAATACGAGAAGGTATTCGAGAATGATAATAACGTTTCCTCACCATTCGTAGAAAATACACTGCGCAAAAAAATAACGCACATTTTGAAAATCTCAATTTTAATAAAAGTTAACTCTACATTGACTTTATAACTTATTTTTTTTATGTTCTCTCGGGAAGGTTTTGAACGAAACAAGATACATTAAATGGAAGAAAAATTCCGGATTTCACCGAATCTTATGTGAAAGCAGAGAAATAAACAATTTTCAAAATACTGGAATACTGATAAGTGATTTAATACTTGGTATTTCCACCCTTTGCGTTAATTACAGCTCGGCAACGACGGTTCATACTAAAAATGAGTGATTTCAAAATGTTCTGATCTAATCCTTCCCAGATTTCTGTGAGTTGGATTCCTAAGTTATTAAGAGTAGCTGGGCAAGAGCTGGGCCTCTTGCCAATCACGAGGCCTTAAATCATATTCTCTGAGGCGATTTCTTATTGTCTGAGTGCTAATTTGCACCTCATGAGTTTGCTTAAGCTGATTTTAGAGGAGGCGAGCGGTTGCAAACCGTTGTCTCAACGTAGAAACTCTCAAGTAACGTTTTTGAATGGCAGTTGTTACCCGTGGTCTACCCTGTCCCGTTCTTCGGACATTCATACTTGTCTCCCTGAATCACTGCAACATTCTGGACACACTTGTATGGGAAACTCCAAACCTTTCTGCGATTCTTGTGTATGTCCACCCTTCTTCTCGCTAATTACCGCTTGGGCACATTCCTCTTGGGTCAAATCGTGTGTTCCGCGTTGCATAGCGATCGACTGTAGAAAAGCAAACCAAAGAAAAACTATTGATCACTAGAATTGATCAAGAACAACTGATTTCAGAATGGAGCCAATACATTCAAAATCTGATAATCTCATCTTTTTTTATTCCTGCTGGGAAAAAACATCTGTTTTGAAGAAAAACGTTGAAAGTGGATATCATTGAGAACACCTTCAGTTGTAGAATAAATTTGCGATTTCCATAATGTGTGTTAATTTTTTTGCGCAGTGTATCTTATAGTATTGAGAGATCATTCATCAGCTTTCAACTCATTTTTGAATATTCTTATGCCTTACCAAATATGTTTCGGATCTACTTTTTTACCACATCTTTATTTGTCTCCAAATCTATAGTCCGTTCACGAAATTTAATATATTCCACTGTGTATATTGAAATTTTAGGTTATGTTGTTTATTTTCTTGTCAGATTGATACGCAATGTTGTCAATATTACATAGAGTTGTCTGATAACTCGCAAGCTCGTCGGACGAGGCCGGGTACATTCGGCAACATTGAATTTATTTTACGTTATGACATGACAGATACAAATACTGCCAACTTCAGATAAATAAACAAACGCTACTATGCGTTCAACCTTTCGTGAACGGAGTATACTTCAGAATCTTTTCGTTTTTGAATTGTTCACTATGATCAAATCAATTGAACAACTTTTGAAAACTTCCAGAAAGAATACGCATACAAAACGAGAAACAAATGCGTAGAAAGGATCTGACAGAACAAATCAAGCTCAGAGAACAATTCCTCAAACAAAGACAAAACGAACTTGAAGCGTTAAATAAAGCTTTCGCCCGTTTAAACGAAGAGGCACTGGCCAAAGAACAGCAAACCGACACCGAAGCACGAATAAAAGCAAGAAGAGAAATGATGACATACAGAAAGTACATCGAAGAATTGAAACAGAGACGCCAGGAGGAAGATAGACAAATGCATGCAATTCTGGAAGCTGACCAAAACGAAATTTTACGAAAACAGGATGAAGTGAAGTGTAAGGAGAAAGCTGCTAAGGAAAAACTTCGTGATGTGAGTTTTAGTGCAGTTTCATAAAAAAAAACAAAAACTATAAATGTCTTCTGGAGCCTGAACCTCTTCATTTTGCTTCGTCGATATTTCATCTCACTTTATGGTTTCTTTCTTCGTTCCACAAGCAGACAATCCAAAGATTATATGATACAAATTGTCTTGAGGATTATATCACGCTTCAGAGTAATATAGAAATTAGAAATGTTCAGTGATTAATGAAAAATTCAAAATAAAACTCGGAAACCGTAGAGTAGAGATACTGCGTCAAGGTGTTTTATTTTTTCATAAAAACGGAGCCCCACACGAAAAAAACGCTTGAGAGATTTTTTTTCATAAATTGAACAAATAATTCAAAAATAATTGTTAGTTTGAAATATCTCAGTGGCTTACCACTTTTTCGGTCAGTTTTTAAATAAAACTTCAACACCCTGTATCTTGGAAACAAAACATTTCCGGAAATACATATATGGGAATTTACTCCCAGGAAATATTCTGAGAAATTATCCCTTCAAATCTTTTGCATCAATTCAGAAACACCCTGTACAAATCATTATACTTTATTTTTTCGATTCGAGCCAATTGATAGGCATAAAATAAACTGATTAGTTGGCGTTTTTTCCAATGATTAAATTTTTTCCTCAGAATTTCTCCTTTTCAGGATGTCTTCGCAATCAGGGCTCGACAGCTAGAGGAAAGAAGAGAAAACAAAGAGAGGGAAAAAACAGAAGAGAAAAAAGTCGTTGATTTTATGAATAAAGTTATTGAAATGAATCAATGTTTGGATAAAGAGACAGAAAGGTTAAGGAAAGAAGAGATATTGCAATATAGAGACGACTTATGCAAACAAATAGAATACAACAGCATACTCAAGGTAAAATTTTTCCATTTATATTTATTATTAGGAGCATAAAATACTGATATAAATAGATTGATTATTGATTTTAATCAATCGTTTGCTTCGAGAGCGCATCTTTAAGTGCTATGAATAATACAATCGAGGTGAAGATAGAAGTAAGAGACCAAAAATTTGTTCCCTAGTCAAATGTTTATGGTTAAGATACAGTACAATAAAATGAATGATATTTTTTCATCCAAATGTTATCCTTTCCTTACAGAAAAGAGAAAAAGAAGAGTTAGAGAGGGAACAGAGAATGAGTGCACAAGAGGAAGAGAGATACCTTGAGATCATAAATAAAATGGTTCAAGAAAAAATTGAAGGAGGTTCGAAGCACCCATTCCGGGAGGTTCTAGAAGAGTTTGAATGTTATTGCAAGGACCAGGGAGTTTTTCAAAACAAATGATTACAATAATGCTTTTCACAATTCTACCACCGTGAATAAAAAATATGAAAATATGTCTTTCATTTTCTATTTTGCACCTGTGAATATTGTGCCTTCACATTCACATCCATTTTTATGGTTTTTGGCCTCTCTCTTGATTGTAGTTTGTTGAGGGGATTATACAGAGTGTTTCTGAATTGATTCGAAAGATTTAAGGGGATGATTCCTCAGAATATTTTATGAAAGAAAGTTCCCATAAATGTGATTCCAGAAATGCATTTTTTGCAAGATACAGGGTGTTGAAGTTTTACTTAAAAACTAACTGAAAAGTGGTACGACACTGTGACTTTATGACGAAAAATCTCTCAAGCGTTTTTTTTCGTGTGGGGCTCCGTTTTTATTTGAAAAATAGAACATCTTGACGTGGTATCTCTTCTAGGTACATAATGTGTTAAAGTAACAACAAATACGCGTTAAGATGTTTAATTTTCTTGAATGAAAAAATTATCACAAATTGAACTAAGAATTCAAAAATAATCTTTCGCATCAATTCAGAAACACTCTGTATATTCCACTAATTCCTCCCATCAGAGCTATTTTCGCAACTGCTCTACAGCTCGCCAGTTTAAGGGCCTCAATGAACTCCAGTATCTGAGAGGGCATCAAGGAAGCTAGATCTGCGATTCTCCTATAATTTTCTTGTCCAAGATAGTCTTTTCCAGGATTGAAATGGTGAGGCATTCTGCAACTTAGTGAACCGCAAGAATATCAATCATTGGCCCAGAACCCTTCTGTGGTATAGGTCAATGTACCTATAAGAAGGAGTTTCTGGAGAAGGGGAAAGCAGAGATGGAAAAACTCTGGCGGAATCTCCCAGGGATAGATCATTCCACTAAGTTCTTCGGAACTTTGAAACTGCAAGATCTAAAAGATATCTGAATCTTGGTAAGAAACAATTTTACCTCCTCACTGGCTCTCTTACAGGAGACTGTCGTCTGTCGTTGAGGATGGGATTATCGGACATTGACGAGTGTAGGTTCTGTGAGAAGGAAGAAGAAACCCCCATTCACCTAGTCACGGAAAGTTTTGGCATTGCGAGCTTAAGGAGAGAACGCCTTGGGTGAGGAACTAGCATTCTTGAAACCTTCACAGATATTGAATTTCATTAGATCTCTTAATCTGGAAGACGAGCTGTGAATGGTGAGGCCAGAACAGCTCTGTAGGGGGTAAAATAGCCTTTTGAGGTCGCAGTGAAGTGTTGCCCCTTCTGAAACTATACTAAACTAACTTAATGAACAGGAGTTTTCTTCTCCTCCCCACAGAACCTTCACTCGTCTGTTTCTGTTAAACCAATGCTCATCATATGTTTCTCAAGGTGACAGTGTCCATTTAGAAAGGCAGTGAGGAGGCGTAGCTTGTTGGAATAGAGTGTTTTGGCTCAATGTCGCTCACTTGTGGCCTTATCCAACATCATCTGGTCTAACTCTCTGCATACATTTGAAAAATATTTCCTCATCAATTCCCGTTCCTTCTTCATAACGTCCATTTCCTAGCTTATTTGTCCTGTCACCAAAATGTTAATTGAATGCTCGAAAATGGGTAAATAACGGGAATAACTTCTTAAATGAATTGACAATGCTTAACTGAAATTATATTTTTCAATCTGTTTAATTTAAATACAAAGGTAGGGAGATTTTATAAACTATTTCCAACATATAGTCCATTCACGAAAGGTTGAGCCGTCGGTTGGCCATGGAAATTTGGCATATTCCACTGTGTATATTAAAATTTTAAGTTATGTTCTTTATTTTCTTGTCAGATTGATACGCAATGTTGTCAATATTGCATAAAGTTGTCTGATAACTCGCAAGCTCGTAGGACGACGCCGGGAACAAATTCGGCAACGTTGACTTTATTTTACGTTATGTCAGCAAATACTGCCAACTTCAGATAAATAGAAACGCCTACTATGTGCTCAACCTTCGTGAACGAACTATAGCTTATTCTTGCTGAAATGGAAATAATTTTCGGACCTTGCAGTTTTGAAGCTCTGAGAGAACTTTTGGAATTATTCATTCTCGGAAAAGTCCAATAGAATACTTCTCTTTCGGTTTCTCCCATATCCCAAAACTCTTTCTTATAAATGCATTTGCCTATGCCACAGAAAGGTTGTTGGTCAGTAGGTTGCGTTTGTGCTCCCTATCTTGCTAGAGTGTTAGCTTCTTCATTTCCTTTGATTCCTAAGTACCTGATCAGGAACCCAGACTAAAGAGGCCTTGGTGTTCTTGCCTACTCCACTTTTCTTCGTCACCTCATATAATTCTGTCAACAGACGTGTTTTGATATTTGAAAATGAAATATCGTTTTTCCAATATGAACAAGCGCGCGAAAGCTTCCGAATCTACGTCAAGGCTTTCTCAAATTTTCTTATTGCATATTACATCGAAAGTTCTAACAGATGACTGCCGAAGATTGCTCGCACCCATGGAATTATGCTAATAAAATCCAATCATCAAATTCTTTTGTATAAGCACATGTAACTAGAGCATCGTTAATAACACCCCGATGATGCTGACATAATGACCGAAATTATGATAATTAATGGCTTGTTTTCAGATGGGAACCAACGTACCTACTTACACATTCCTAATTAAAATTACCGAGGGTAAACAAATAGAACTTAATTTCGAAACGCTGCAATATTCTCATTTTAATGGAACGTTTGAAACTCTTCCTCGAGTATGAGAAAATAAATGCAGAAGTCTCATTCATGTATAAAACGTAGGCCGACAATTAACTAAGAAGCAAAACATAATGTAATGCTGTGTCACGCAGAAACATTCTATTTGAACATCATGAAGTAATTCCGAAGATGCAACAAATTTCACAACAGAACTTGAATTTATTCTCTATCATGAAAGGTTAAATGTGAGGGGCAGTCACTTTTGCTCCATATTGGTCACAACACAGGGACGGATGAACCGTAATTATATCCACGTGATTTACATTATTGCTTTTGTTTATGGGCCTTGCTTGGATCGATATGATGGCAACAGACTGCAAAAGTTGCAAAACTGTTGTTTTTTTTTGTATGTCAAAATATGTGAAAAAAATCGGATGGCTCAAAATGGGGAATCGTTTTCCTTTCAATAAGGTGACTGTCACTCATAAAATTCTGCTAAAATTCCAACCTAATTAAATAATCATTTTCTAAGGCGATCACACCATATCATAAGGGTAGTCTCAGATTGCTCATCTTTGGATATTAATAAAGCTTCTCCCGAAAAATCCTGTGGTTTCATTCAAAGCATATTGAACAAGCTTTGACTTCAATAGTATCTTCAAGCTGAGATAGTTTTTTATGTTTTTTGATATTGGAGAAATTGAACGTCTTAAATGTTTGAATCAAAGGATATAAAAAACTAAGCCTTCAAAACTTGTTCAACATGCTTAGAATGAGGAAAACACGTAGAAAATTGAAGGAATCAGCTTTTATGTCAATAACCCATTGAGATATAATAGAGAAGACTCGCTATTCCATACAATTAACAATTGTGAATTCAGTAAGTAAAAATAGTACCACTGGGCGGGGCTAAGTCGGGGACCAATATGGCGGAAAGTTCAGCGTTGAATTAAGTTGCCAGTTTTTTCAGTTTACAAATTTTACCCAAAAAACGACGTGTTGGGTCTTTAGAAATCCTGTTCAAATAAGGTCAATTGAATATCATATAAACAATTTTTCTTCAGAAGATAATATACCTACACATATAAAAAGATATCAGATTACCAAGACAGACTAGCAGAAATTTCGAATGCGGATCTGTCCAGTACTCATCCCTACCTGTGATATGTTTTTCTCTAGTTTTCTTCTTATCTGTCTCTTCTCTGCTTGAAGAAAGCCTTATACAGTGCACGATATCATTTTATAATTTATTGTATATTATTAAGCAGAAAAAATCACAATTTAACTAGAAATAGGCGCAAGAATTACAATTTCTCCAGAAAATTCAACGAATGTCAAATTTTACGTTAGGTGGTAGTAATATGGCGCATCTGATCCACGTTTATTTCAATGATGGCAACTCTAAACTATCCTATCTCTATGCATAACCGAAAAAACCCATCAGTCAACTGTCTCTTGATTTCAGGAAAATCTGGTCTCCAATAATAAGGTCCAGCCTGAAAAACACCGAATGATTTTTCCACAACTGAAACTGAATAAATTAATAAATTCAAGAAAAACCCTGAGCAGGTGCTATCCTGCTCTCCTTCATTGGTGGAGCAATAATGCTATTGCCCCGAAATCTTGTATAGGGCTTGAGATTCATACTAAGTTGAATGCAAAATCTCAGCACGATCGGAATTATATTCTGGAAATTGAATTCAATGGCTCTGATGATGCGATCCTCTTGAAATATTGCACGAACATTCAGTACATGAGTCTTCATTCAGAAAATGAAATTTACTCGAATCGGATATCTTGTTATGAAAAATATAAGGATTCTATTTTTAATTCCAATTGAATCTATGGATCTATTGACACTATATCCGCAAAATCCCTTCAAAAGTTATCGTGATTACGGCCGGACGGCACATCGCACACAATTGAATTTGACCACGGATTCGTCATCGGGGAGTCGCCCTATCGTTTGAGACCTTTTTCGGCTCAAAATTCGAGAATTACAGACATTTAAGCCAACTGATATAACAATCGTTTACGAAGAACGAGCCCTCAAACCTCACAAACAAATCAAAGTCATCGATTGTTTTCTGAGCACTGCGAAAAAGATAGACATCTCTCTACCTGGATATCGATTGAAATATATGCTGGGAGGATTCTGCATTTCTTAAAAACTTTATAGGTTTTCACACTCCCAGTCTCTGAAACAGAAATAATTGAAAAATTTTTAATTAAAATGAATTGCTCCTGCGAGAATCTTTGCACTTATTTGTCAGGAGCAAATTGGTCTTGAAAAAATTATTGCCTAACAGTAAAACTGAAAAAAGAATTAAATGAAAGGATAATGTAACGTTTCGGTGTCTATATCAGACACCTTCTTCAAACAAACTTGTAAAATCTTCAGAATTGTGTGTTTTTTCATTTGCGATCTGATTGACGGAACCACATGTATTTTGTTAAACGAAGTAGATAATTTGATTCTGTTGGAATAGATCGTATTTGTATTGATTTATTGAAGAAAGAAATGACATCAGGAAATTTCAAAATTAAATAAATTATCATCTCTATATATTGACAACTTTCAATGTCAATCAGATTGAAAATGAAAAACACA
Organism: Propylea japonica; assembly: GCA_013421045.1. Classification (NCBI taxonomy): domain Eukaryota; kingdom Metazoa; phylum Arthropoda; class Insecta; order Coleoptera; family Coccinellidae; genus Propylea; species Propylea japonica. The sequence continues at coordinate 72,884,664 of CM024241.1, forward strand.
CAATTCTGAAGATTTTACAAGATTATCTGAAGAAGGTGTCTGATATAGACACCGAGACGTTACATTATCCTTTTCATTTAATTCCTTTTTCAGCTTTACTGTTAGGCAACGATTTTTTTAGACCAATTCGCTCCTGACAAATGAGTGCAAAGATTCTCGCAGGAGCACTTCATCTTAATTAAAATTTTTTTAATTATTTCTGTTCCAGAGACTGGAGTGAAAACCTATAAAGTTTTGAAGAAATCTCTCTATTACACGTATATGATGAAATGCAAGAAAAATAATGAGTGAATTGGAAAACATATTCAGAATTCCTATCGAGTTTTCAGTTTTCAGTACAAACCGACCAAACTTCATATTCAGGTGACAGTTCGATTGACAATGTCTTAGACGTGTATGACGTACACATCACCGAAATAAATTCCTCTTGTTGTAAACAACATCATAAAAGACAGAAGCTTTCGCAGACTTGTTTTTATTGGGAAAACGATAACTCTGTTAAACCAGTCCTTCACTGCTCCTTCTCGAATTGATTAATAACCATCTACTAGTGAATGTATCAAGCGCCAACTCCATCATAAAAATGGTTTCTAATCATACTGAACGAGTGGACCATCCAAGACCAACTCTGCAGAGAATGTAAAATCGCAATTTCATTGATGGTTGTGTAATGGCGGACAGTTTTATCTGGACTGAGGTAATCTTTTATGACCATAATAAATGCCTTTCAAGAATTATGTTTCGTAAATATGATTTGAGAGCGCAAGAAACGTTATTGCACTAATCATAGGTAGGTATCTGTACATACAGTTCTAATATTTTTACTGAATTTCTATTGCTCAAAATGGGTAAAGAAAGATGTGCCTCGTGCCATATTTGCGAATATGAAAGTGTTTGAATTTGTGTGCTTGGATAACAATATGATTATTTCTTGCGATATTTATTTTAATGATAGCTCGATGATATCTCTTCCATATATGAGGAGGGGTTCAGAAATTCGTGAAATGAAAAGGTTTCAAATGAAATGAAACAATAAGTCTATTATTGATATATCTTTGGCCCATTTCCATCATAGGGCGTTTTCGGAAACTTAATCAGGGTTACTCGATCCATTGGGTCACGTGACGGAACTACTCGAATCACGTACCCGGGTTCTAAGTTACGAACACATCAGGTTTAGGATTGAAGTCCTATGAATAGCATAACCAAATATTTTATGGATTTATTTTTTCAGTCCCAGTTTATTTTCGGATTGTCTCTAGCTTTGCTTGCATTTATTGGCTTTTGTAAAATATTTGTTATAATTTCTGGTGTGCCCTTTCATGTTTAATGTTATTTTTGAGTACCTATGTTGAAAAAGTAGAGAATTTATTTTTTCAGTTCCAGTTTATTTACTGATTGTCTCTAGCTTTGCTTGGATTTATTGGCTTCTGTAAAATCTTTCTTATAATTTCTGGTGTGCCCTCGTATGTTCAATGTTATCTTTGAGAACCTATGTTGAAAAAGTAAAGAAGGCTTTAGCTTTAACGCAGAAAGATCTGCATACAAAGTTATGAAGAAGTTGTTTCACATTATTTTCTCGGCTCATGGAATCACACATTTGAGCCAAATTCAACTCTCTCTCCATAGTTTTTAGGAATAGAATATATGAAACTACTAAGAAAAAAGTAAAAGACTTATTCCCGCCTTTTTCAAATACAAAATTGAACTGCAGTGCGCATGTGGTGACTCTACGACCCTGCTCTCGTGTACGGTTACGATAAATCAAACTGGGTCAGTGATCGAGTTAATAACACTGTACTTTTCGAACACGGGTTGGATGCTCGAGTAAGGTAAACGAACGCGAAGGTTAGGGATTGAGTTAACCCATGTAAGTATCCGAAAACGATAAGTTACTCTCTCATGGTATTGATATCAGAGCTTTCCTAACTAAAGTAGATCCCGATAATGAAAATCGACTCCGTATCAAAAGAAATAACGGAATTAATAGAGTGGAATACTGGAAAAACTTATTCACGTACAAAATATGTTTTAAGTTATAAGGAATTAAACAATAGAAATGAGGAGAAAATTATATTGTATTTGCACTCAATTTTTTTCAAAATGGAGGAAATATTTCGTTACTGAAAATTTTAATTAATTGTATAACATAATTGAACTAATATGATATATCAATAAAGTTTCACCTCCATTATGTTAATTCAATGAAAATCAAACAATGAATAACTGGTTTTTTATTTTTATATATCTGAAGTATTAAATAGTCCTGTGTATATGATACAATACATTCAAAATATAACTCGGTATACCATAGAAACTATGTAAAAAAATAATGAAATTGTGCGAATATGAATAAAACCTCTATTATTTTTGCACAAATTTATAGTAAACAATAGAAAATAAAATAATATAAAGCAGATTTTCTTCTTCACTTTCTTTTCAATAAAGTTGAATACAGTAATCTTGTTCTTTCATTGAATAATATAAAGAACAGGAACATAATAAATCCTTGTAACGTAGATGTGATACAGAAAAGATACAAAAATATTTCTTTCAACATAAATTCTCCAATAAAAGCAAAACTCCAGGTCAATCCCAACATAAAAAACAACAAAACTGCCAATCTCCACTGAAATATAACTTCGTTACTTACAGTGTCAACACATTCAGTCTTCCTATTACATATACTATACATAATATAAGCGAATATAATGAAATTAATCAATGTTATAAGAAGTATGGGTAGCCAAACTCCCAAATAAAGCCCTAATTTCGAAGGATAACATAGTCCTGTCTTAGAGTACGTATAATTCGAAGGATCTAACAGCAATATTGATAAAACAGGAATCAGAGGAAACCCCCAACCTCCTGAAATCGACTTCAAAAGAACGTATTTGGGAGGTCTTGTTAAAACTTGTACAAATCTTTTGAACTGAAGAATCGCTATGATCAACATCCAACAAAATTCCGAAATGACTGAATAATGAAGTAAGGCACCCACTAGGATACAAGATTCGCTTCTACTAATTATACTATGAATTGACCCAGAAAAATAAAATAGACATATCTGTATTAGAACTGTGAACACAAAGTTCATCAATATTATATTACCCAAATTTTTTCTCCATCTCTCAAATATTACACCAGTTATTAGAATACCTAAAAGTCCTAGTGAAGACAGTACGCAACCAATTTTAGTCACTATTTCGAGATATTCTGGATCACTACTGCTATCATCGATCAGCATAGCAAAGTGTGTCGTATGGTTGAATTTGCAAGTTGAATATTCGGATTTTTCATTAGGTTCGCTTTCATTTTTCCACATTCCACTTATTTTGTTACCATTTTCCATGCCATATTTCCAAAATGCACAAGCTTTGTCTCTACTCTCATCATTTTTAAAAACCAATTCAATCTCCCCGTTCATTTTCATGTTATCGTGGTTTGGTAGTAATACTCCAAATATTACAGACACGCGATGTTTCCATGATGAATCAACAAACAACACATCTTGCAAAAATATAGACACTTTTATTGTATCATTTCGGTTGAAATTATTGAAGAACACTGCCCCCTCAAAATTTGTATACCTTTCCAGTTCATCAAACTTACTGACATTTCCACCGATTTTAAACACATCATATTCGTTTCCATTGCTTTGTACGAGCAATCCTACAGACTCATTCAAATTTGTCAACTCTACCGTATAAAAGTTCTTCTCCTTGTTTTCTGAGACATTTGAATTCAAGAATATTCTATCCAACGAGTACAAAATTTTATCAGTTGCGTTGAATTCTACTTGGGCTTCAATGAGAGCGTTTTTGTCCATCTCTTGAATGTTGCTGGTCAAACTGGAGACATTCTGAGTACTGATATTTTGTGCGGAACCACTTATCAGAAATAAAAGTTCAGCCAGTAAAAAAATATCCCTTGAATTGAAGTCATGTCCGGATACAGCAGTCATATCGGTCAAACCATCAAGTACTTCATTCGCTTCCTCGTCTGAGAAATGGTTCAGAAGATAATCTAGGAATTTTGTTACATTTGAAGAACAATCTATGAACTGGGTATTCTGTAGAGGCTCCCAATACGACCCTACCGAGAAATTTCCAATACATTTTCTCTTATAAATGCCTTTCGAGGTATAACAGGGTGGTACAGAAACTGTGGTTTTGTTCAGTGGTGTGGTTTCAAAGATTAATGCCATACCGTTATAGTAATAAACATCATACAAACAATACCGTTTATGTCTTAAATATTCAAGAATCATTCTATTTATAATCACATTATTCACTGTACGTGTTGATATTTCAATAGCCAGTCGCAAATCTCTATACTGTCTCTCTATGTCTTCTATAATTTCTATAGGTTTATGAGGTATCCAAACAACAATAATTTCATGTATACTTTCAGTTAAATCCATATTGTTTTCATGCTCAACCTCGTATGTAACTTGGTCAAGCAGTTGGTGTTGTATACCATAAAGTATGTCACCTATCATATTATAAACTATGTAAGTTAATTCAGAGTTATTTTCTTTGGGCTCCCAATATTGAACAGAAAGTCGAGATACATATCCGCTAGTGTCTGGGGACTCCTTAGTGAATATTGTACAGTAAGAAACTGATGTGATGACACAAATAGAGCTGGAATCGATATCGAATTTTGTCGTTCTGTACCATTTACTTTCCGAGATACTCTTCTGGTCATTTGCATATTTCCAGCAAGAACATACTGCACTCTTTTTCTGATTTCTCATAGTCAACAAAGAAGTTAACGGCTGCACTTCATTTTTGTCTGGTAGCAGTATTTTGTAGATTGCGTTTGACGTTGTAGATGGATGATTCACATCAAAAAGGTAATTGTTGAAAAATATGGAGAATTTAACTGTCTTAATATAATCTTGTTTACAGCGTTGCAGGGATTTCTCATCGAGAAAGATGGCAGCCTCAAAACTATCATCTTGCTGTAATTCTACGGGTAGTAAAACAGATTCAAGTAATTTTATTTGTCGATTTGTACCTGAATTGCGAACAAGCACTCCGACAGCATTTGGGTGTTCTGTGAAATTGATGGTGTAGTAACAATGATTAGATTCAGCTAAATTCTGACTACCTTCAGTGCTTAAATACAAGGAATCGGAAGAATTCATTATAGAATCAGTTGTTTGGAAAACGTCTTGCGAAATTTTCAGCACATCAGTTCTTATGAAATGTAAATTGTTTACCAGTGAAGATAAACTTTCCAAACCTTTGTCTATATTCGAAGGAATTGCTTTTAACTTAGTTATAATTTTGGACAGTGAATAAACATCTGACACATTAAATTTCGAGTAATATTTCCTTATAATAGCGTTAAGATTTTGAAGAATTCCAGCTTGACCAAATTGATCGCTAGAATATATCTCAAGCAGTTGTGTCAGGTTCGATGTTGGCTCGCAATCATCAACAGTGGTGGACCAAAAAGATCCTGTTGGGCCACTGGTACAAGTCCTCTCAAATATCAATGTCTTGAATGGACTTTTATGGTAGCAATAAGGGTAAGACCTACCCTTTGTGTTGACAAGCGTGGTGTGCCAGGCAAAGGAAAAATTTCCAATAACCGTAGTTTCTTTCAGGCAGTAGTTTGAATGACGTAAATATTGTAATGTTAAAATATTCAAATTCGCCTCTGCAGATTTATCCGAAATGTTTTCAATTAATTTTTGCAATTTGAAGTACTCTTGTTCTATGAAGTCTATTCTTAAGGCAGCATATCTTGGATACCAATATACTGTGATATTTACGGTTGCCAGTTCATCCAATATGCATTGAATAACTCTCAAATCACTGATATCGAATGTGAAATGCTTATCATTTTCACTCAGTGCAAATGACTTTATAATTCTTATGCGAACATAATGACTATTGCAAGATTCAATTTTCCCTATAGTAACCGTCATTTCTGAGATATAATGAAAAATAGTTTGAACTCCTACAGTTATAACATTGCTACTGAATACATGTAAATCAAAGTCGAAAGCTTCACACCAAATGACTCCATCTTTGCTATGAAGATCGGTTTGAAAATTATTCAACACCTCATATTTCTCCAGTTGATAATCTGGCGCAGTACTAGAAAAACAATAAATATATTGTGTATATTCTTCCGGCTGAGTCCATTTTATGTTTTTTGAATTAGTTTTGTAGATAGTGATATTTGAAGAGTCTGGGTAAGCAGATAATATTACTTTTGGAGCCTTATATATGTCCTGGTTAGTTGAATTATAGTATGTAAAAGGAAAAGACGTATTCAAGAATATGCTCCAGTCTGTGTCTGCCAAAGCCACATGTAAGTTTACTGAACTATCAGATCTGGGCATATCGTGTTTTCTGATTTGAAGAATAAATCTTGAGTTGCTTTTTTGTAAGATTATATAGGGTTCTTCGACATTGTACCTACTAGAAAAATACACCAAGTTCATATCGTAGCGTTGTTTGAAATACAAACAGAAGTAGTCTTCATACGCTTTGGTTGAACAAGAGTCCTTGACATCAAACAGGAGATCATCAAATTGACTCCAGGGAATTTGGTAAATTATGAAAGGAAAGTCCAAACATATACCTAGATGGCGTTCAAAACAAGAAACTGCCTTTGTTGCACCTCCAAGAAGAATCATACACCGAGTGGAAGAATTTAACTTCCAAGCGGTACCAAATGAATCCATGTAAAAATTATTTATTGTCGAATACCTGAAAGCGTCTTCGTATTGTTCGATGGGCAGCCATATTCCAGTATCACTTCCTCCCAATGTTGTTAATAATTCAAAGTTTGGAGCCATCATACGTCCTGTCTTCGATGTACATTTGTAAGGAAAAGTGGTATGGTTAACAAATTCGTAACAAATTCTTATGTTTTTCTGGTTAAAGGTACTTCTCATGTTACCAAGACATCTGGGATCCCTTATACTATCATTTTTGACGCAGTTTACTTCAGTGGGTTCACCTTCAATGCAGCAACGTATTTCTAAGAACCCTTTAGGGTTGATACATCCTGGAACGCTGGTACTGCAAGTTCCATTGTCGATATCTGGCCAAAATACTTCTGGACTGGAACCTGCATTGCAAGGCTGAAAATGATGAAGAGAATGCTTCAGTTGATAGGTCTTCTAGATCGCATAATCAAATGATTTGTGTGCATTCACAAATAAATTATGTTTCCACAAGTAACTCTTTAACCCTTTGCAATCTCTCACATTTCTGTCTGAATTCAAGATGGAATGTAATGATATTCATAAATCAAATGTCTTTCCACATAGTACTTAAAAAGATATGGAGTTATAGTCCGTTCAAGAAAGGTTGAGCTGTCGGTTGGCCATGGAAATTTGGCATATTCCATTGTGTATATTAAAATTTTAGGTTATGTTCTTTATTTTCTTGTCAGATTGATACGCAATGTTGTCAATATTGCATAGAGTTGTCTGATAACTCGCAAGCTCGTAGGACAAGGCCGGGTACATTCGGCAACGTTGACTTTATTTTACGTTATGACAGTAAATACTGCCAACTTCAGATGAATAAAGAAACGCCTATTATGTGCTCAACCTTTCGTGAACGGACTATAGTCAATATCCCATGGGTAGTACAATGTGTGAGAAAATCCGTCACATTTCAGTTTCAATAAGATTTTGGAACTATGGTTTACAATACCTCTTCAAAATCTATTCGATTCTTCCACCTCTTGTAGAAAAATTTTAAGGTACCTAATGGTCGATAGCAAAAATTAATATTTCCATAAAATGAAATAAATAAAAACAAACCAATAAAATTAATCAACACAATTTAAATTTCTACAATAATGATACTGGGTGGTTAACTAAGGAATTCTGATTTAAAAGCGCTCTAAAATTGTTTTGAATAGGAATAGAAAAGTGAGGTTGGTCTTAAAAGAAGGAGCGGTTCATGGAAATTCAGTCGCTGGACAGGTGAGGAGCGTTCGTTCTGTGTGCACGCTTATTACCAAAATAAACATTTTTTTTCCTCAATTTTTATCTCAACGGCTATGTAAACCAACAAAATTGCCTGCATTGGTATTCAGAAAACCCCAAAGAGAAACATGAAACTCAATTGCATAGTCACAGTTTGGTGTGCAATACACGCACAAGGAATTATTGGCCCATAATTTTTCGAAGACGGACGTGGCCGAGTAGTCATAGTGGATTCTGATCGTTATGTGGACATGATAACAATTTTTTTGAACCAGCCCTTCGAGACTTTGATGGATACAATTGGGACACTTGGTTTCAGCAAGACGGGGCCACTTGTCACACTTCAAATCGGTCGTTACCTGTTAGGCAGGCGTTTCTACTGAAAAATTGATTTCTCAGCGTGTAAACCTTCCATGGCCTCCCAGAAGCCCGAACTTGACACCTTGGGACTTTTACTTATGGGGATACTTCAAAAGTGCAGTCTACCGCAACAATCCCCGCACTCTAATTTCATTGAAGGAAAATATCCGCCATGAAATTCAAGCCATCGGTCCAGAAACTTTGCGTCGTGTTTTTCTAAATTTGGGGGTGCGACTCGAAGAGTGCCAGCAAAAAAACTATGGACATTTGGACAGCCTAATTTTCAAGAAATGAATTCGCAAAGAGCGAGCATTATTTGTAGAAAAAAACTAAAATTGACTTGATAGTTTTTGTTTTATTTCTTTTTCAAATCTGAATTCCTCAGTTGACCACCCAGTATTAGATATATGTGATGGGATTAAATATATCGAAGATTCCATTTTTACAAGAAACACATTTTGCATTTGACCTTTTATTATTGTGTGTTTAGCAAGCTTCTTGTTTTCAGTAATCGTTAACTTCGTGTATTATGTGGAGTAATGATTAGAGCGGAGAAACATAAATTTCATTATTATTTGTTGAAATAACAAAGTTAACTGCAGTAATATTTATATTTTTCTCTTTCTTTACTATAAATTAAACAAAAAACAGAAATCATTGAATCTATTTTTGCAATTCTGACAAAATATTTCATTGAATCTATTGTTGCAATTCTGACAAAATTTTTCATCATGCCTTCCTTACAGATACCCCAATTTTTCCAATGAATGAAGTGATCATAAAAAATTATGAGCGTGAAAAGACATAATGATAGTAAAATAACAAAAATAGTTGGGGAAATGTGAATCATAAATTTGAAATATGAATTCACATCGCTCCTACAAAAATTCATGTCCTTCATTTTTCTAATCAAAGCTGATTACTCAAATATTGAATAAACTCACTAGATTATGTTCTTCAAGAGCTGATGCCCAAAATGTCACGGTGCAAATAATTAATAACTGTTTGCAACTCATATCTCAAAAGCTTCAGACAACGGCACACATATCGACGATCAAAAATCAATTTGCCTCTGAAGCTTTTAGAAACATAACTGTTTGTCATATGACACTGAAAGATTATGAGATCAAATATGGCAGAATATGTTTCGCTATACTGAACACCAGCCAACACGTTATCTTGAGTCTCTTTTACCTAACAGTGATTAATTTGCGTAGATGTCAATGTCGCTAAGATAACCACTATCAATTGGAATTAATCGATAACATCAATGCAATAAATAATTGCGTTGGCGAAAACACAGATCGAATTCACCTGAAAATGATATTATTCGCGAAAAAAGAATAGCACCGACAAGAAGTCGGGGATGTTTTGCAGCTTTGATTATACCGCAAAAACTATCGTTCGAATTAGATGATTGCTCTCTTGTAATCATAATTGAAATCCTGCTTATACTTTGATTTATTTATTTATTTATTTATTCCCACAATAAAATACCTCGGTATACAAATCGACAACATAGCAAATGAATTAAACTCCAAACCAACCTCAGTAAAAACAAACCATCGCTAGAGCTGAACACATCAGATGCCTCGCCTACAAAAATGAAGGAATCATTATAGAAAATGCCACAAAGATATATAAATCAATTTGCAGACCTATTCTGGAATATGGACATCCTCTATATTCCAATGTTTCGGACTCAGCACTGTGGAACCTAGAGGTGGGTGAAAGAATTGATTCAAGAACCATAACAAGACTCAGACATCGGCTCAATAGATTGCAAACACACCAAACCAACTCCTATGCAACAAAACCCGAAGCACAACGATAAGAGAAAGATTGATCTTCCTAAAGGAAAGATTTTCATGGCGCCTAAGGGAACTGGAGAATATAAATGAGATGTTCCATAGGGAAAAAACAAATACGCCACACCGGAAATTTCCAATTAAGACCATTATAGACAGCCTCATATTCACAGACTGAAAAAACTACTTCATATCATGAATTATATATAAATGTGTTTTTTTGTTACATATTACTCAATAATTGTACAGGGCTGAAAAACTTCGGTCGATGGCCATTTGACTTGTTCAATAAATAACTGTTATTATTATCATCATCGACTTGAGCCTATTAGCGTAGAAAGGGTGTGATTTTTCACACCCCCTAGCGATCGGCTATCACACTCACTACTAAGGGGAACATTCACTCATCCCGGATAGCAAGTATCAGGGGTATTGAGCTCTGAGGTCTTCGGTGTTCTTCTTCTCCTGGGTCCTGGGTTGTTTGTCCTTCATTGCTTGGTCCTGGATCTCTCGGTTGATGTCGTGGTAGTTGGTTATGCAATGTTTCCCTCCATGTTCCTGGTGTCCATCGTGACCTACAAACTTCCTTACCGTTCTAGCAGTACCAAGAAGTACTGCTTTTTGCATTACTTTAAAAAGGTTTTTATCCAAATCTAGCTCCTTGAGGTTGGACTTAAGGCTCTTAGGAATAATTCCTGTGGTTGATATGAGAATGGGAATGGTTCTGGTACTAGACATTCCCCACTGCCTTTTAATCTGAATTTCAAGCTCTCGATACACTCAGAAAATTATTCTAGTAAATACAACGAAAAATGTATGTTATGATAATAATACTAAGATCCCTATTTGGTCAATCTAAAATTCTATTAAATCAACAGAAGCACTTTTGTCAGCTGCTCTATTGAATAAAAACTTGTTATAGATAGAGAATTTTCTGTTACCGTTTTAATAAAATAGTTCTTCCACTAATAGTGCAGTTATCAGGTATAACAAAAATATAGATGTTCATAACAATAGTTTCTTGTAACATGAACAATAAATTCTGTTACGTTAATAAAATATATTGCTAAGCAATTCGAAATATAATGATTTCAGTAACACTACTTTGTGTACAATGGATAATGTGACTGTTAAAATATACGATTCATACTCTTCAGGCAACAGTTAGTCTGTTTATGCCGATAAAGGGTTTCATTATATTGCTAGAATGTAATATTAATACTATAACATTTGACTATTATCTTAATCTGATCCTTGCTAGTATATATCTCGCCCCATTCAGAATGTTATTCTATTGAATTTATAGAAAACAATTATTATCAATCATTTATCAGTGAAATTTAGTGATGAACTTTTCTCTCTGTGCAATACCTAATACTTATAATGAACTTATTATTGTATTTGACGTTATGGGAATAGGTTTTAGAATAACAAAATTTTCCAGCTTTGTTAAGTTCTATTAGAAAAAAGATTTTCTCAAGAAATCTGGCGTCTTTAACATAACACAATTTCATACCAAGGTGTACCCCAGAGGATGTTTGTATAGAGGCCATTCATTGAAAATCGTTACTAAATTTTTGCTGTCGTCTTCAACCAAATATTTTCTTCAAAAAATTTGGCACTTTCTCCATAACACTTTTATGTCCTCCCATCTCTCTTCTTCTTTTATAAATTTTAACTTTTCTTTAAGTGTTTCGGCACTTTCTTCAGCTTCAAGAATCACTGTCAAACCATAAAATTTAAGTATATTTTAAAGACAGGAATGAAAATGAATCTAATAGGTACCTAAAGGTGAATCTGGAGATAGTCGTCTTTGGCTGACTGTGTCTCTATAAGTCCAATTGATTTGAGTTTTCTCAAATCATTGTAATATTTACTAATAGTTTTCCTTTGGGGGCTTTATTTTTCTGAGGAGCGAAGTAGTATTCCTGCAAAAAAAAGAAACATTATCACAGAACTGATAGCTGTTGATTACCTTAATTTCTGCAGGAAATAAACATAAAATTTGGTCCGTTGAATTCTTTGCAATCGACACGGTCATTTTTTTACTGTTTTGAATGAATTAGTCCAGTATTTCATCAACCATTATTTGTTTTTGGGCACCTTGAAGTTCCTTCACATTTTGAGATGATTGATAGATTACACTGGGTAATATAGGTAAACACACCACATGTGCACGAAATCAGTAGCGATTTGAATATTCTCTTGTTGTTCGTGTGTATCCGTATCGGTTCGTAGCATTCGCTTACAGAAGGACTGTTAAATCAACAGCGGATTTTGTAGCACTTGCAGTCATCCTGTTGAACAATGTTTTCGGACAATATTTTACTATTAACATAACGAATATTTTATCCCTGTTATAGTATATGATTTTCATTTGAACAAAGAATACTGTTAGGGTAGTATAACAATATAATTGTAAAGATAATAATACATGTTGTGGACATCATAGTGTATTAGATTTTGTATATAAATAATTTGTGTTATCTTTACAAAATTTGGGACTTTGGGGTAATGGAAGTTCAGGCTGTTTTTGATAGAATTTTTCCATTGTATTGACGATAAATACATTGATTTGATGGTATTATGTAGCCTCAATAGAAATGATATTGTTATCACGGTAGTTCCTGTTTTATAGTACTAACAAACGTTATTCAAGGTAACATAAATGGTCTATTGTAGGTACAGCAATTTCTAGTAGTCGAAAGAGTTTTTTGAAGGATTAACAATTTTAATACATTAGACATTCAACAGAAGCGCTTCTGTTAATTATACTTAGAAAATTTTCTGAGTGTATTTCGATATTTTTTCAGCATATTTTTGACGTAGATTGTTGTTGTTCGGGATGGCTACGTCTATAAGTATTGCTCTCTTATCTTCTTTCTTCCCTAGGATTATGTCTGGCCTGTTATTAGCAACTGTTAAATTGTTAGTACATCATTATTATTAATTTTTACACCAACTACAAATTGAAAAAAGGCAAAACAAATCTTCCAAACAAAATTCTCACCAATGCATTCTCTACATCAACCTCTAAAACAACCGTCCCAACGAGGTTGTAGAAGAATTCATATTGTAATTAAACTAATAATAATATAATTATTAATAACCATTCATTAATCATTACGTTATTCATGAAATATTTACGATTTGAATTAAAAAGAAAAGATTCTCCTCAAGAATAAAACAACCCCAATTTATGATGTTCAGTTAGTTGACGTTGAAAAGAAAAAGTATGGGTCCTAATACTGATCCCTGTGGTATCCCCTAACCAACTTCCAGCTCTGTATAGATTTCACCATTCTAGTGAAATTTTAGATCGCTTCTGCTCAAATATAATTTTAAGAAAGATCACCGGTTTGAAGATTTCTATTGCTAATATCTTCAATTATAGCAACTGATACTTTGAAAATGTTAATTATTTGTTTCAGTTGTTTCCAATTCATTTGGAAATTTCTGCAGATAATTCAACACTTCATCATCTATGAGTTTTGCTGGCTTATCATTTATGATATAATGATTTCCATAGGCAATGTTTTCTATTTTCACAAAAGATAAATTGCACAGGTGGTGCTTTATGGCAGATGGGATTCTCATTTTAATTTTAATTTTGTTATTAGACATTATGAAACATCATACGGTCTCGATTTTAATGTTGAATTCTATTTCCTGAAAACTTCATCAAGTTAATACTTGCCGATTTGTCCAATAATCAATGATGAAAACAGACCGAATGATGATAACATTTTGTAGAGAATTTGTGTCACAATTTATCAACATTTTGGCGTTCGAACGAGGTGAATAAAGCATCAACAAAATAAATTGCATAATAAGAAACAGCAAAAAAACTGGTACTTTCGTGGACCAATTTTGGTTATTGCATAATATATATCATTTATTTTGAAGCGGTCTATCGTTTATTCTGCATAATTGATTAATCGCAGAATTCAGTCCTAAAAACCTTAAACAGGCAATCTGAAATACAGAGTGTATTTAAAGAGTTGGAAAAAATTAAGGGAGTGATTTCTTGTCGAAAATATGCCAGTTTTTCATATGAATATTTTTTTGAGGCACCTCTGCTTAGTTTTAGCCCCTAAAGATGACACCATAAAAGCAGTTTTTAATGTTTTTCTTGAGAACCTACCAAAACACTAACAAAAATTAAATCCAGCAGATATTTTATGAAGGCAAAATTGCATGAAAAAAAAGAAAGTCTCTTGAAGTTTCTTGCTCAGAAAAAATTATCATTTTTATAGCTTGAGTCTTAGCGACTGGAATTATTTTAGTAAAGTATCATTTTCAACTCAATGTATAAAATGTGTGGAACAGTCCCTGAAACACATCAACTGCAAAAATGTGTGTAGGGGAAGGTGAGGTATAATGATCCCCTTAAGGGAAAATTTCAATTGTGGCTAAAGTTGAAGGCAAAACCGCAAGATTTCAATTGTTGAAGGTAGTGAATTCACTTAACTTTGTATCTGCCTACTTATTTTTCATTTCATCTATGTAGTTTTTTTGTATTGGATATTTTCGTTAAAGTTTAGGGATCATTTTGTACTATAAGTTAATAAATATCAAATAAAAATGAAATAAAAAACTCTGCTGTTTATTTAAATGATAATATGTATTGTTCATAACAATTTAAGTATGTAAGCAAGTTACACAATACAAAAATATTCGATGGGTTGAAAAATAATATTTTTCTTGGGCGTTTCTCAAAGTCGAGAGAAATTCATCCACCACATTCTTATTAAAACCTCGCGCACGCATTGTAATGTCTGTTACTGTATGTCTACGTCTAAATCCACGAAGCCATTCAAGTCCAGTTTTTCCTTTAGATTCGGAAAATTGATGCGGTAAATTATTTATTTCTGCCATTTTTGGTGAGCTGAGGTTAGGAGATCCTGAGTGGTCAGCCCGTATATTATTCTGGACTCCATGTCAACAAGTTCCAGTTCTTGTTCCAGGTTGAACACTGTTTGTTTGCTACCTAACTTTTTAGCTGAACCTACAGCTATTTTATTTTACCTTTGGCTCTTCTTTCTAATACCATCACAGGGACCTCAAATTCTCTTCTCGCGGTTTTGTAAGCCATACCATCTCTAATGCCTTTTGCATTTGTTCTTCAGGCCTCTTTTGGAGATTAGTTTTACGTTCATAAATTCTCGGCATGATCTGTGAACAAAAACTATTAATGGGGTAAAATGATTCCAGGGATCATTTTAGACACAGAGAAGGAATCATTTCACCCCAAATACCAAATTCCAAAATATCGATCAAAACAAAACCTTCACATACCGCGTGCGATGATCGAACATTGCTTAAATATTAGCTTACTGCTACTAATACCCGCAAATAAAACAACATTTCAGTAAACACTTACATGTAAAAAAAACGAAAGTCCAAAACATGCTTACTTTAGATCAGAGCCACACTTTTTGATTATTTTTTAATAAAATCACGCCAAGCACTCGCACAGCATTGACATTTTACAGGTAACTCGCAGGGGCGCAGGGGAACATGTTTCATCTGTATTTGGATAGATTGTACAAGCTGTTTCTGATTTACGGCGGGGGATCATTTGACCCTTAGGGATCGTATTACCTCACTTTCCCCTACTATAGTTTCAAAGAATTTTCAGATATTTCATAACACTCGTTGTACAAGAACTTATGCATTTTAGGGGCCAAGGCTCAGTAAAGTCATTCTAACTTATCAATATTCTATCGACTCAAAATAATTTATTTATATCATTTAAGACTTGACTTGCTTAAATTTTGAATTGCTTGCCCTATACCAGTTTTCAATAGACTTGTTCCACAGCAAAAATCTGAAAAAAATTATGTAAGGAAAAGTGAAGTATTCAGTCAATCCAACAAAGCGCTTGATGGCATATTGTTCAATAGCAAACCCTGTTTTTATAAGTGATTAATGTTCAATTCATACTCACACAGTTACATACAAGGAACAAAACTTTTTCATTTCTCTCATTTCCGATTTACCAACCTGTTGATGAGCTAAAGTCACGATTATGATGACGTAGAATGAGGAAGTAGACAGCATAGACAGGAACTAACCGGATCTAAGGATCTTTTGTCATCAGAAGGTCGTATGTTATAATCTATAGTACTCAGTGACCATGCAAATATGTAATAAGGCATCAAATGAGAAAGTACATTACACAATGGGTACCTTGCTCGAATTGTTCAGTTCTATTCTGATGAACTCAGAAAGTGTAAAAATTGAGGCGATCATTAAACGACAATGAACATTTGTTCAGTTTCTATGGATATTCTTCCATTTTGGAAAAATTCTTCGAAACAATCGATTAAATAATCAGTACAAGAATGAATAATATCGATTGAAATATATTCTGGGAGGATTCTGCATTTCTCAAAAACTTTATAGGTTTTCACTCCCAGTTTCTGAAACAGAAATAATTAAAAAGTTTTTAATTAAGGTGAAGTGCTCCTGCGAGAATCTTTGCACTTTGTTATCAGGAGCAAGTTGGTCTTGAAAAAATTGTTGCCTAATAGTAAAACTTTAAAAGGAAATAAATGAAAACGATAATGTAACGTTCGGTGTCTATATCAGACACCTTCTTCAGACGAGCTTGTAAAATCTTCAGAATTGTGTGTTTTTCATTTGCAATCTGATTGACATTGAAAGTTGTCAATATAATATAGAGATGTTGATTTATTTAATTTTGAAATTTCCTGATGTAATTTTTTTCTTCAACTTCAATAAATCAATCCAAATACGATCTATTCCATAGAACAATTGGCCAAATTATCTACTTCATCTACTTCAAAATACATGTGGATTCCTTAGTTTTCTTTTTATAATTATCAGGTTCCGTCATTAGGATCTTTGTATTGTTCCAGTTCATCATATGATCTTCGCTATTTGAACATACTTGATCAGCGATTTGTGATCTTGTAATGTCTCTATTTTTCTATATTTTTTTTTAATTAAATGAATCAACATCTTTTTATATTGACAACTTTCAATGTCAATCAGATTGCAAATGAAAAATAACATAATTCTGAAGATTTTACAAGTTTGCCTGAAGAAGGTGTGTGATTATAAACACCAAAACGTTACATTATCCTTTTCATTTATTTCCTTTTTCAGTTTTACTGTTAGGCAACAATTTTTTCAAAACCAATTTGCTCCTGACAAATAAGTACAAAGATTCTCGCAGGAGCACTTCATCTTAATTGAAAGCTTTTTAATTATTTCTGTTTCAGAAACTGGGAGTCAAAACCTATAAAGTTTTCAAGAAAAATAAGAATAAATAAGTTGATCAGTTATTTGAAATATAAAATTTTCATTTATAGTGAAATGAGTCCTCTCATCCTTATACATATAAGTTGCTCTAGTTGAGCTAATTCTTATAGAAATTTATAGAATGAATATATTGTAACACTTTTAATTTCGGAGAATATTTGTTTCCTGTATCACTGAATTAACAGATAATAAAAATAATCCGTGACCGAAGAGTTTCGAATACCAACATTTAATAATGAAATCTAGCGTGAAATTGGTATTTTCTCACACGATTCTGCTTCACAAAATATAGCAGAGTAAATGGATTTGCTACAGAAATAGCGGAAAAAATTTTTTGTTGTGTCTGTAGAGTATACCATCACCAAAAAAAGTAAGAGTTCAAACGGATTAACACAAACTAAGGAACTTTTGGGCCATGATGGCTTTATGGATAACAATGAGGTAAAAAATTTACTCTCAAATAATTCATGAGAGCTTTTCTTGATGTTATAAAAGTTCAGTAATTAGGCAATATTATTAGGTCACGGAACAGAAGTTATTTCAGTGCTTTTCGTGAAAAAATTACAACCCATTAAGACTATTAGGTACCTATACTTTACTTCGGGCATTAAAATGAAGAAATAAAATTTTAACGCTTTCTGAAAGAAATGAACGTCTGGAATAATACAACAAAGTAAGAATATATCAGTATTTTATAGGGAGTAGTGCTCCGCAAATAAAACAGCGGTCCTGTAAGTTTTGCAGAACCGTATTGAACTGGGTTGTTCAGGATATTATAGTTCGTCCAGAAATATGAAAAATATTTTATCAACTCACCCTTTAAAATGCACCGTTTTCAAGGTATAGAGTGTTTAAATTAAGAAGAAATTGTTTTTTGCCGACCCTTATATCGTACCTTCAGAAAACAGCTTTCGCGAGCATTTTCCCATGGTAACAAGCTATATATTTTCTTGGATTTTTTCTCAAGTCTTAATTGGAAAAAGAACGGTGTTTGAGACGCCCATTTGAACCACCAATTATACTTAAAAGGGTATTCTTTGTCATACGCTCGCTCTAAAAAATACCTTGTTCGAGATTTATTCATGAACTTCTATGTTTTAGTGTAAAGAAGTATAAAAAACTTTTCTCAAAATCTTGATCATGTCTTCTAACACCAAAGTTGATTTTCTCGAGAACGGTATACTTTAAAGCATAGATATGACCAGGAGTCCATTTTTTGTGTAGAAAACTTTGGCTGTTCGAATGGGCGTCTTAAAAACCGTGCTTTTTTCAGCTTAGAAGTTGGAGGGAAAACTCCCACTAATTCTTCAAATCGTTTTTGGAGTTTTCCACGGCACTCTTTGAGTGATTCTGGCAAAGTTTTATAGATTCTGTTTTTCAATTGACCTCGAAGAAATAAAGTCCAGTAGGGTCAAATCTGGGAATCTGGCTGGTCACTCTATAGATCAATACCCATCATATTGGGAACTGACATTTCCACTTGACTTTGATACCTCAAAAATATTGTCAAATAATAAAGGTATTTATCAGATTATCTTGTGTGTTTTGTATATAAATATGTCGCATAACACATAAAAAGATCGGAAGCAGCGAATGTTTAAAAGCAGATTAATGCTGTATACAAATAATTTTGACAACATGAAGGGTGTTTTTGAATAGATGCGAAAGATTTAAGGGGGTGATTTCTCAGATCATTTAATAGAAAAAAGTTCCTAATGTAGGTCCAGTAATGCATTATTTCCAAGATACAGAGTGTTGAAATTTCACCTAAAAACTGACCGAAAAAAGTGGAACTCCACGGAGATATTTCAAACTAACAATTATATTTGAATCATTTGTTCAATTTGTGACAAAGAATCTCTTCTGCCTTTTTTTCCTGTGGGGCACCGTTTTGTGAGAAAAAATAAAACATCTCAACGTTGATACCCACATACTATGTGTTAAAGTGACGAGAAATAAGCGTTAAGATTTGTCTTGGAAAAAAGCATTTCAGGACCCACATTTATGGAAACTTTTTCCATAAAATGATCTGAGGAATCACTCCCTCAAATCTCACGCATCCTGTAAATCAGTATCAAATACAAATGGAAATGTCTATTCAGAATATGAGATTGATAGTCCCATTTTATTTTTTTTTTAATTTCTCAATTCGATTGTGTTTACCATTTTGAAGTTGCTAAATGTCATTTTGAATTTGTTTAATCATAATTTGAATGTGATTTGTCTCAATTTGAAGTTAAAAAGGTATAGATGTTTCAATACTGAACCAAGAATGACATCGAATGTACTGGAAAAAGAGGGTTTTTAGAGTGACCAGCCAGATTCCCATATTTGACCCTACTGGACTTTCTTCGAGGTCAATTGAAAAACAGAAGCTATAAAACTGAGCCAGAATCACCCAAAGTATGCCGTGGAAAACTCCAAAAATGATTTGAAGGATTAGTGGGAGTTTTCCTCCAACTTCTAATTTAACAATTTTTTTGTGAATGTGATTAATCTCAATTTGAAGTTGAAAAGGTATAGTCATTTTGACGAAAACATCGAACACATTGTTCAAATGCAGACTTTCTGATTTATTCCTACATATCTTATCTTGCCCACAGTTTGACCAACCGTGCAATGAATCTCAATCGACTAGGAAAATGAATCATCCCAAATAATTTCCATTCAGTCGTGTGAAGAATAGTAATTGAAGAAATCCTAATTGTAGCCACAGTAATTTCAAAAAGTAATTGAGTTCTTCTTCAACGCTCACAAATTTTCTAGAGATCGAGCAATGGGATATCAAATTGCGAATATGAATCAAATTGGCAATCATCGTCGAATAAAGAAGCAGTTCTGTGTTCATTACTGACCATATTCTGCTGGTACAAATTCTATCATTTGAAAGTTCTTGATTGGATCCGTTTCAGGTGCTTCTTCTCAATTATTCAGTAATATTCGTTTATGTTGGAACCAGAACCATTGATTTTATGTTTATTTATAATTTATAACATAAAATTGACTTATACATAATTCACAGCTGAAAACTCATTATTTCAGCATTGAATTATTCAGATTTTTGTTATGATGAGTCACAAATATTCTACTTATGAGTATGAGTTATAAGGTTTTGATTCGTTCAGAAAGAGTAAATGCATTATTCTAATAATGCTTGATCAATAATTCGTATCCAATGTATACAACAGAAAATATACGAGTAAAATGAATAAATTCTGAAACATATTCATAGTTTTCGTGATATTATTATAAAGTGTGTTTGGTCATTACTTGGCGACAATTTAAGGGTATCAAATACTTAATATTATCGACAAAAACACCCACATTGGGAAGTTTACCCCCTTACTTCTGGAGTAGCCCCCATTTCAAATTCACTATGGTGTTTTCGTTGGCCCTTCCAAATAATATCGATTTCTTTGGACTTAAAGGTCCTACAGATGTGAAAAAATGTTTTTTGAAAGATGATACTACAGGTGTATAACTTTTCATTGAAGTAGAACAATATGAAAACATTTAACTTGAAAATGTCATAAAAAAATTCTTAAAAAAATAGTGAAAAAATGTACTGATTTTCTTAGTAAATCCGCAATAGTTCAAGAACTGGCACATTGAAGTATAATTTTTTTTCCATGATTTAACACGCAAGGGAATTAGCTACAAAACAACACCATTCCTGTAAGTTACATAATTTGAGAGTTATTGCTGTTCGAACATGACCTACGCGAGCGCCCCAAACTTTTTTTTGTTGCTACAGGTCGTCATGAGGGCCACTGCCTGTCTACAAAAGAGAGGCCATTTTGAGCAATTTTTATGACTAATTTGTTTGTTTGATCATTGAAAATTATCGAAAGTACAGTACTGAGTTTTATTTTATTTTATCAATTTTCATGAGGATCATGTTTGAACAGAAATTACTTTTTAATTATGTAACTTACAGAAATTATGTTTATATCATTTTGTAGCTAATATCCTTGCGTGTTAGCTCATTAAAAAAAATATACTGCAATGTGCTAGATCTTGTACTATTGCGGATTTACTAAGAAAATCAGTACAACTTTTTACTAAAATTTTCTTCAAGAATTTTTTTATGACATTTCTGAGTAGAATGTTTTCATATTGTTCCACTCTAATAAAAGTTTGTTATATCATCTTTCAAAACACATTTTTGTCACATCTGTAGGACCTTTATGTCCAAAGAAATCTATATTATTTGGAAGGGTCAACTAAAATGAAAAAGTAATTTAAAATGAGAGCTACTCCAAAACTGAAGGGGTAAACTCCCTAATGTGGGTGTTTTGTCGATAAAATTAGGTATAGTTGATGCCCTTAAATTATAGCTAAGTCATGACCAAACATGTATACAATATAGCATAAAATGCAACAATGTTCCTGTATACGGCTGACGAATTCTAGCCGAAACGTTGGATTCAAATGAGATTCATATTCATGATGTAGATTGAATGTTTCTCGTCACTAACATAATTTTACTGAAATGGAAATACCATCAAATGGACGGTGAAGAAGTGAATGTTCATAAAATGGGTTATAGAATAGCAATAGATATTGTTCCGCATAATTCACAAAGAAAATTATAATATTCATTTATTCAAAGAATAAGCATAGGAAATTTCCTGAACGTTTTGCCATAACTGTCTTAGAGTTGCAATAAACCACTCCGTCAATTAGAGTAGAACGAAAATATTATCAATTTTCTCTAACACCTTTTTTCAATGTTTACTTGAATCGTAAGATTATTTGAGGGGAAAGCAATATTTTCATCTTATGCGTACGTATAATCTTCACGATGAGCAATAAATCTTTTTTAGCGCTCATTCATCTTAAACGAGTGCCATCCGTTAGCAAAATAACCTTCGAAGGGATTGTCCTAGAGACTTTTTACCAGGATGGGTTCAGGTCCTAAATGGCTCAGTTGAGTTCGTTAACCAGCCAAATCGTGTTCCATAAACTATGGCCATTCAAAATTTTTGTTCCTCAATATCTCAAAAAAACAGAAACCAATCGAAATGAAATGTTACGGCCAAATGCAAGATGCTCATAACAAACCTCTTGCAAAATTTTGTGGCATAGTGTGAACAGAACCATAGAAAATTCAATTGGAATATTGAAAAGAAGAAACTTCATAATTCAATAAAAAGATATTCGATTCGAAAGAAATTTCTTTTATGAATTAAGATTGATTTACTGAATTTTCATGCTAAATTTTGTGGCCATAGTGTAAACAGAGCCATAAAAACTTTAATTGGAATATCGAATAGAAAACTCTCTATATTTCCATAACAATATAACCGATTCAGGTCAACTTTATTTCGTGAATCTGGACTGATTTTTTAAATGTTCTTGCAAAATTTCAAGAGAATCGTATCACCAGAACCATTGAATTCAATTTTTTCAATTATTTATTTTTAAATATTTCATTTTTTGACTGATTTCCAGAATATAATTTTGACTGTGCTGAGACTTGCATTTATATATTTGGTATCAATCTCAAATCCCATATAAAAGTTTGAGGTAATAGTCATATTGCTCCACCAAAGAACGAGCGCTCAAAAGCTCCTCCCCTAGGCCTTTTCTTGAAATTTTTCTTTCACAACTATCTTTCAAACTCATTCAGGGAAGTTTTGTCAAAAAATAACCTTCATATTATTATGTTGATTGGCCATGAGAATCATTAGTAGGACTAGTAGTTCTCTCATATTGGTAACCAGTCATTCCGAATATAGTACAGTTTCACCTAAGAAGAAAAATAAGGCTGGTAGGTACATCAAGACATCAAGACTTGGAATGAGTGTCATCGCTTCCGAAATCTGCTTTTTCCTCAGACTAAATACTTAACTATTTTATCTATTATCCCATATTCTAAAACTGCTAGATTGAAGTCACGTTATCACCTCATGGATCAATGAATTTCTTGATTCCAATTAAATTATCGAAAAAATCAAAAATGTGAGGATCAGAATGAATTTCATATCATTTTCAAACGAAGGTTTGATTTGAGATCCTGCCTTCAATCTTCCTAAAAAAATTTGTTGTAGTTTTAATCAATTGAAAACAGGTCATGGTCGTTGAAATGGTCTTTTTTGTTTAAGTAGGGTTTTGGCGACAGCCCAGAAAAGTATGATATGACTAAACTAAAAGATTTCAAAGCTCCTTTTGAAAAATAAATGGGTAATATATCGTCGATATTGTTTTCTAGTTGAAATGAAGAAGCTCCATGTGTTTATAAAACGTATAGCTTCTTCATAGATAGCCATAACCATACCAGAAACTAGACAAACCGGGAACAACCTACGACTAATAGTCATCCACAAGTAGGTAATAGAAGACCAAAATTTATCATCCGGCAGCTATAATAGAGTATAGTACAGTTCAGAGAAAGTGCACATTAAGTAACGCACTTTGCTCTTCCCCGAATGTTGACAATTCACAAACTTTCGTAATATTCAAATAAAATAACCAAACATTTAAACATTCATGCTGCAACCCAGACCAAGAATTCGTTGGTATTCTTTGGATGGCTCGGACAACACGAGAATGTTCAAAATACTTTCTCTCGTCCTTGATGATGCTTGGCTTTCTCTACACCTGGAAAGATTGTATGACAAATATTAATTGAATAATCTGGTCTTCTTTAGAAGCTTCCTTTGCGCACCGGTGACGGAAACGATTGTTGTTTTCGATGAAATCATACTATTGAAATTTATTCAACGGTCACCGGATTTTTTTATTTGAAAGTAGCAGGTTGAAGAAGTAAACGTATGTATTCATTCGGATTGTTTAGAATCGATAAATGTCCTCTATCTTCAGAGTGGATCCTACAATACAGAGTGACCCGCGGTACCCTAGACGTTTATGAAGATCGGGAAGTACGAAGATATTGAAAGGGGTATAGTCGGGTTTCAATAGTAAATCTGCCCCGCGGCCTTTTCGATTCATATTGAGGGGATCGATTAGGCATTGAATGAAAATTATTCAGCCAACTTTTCAGCTTTTTATCTTTAGCCATTTTTGAGATTTCTGTAAAAAACACTTTTTTCGTTTTTATTCTTTTTCTCTTGTGATATTCAAAATTTTTGAATGGTGATTCTTTCTCTTGATTCTTTGCTATTAGAGGTATAGACGTATCATTTTTGTATGAATTTCAGCTGAAAAATCGATTTTTAGAAGAAAAAATAATTAACACATTATAGTCATTTGTTTTTCGGTGTTCTTCAAAAGTGTCCGCCGCCATTTTAACATAATATGTCCTCTTTGGTCTTTTATACCCTGAAATTTTTTTTCGCATTTTTAATTTTATATCCATCAAATTTTGGTGCCGTTGTATTCACATTGGCTCCCTGAACGATATTAGTGAAAAAAAATTGGCGATCTGTCTTAGTTTGGAAGATATGGGCCCCCAAAGTCCGAAAAATATTTTACCTGAAAGTCACTTTTCTCACTACAAAAATACTAAATTACCGCTTTATTAAATTCAAATTCAAGGAGCCCATATGAATACAATGGCACCAAAATTTAATGGATATCTGCTGAATCCCAAAATTCAAATAGTTCCAATTTTTTTTCAGAATGTTCCACCAATTTTAAAAATGTAAACATTCGGGGGTATAAAGGACCAAAGAAGATTTTTATGTCAAAAAAAGGCGGTGGACACTTCTGAAGAACACCGAAAAACAAATGGTCAGCTTAAATTCATTAAAAAATTATACGTCTATTCCTTCAAAAGCAAAGAATCGAGAGAAAAAACCACCATTGGAAAATTTTGGATTTCACAGAGAAAAAAAATCGAAAAAAGTGTCTTTTACAAAAATCTCAAGAATGGCTAGAGATAAAAAGCTAAAAAGTTGACTGAATTATTTTCATTCAATGAATAAATAGATCCCCTCAATATGAATCGAAAAGGCCTCGGGGGCAGATTTACCATTGAAACCGGGCTATAACCTTTGATTTCTTGAGCAAGAACCACTGCTCTATTGATCTGAAATATTTTTCGGAGCTGTGGTTTTGCCAGATATACCTAAAAGTACTGGAACTAGTATCAGTGATTTCAATCTGAGACACCCTGCTTATCGTATCATTTTAGAGCGCTCGTTCTACTTAAACGAGTGCTATATAACTTTCGAAGGCATTGTCCTAGAGACTTGAGATTTTGAGAGTGAGTTCGGGTCCAAAATGCCTCGCGAAAGTTCGTTAACCAACCAACCATAAAATATGGACATTCAAATTTTTTTCCCCAATATCTCTGACAAAATGTAACCGATCGAAATGAAATGTTGCGGCCACATGCAAGATGCTCATAATAAGCCTCATGAAAAATGTCCTGGTCATAGTGTACTGTTAAAAATTCAAGTGGAATATTGAAAAGAAGAAACTTCATATTTCCGTACAAAAAGATCGAAATTTCAAGAGGATCGCTTTATTAGAACTATAAAAGTTAATTTTTCAATTGTCAAGTTTTTACATAGTTGAGTTTTTGAACCATTTCCAGAATATTATTCCGATCGTGCTGAGATTTTGCATTTATATATTCAGTCTCAATCTGAAGTTCTTCGCGAAATTTTGAGGTTATAGCCTCATTTCTCCACCAATGAACGAGCGCTCAAAAGCACCTGCTCAGGGCTTTCTTACTTCTTTTATTTGAAAGTAGCAGGTTCAAGAAGTAAATATAGGTAATGGACGATATCATTCGGATTTTTTAGAGCCGATAAATATCATCTATATCCATCTTTTCATAAAATGATCTGTGGAGTTACGTCCTCAAATCTTTCACATCAATCCAGAAAAGAAACACACTGCATATGTGTAATATACTTTGTATAATAGAATCGTGTTCTTTAAGAGTCAGAAGTAACGAACGATTTGAGGTTTTTTCTGAAGATGCCTGATGGCTGAATCTTTCGAAGAAATTAATCACAATCATAAGTCATTTACAATCATAAAAGTCCGTAAAAGTCCAAAACTAGAACTTAGAAAAATAAGAACCAGTTGAAAATCAATACAGTACATTTCAATGGTGGTAAGTACTTGAGCAAAATGATCAGAGCCAACTAGAGTTGATTGCCAGACTCAGCCATCAAAAATAATTGTTATAATTGACCAAATATAGATTTTATCGGTTCTTTTGGAAATTGAGAGTGAAAGGATTGAGCCAGACTTATCAAGCAAGGCAGGTACCGATGAAAAAATGTTGTCGAGATGAAAGTGGTATCAACCCGTTCCGAATTCCTCATTAATAATTATTATTCAACTTTAGACCTGCAGATAACAACGAACTGCCATGAAATC
Source organism: Propylea japonica (assembly GCA_013421045.1). Taxonomy (NCBI): domain Eukaryota; kingdom Metazoa; phylum Arthropoda; class Insecta; order Coleoptera; family Coccinellidae; genus Propylea; species Propylea japonica. Next base: position 72,911,388 of record CM024241.1, read on the forward strand.
AGTTGTTATAAGAAGCGAAATAACATTCATTAGATGATGCAGCGTTTATTTTCATACTTTTACTTTCATTCGTACGTCAAAATAAGGTTCAATCTAGTTTGAGACAAAATCTCAACATAGCAATGGGCACAGTACGATTCACAGATTTTCCTCGCCAAATGGATTATTCTCAATTCCCAACATATACAAAGTGTTTGGTCATGACTTAACGATAATTTAAGGGCATCAAATATGCCTAATATTATCGACAAAAACCCACATTGGGATGTTTACCCCCTTAGTTTTGGAGTACCCCCCATTTTAGATTTACTTTTTTATTTTCGTTGGCCCTTCCGATTTCTTTGGACACAAAGGTCCTACAGATGTGAAAAAAATGTTTTCTGAAAGATGATACTACATTCTTTCATTAAAGAAGAACAATATGATAACATTTAACTTGAAAATGCCAAAAAAAATTCACTGATTTTCTTAGTGAATCCGCAATAGTTAGCACATTGAAGTATATTTTTTCAATGATTTAACAAGCCAGGATATCAGCTACAAAACAACACCTACATCATTTCCGTAGGTTATATAATTTGAGGGTTATTGCTGTTCGAACATGACCACTACGCCACCGCCCCTAACTTTTTTTTGTTGTTACAGGTCGTCATAAGGGACACTGCCTGCCTTCAAAGCAGAGGCGGCTATTTTGCGCAATTTTTATGATTAATTTGTTCGTTTGATCATTAAAAATTTTCTAGAGTACAGTTCTGAGTTTTATTTTATTTTATAAATTTTCATAAGGGTCATGTTCGAACAGCCATTATTTTCTCATTATGTAACATACAGAAATTATGTTGTTATCGTTTGGTAGCTAATATCCTTGCGTGTTAGCTCACTGAAAAAAACTTACTTCAATGTGCTAGTTATTTTACTATTGTGGATTTACTAAGAAAATCAGTACATTTTTTTACCAAAAATTTTTTCCAAGAATTTTTTTATGACATTGCTAAGTTAAATGTTTCCATATTATTTCACTTTAATGAAAGGTGGTAGTTTCATCTTTCGATAAACAATTTCATCACATCTGTAGGACCTTTATATCCAAAGAAATCGATATTATTTGGAAGGGTCGACTAAAATAAAGAAGAAAATTCAAAATGGGGGCCACCCCAAAACTGAGGGGGTAAACTCCCAAATCTGGGTGTTTTTGTCGATAAAATTAGGTATATTTGATGCCCTTAAATTATCGCTAAGTCATGACAAAACATACTGTATATAACTCCATTCACACCCACAAAATCACTCAGAAGGATTCAGAATGATTTGGTTAAGTTTTGTTCCAAGAACTGTTACACTGTACTAACCCTGTCACGCCATTTTCTACAAAAATAAAATTCAAAACTAGTGAACTAATACCTTAAATATTGAGGAACAAAATACTTTACTTTTTGCTCTTTGGCCAGGTGTGTTCTGAAATCAAGTTTGGCTTGCCAAGAAATGATTTTTCGGATCTTCTGTTCATTTGGAAGACCGCTACAGAACCCATAATGGTTTTTCAAAGAATTGAATCAGCGATATTACATTTTATATCTTCGATATAATTATAACAATTTTTCTCCTGACGGCCACATTTTTTATGACATAGAAAGGAACACACTTATAATCTCCATTCGTAAGCGTATAGCAGTCATATACCTATATCTCCCTACAATCCATTCAGATATGTTCAAACATTCATTTGAATATGAAATTTAAATTATTGAATATTAAACAGACGGGATGATGCATCTTTATGAGCATGGTGCCATAACTCTTTGGTCGAATATTTTATTAAAGTCATAGCTTTCTATGGATTAATCCATGTTGCATAGATCCACAGACTGTGTATTTTATCTAGAATTGCATACCGATTGTTTTGGTATTTCAGTTTTGAGTGTTTTTCCGAACCATAATCGATCCCATAATTTTGGTATTTCGGAAGATTACTGCCAAGGACTTTTCGCTTGTTCTCTTAAAAAGTAGTACTCTAATATCACAAATTTCAACCCTTCTGTGGTTTATAATTCCAAGAAAACCACATGATCAAATTTTCCTTAACGGAACAAGGAAGTTTGAAAATACCAGCATTTTCATTCCAGATCTGTATCAATAATTGCTGGAAGTTCTCCATCATTCCATAATTTTTAATAGACGTATTCAGATCTCATCAAATGGTCATGGAGACGTGATCCTCTTAATAAGTGGACAATCCATTTCCCATATTCCATCGAATTATATCCTCTCAAAGGAGGAATCATCTCAATTATTCCTCACTTTCCATTATGGATATCTATTCTCCAGCTTATGGATCCCAACCCGTAATTTCGCAAATCAGATTAATTTCCCACAAAAATTCATTCTCATTAGAGGTATTAGTGTTTTGACAATGGCAAGAGTACCTACACATATCCGGGTCAGTGGCACGGTCGTCTCACAAAAGTTTACCTAATTGGTGAAATGGTGTGAGCAGTTCCATTCGCATGCTTAACCGATGAAATAACACTGTAAGCGGATTTGCATATCGAGGTTGAAATGCAGATTCGCAACAGTAATGGGGTTACTGTGGTCACCCTCGTCAAATGAGTTTCAAAATGAGATAATTGGCTTATATAATAAGTTACCATAAATTAAACTTTTTATAGGTACCTACACAAAATTGTGAATTGTACATAGCCATAGTTTTTTTCACCAGTGCCAAATTAAGTCTTTGAATTATTTGAAATGGAATTATACAGGGTGTAACTGAATAAGTGTAAAATATTTAAGGAGGTGATTCCTCATCGAAAAAAAGATAGGATCTTTCATATAAAGAAACTTCATTGGATCATCCCTTGTTAAGATACACCCCCTCAAAGGCAGTACATAAATTTGAATTATTAAAGTAACAAATTAAGAACAGAACAACAACACAAAATAAGTATTAAATCTATTCCAAAATTTATAAACTGACAGCGTTATACCAATTTAATTGTCACTATCGCTAAAAGTGCCCTACTAAATAGATTAGTTTCGCATTTATGACAATCTATCTCTGTAGTTGTTCGTAAAATAAGTTTTTGCTGCGAACAAGCTTATTTTGGGCAAAAAACTCAAGAGACATTTTTTGTTCAGAATGAAACAGGCTATCAGAAATAAATTTAAATGGTAAACAAATAATAAGGCCAAAAGTTACATTGGAAATAAACTCTAGGGGTGCGTTTCCCACCCTTACAACCAGGGGTAAACCAAATAAATAACTGGATAAGTGTCTTTTTGCTAGTAGGAAACATCAGCTTAATTTCAATATTTTAACTTTTTGGTGCTTGTGAAAAAATTGTTATACAAATTTTATGTACTCCCTTTGAGGGGCTGTATCTTAACAAGGGATGCTCCAATGAAGTTTCTTTATATAAAAGATCTATCTTTATTTCGATGAGGAATCACCTCCTTAAATATTTTACACTTATTTAGTTACACCCTGTATATACATGTATCCTAACCTGAAGTTCTTCATTAATTTCGTTGTGAAATAACATCTAGGAGTTGCCATTCAATTAAACTTGGGCTAAAGAATTAAAAGAAAAGCCCAGAGCCGATGCTTTTGAGCGTTCGTCCATTAGTGGAGCAATTTGGCTATCATCTCATAATTTTGTAAAGAATATAACGATATACTTTTCCATTTCTAAGAAACTTTTAAGGTTTTTACTCCCAGTCTCTGAAACACAAATAATTTAAAAAAATTTAATAAGATGAAGTGCTCCTGCGAAAATATTTGCTCTTATTTATTTGTCAGGAGCAAATTGGTTTTGAAAAAATTGTTGCCTAACAGTAAAACTAAAAAATTAAATAAATCAATATCTCTATGTTTTGACTACTTTCAATGTCAATTAGACTGCAAATGAAAAAACACACAATTCCGAAGATTTTACAAGTTTGTCTGAAGAAGGTGTCTATACCTATAGACACCGAAACGTTACATTATCCTTTTCTTTTATTTCCTTTTCTAGTTTTACTGTTAAGCAACAATTCCTTCAAAACCAATTCGCTTCTGACAAATAAGTGCAAAGATTTTCACAGGAGCACTTCATCTTAATTAAAATTTTTTAATTATTTCTGTTTCAGAGACTGGGAGTGAAAACCTTAAAAGTTTTTTAGAAATGGAGAATCCTCAAAGATTATATTTCAATCGATACTTTTCCATGGTTGTATTAATGCAACTTCCACGAATTTTTCGTACCTCATTGAATTGGTAATGAACACTTTACTGCCGAATTTCAGCTCGATGGAATTAACAAGTTCTGAATTATTCGAAAAATTGATAATTCAGAAAACAATAAATGAATATAATGATATACATTCAGTGTAAGAACCTTCACCCTCAAAATGAATTTAACTCAAATAGGATATAAACAATAAAAGCAGAGAATAATACCAATTGATTAAAATCAACCAATATTAAACCCATACTTCGGAACTAATCCCGTCAACGCACAAAGAACATGCATGGTGGTAATATCAAACGGAGCATCCATAGATAGCTATTTCGCCCTATTTGGGGCTCATTTCAAATAGGATATTTTGTTGTAGAAGTATAAGGATTTTTTCCAATATTCTGATTGAATATTGACTGAAAAGTTCAAGTCTGTAAGACAATCCTTTCCAGAGCTAAGCGGAGAAAATTGAATTTAACTATCTACATCAGTGAGTCGAACCTAATCATTTGGGACAATTTCGCTCAAAATTTAGACATCTGGGCAAACAATATAGCAATCGTTTAAGTAGAACGAGTGTCCAAAATTCAGTGGAATGAAAAAAGTTGGCAATGGAGTAATAGGTGCAGTAATATCAAAAACTCTTTATTAAGGAATCCCAAGCGGCCCTAACTTTTCCTGTGAGAAGAACTAATTTTCTTCCTATTTATTCTTCCGGTTAACCCAAAACTGAATCCACATATTAGTTTCACAGTATATAACTAGGATATCAGGCTCGACAATGACATAATACAGAAAACTCAACAATACAATAATACGATGACACAAGCGCTTGAAAAACTGCTACATTTTCTGCTTGAATCCCATAGAATTTAAATCCATATTGTAATATCCATAAGAAAACCTTTTTCAATATTATTCAGCAACAATTAAACTCTTAAAAACTATTCACGCTATTCTTCTTCGTGCACATTTCCATACTTTTTTCAGCATCTTTACCTCATCATTATTTCATGTACTCAAGTCACTTATTTCCCTCATTATCTTAAGGAAGTAACTGGCAAAAACTTGAAGAAGAAATAAGATAGAATCTCCTTTTAATCGTGCGAACTACAGTACCATTCAATGATAGTTGATCTTGACACCGTGATTAGCTACAAAGTTTCGTTTCACTTTCAATGATACTTGATACACTGCCAAATCTTTGGTTTTATAGCCTAGATCGAGTTGATAGATGATACCATTCACTTTGAAATTGTGAGAAATATACACCTCACTTGAATTAATCGAATGGGGAAATTCTCCTTCTGAAAAAAGGTACGTATTGCCACTGTTCGGGAAATAATGCTCGAAGAGAAAAATGGACTGTATTTTTAATAAATTTTCAATTGCAAAATGAGAAAGAGCTGGTATCAGAGACCTACCTTTTTGTAGGGCCGACGTTGTGTATTGTTGCGTAGTCTGTTGCAACCCCAGCAGCACTAAAGGGTAGTTTCATCACAACAGCGTCGAAAAATGTCCAATCAATAGATAAATGTTTGAAATAGCGTTAAGTGCGTAAATTCACTCATTAAAGGTGGCGGCAGCGATCGATTTCTTTGTTCGTTCTTTATTCTTCTGCCCATATGTTGACTTATCTTCTGATTGGGTCCCTCCTTTCGTACAAAGGTAAAACACAGTTGACCCATGATACCACTAACGCGAGTATTATTTGAAAACTTCTAACTAAAATATGCAGTTTCCCAAACAGCCACCATGAATATTCAAGATATTTCAATAATAATTCTTCGCACCATAATATTTTGACTCTAACAAGAAGCATGAGTGTTGATGGCAAGAAAAATTCGAGTCAAAGAGGATTTTTGCTTTTGGTTGAAAAAATTACATTGCATCGTGTTTTTTCCATTTTTTTTTCACATGAAAAATTACAGAATGGTATTTGACGAGACTATTTCATGAGTAAAAACTTATTCAGCATGCATTATGTATATATTTCGTCAGATATTTTTGAGCACAAAGTATGCCCTTATTTAATTTTTTGAGGTTGGCAGTATTTACTGCCATAACTCAAAGTCCTGCCAGGCTAAAAAACTGCTAGCATAGCTGCTCCAAACAGTTTTTGAGCGCTCGTTCTCCTTAAACGAGTGCTATATCGTTTTGCTTAAATGTCTGTAATTTTCGAATTTTGAGCCAAAAATGGTCTCAAAGGATAGAGTTCGTGGTCAAATTAATTCTGTCCGTGGGGCCGTCCGTTAGCACAATAACTTTCGAAGGGATTGTCCTAGAGACTTGAAATTTTCAGGGTGAGTTCGGTTCTCAAATAGCTCGATTAACTTCGTTAACCAGCCAAATCGTACAGGGTGTTCCATAAAATATGGCCATTCAAAATTTTTGTTCCCCAATATCTTAGACAAAACGAAACCAATCGAAATTTAATGTTGCAGCCACATGCAAGACGCTCATAATAAGCCTCATGCAAAATTTTGTTGCCATAGGGTGAACAAAACCATAGAAAATTCAGTTGGAATATTGAAAAGAAGAATATCTATATTTCCATAACAGTGTAACCTATTCAAATGAAATTTTAAATGTTCATGCAAAATTTTGAAGGGAATCGCATCATCAGAACCATAGAATTTAAATTATTTAATTCTTCATTTTTTACATATTTCATTTTTTGAATAATTTCCATAATATAATTCATGTTGTGCTGAGATTCTGCATTAATATATTTGGTATCAATCTCAAATCTCAAATAAAGTTTCGAGGTTATAGTGCCCCACCAATGAACGAGCGCAAAAAAAGCTCCTGTCCAGGGCTTATCGTAAATTTTTTCATTTAGAAACCATGTTTTATTTGAAATTGAGCGTTTCTGAATCGCGAAAATTGAGACGAAGAAAATAAACAATCCAAATAACGAAAGTTGCCTTATTAAACATTTTTCTTTTTCGTGAGCATCGCAGTTATACTTTGCAGAATCTAATAAGACAGTGATCCTTCAGAATGGCTACGGAAATTCTATAAAATTAAATCCTTTCGAATTAGTTTCTCGATATGTGCAAACACTCATAATCAACATTACATACCGTATGATCCTATAGAATGCCAATTCACTGTCATTATTTAATAATCATCGTTAATCTTGGGTTTTTGCTGATGAAATATCTAATTGGGAAAATACATCTGCAATTTCATAATAGTATTTCAACTCCATATAGTATTATTAGAACTGTGAATAATTGCGCATTCTAGTCTATGAATTGGTAAATAACCATCATCCTTTATATTTCCTGAAATTTCTCACAAATAAGAATTGAAAGAGCATATTTACCCTTTCACGTGATTTCTGAATTGTGCTTATACGAATTGAATTTTTCCTGGCTTTCACATTAAGTGCACTGAATGTAAGGTTCTATATGTAAAAATAAAAATAGGCAGTTACGACGTACTTATAAATAACGGATTTTATTTACATAATATAAAATTCGTCACTTTTTGAGCTCTCGTTTTACTTAAACGAGTGCTACATCGTTTTGCACAAATGTCTGTAATTTTCAAATTTTGATCCGAAAATGGTTTCAAACGATAGGGTTAGACTCCTTGATGAAGAATTCGTTGGCAAATTTCATTCTGTCCGTCGGGCCGTCCGTCCGTTAGCACTATATCTTTCGAGGGGATTGTCCTAGAGACTTGAAGTTTTCAGGTTGAGTTCGGTTTACAAATGGCTCGTTAATCAGACAAATCGTACATTCCATAGTATTCCATAAAATATGGCCATTCAAAATTTTTGTTCCTCAATATCTCAGACAAAACGAAACCAATCGAAATGAAATGTTGCGGCCATATGCAAGATGACCATAATAAAAATATCCGATTCGGATGAAATTTATTTTATGAATAAAGATTGATACACTGAATGTTCGAGCAAAACTTTGTGGCTATAGTCTTAACAAAACCATAGAAAATTTAATTGGAATATTGAAAAGAAAAATCCTTATTTTTTCTTAACAGAATATCCGATTCAAGTGATTTTTACATTACAGGCGCTCTGAGGTCTACCCCTACAGCAGCGATGGAATGTCTGCTGGGTCTCCCTCCTTTGCACTTAGTTGTGAAGGAGGTGGCTATGAAGACAGCTCTAGGAATCTGGGAACGGGGACAATGGCGCGATGGAGGACTCTTCACTGGGCACGCGAGGGCCCTCAAAATGGTCAAGGATGCTCACGCTCCCCTTCTCCAGAGAGGTGACCGCGCGGGCACTAGGTTCTGCTTCGACGAACCCTACAGGGTAATTGTTCCCGACAGAGACCTATGGTCTTCATCAAGCAGGCTTCTTAGTCCAGAAGGTCCCACCTGGTTCACTGATGGCTCTGTCACAGCAACAGGGTCTGGGGCCGGAATCGTGGGTCCTCACTTTAATCAGGCTATCCCTCTGGGGAAGGACTGTTCCATTGTGCAGGCTGAGCTATTTGCGGTTCTTGCATGCGCACTGGAAAACATTCGCAGGGGATACTCTGGCCAGCACATTTATATATGTTGCGACAGCCAGGGAACTCTGAAATCTCTATCTGATGTTAGAGTTGATTCTCTTCTGGTAGAAGAATGCAGGAAAGCTCTGCGTGGGCTGGGCTCTGATAACTTTTTAAAAGTGATCTGGTGTCCGGCTCATGCGGATATACCTGGTAACGTCAAGGCAGATGAACTGGCTAGGCGGGGAGCCGGATTAGCATTTGTTGGTCCGGAGCCTTCGCTGCCAATCTGTCGCACATCTGTCAGAAGTTTCTTCAGGAACTGGCTGAACAGGGAATTTTCCTCGGAATGGAGCGCAGGGGTGGGCCTGAGGTGGTCGAGGATTCTCATTGAGAAACCGTCCTCGCGATCTGAGGTCAATAGGCTTCTGCTGCTGGAGAGGAAACAACTCAGTCTGGTGACTGGTGCATTGACTGGTCACCTGTTTAACAAGCATTTGAAGAGAATGGGATTGACGAGCTGCTCCCTATGCCGGTGGTGCAGTAGTACTGATGAAACGGTTGAGCATATTTTGTTCAACTGTGAAAACCTTACTGAGTTAAGGTCAACACACCTAGGAAATCCAACACCTTCTATTCCTATGGTGAGAGGGACCACTCCTGGCAGGCTCGCGACATTTCTGTCTTCGTGTCTGAGGAGCTGAGTCTCTGTAGAATGATGCGGGTGAACAATGGGCCACTAGGCCTCAGTTCGGCCGGTAAGGCACCGCACAGAGAAGAAGAAGAAGTGATTTTTTGTGAATGAAGACTTATACTTAATTCATGTTAAATTTTGTGACCATAGTGTCAACAGAACCATAAAAAAATCAATTGGAATATTGAAAAGAAGAATCCCTATATTTCCATAACAGGATAAGGGGTCGTTTATACTGGCCCGTAAATTATGCCCTTAACTTATGCCCTTAAATTATGAATGAAAAACGTCTAGGTAAGGGAATAAGTTAAAGTTCGAGTATAAACCATAGCATGAATGAAATTTTATGTTTCAATTCTTAGGGTAAGGGAAAAGTTAAAGTTACGGGCCAGTATAAACGACCCCTAACCGATTCAGATGAAATCTATTTTGTGAATTGAAACTGATATACTGAATGTTCATGCAATATTTCAAGAGGATCGCATCATCAGAACCATAGGAATTTTTGTAATTAATTATTTTGTATATTATATTTCATTTTTTGAATAATTTCCAGAAAATTCCGATTGTGCTGAGATTCTGCATTTATATATCGTCAGTTGAATGCAGAACTATTCCAAGTCCATTTTTCCAGAAAATCGGTTTATGGCCTAAAGAGATGCTTAATACTACACTCCATCTGATGCAGAAGTATTGCAAGTCCATCTTATATCCTTACCCCACTTTTTCAATTTCATATAAACTCACGTGATAGTTCAATCTAGCGAGTAAGTGGACATAGCATTGTTCTGACCCTGACATAAGGACATAGTTTAGTTGAAAGTAGACATAGCATAGTTCTGACCCATAACATAAGGACATAGTTCAGTTGATAGTGGACATAAAATAGTTCTGATATGTAGAACTACCGTACAAGGCTATATTTTGTCCCAATTTTTCGGAAATTTCTTTTTGGGCAAATTTTGACCATCACAAAACAATCAGGATCTTCAAGTTGAAGTTCAAAATGAAAGAATTTTTATATATATTCAATCTTCTTTTGACCTATTCAAAAAAACGTGTCTCCTGAAAAGTATGAATTTCGGACTTGGTATAGTTCTGCATTCAACCGACGATATTTGGTATCAATCTCAAATCCCACATAAAATTCTGAGATAATAGTCCTATTGCTCTACCAAGGAACGAGCGCTCAAAAGCTCCTGCTCAGGGCTCTTCTTAAATTTTTAAATATTCATTCGTATATTAATTTTTACCGATCATGGTGCTCCTTTTCAGATTTCCACATATTTCAGTTGGGAAAATGTTTTATTAATAAACTGATATATTGTTATGCAGTTACTACAGAGAAGTATACAATAACGTTTCATAAACGAGTTCTTGTTAGGAAAATTATCAACAATTAACTCATGGGAAAAAAGTACTCCATAAAAATATAATGTGCAATACCCACTTTGTAAAGATTTCACTCCTTTCTTGTGAAGTTTCAAATATCAATCTCTAACACTTGAAATCACCATTTAATTCATTAGGATGATAAATTAAATCTCATGAATTGATCACGCTATATTGAAAAATGAGTTCTCGGGTTTCTGCATACTTGAATAATTTTCCCAATCAATTTCACACTTATGAATCGTATTTTATGCTCAAATCACTACAGTGAGATGTTTTATAGCCTCTATGGGATGAATTACACTTCCCATAATTTATTCCATATAACTTCCACTCATCGCCTTGAGCTAAAGGTATTTTGATAGCTCGTTCTTCTTAAAAGAGTGCTCTATCGTTTTGTTCGAATTTTTAGCTGAAAATGGTCTCTATTGATAAGTGTCGAATCCGTGGCCCAATTCAATTATGTCCATGATGTGGTCGTCCGTCCGTAAACACTATAACTTTCGGAAGGATTGTCCTAGAGACTTGTAATTTTCAGGGCAGGTTCGGTTCTTACAGGCCGGGGTTAAGTTCGTTAACTAGCAAAATCGTACAAGGTATTCCATAAAATATGGCCCTGTAAAATTTTCGTTCCTCAATATCTCAGACACAACAGAACTTTAAGCTGAGATCTGTTTTTCTCATAATTTGAACAAAATATACCTTGAGTACACAGAAAATGCAAAAAAACATTAGTTGAAAGATTATTTGGGCTGTTTCCATCATCTTGGATTGTTCTATCCAACGTTTCGTTAAGCAGCTGTCTTCAGGAAAATCGCAAAATTAAACTAAAAATTCAGCAAAATTATTGTGACTAGCTTCTGAGTTTAGCTGTCAGAAAATTGAATTTTTACAAATTCTGTGTTAGAGGTCACTGACATGATTTCTCAACTGAGATGATATGTGTAGTATTTAAATAAGGTTTGTACTTCCCTGATTCGAGTTAGTTCTCCTCAATTCAGAACGTATTATTGGTCTCCAAACATCCTTTAGTTTAATGGAGGGCGCACTGATCAGGTTGGCAGTTATAGTCATGAAGGCTGCTTTCTTCAATTTTCACCTTTTCCATCTTTTTTCCGTTGATATTACGGAAGCTTCGTTCCATCTGATATTGTGGTATTCGTTCATAGCATGTTGGACTAGTTTGGATTTTTCGATTTCTCCAATTTAAGCCAATCTCTGGCGTTCTTTGATACTAATCTATCAACTACTGAGCCATTATCAAGAATTTCCCGTTTACAGTAAGCAAAGAACATTGTTACAGCTGTGAAACTGGATGTAACATTTCGAAAATTATCTGTATCGAACACATGGTTTGAAAAGAACAAATTTAGGTTCATGGTTTCAGAAAATTTGGGGAAGAACTATTTGAGCATAAATTTGTGCATTTCAAACCATGTTTCGTCAGCCTACATTTAACTTGCAATTTTACAGCTGCAGACTATCCTTCGCATTTTTTAAGAACATTTATTATAGTAATGTATATTTTTTCATACTATGAAAAATAATAGCTCTTAATGAACAAAAATCTCACAGATTTTTTCAGGAATGCAGACGTGAGAATTTTCGATAAGAAGTCAATTAAAGGTTAAAAAATGAATATTCTGAATCGAAAAAGATATACCGTAAAACGGGGATACTTTGTGACAGTTTTTGAGGTTTTCACACATTTTCAAACACTTCTTGAGCAGATAAAAGGTGAAAAAAATACACAGTAAATATCTGTCCTTTCGGTACACAGTAAGAATATAATATTGTTGAAAAAATTATTTTGATATAGTCTTTTTCGAATTTGAAATTGTCACAATTTTACCCCGTACTTCGGGGTAACATTGTGACAAAGCATTATTAGAATCAGTACACAATAATACCCCTGCCTTTTGAGTATAAAATTATTAAAAATTAAAAAAAAGTATGTGCTCATATTTTTTGGATAAAAAAAACATGAATTAACTTCAACTTTCATTGAAAACAAAAATAAATATTCTGAACAAGAACGAAAACATGTAATGGGCTCAAATAAGAGTTAATATTAAGATTGAATGAGAGTAGGCATAAAACTACACACTCACAAATTTTACAAACTGCAAAATTTTCCTGGGATTACAAAATTTCTAAGTGATCAGGCAAGCCTTTTGATGAAAATTTTTCCCTTTGTTTCTCTTTTCCTTCAAAATTTGTTTTAGTTGCCAGTGGTCAATCACGCAAAAATCCTCAACTTGTGGAAAATGGAATTCTTTATTATTCGTGGCTCTTAAAAAGCTTTTACTGCTTTTAAATTTTCTGCAGCCTTTTTTTAAATATCTTGTACAAGCTTTTTCAGCAACATGGGATTTCTGTAAGCTCTTGCTCCCAAGCGTCTCTTATATTATGTTTGAGGCATTCTGGCAAGATTTTGGTCGCAGTCTACATGCAAAAATTTTTAAAAAATCATATGTAATTATTTGGAAAACGTTGTGACATGTCACAATGTTACCCCATGTTGCGAACTTTTTTTTGTTTTTTTCGAAAACAAGATATTAAAATCAATGATTCTTGACTATAATTTCGAAAATAATATGATCACTACTGGAGCAAATGAACCTACTTACGATTTTAACTGACAATATTTCAGATTTGGCTGTGCAGACGAAAGTTTCCGGCTTTTGAAAAAATCGGCAGAATCGGTATGCTTTTCTCATGGCAGTCTACAAGTTACTAGAGAGGTCTACCGCTCTTATGAAGATATAATTTATTGGGCTGAGATATGTGCTGTCGCCCGGCGACAGAAAAAATGCTCTTTGCACGCGAAACTTGGAAAATATTGGGCAGTTTGTTTCGATTTGCGTATTGTCACAAAGTTATCCACTAGTCACAAAGTATCCCCAATTTACGGTACCTAGTATGTTTAGTACATATAAATTCAAGTTTTCACCAAATTTCATAATATTGTTTCATCATTATGCAGATAAGCCACTATAGAATAACTTTCCATTGGCGAACAATAACTCAATCATCTCCATTACCAGAGTAAAAGTCATAAACAAAAAGGTAGTTGACTAAATGTCCAATCACATTCAAAAAATATTCTCGTAAGACCCCTGGAGAAATCTAAATCACTACCTCCAATAAAAAATTACATTAGATATTTCAATAATACATTATTCCTGATTAGACAAGAAATAACCAATCCAAAACAATTTCACGTTCGAAGCCTTCAAATTATCCATAATCTAACCATGAAATGAATCCATACCTCTACTTAATAAATCAATATTACCCATACGCATCAAATCCCTTTCTATATCCAATTGAGCACAATCTAAACGACTGAAATCTTTTTTGAAAGTGAGGAATATACATGCATTATCCCATTCTAGTTTTTATTGGATTGGCTCGAAATCGCTTCTTAGACGTCTATTAGAGATTTCGATCCATAATTTCACGATCAATTTTCCGTAATAACTGTCGAACAGTTTATACCACGAAATATCAGTTCGTATAATCGTCTGATTGTCCTCTTTTTTAATTGCTTGTAGAAAGTGCAAGTACCTTCGCTTAAGTGTATTATTGTACAGTTGGAGAAGCTCGGTTCCACAGAGCGTGACCGCTTCCTAGACAAGACGATCTTGTATAGATGATGTTCTATGTAGGAAGTGTTCGACAGATTGAACAGAATGATCACGTTTTTGGGTGTGGGTGATATCGAGAATGTTGAATGACATAATGACATAGATACATTCTCGATTTGTCGAATGTGGTGAACAAATTGGATGGTTAGTGGTCGTAAGAATATGATTAGCACCGAAAGCTGGATCCTTTAAATATTCTATTAGGCGCAACTTTGAACACAATAACTTCTACAGGGAACTACTTCAAAGCTTGAAATTTTCATAATTTGAATAGAAAAGTTGAAAGTGGAAAAATTCGAGCTGTTGAGACAAGTTAGTGATGTGAAAAATAAAACCCATGGAAGTCGGTCAAGAACAGCCGAGAATATTGCTGCTGTAGCCGACAGTGTTGAAGGAAACCCAGGTTTGTCCATTCCTCGTTGTTCTTTGGAATTAGGCATTCCACAAACGTCATTACACCTTATTTTGCATAAAGATTTGGGTCTTAAGGCTTATAAAGTTCAGTTAACACAAGAACTCAAGCCGGCCGATCATCAACAACGTCATGTCTATGCTAATTGGGTTGTTGAAATGCATGAAAATGATCCAGAATTCCATCGAAAAATCATCTTGAGTGATGGGGCCCATTTCCACTTCGGTGGCTTCGTCAAAAAGCAAAATTTTCGCATCTGGGGCTCGGAAAACCCAAGAGTTTTTGTTGAAACGCCGTTCTATCCTCAACGTGTGACTGTTTGGCGCGGTTTATGGTCCGGCGGAGTCATTGGGCCTTATTTTTTCGAAAATGAGGCTGGAGCAACAGTTACCCTGAATGGGTTGCACTATCGAGAGATGATTAATGATTTTTTATGGCCGAAATTGGCTAGTACTGATCTGGACAATGTTTACATCCAACAAGACGGCGCTACGTGCCACACAAGCAACGAAACCATTGATCGTTTGCGGGAAAAGTTCCGGACCGTGTTATCTCTCGAAGAGGTTATCACAATTGGCCACCGAGATCTGGTTATTTAACACCTTGCGACTTCTTCCTTTGGAGCCACGTGTAAGAGGAGGTCTACGCCAATAGCCCAGCGTCGATTCAAGACCTCAAAGATTAAATTCGTGAGGCTATCGAGGACACTTTGCGATTTGGTTATGGAAAATTTCATTAAAAGGGCATTTGACTGATATTATTTTACACTATTAACGGCATAGCTTCTTCTTTATAATACCTTTCGATATGTTCCATTTGGCATGAGATGTGAATTACAGATTAAGAACCATCAGGAAAACACTTTTGCACTGTTTAACCAAATTTTCGTTTGAAATCAGAACAATTCTATTGAATAAGCTATAAAGTTGTAGTTTTGTACACCTAATTTCATCAAAGCTCCAAATTTCAGCGATACACACTGAGCAGCTTTGTGCAAAACTATATATTGGACTTGGACGCTTACGGGTCTTAGAATTTCATCTACTCGTGCAAAAAAACCATATTTTCTGAACTTGTTACTGAAATTACTTCTATATTTCTCACTACATGATTTGATCTGGTTTTTTCAATATACCAATTATGCTAGGAAATCTATTATGCTGCACATGAAAAAATAGAAAATATTCTTCTGTGAATGAACCGAATTTTAAGCGTGTTTTAGAAACGATAAATGATTTCAAATTCATTCAATGTTTATATTCACGATCTTGCATGAATAAGAAATAAAAGCCAAGGTTGGTTTATTACAGTATATCTATCATATCATATTTCTACCCAAAAAAAATCTACTCTAGATTGTGAACGTGGTTGTGACAGCCAATAATTTCGAATTACTCAATGAAGACATTGCGCTAATCGAAGCATTCAAACAAAGATTGATGGAACTACGAGCAGATTTATATGAAACCACTTCATTTCAACATGGGACCTTCAATTTTTTCGGTTAACTTTCATGATCTAGTTCGATCTAGATTGTTAGAAGTTGATCAAGTGGAAGGAATACTATGAGTCCAAAAAAACTAATTTCGGAAGTGTTGTGTATACAATATTTTTTTGGCAACCGTGTAGAACAACACTATGGCTACTGCTTCCATACATTATTGCGAATTGCCTTAAAAAAAACATGAAAAATTTTTTACAACTAATTTCATATGAACTATTATGAACTGTTATTCCATTGATATGATATAAGTATGATCAACTAACTGCAACATTATTATTCCCTGGCCATCCCGAGAAGTACTTTCCGGACCAAGCCGGAAAATAATACATTCTGAAATAAAAATTTGACAAAGCCCTGAGCAGGTGCTTCTTAGCACTCGTTCTCTCGTCTCCGAGAAGGTCTCAATATAAATCCCAAAAAGACGATATTACTGCCATTCACCAAGAGGAAAAAACTCTCTCTTAAAACAATTACGATGAACGGGACCACCCTAACCCCAACGAACCACACCAAATATATTGGTGTGATCTTAGACCAAAAACTCCCCTGGAGTCTACACCTCGAAGCTGTGATCAGTAAGGGCCAGAGAGCTCTTTTCATATGCCAGAGGATGATCGGAGGTACGTGGGGATTAAAACCTGAACTAACTAATTGGATTTACATATCCATTGTTCGGCCAATCGTGAGGTACGCGGCTCTCATTTGGTGGCCAAGAGCCAAACTAGTTTCGGGACAACTAGCCTCCTCTAGAGATTTTTCTGGAAAGCGAGGCGGTCAGATGGGCTCTCCGAGTAGCAAGGGAGCGGTAGCTAAAAATTGGCGACTACTCAGGGTACCTCCGTATTCTAAATGAGTGTAAGGAGCTTCAGGATGTAGTCACAGATAACCTCCCCTTGAGACACGAGTTTCAGAAAAACTTTACCACGACATTCCCAAGTCGTGACCAATGGGCTTATAAAGAATTAGTTTTCCCCAGAGGGTCTCGAAACTGAAGACTCTCTCTCTCTCTCTATAAGGGAGTGCGTTGCGCTCACGGCAATGAAGCGGCAGACCAACTGGCCAGGGAAGGAGGGACAACCCCCTTCACTGGACTGGGAACAAAAGAGGAAGCTTATGTCCTGGCGTACGACCAAAGCAAGCTAAGTCACTTCTCTCTCACTCGACGATTGGTTCCGTTTTGTCTGAGATATTGAGGAACAAAAATTTTGATGTGCCATATTTTATGGAAAACTCTGTACGATCTGGCTGGTTAACCAATTAACCGCGGCATTTGGAAACCGAACTTACCCTGAAAATCTCAAGTCTCTAGGACAATCCCTTCGAAAGTTATCGTGCTAACGGCCTGCCGGACGGACGACCTCACGTACAGAATTGATTTGACCACGGATTCGTCATCAGGCAGTCGAACCCTATCGTTCAAAATCCGGAAGTTACAGACATTTGGGCAAAAAGATATAGCACTCGTTTAAGAAGAACGCTCAAAAAGCCGGGGAAGTAGATACATCCCGGTCAGTTGCCGAAAAACCAAATTACGTGCGCAAATTGAATACATTTTCAATATATCAACAAGAGCACTTGCTTTGTTGAAACCTTCTCATGAACAACTCAAGATTGATAATAATTTTACTTTATCTTCACAAATAACGCTCGTAAAACTAAATCTACCATAGAATCATCTGCCATCAAGCAGCTGGATAGATGGCATAATTTAGTGGGTCTCTTGACCGAAAGTTAAATCGAAGAACACTTGTAAAACGGTTGAGCAGCTTACATGAAGATAACGCTTCAAGTGAAGGTCGCCACTTATTTCGTATAGACAGTGAGGAGCTGCCGGCAAGACAACTTTCTATATTTTGCCCCTTTCGTGAATGGTATGGGACCTATCCTCCAATCCTCCCTTCTCTTCCTCGACAATGAAGATCACAGCTTCTTCTTGGTCTTCGTTTGTCTCTCAGTCGATTACTGATCCATGTGCTTTGAACTTTCTCATATCGCGATGCACCTGCACTCCTAGTTACTCGTAGTTGTGAGATTGCTAGTGAATGTGATATTAGTGGAACTTTGTGATTTTTAGTTATGATCAATATGTGGATTACCTTTGGTGTAAGTTTTTATGAGGATTTTACTTGGTGGAAGGAAGGAATTTTGGAGAATTTTGAATGAAAACTTTTGGACAATTTCATTACTTTTCTTATTTCTCGAAGTGACAATATTTTTGTTGTATGCTATTCATGCATGTATTCTTCCAATAATCTCTTGTCAATTAATGATTTCTACTGTTTGTTGTTGAATTTTCCAAAGAAAATACATAAAATTGAATTCGTTTTTGTTAGTCATAATTGAGTATTCCCCTAGTTTGAAAACGGTTATTCAGCGGCAAAAGTTGGACAGTTCCCAAAAGTCAAATTTATTCAAGATAGCCTAGAAAGTTTATGTTTGTCAAATATGTTAGTACGATATTGTTTACCGGGTAGGAAAAGCCTTCAATTCCTGGGCTACTCTGAAGACTGTTGATAACACAGTCCAGATTCCTTTTTCGGAATGAACTGATAATTTTTAGAAAAATATAACACTATTTCATGATTGTAATATGCTATAATAAGTACTTACACTGAGGTACGGATTATGCATTCTGTGCATTCACTACCAACGCGAGACATTTATTACTATGGATCAAGAGATGTCTTTTCTTCTCACCCTTAGTTCATTATTCATTATCTAATAAAAAAATATACTATAATTCTACTAGGGCAATGAAGTTCCAGGGTATCTCTCAGTGATTTTCAGAACAATTTTTTGCTGTAAGAAATCCCAAGAATAACATATCATCCAAGTGTCTTAAATGCCTTTATTTTAGCAGAAAACCTAACTTGACCTACCATAACTGGATATTTAGTAGCCTTTCCTCAAGAATGCGTATTTAGATCCGAAATTCATATACTTGATAGTTTTTTATGTTTTGGCAAACCACTTGATTCTCCATGATTATGCAGATTCAAACCATTCGTAATATGTATTAATAATTAATTGATAATAGTTATTGAAATATTTTTGAGCGCTCGTTCTACTTAAACGTTTGGCCCAAATGTCTGTAATTTTCGAATTTTGAACCGAAAATGGTCTCAAACGATAGGGTTCAACTCCCTGATGACGAATCCGTGGTCAAATTCAATTCTGTCCGTGGGGCCGTCCGGCCGTTAGCACAATAACTTTCGAAGGGATTGTCCTAGAGACTTGAAATTTTCAGATTGAGTTTGGGTCCCAAATGCCTCGGTTGAGTTCGTTAACCAGCCAAATCCTACAAGGTTTTCCATAAAATATAGCCATTCAAAATTTTTTTTCCTCAATATCTCAGGAAATAAGTAACCAATAGGAATCAAATTTTACGGCGAAATGCAAGATGCTGATAACAAGCTTCATGCAAAATTTTCTGGCCATAGTATGAACAGATTATGGAAAGTTCAATTGGAATATTGAAAAAAAGAAACTACATAAATCTATAAAAGATACCAGATTCGAGTGAAATTTTTTCGTGAACGGAGATCGATATTCTCAAAGTTCATCCAAAATATCGTGGCTATAGTCTTAACAGAACCGTAGAAAATTCAATTGGAATATTGAAAGAAAAATCTTCATATTTCCATAACACAGTATCCGATTCGAGTGAAATTTATTTTTAAGAATGGAAACTAATATACTGAATTTTCATGCAAAATTTCAAGAGGTTCGCATCATCAAAACCATAGAATTTAATTTTTTCAATTTATAATTTTTACACATTTCATTTTATGAATAATTTTCAGAATATAATTCCGATTTTAACGAGATTCTGCATTTATATATTTGATATCAATCCGAAATCCCATCATATAAAATATGAGGTTATAGTCTTATTTCTCTACCAAAGAACGAGCGCTCAAAAGCTACTGCTCAGGGTTTTTCTTAAATTTAATTTTTATATAAAATTTCAACTTTTGAAGAAAGATGAAATTATTGTGTACGTGAAATTCTTGATGATGGAATATTCATCATATTCTTTGAGCTATTTCCATCATATATTATTTATTTCTTCTGTTCAACGTTTCGGACAGCTTTCGCCTGATGTTTTCAGCAAAACACTTCAGACTCTTAACTCATCTCAGAAAGGCTTTTCTTTTCTTTTGACATTTAGAAACCTTCTCCTTATAAAATCCTGTGATCTTCTCTAAAAGCATGTTGAACAAGCTATGACTTATCGGTATCTCCAAGTTGAGCTAGTATTTTTATTTTATTTGTTTCGAACATTCAGAAACATTCAGTTTCTGAAATATAGGCTCTCCCACACTCTCAAGGTACCTACTTCAGTATTGCAGTTTTTGGTTAGTTGATTTTCATTAATCGGTTTTACTTCAGTTATCATCATGAACTTCCAACTGCCGCCTAGTCTTTCATTGACTGAAGCTCACGTCTGTTACAGACAATTCTGTAGTTCGTCAACATCGTCTATCAGTATTTAGTTTCTCGATGCGTAGTGTTTACATTTTCATTTCGGTTTGACGTTCATAAACTGATTTATTTTACTGATTTGGTGGCAATTTATTGTTGCTTAAGGCTATTCCGGTAATTATAGCTGAGGAAAAATGATGAAAATGTTGTATTATATTCAGGAATGTAGAAATGAAAATCTAACCTATTGTTTACTTCAACACAGTGCGGCAGTGAAATGCTTTTCATCTCACTCTAATGCTTGGTTGATTACAATAATACCTTAGACTAAAGAGTCTTTAGTCTAAGTGCAGTACTATTCCTTCCATCGAAGTATATTCAGGGCAGATTGACGAAAACGAACAAAAATTAAGATAATAAAAAAATTAATAATTGAGAACGAAGCCGGGTATCTCTTACGCAATTCCATTTGTTAATCTCCATATTCCCCATATGCTCCTGTGCACTAGCGTGCTCCAAAGCTAATAGCATATTCGTGACTCTTCAATTTATACTTAGATAATAGCAGTTTTCACCTCTCGGACATTCTTCCTTCAATAATGCACGTAGGAAGAACAGACCTCCTCACAAATAGTGTTAGAGTAATTGTTTTTGAATTCGCCGTGCATACATAACAATTCAGCGATAAGTTCCGTGTTTAACCAATAGATTTATCTTTTGGAATATATTATTCGATTATGCAAAGTCTGATCTATTCAAACAGGCGATGGTTAAACCGATAAACTATCGACGTGACCGATTTCGAAGAGCGTTTTCTATTCGGTATTGAAAGAAAGTTATTCCGACTGCCTACAATATCCTGAAACGGTTTTCTACATTACGAACTTGTACGAGTAATGGACGTTGCGAATTAACGAATCGGAAAAATCGCTCAGAATTGACTCAGGTTGAAACTATGAGGAAATGAAAAAACCAAGAGGAGTTATACCTAAGTGACATCGAACAAACAGTATTAATGAATTTATCACCATGATTTTCTTCTATTCTAGCTGATATAATATACAGTGTGTTTGGTCATGACTTAGCGATAATTCAAGGTCACCAAATATACCTATTATTATTGACAAAAACACTCAAACTTGGAGTAGTAGCACCCATTTTGAATTTATTTTTTTATTTTCGTTGACCTTCCGAATAATATCGATTTCTTTGGACACAAAAGTCCTACAGATGTGAAAAAAATGTTTTTTGAAAGATGATACTACCACCTTTCATTATTCATTTCAAGTATAACAATATAAAAACATTTTACTTGAAAACGCCATAAAAATTCTTTAAGAAAGTTTTAGTAAAAATATGTACTGATTTTCTTAGTAAATCCGCAATAGTACAAGAACTAGCACATTGAAGTATAATTTTTTTACAATGATTTAACACGCAAGGATGTTAGCTACAAAACAACACTTACATCATTTTTGTAAGTTACATAATTTGAGATTTGAGTTACATTTTGCTCGAAAATGATCACTATGGGAGCAAAAGACACAAGACAGGTCGTCCATGAAGGCCCCTGCCAGCAGAGGCGACCATTTTGACCAATTTTTATAATTTATTTGATGGTTTGATCATTAAAGATTATCGAAATAGAGTACTGAGTTTTTTTATTTTATCAATTTTCATATGGATCATGTTCGAATAGCAATAACTTTCTGAATATGTAACTTACAGAAATTATGTTGGTATCGTTTTGTAGCTAATATCCTTGCGTGTTAGTTCAGTGAGAAAAATTTATACTTCAATGTGCTAGTTCTTGTACTATTGCGAATTTACTAATAAAATCAGTACATTTTTCAACTAAAATTTTTTATAACATTTTTATATTATATGTTTTCATATTGTTCCACTTTAATGTTTAATGAAAGGCCGTAGTATCATCTTTCAAAAAACATTTTTTTCACATCTGTAGGACCTTTATGTCCAAAGATAGGAGCTTCTCCTGAACTGAGGAGGTAAAATCCCCAATATGAGTGTTTTTGTCGATAAAATTAGGTATATTTGATGCCCTTAAATTATCGCTAAGTCACGACCAAACACACTGTATAGGGTGTACCGGAAAATGTGGGAAATCTCTCGGACTCAGAACATAAAAAATGAAGATGACAAGTTTCCATAATTTTTTTTCTAGCGGGCCCCCTACGAAGATACGACCTCCTAAATGATGCCACTGGAAATCCATTTTAGTGGAATAAGTTTCAAACTACTCGATATAATTTGATGAAAATTTGATATGATTAATAGTATTAAGGACCTCTCAAATCACCGCACCATAGACCTAATAAGAATATAATAGTAATTATAGATCTATGCACCGCACTCAAATTGCAATTAGCTTATTCAGTTTACCAGGGACTGGGTTGTACATTTTAATGCTTACATTTTTAATACCCTGTATGATAAGGTGCTAAAAAAACAAATTTGGATACCTTGAACATTAAGCTAAAGAAAAGGTACCCATGTTCAGTGTCGATAAAATGAACCGTTTTCGAAAAAAAATAATGAAAGAAGTAAGTAATTGAAATTTATTCCACTAAAATGAATTTTCATTGGAGTCATTCAGGAGGTCGTTTCTTCGTAGAGAGGGCCGCAAGAAAAAAAAAGTATGGGAACTTGTGATCTTATTTTTTATATTTTATCTGAATCCGAGAGATTTCCCACATTTTCCGGGACACCCTGTATATGGCAGATTTTGAAAATATGGCACAAGATCAATACACATATATTGAAACTAAATATTGGCAACATGGAAGAAACAATATTAAAAATGTTTTCAACTTTTGTAAAGAATCGAAGATTCCAGAAAGTTTACCGTGAAAATTGAAAAGAATAACCAGTTTCCTTTCTTATATGTTCTTGTTCATAGAAAAGAGAAACTTATGTTTATCGAAAGCCAAAAAATACAGGGCAGTACCTTCATTTTGAATGTAATCATCTAATGGCACCAAATAAGAAGTATCCAAAGTGTAAATGGTAGAGTATCAAAAATATGCTGTCTTCAAGAAGATAAATAGAAAAAATGGAGAATATATCTGAAATTCTTGAGCACAAACAAGGCTATCTCAAGAAATTGTTGGAAAAGGCCGTAGCAATTGAACACAATAGCATATAGCGACAACCCACAACAAGTCGATCCAATGTACCAAATGTTAGTTATCTGGAAAGATTAGAAGAATTGGAAATAAGTACAATCTAAGAACAGCATTGAAGACTGAAGATAGTAACAAACTGAATAAATCAAAAGTAGATCAAAGTCATCAATGATCGATTTCTAAGAATTTTAAAAATGACAAACATTTTCGATGTATGACGAAAGTTGCTCTTCTGAAAGTTAAGTGTTTGAGTTTTTTTTCTGGCGAATTCTGGTGAATGGTGGCCGAAATTGAACAGAAGAATAAAATATAATGAAAATAGTTCAAATAATATTTCAATTCCGTATAAGTACATGTTTCAAGATCAGGCTAGGTTAGGATATCAAAGAGAGGAGCCTGATATTTTCTTTCCTTATTCACAAGTCTATCGAATTTTTCCGTCTAATGGCTTTCCAGTCGAATTAAGAACAAAATTGTTTTGCATGAATTCCTAAATGATGAGATTCATTCAAGCTATAATTCACAAGCGGGTAATCGGATCATTAATGCAGAATTAGAAATTTCGATGGAAACCATAATATAATAAATCTTTTATATGATGGTATTCCTCATAAGTCATAAATCAATTCGAACTTCGAAGTTTCGCAAGAGAAAATTAAAACAACACTTCATTTAACGCAAATTAAAACTAGATTTATTTGAACTGTTAGATTATATTGCCTTTATGACTTACATATGTGAGAATTTACAAGTAGGCTTCAATTATTACTATCGTAAATAATTCGTGAAACAAAATGCCATTGAAATATATACAGTGGAATTTCCTTAAAACGAAAGCGCTAAATACGGAGAAAAATTCGTTATAAAGAAATTTCGTTATAGGGAAAATGTGTTTCTATAGTCGGCAATGTCGCGGTTGACTTCACTGATAAATTTTTATTTATTATTCAAACTTAAGCACTTGCTTTTAGACATTTTCGCACAACTTTCAAAACCAGCGTAATGGTTAGATTGAAACCAAACAGCCAGTGGTTTATTTAAAACTATTTCAGGAGAATCTCTCTGCCGCCGTAATGATTTAGTTTAAGGTCGGGATTTATTACGTACGTCCGGAAAATTTTCGGAAAAAACCCATCCTTATACCTTCTTACCAATAAGCATTCAAAGAGTGATGTTCTTTGAATATTTCGTTATAGAGAGAATTTACTTCGTTTTAGAGGATGTATTTAACATGGAATTTGGATTCAAGATGTAATATCTTGTAAGAAATTCGTTATACAAACCTTCGTCCTATGGAAGTTCCACTGTATTTTCAATCATTATACATATGTTGTCAACCATCATTTTACTTGTGAGTTGGCCAATAAGAATTGTTTACGTCAAAACGC
Source organism: Propylea japonica (assembly GCA_013421045.1). Classification (NCBI taxonomy): domain Eukaryota; kingdom Metazoa; phylum Arthropoda; class Insecta; order Coleoptera; family Coccinellidae; genus Propylea; species Propylea japonica. The sequence goes on from CM024241.1 coordinate 72,936,682, forward strand.
AGAAAACTGTATCACACCACACTACTAAATATTTCACAGTATGTAATTGTATGCATAATGAGTTGTGCTAAGTAATTAACATTAAGGAATGAATTATTCAAGATCATTCTTTATTTCCATTTCCAAGACCTCTTCTAGCTTTTCGGTCAATTAAGGGCTTCTCATATTTAACTGTATTTATAAACTGTATTTTTTAGTTGATATATTGTCCGAGTTTGGTCAATATAATATTATCTGCATTCTCCCCATCTTTTCTTTTCATCTTTTTTTTCAGTTCTGCAGCTTTTATTTCGAAATTTTTCCTTTTTTACACTTCATTTTTCTGCTTGCATTGTCCATCCGGAATATTCAATCTTAAATCATAAATCTTTTCATCCAGTGATTCGAATTGATGTATGAGTTTTAATAACATTTCTTTGATTCACGCAATGATTATTATGGATTCAGTGCTTAAATAGCCAAAATGTGGTTATTGTAGCTATACTATAAATAAACTATTTCATCATCAACTGATAAATTTTAACCATAAAAAATTAAACAGAATCTATGAATGAAATTATTCACCAAAAATGTTTCAAACACATAATAAAAATCTGATCTCTGATCAACCTGACGAAAACGTTTCCAAAGTATTTTCTGTCACAGGGGACTCGGTCTGAGGTTTATTAGTAGCCTGTATAAATTGTAGTATCACAATAAAGTAAGATGTGACACATCCAATAATATAACCCAACATCGTGAAATCCACATCGAAAAAACCTGCGGCGTTTATTTGTGGGGTAATGGCTTGAGCTTGCTGGGCTAAAGCAGCAAGCCCCTCTCTCATTACCATTTCTTTCGGGGTCTTGGGAATAATAGGTAGATTATTTAAGGCATCGTAACATGTTGATATGATTTTCCTCGATTCTCTTTTAACCATATTTCCGCCAATAGCCAATAGAAGAGGTTGTAACTGAAAATAAGAATAAATTGTATCACATAAAACATGAATATTTGCCTTTCAAATAAGATTGACGGCTGTATATATTGGAAATGAAAATTGGATTGATAGAATGCTAGAAATAACATTGAAGAAAAAACCATAAAATTATTTATTAAGGAAAGAGAAAAAATAATTTACGGGCGATCTGGGGTTGGTAAATGCTATAGGGTGAGTTTTTAAGAGTGAAAAACGGTTTATTACGATTTCTTCACCTTATATTGACTTGAAATCGAAAAAGAACCCTTTTTTCAATCGAAAATGCTCATATATACAAATACTAGCGTTTTCCGAAAAGTCTATGCGATATTTGATTTTTAAAATCTTCTCCATCTCATAGTTCATTATGGATGTTCTCAGAAAATGGAAAGGACTTTGCTGCAACTGTAAAACTGAAAGTAACATTTTGAAAGTTGGCTGCCGATAATATCGTTTCAAACGCACTAATTCATGAGCAAATTGATCTTTTCTTCATTAAAGCATTTTTAATGAAACAATGACGTTTTCAGCATTAATTTGTCCATTTTAAACTTGTTTTCGGCCGCCAACTTTCGAAATTTTTCATCCAATTTCTCAGCTGCATCAAAATTCTTTGCATTTTCTGAAAAAATTCACCAGAGTAATGTATATTTTTTCGGACTGTGAAAAAAAAGAGATTTCAACGAAGAGAAATAGCACAATATTTTACAAAAACGCAATTATTTTGAAATGAGAATTTTGGATTGAGAATAAACATGCTTTTTGGATTTCAAGTCAATATAAGGTGAGAAAATTCTGATCCGAAAAAATCAGATTATGTTTGAGACATAAAAAGGTAAGTTTTTGACAAAATTCGTAAAAAAAGCTTCTTCGTGAAAAATAAAAATAAAATACCAAAAAATTGTAGTTTTGCCGTTTATCGAAATGAAACCTTTTGTACCGTTAAAAACCGTCTGCTACTTTTCGACATCAGATCACCCGTAAATTATTTTTCCTTTTTTTTTGTTAAATTCTCGGCCTTTCACAGTTGTTTTAATCTACTTTGAACATTCAACGTTTTCAAAATTAAGGACCCTGGTCTATCTGTCCTGTATTATTAATTACAGCTCTCAAAAACAACGTTTCTCGAAATACATTCAGACTACAACATATCGCTAAAAAATTCAACCTACCAGTGCAACTATTAGCAGCATTAAATACATTAAAGAAGGAACCAGACCCAAATTATTATGTCCAGTAAAAACTACCCTCATTCTAGTCAGAATATGGAGAATGTTCACACAAACTGCATTCGTAATAAGAAATATATTGAAACCAAATATTGTACTGAACGAAACAGCGCACTTGCTGACTTCTTTATGAAATAAAATGATCGTCTCGAGATTTAACGGTTTCCCATCATTCAACTCCAGTTTGAAATATTTTTCTGATAGAGTACTTTTCAATTCCACCAAATGCCTATTAACACACTTCAACAGTTCGCAAATCCAGAGATTCAAACTGAAGATGATAAGTACATTCAAATGGCATCGATTCATCTGTAATATATGTAATAGATATAAGTATCCACTGTGAAATTTGAATGATAATGTAACCATCAGGCAAGTCATGATGGTACATGGCAACATATTAATAAAAAACAGTAGTGGCAACTTAGATTTCCTCATCCAATTTGTCGAAAGATATTTCTCGAATTTTTCCAGTTTTTTCATGAAATTCACAGCGAACTCCAGGTAGAAAAAGAACATTCGAAATGTCATCATTTGATTTATCAATGCGTTGACACTGAGTGTCATTTCGTCCACCAAGTCTACTATGATGATGTGTTCGGAGTGATAACCAGTCTTCCTTCTTTTGATCCATTGAGTTATGAACACCGTATCCAGAAGTAATTCCACAAACACGGCATAAAATCTCAGATAAAACTTGGATGATTTCGTTGGCAGTATCAGGAATATTGTCGCCAAAATTTTTAAAATCTCTATGCATCTTCTGTTGTAATTTGTTGACGTAGCCATTTCAGATAGGTATTAATTTCAAAGCAACACAATAAATCGATGCGTTTGAAGAGGATACCAAAATGTCAGTTCAATACCGATTATTCAAACTATCAAAATGAGACAAAAAAATCATTCGTATAAATTAAAGATGAGTCCACTATTTTCGAACAAGAATATTCTAGGGTATAAATGATTTTTAATGAGCAGTTAGAGATATCGAAATTTTCAAATTGATTATACTATCAAGGAAATGATGATAGTTTAATGATCTGAGATTAATCAACTGATCCTACAAACTTTATTGTTTTTTTTTGTTTTTACTTGAATTTCGAAATGGATTTTCAGAATATTTTGACTAATTTGTTTCGTATTTGTTTCACTTCGGTGAAATGTCAGAAATACATTGTATTCTTTCTGGTCGTTTCAACATAGCAAACAACACGAATTCTCATATTCTCATGTTTTTTGTACTGAGGAACAACTATATTAGGACGTGAAAGGGTGAAAGAGATCGTAATCGCTCTCAAATTCCATGAATATTCAATTTGTTATGCCATGAACTTTCTCAGGACTCAGTTATGCTTTGGATATTTTCAATAAGGTATTCACTCCATAGAAAAAACGAATAATGGGGTTATAAGCATTACTAAAAGTTTTTTATGAGAGTGGGTCATTTTGAAATAAAATAAAACAACCATTCATAGCTCCGAGTTGATTTGAGCGATGGCCTGGGTTATGTCACGTTTAGGGACTTCTGTTAGTTGATCATTAGATATAAACCTGTAACTTCCGAAACTCCCATAAGAAAAGTTATAATTCACGTCTCTACTCAAAATTTTCGAAGTGACTGCCATTGAGTGGCATGTAGCGTCATCCACGTTCATTTCGTCTACACTCACTAACGCCTTCTAAGAAATACGGCCTTCTGCCAGTCCGAAATCCACAAAAAACAGTAACTTTTTGTGGGTACATAGTCAAGTTCGCTCGTGTTGGTTTCATCTCGTATACGGTTATTTCATTTCTTCACGGAGTCAGGCAACCAAAAATTTTACTGATTTTTAATTTGAGACATAAAAAGCATATTGTGAATTTCCAAATGAAAGAAATATTTTGTTGACTCATACAGAGCTTGTTTCATTACATTTCAAATCGATATTCACTCCTTGAAAAGCTAAAAAGTTCATCTATGATATGATCTAAAGAACAATTCACTTGTTAATATTATTATTTGTAGATCATGATTATTTCACATCTGTTTGACGAATATTGTCCCGTTTATGATATACACTGCGTAAAAAAATTAACGCACATTCTGAAAATCTCAATTTTAATGAAAGTTAACTCTACATTGACTTTATAATTTATTTTTTATGTTCTCTCGTGAAGGTTCTGAACGAAACAAGACACATTAAATGAAAGAAAAATTCAGGATTTCACCGAATCTCATGTGAAAGAAGAGAAATAAACAATTTTCAAAATACTGGAATGCTGATAAGTGATTTAATACCCTTTGCCCTTTGCGTTAATTACAGCTCGGCAACGACGGTTCATATTCAAAATGAGTGATCTTAAAATGTTCTGATCTAATCCTTCCCAGATTTCTCTGAGTTGGATTCCTAAGTCATTAAGAGTAGCTGGATGATTTTCTGAACTTCTCAGCCTTCTATTGAGATTGTCCCAAACCTGCTCCATCGGATTGAGATCTGGACTTCTTGCTGGCCATTCCATTCGAGAGATTTCAACCTCTTCAAGGTACTCCTGAACGATGCACGCACGATGGGGTCTGGCATTATCGTCCATAATGTGCGTTAATTTTTTTGCGCAGTGTATTATAATATCTGTGAATTAGTTTGTATATCCATTTTCAATCAATACCTACTTCTCTTGATAGAATCTAAATCACATACAGTTTTATTTATAATAATTATCATATATTTTTGTAGCAACTGCGTTTCGGCTAAAATAGTCTTGAATATTTCAAAGTTTGAATAAACTCAAGCTAAAATTGTGGTAGGAGCGTAGTCAGTATCAGTATTTGAAATATACTCACAAATATTATCGCCAATAACGAAATGTACGTGAAAGAAGTAACAAAGTCCATACTTTCTGCTTCAGGATCAAAAATCGTCAAAATGCAGCCTGCTGATATGGAGAGAATATAAAAAGTTAGCCCAACCGCAATCAAAACAATGTTAAAACCAAAAATAGTATTGAAGAAATCTATCAAATCACTCAAATCCTTATGAAATAGAAGGATCGATTTAATACTCAAGGGTTTCATGCAATCTGACTTCGTTTCAATTTTTCCTTGTCTTTCTATCAGATTAACTTTCTTCAGATGCCAATGGAGAGTATTGAAAAGCGAGCTGATCCAAAAATTGAAGGAGACTATCAAGAAAACGTACAAGATGTATTGGTTGACTTGTAGCACTTCCAACAGATAAAACATCATTTGATAACTGCGAGTAGTCGATAAGTGAATTTTCTTTCCTGTGGCAAAAACTGCTGGAGCGATATCAATGAAGAACAAAAAGATTAAACACTTTCTTTCCCCCCAAAAGGTTCCAAGCAAAGTATCAAACTTCATCAAGTCTGCCTTGAATTTCTTAAAAGAGTCCTTATAGACGAGAACCATTCGAACTAACATTATCTGGGTTGTTAAATGGTAAGATAATTGGGCTATGCCATCGACCACGATCACTACTCCTTGTCTTTCTGAAAGTGACTCGTCTTTATCTCTTTGGATCCAAGAATAGATGAAAACCACATTGAACAGTAACGAAAAAACCATGACTTGCATTCTTAATCCATTTCTAAAAATGTCCGTGGGTGCTGTGAGGAAAACCTTACATATCATCAGATGGAAACTCAAGCATTGCTTATTATTAATTAACCACATTTTCATTGAACTAAATGTGCTTTGATTGCTCAGCAAACGGATTTAACACCAACACTTAATATCCATCACTATTGAAAACGATTTGGAAATTATCTGGGTAGTTAAGAGAACCTATCATCATCAGCAACTTCATTAACTGATTTTATATAGATGTACTTGGGAACAATCGATGAATGTTCAGCTAAGTCCATTATAAATTTCAATTAGTTTCAATTTCTTTGTCCTCATGATAATAAACATTTTATTGTATTCGAATTCAGATAATTTAAATCATCCAAACCCCATGAGTCAATACATCGTTTTTTTCGGGTTTCTCATTCGATAATTTTTTATGAAATATGGAGTTTCCAGTTGACTCTAGAGTCAACTGGAAACCTCACCTAGGTGAAACATTATGTATAAACAATTCGTGGAAGAATCCACACAGTATTAATTTCACGATAGGTATATTCAGGAAACTGTCAGTTGTTTGCATTTTCGGAGAAGAGCAAAAAGTATCTCACTGTTATTTTGAATAGCCCGCTATTTCGGTAGATGTCACGTTTGAAGCTGTCATTTTTCGACATTGACAAGTAGAAACTACGCCATTAATAAAAATGAACGATACACGCTTCAAGAACGCATTGAAAGTATTAAATTCACTATAAAAATGGTGAAAATTTGGCAGAGACAGTTTTGTAAAATTCGAACATTTTTGGGTCGTCGTGAAGCACCTTGTCCGACCGCAATAAAGAAATTGGTGAAAAAATTCGAGCTGTTGGAACAAATCAGTGATGTAAAGAATGAAACTTGTGCACGTCGCTCAAGAATAGCCGAGAATATTTCTGCTGTAGCGAAAGTGTGTTGAAGAAAACCCAGGTTGTCAATTCCTCGTCGTTCTTTGGAATTAGGCATTCCACAAACGTCATTACATCTTATTTTGCATAAATTTGGGTCTTAAGGCTTATAAAGTTCAGTTAACGCAAGAACTCAAGCCGGCCGATCATCAACAACGTCGTGTCTCTGCTGATTGGGTCGTTGAAATGCATGAAAATGAAAAGGTGATTACAATTGACCACCGAGATCTTGTGATTGAACACCTTGCGACTTCTTCCTTTGGGGCCACATGAAAGAGAAGGTCTACGCCAATAGCCCACCATCGATTCAAGACCTCAAAGAAGGAATTCGTGACGTTATCGAGGACATAGGGCAGCCACTTTGCGATTTGGTTATGGAAAATTTCATTAATAGGATATGGTCCTGTTAGCGTGGTCGTGGTGGTCATTTGCCTGATGTTATTTTCCACTATTAACGGCATAGCTACTTCTTTATAATGAAATAAGCATCCGATCATTTATATTAAAAATTGAATTTTTCTTTGAATATCAAAATAACAATTCTTATTGAAAAACCCTTTAGCTTATAAAATGGTGTATAATTAGCATGAATTTCGAGTTCTATACAAAATTTTGGGGAAATAATCTTATTGATCCATCAATAAACGAGCGCTAAAAAGCACCTAGCAGAAGTAATGAAAACTGATAATCCTATATTTAAAATTCATGAATAATTCTCCAACTTTTATCATTGTGACCCTCATTATGAATAATGGTAGTAAGACTAGGAATATTATATACATTTTGCTCTTTTAAACTCAACAAATATTCCTGTAACTTCGTGTGACATCAGTTTAAATTTTCAATACTTACCACCAAATTCAAAAAATTCAAGAAGTACATTATTGAAGACACAACCCCATGACCATAAACAGTCCAACCAAAAAATGGTAATATACAGTCAGACATTGTAGATATTAAATCTAAACACGTGCTCAGAATAATAATAAGTATATTAAAGCCAAATATGGAGTTGAAACAATTAATCAAATCAATAATTTCTTTATGTAGTAGAATTATTGATTTAACATCCAACGAGGTCATTTTTCTTAGTTTTATACTAATATGTTCTTCCAAAAACTTTTTATAGGTTATTGTCAGATGAATATTCAGATATTTCCAAAGTTCTTTCACCCAAATCATGAAAATAAACATGGCAAATACATGTAGAACAAACTGATTGAACTGTATAAATTTCAACATGTAACTTATTCCACCATATCTATCAATAATCCAACATACTACTGTTAAAATATCGAAAATTGTGATCGGCGTGAAAATCATCAATAACAGGAAAAATAAATTGGTACTTCGAGCCCAGTAAACTCCTAGAGTTCTATCCAATTTTCTCAATTTTCCATAAAAATCAACGTAAGTTTCATAGGAGAAGAAAAACATACGTATCGTCATTATCTGAACTGTTAAATGGTAGAATGTTTGAGCCATTTCGTCTGGTATTATATTAGCTAATCTAGGAATTATAAATCATTGATTTTTCTTCTTCGAATCCATAACAATACGAAAAGTATGTTCATCAGTATCTCTGGAATTAACACCAATAATCTTGATGGCTTTTTTGACTGCCGTGAAGGAATTAGAAGAAAAATATTGCATACTGATCGAAGGAATTGTAAACATATTTCATTGTGAATTTTCATCATTATTTACGAGTCTAGAAAATTCGAAAAAATGTAACTTGGGGAGTACTCTTTCATATCACAATTTTTTCGAAGTATTTATGCGTAATGGTAGTTCATAAAAAATATTTGTTTGTCCAGAAAAAGTTTCGAATGTTTCCATTATGCAGGACTTACTATACAATTTACAACTCTGAACTCATAGGGGAGTTTTCAGATATCAACGAATGGTAGGTAATCAATAAGTATCCATTATTTGGGTTGCAATGAAAAGCATCTGGAGAAGCCTTTTATTTCGAATATCCTGACAAATATTAACAGCGATGCGAATAAAGGGTCTTTCTACAGTTATTTCAAATCATATTCAGATTTTTCCACACAATTCAATCGAGTGGGAATGAAATTACAAAGTATTTAAATGAATGGACATTTGCAGTACTTATGTTGAAATATAAGGATTTTTCTATGTGAAATCATCAAGAGTAGTAAATGGATGTAAATGACTGCAACCAATTTCAGACGACAATTACTAGATAAAGTAATTTACAGAATGAATATGTATGCACTTACCTCGAGAGTTGAAAGAGAGAGAAAGTATCGGGGAAGTTACTCCCAATCTGGTAACAGAAGAGGCGTTGGGGATAGGAAAAGGGATGATTAACCTTTTCTGCACCGGCTTTGTGGTTATCACTCAGCTGGTCGAGTCTCACACACTTCACTCGAAATTGCTTAATCGGTTTTACAGATGAAATTGAAATTGAAACAGGTGCTTATAATAGATGTATTTTAGTTTAATGTCTTTTAGAATCAGAGCGCACCCCTATACTTGGGAAAAATCTTAATTATCGCCATGTTTTTTACCGACCGCAGGTGGAGCCAGCAATCGGGACAATTTAATCCAAGAGAACATTCACGACTGAACAAGTAGTGTGAAAGATATACATAGGTACCCAATTATTCAATTGAAATTTCAAGTAATAAATTTTTAATTATTTTGAAAATTCGTTTTCTACACACGAACTTCCAACTTCGCGCCATGATGACATACGAGCAATCATAATTCGTGCATAATTAGATTCAGCATTCAACCGATGAAATTGCTAACGTGTACGTCACAGCAATTTCTGATCATTAGAATTCGCTAGCTTATTACGGGGATTTTAATATTTTTTTTTCAAAAACCAGAAAACGAAACAAATGTTCGCTATGATTATCGGAGGGTCCATTATTTCAAAAATGATTGAATTGATTTTTTCAGAAAATTACTGTAAATGCACACTATTGGATTATTTTGGTCATCACTTCGATTTTGGCTTTTCTTCTCTAATAACTTGTTCAAATTCATTAAAGAATAACCTGACGCAAAGCCAAAATTTTTCGAAATTTATCGAAACTACAATTCAAATTTGAATATCCATTCATTTCAGTTATCAGAAACATATCAATAACGCTATGGATATCTATAAAATATTATTGTCTAAGAGTATTATTCACCACAATTTTTTTTAGTTCGCTTCTCTGTTCTTGCAGTGGATATCTATACTCCGTTTGAGCACATAGTAGGCGTTTTAAAGACCTCTTTTTATTGGGCTCGCCTCTTGGGCATGTACCCAGATCATAGTTGTGTTCATTGAGAAACTTTACTCGAGACACACAAACGTCCATGTACTTGCCGGGATTCGAACCCGGGACCCCTGGCATCTCAGGCCAATGTGCTACCGCTGCACCACGGGGGTCTTTTCTTTTTAGTAGGCGTTTCTTTATTTATCTGAAGTTGGCAGTATTTGCTGTCATAACGTGAATAAAGTCAACGTTGCCGAATGTACCCGGCCTCGTCCGACGAGCTTGCGAGTTATCAGACAACTCTACGCAATATTGACAACATTGCGTATCAATCTGACAAGGAAATAACATCATAACATAAAATTTTTATATACACAGTGGAATATGTCAAATATCATGTCCAACCGACGGCTCAACCTTTCGTGAACGGACTATATAAACCATTGGAGAAAGCCCTGAACGTGAAGTCAACGCTTTTACGCATTGTTCATATTGGGAGAACGATCGTTCGAATTTGAATATACTACTACAACTGTCCGTGAAGACGATAACTTTTGAAATAATGCATTCTTTTTTTTCTATATGTACTATTATGCATTACATATAAAAAATATTATAAACATACACTTTTTGGGTGAATGTACCATTTACGAATAAAAAAAGAATGATTTGTCTTGCAAAAAAGCTGAAAGGTTGAATTTATGTACAACTGATTTTATAGACTATCTATAGGTTCAGTCCAAATTTCATTTGATTATCATCATCTGAGCACTAAATATATTATTATCTATGTCGGTACCTACTCACCATTAAATTTAAAAGTATCAGTATATAAACCGAATAAAAGGTAGTGTTAAAGGCATATTCACTCGGCTCAAAAATAGGAAAAAGACAGGATGTTGAAGTAGATATTAAGTCCATGCAGGAGCTGGTGCCCAATATGAGTATATTCAGTCCAAAAATCGAATTGAAGGAGTTCATCACATCAATCATTTCCTTGTGACACAAAATAACAAATTTGACATCATATAACAAACTCTCCTGTTGCTTTGAAGGTATTTCCCTTGCTACAATCTTTTCTCTGATTCTCTTGAGATGATTATTCAAATATTTCCAAAGTTCTGATATCCAAACCATCAAGGTGAACACGTCAAAAGCATGTAAGAAAAACTGGTTGATGTGTATGAATTTCAAGATGAAGTACAAATAAGTAAATTCGAAGAAGGATATAATTATTATTTGCACATCATTTATTATTACTGGTGTGAAGAAAACCAAGAATAACGGAAATATATTTGTTTGTTGCATCCAGAAAACACCCAAGTTTTTATCCAATTTCTTCAACTTTTCTTGTAATTCAAGGTATTTCTCATGGGAGAAAAAGAAAATATTGATGGTCATCATCTGACTGGTCAAATGGTTGAATATTTGGGCCAGTTCGTCTGGAATTATTGCATTTAGATTTCCGAATAAAGGATCAACTTTATACCGTCTTTGAAACCAGAGAAAAATGAATAGTATATTAATCAGCACCTCAGGAATTATTGCCACTAACGGTCTAGAAATTTTCCCTAAATATTTGGAAGATTTCAAAAGAAATATATTAAGTAATACACTTTGAAACTGAAGAAAATTCTCATTGTAAATTCTGAACATCGTGGAGGTCTTTGGAAAATGTATTATGATACACATCATGAACTATATCAAAGTAAGAGATAAATTATTTGTTTATACAAATAAAGTTGCAACTTTTCCTTTCAACGCGTTTCCATAATTTACTACTCGTACTCGTAAAAGGGTTTTTGGTTGAGTGGAACTTTATATGATAGGAAATAAACTGTTTTGTTATGTGGACTGTTTCAATCATTTTTGAGCACTCGTTGTACTCAGACGGATGCTATATCGTTTTGCCTAATGTCTGTAATTTTCGTGAACGAACTTAACCGAGCCATTTGGGAACTGAACTTATCCTGAAAATTTCAAGTCTCTAGGACAATCCCTTCGAAGTTATTGTGTTAAGGGACTGCCGGACGGCCCCACGGACAAAATTGAATTTGACCAGGAATTCGTCATCAGGGAGTAGAACCCTATCGTTTGAGACCATTTTCGGCTCAAAATTCGAAAATTACAGACATTTGGGCAAACAATATAGCGCTCGTTTGAGGAGAACGAGCTCAAAAAAGTTCACTCCAAATTTCAGCAATATAGGTCGGACAGTTTCTGCAGCATGGAATTTGAAAAACATGATTTTCGATTTTAAACTTGTTCACGAAATTTCACACAAGTTTGTTTATGATAATTGAGCAGAAAAGTAGGTAATGAATAATAATTCAATCAAAATATTTAATTGATTTCATGGGATAATCATCCTCTTATGAGTAATAATATATTATGCAACAAGCGTAGGGGAAGTGTGCCCATGTTGGCACCCTTGACGAATTATTTACATATTTCATTAAAGGAATATTTTTCTATGTCATCGAATGTACAGATTTACTGCTACTTGTATGTAGTATGCATAGTATTATATATAGTTTCAATATAAATTTTTAAAAATTTGAATTATAGCACTTTTTAAAATTTGGCCACGGGTGCCATCATAAGATCACGTGTATGTCCTTTAATGACATATAACTTAAAATAAAATTATATTATTTATTGAAATGTTTCATTGGAGAAAATAGCAATCCTATTTCATGAAAATGAAAATATAAGTGTAAAGAAACTAAATTTACATTCTTTAGCATCGTCAAAATATAAAAATATAATTTTTATACGCACAATTCACATACGAATATGATTTGCACTAGCACACTCGGCATGGCACCAGCTGGCGCATTTCTGGCAACGCAACCAGATCTCCATTGGTCGAGACATGGACAACAGCTTATAACAATAAAGACAAGCGGCATCTGAATCATCGTCATAATGTCTTTCTTCATTTTCCTCGTTTTCTTCTACGAACTTAATCTGTCTTTTGACCTTTCTAGCTAGCTTCTCTCTCTCTTTCTTTGTCTTCTCTTCTTCTTCCAACTTCTTTTCTTTTATGTCAGGGGTTGTATTGAGGATTCCAACTTTTCCTCGTTTTCTTCATCTGTTCACTGTTGATTCTGCAACGGCAGTTGGCAGTGTTCAGAGTTCTTGTATGATTTTCAATGATCTCGATACTTCACTTGAAACCATTTTCATTATTTTTGGATACCTCTAATATTTCTTGCGAAGTACCAGGCTTTGGAGGAATCGTCTCTTGATTTTGATTCTTTTTCCTATGATGGCTCCCTATGCTATCATAGGAACACTCTGGCCATGCCATCATAAGCATAAGTAACATATATTTTTCAACAAAGCGAAAAAGGTCCCAAAAAGACGAAAAAACCTAAAACTTTCACACTTAAAGCATTGTTATAGAGTGATAAAAGGAAAGTATAATCATTTTTTACACAGATTTTTTGAATATCCAAATAAAACGAAAAAGAATGAAATAACTATCATACATCAACACTTACCGAAATGATTGAACTCTTATAACAGTCACAAATTGCCACGTATTCAAGGTGTAACTACGTATATCAAGCGTAACTGCCATTTGGCGTACAAACTCAGTAAATATAAGTTTGTTCAGTTGATGTTAACAGACTTCTTTGAAGTGTGCCATCATAAGCAGGATGCCATCATAGGCATACTTCCCCTATAATGATTGATATTATTCACAAGGTGTATCACATATCATATCATAATAGCCATTATACTCGATTAGGATACTATACTTTATCCAAGACAACTGAATATTTTTCTGATAGTTTTTAACATTTTTCGGCCGTGATATTTTCCTTCTGTCTGGACAAAGTCAAGTTTACATATGAGTCATTTTTGGATAAACTCGTCATTGTATATTTTGTAATAAAAGTTGATTATATTTGAAGTCGAACTAGCTCTCGATTGAAAAAGTATTCCCACCCATATTTGTTAGTTAGAAAACTCTAAAACATTGAAGAAATTACAGTTTCAACAATATAATATTATAGCTGAATCTATAAAGCATCTGACAGCTTTGAATAACGACTCATTATTCACAAGTGATCAATGGGTATTATTATGGCCGATAAAACAGACGTATAATGGGTAGATTATAAAAAAGTTGTGGGTAACATTTTATTATCTATGTCGGTACTCACCATTAAATTTAAAAATATCATTATGCAGACCGAATAACTGGTACTAACAGTATCATTATATTTACTAGGCTCAAAAATAGGAAAAAGCCATGCTGTCGAAGTAGATATCAAGTCCATGCAGGAACTGGTGCCCAATATGAGTATATTCAGTCCAAAAATCGAATTGAAGGAGTTCATCACATCTATCATTTCCTTGTGACACAAAATAACAAATTTGACATCATATAACACACTCCCTTGTTTTTTTGAAGATATTTCCCTTACTACAATCTTTTCACTGATTCTCTTGAGATGATTATTCAAACATTTCCAAAGTTCTGATATCCAAATCATCAAGGTAAACACGTCAAAAGCATGTAAGAAAAATTGGTTGACGTGTATCAACTTCAAGATGTAGTACATATTGAGAAATTCGATGATGGATACAACTATTATTTGAACATCATTTATTATTCTTGGTGTGAAAAAAACCAAAAATAACGAAAATATATTCGTCTGTTGCATCCAGAAAACACCCAAGTTTTTATCCAATTTCATCAATTTGTCTTGTAATTCAAGATAATTTCGTTGGAGAAGAAAAAAATATTTATGGTCATTATCTGGCTGGTCAAATGGTAGAATATTTGGGTCAGCTCGTCTGGTATGATTAACACTAGATTATCGTCCATAGGATCAATTTTACGCCGTCTTTGAAACCAGAAGATAATGAATAAAATATTAATCAGCACCTCAGGAATTATTGCAGTTAGTGATCTAGACATTTTCTCTGAATATTTGGGAGATTTCAAAAGAAATATATTAAGTAATACACTTTGAAACTGAAGAAAATTCTCGTTGTGAATTCTGAACATCGTGGAGGTCTTTGGAAAATGTATTATGATATACATCATGAACTATATCAAAGTGAGAGATAAATTATTTGTTTATCCGAGAAAGTTTCAAATTTTCCTTTCAACGCTTTTATATAATTTACTACTATGTACTCGTAAAAGGGTTGTTGGTTGAGTGAAACTTTTCATGATGGGAAATAAATTGTTTTGTTATGTGGACTGTTTCAATCATTTTTGAGCACTCGTTCTACTCAGACGGATGCTATATCGTTTTGCCTAATGTCTGTAATTTTCAAAGTTCGAGCTGAAAATGGTCTCAAAGGATAAGGTCCGACTCCGACGAATCCGTGGTCAAATTCAATTGTCTGTGGAACTGTGGGTCAGTAAACACGATAATTATCTAAAGGATTGTCCTAGAGACTTGAAATTTTCAGGGTGAGTTCGGTTCCCAAATGCATCGGTTGAGTTCGTTAACCAGCCAAATCCTTCAGGCTGTTCCATAAAATTTAGCCATTCGAAATTTTTGTTCCTCGATATCCCAGACAGAACGAAACCGATCAAAATTAAATTTCACAGCCAAATACAAGATACTCATTCGAAGACTCATAAGAAATATATAGAACCATAGAAAATTCAATTAGAATATTGAAAAGAAACATTCTCATTTTTCCACAACAATTAAATATCCGATTCCAGTTAAATTTATTTTGAAGGTGAATATTCTTATACTGAAAGTTAAAGAGGATCACATTATCAGAACTAAAGAATTCGATTTTTTTCTAAAATATCCATTTTTTCGACCAAATCAAAACTTGCCAATTCGATCGAGCTTAAATTTTGCAGTGAAATGTTAAATTCCAAATCAAAGCAGTACGCAAAAATTTGTGGGAGTTTCGTCAATATAACCATAGACAAGTCCGTCGTCATATCGAAAAATTTGTATTATACCGAAGGACTTTTTCATTTTTGTTATGCTGTCACAAATTGCAGCCACATGAAATATTTTGTTGGTTCTTGAAGTTCCCTTAAATAGAAAAACTGCAGGTGTAATTTATGTTACTCCTGCATTTTACAGTGATCATCTTCAGACATTTTCAGGGTGGAGATCAAAGCTTGTTTGATCGGAAATGATCAAACCAAACTATTCAAAGGAATACATTCTCGGCCTAGACACCTCTTAAGACGCCTTCTGCAGAATTAAAACATCAGGTGACAATCTATCACACCATGTCTAAGAAGCACGAAGTCATACCCAATCCTTCGAATCAATCCAGCTATGAGCAACTCAATCAATATAATCATACACACTTTCAACCTTTTTCCGCACATTTTCAATCGGCATACTAGTAAAACATGCAATCGATCTATTAATTATTGTTATCGTTAATTAATTACATTCATTTTTCTCTAATGAATTTAACATCGATTTCGGATAAAAACAAATCGAACATCTATCAGTATCAATAATTACAGAAAGATCAAAATGATCAAATACATTCGAATAGAAATTCTTGGGCAGTGCAAAACGCATGCTGGCGGAAAATCTTTTTTGTCTTTTAAGATTGAGCCTCTCCACCTCATATACTCATTAACACCAAAAAATTATCTTAACGAAGCGTCTTCACTAGGCTCATAAATCTAATATGTTTTAGGTATTCTTTTACATAAAAACGGCGTTCTGCCCCATGTGACAACAAGACTTAAAATTTTTCTAGTTTAGAATATCTCAATGGCGTACCACTTTTTTGGTCAGTTTTGAGCGATCGTTCTACTTAAACGAGTGCTATATCGTTTTGCCCAAATGTCTGTAATTTTCACATTGTGAGCCGAAAATGGTCTCAAACGATAGGGTTACACTCCCTGATAACGAAGTCGTCAAATTCAATAATGTCCGTGGGGCCGTCCGACCGTCCGTTAGCACCATAACTTTCAAAGGGATTGTCCTAGAGACTTGAAATTTTCAGGGTGAGTTCGGTTCTGAGATGGCCCGGTTGAAATCGTTAACCAGCCAACTCATACAGGATGTTTCATAAAATATGACCATTCAGAATTTTTGTCCCCCAATATCTCAGACAAAAAGAAGAAACTTCATATTTCCATAAAAATTGATTTTGTTTTATAAATAGGGATTGATACACTAAATGTTCGTGCAAAATTTAGTGGCCATAGTGTCAACAGAACCCT
The DNA here is from genome assembly GCA_013421045.1 of Propylea japonica. Taxonomy (NCBI): domain Eukaryota; kingdom Metazoa; phylum Arthropoda; class Insecta; order Coleoptera; family Coccinellidae; genus Propylea; species Propylea japonica. The sequence goes on from CM024241.1 coordinate 72,953,803, forward strand.
AGAAAATTCAATTGGAATATTGAAAAGAAGAATCTACGTATTTCCATAACAGGATATCCGATTCAAGTAATTTTTTTTTGTGAATGAGGACTGTTATACTGAACCTTCTAGCAAAATATTGTGGCCATAGTGTCAAGTGAAAATTATTCTGTGAATCAAAACTGATATACTGAATGTTCATGCAGAATTTCAAGATGACCGCATTATTGTAATTATTTATTTTTTGTGCATATTTAATTTTTTCAATAATTTCCAGAATATAATTCCGATTGTGCTGAGATTCTGCATTTATAGATTAGGTATCAATCTCAAATCCCATATAAAATTTTGCGGTAATAGTCTTATTGCTCCACCAGAGAGCGATCGCTCAAAAGCTCCTGCTCAGGACTTTTCTCGAATTTTATTTGAGTAGAGTATTTATCAGATCTTGTTTAAAATGCAGGAAATTACCTGATCCTTCGAATCAGTCCAACCATGAAATACTTAATCAATATAATCATACACATTTTAAACCTTCTTCCACACATTCCTATCGTTTTACTGAGTAAAACATGCAATCGATTAATTAATTATTGTTATCGTAAATTAATTATATTCATTGTTCTCTAATGAATTTAACATCGGTTTCGGATAAAAACAAATCGAACACCTATCAGTATCGACAATTACAGGAAGATCAAAATGATCGAATAGGTACGTTCGAATAGAAATTACAGGCTGCTCATTTGATATACGGTTTCACATCGCCTTATTCAGAGTAACGATTGTGAAGATTGAATACCGCCTCACATTCCAATGGAAACCATAATAATGTCAGTGGAGAAAATCGTTAAGTAGAACGATATTTTCAGTTTCTTCTGCTGCTCGACATTGAAACGAGTGTTCACCTTGATTTGTTTGGATCTTTTGTGGTCTTGCGAGTTCTTTGGCCTACAGGGGAAAAGGATCTAGAAGGCGTACGCTTTATCTAATAATTAAAACACTTGCTGGTGGTTTTTAATTCACCAAACGGTTGTGACGCAAGTGAAAATAAAGGACCTCGATTATACAGGGTGTCCCAGAAAATGTGGGAAATCTCTCGGATTCAGATAGAACATAAAAAAATCAGATAACCATTTCCCATAATTTTTTTTCCTAGCGGCCCTCCCTACGAAAATACGACCTCCTAAATGACGCCACTGAAAACTCATTTTAGTGGAATCAATTACTTACTTCTTTCATTACTTTTTTTCGAAAACTTTTCACTTTACCCACACTGAACAAGAGTACCTTTTCTTTAGCTTAATGTTCAAGATACCAAAATTTGTTTTTTTTAGCACCTTATCATACAGGGTGTTAAAAATGTAAGCATTACAATGTACAACCCAGTACGCCCCTGGTAAACTGAACAAGCTAATTGAAATTTGAGTGCGGTGATTTAAGGGGTCCTTAATAATATTAATCATATCAAATTTTCATCAAATTATATCGAGTGGTTTGAAATTTATTCCACTATAATGGATTTCCAGTGGCTTCATTTAGGAGGTCGTATCTCCGTAGGGAGGGCCGCTAGGAAAAAAATTATGGGAACTTGTCATCTTCATTTTCTATGTTCTATCTGAATCCTAGAGATTTCTCACATTTTCCGGGACACCTGTATAAATACATCGTCAACGTTTCGAATCGTTTGTGTATTTGCTTATTCCAAAATAACGTCACATAATAAAATCATTATCTACTATTAGAGACCGGATTGTATGCAACTTAAGAACTACATATGTTATATGCATACAAATATGCATTAAAAATGCTTGAAATATACACGAAAATGGGCAAAATATGCAGAATATGCAATATTGAATAATAAATTTTGGGAACTCAAAAAAAAAGAAGAAGTAATTTTCATTTCAAAATCAACGCTCAATAATATAGTATTGAAATTTAATTTAATATTTTGTAAACTATTAAATATTGTTCCAAATGTTCAATCGTTAAATTTTGCCTTCGATCATTTTGAATATTTTTGTATGTGGAAAAGGTTAGCTCCACATCCACGGACGTAACTAGGGAGGATTTGAACCTTGGTGCTATGTTCTCCCTTATAGTTTCAGGTAAAACTTCTGCCGTCCCATTAATAAAACTTTCGATAAGAGACAAACCTTCGAAACCTGAATTTCCTTTCAATATCCTTTCAAACTTTTCTTGAAGATTATTTGGAAATGCCAATGGCAACGTGGAGTAAATTTGTTGTATTTTACTCATTATTTGGATACTTTGTAGAGCGCAGCTACTGATACTGCGTTTCGGAATGCGACAAAAGTCAGAATTATTAGTATTATTACTCAATAGACCTCATATTTTGTGGAATTTGGTCGGATTCAGCATTTTTATCGCATTTTGAAACGCAGGGAAGAAAATATGTACTGAAAATATGCATCGTAACTATATTTCAACTAAAATATTAAAATACTGCTGAAGATGTCTTAAATATGCAACAGCATATGCAAAAATGTAGAAGTTTGGTGTGTTATTTGTGGACAATGGACACTCAAAACCTGCTCCAATACAACGAGGGAAAAGAGATTTATATGCGATTTTTATTCGTAAATGAAGGCCGGTATTACCTCATGTGTGCGGGCAATCCCGGCCATCGCAGCCTTTTATTTGTCGTTTTTTTTAATTTGAAAGCTTGCTTTATAAAGTTTTTCACAACTCAAGTGAGTCAAGCTTACTGTCCTGTTCAATTTTTTTCCTATTTAAACCCTTAAAACAATTCGACCATGATTTAATCATCAAATATCCTTATTTATATTTTCTTTTGAATTGAGAGCTAACAAAATACATTAAAATTTACCCTAGTGGTGACGTTACGTAAGATGTTTTATTTTTTTACATAAAAACGGCGCTCCATACGAAAAAAAGCAGAATAGATTTTTTGTCATAAATTGAACAAAGAATTGAAAAATGATTTTTAGTTTCAAATATTTCAGTAAACGAAGTCTTCGCGGACAATAGTTATATAGCATAATGTCAATAATTTTTCATGCAGAATATATCATCTTCTGAAGTTCGAAGTTATTCACTAACACCCCGTATAACCAAACATGCATTTCCTTAATGAATTGAAAATTAATCAAAACTTCAGTTACAAAATTACCGTCAGAAAAATTTGGCTAATAATAACTCAAATCTTCACATGAGTGGGTTTGGTGAAAGCGTAAATTCAACACACAACTAAAAGTAGTAAAACATAAATAATATCCGTATATTCGTGCCACTCTGAAAAATTTTATCGACAATAATGATACATGAATCGCGGAATTAATATCGAACCATTCAAAATTAATTTTGATGTGTAACTGCTAACTGAAGTGTTGATGACTTGTCCTTTCATCTAATCCGAGCGGCGAGTGCTGATTTCTTAATGACGTGAAAGTATCATCTTATAATGAGGATAAACTGGAATTAACGATTTTTCAAGATTTATCAAGTGAACCTGTCATATTATACAGTCTGTAAACAAATGCAAGGGACTTTGGGAGATGATTCCTCGATGAAAATAAGCAGGGGTAGTTCATATTTTTTTTCCGAAATCCGCCCCCCTTCCAAGATACAGCATTTGGTAGGCGATGACGAATTGACAGTTTTCAATTTTTTACGGCTTCTTGAAAATACTGAGTCATAAAACCATACATAATATGAAGCACTAAGTAGATGTAACTCACACATTTTTTTTAAATCTCATAACTTCATCATAAGGGGTTGAATATAAAACAACCCCATATGATTTTCGTTCAAAAATTGTTTTCGTGGGATCGATTTTTGGAAAATAAAATTCTCTTATGGTTTACTATTCAGATCTGTTAAAAAAAGTTTTCTACGAAATTTCGATACGGTCGATACTTTTCTCGGAAAGAATAAAAACTTTCAAGCAGTTATGATCACTGTTCACTCCATTTCATCGCATAAGTGTTCCATAGAATGAATACTCTAAGATATTGAATGTCTATGACAGGAGATACAGATGTTCTATAAATCTTTCTGAAGGTTTAATTACTAATTTCCAGAAGAAAATTATATCCGTAATATTTTAATTTAATAAATAGAACTTTTTTCGATTAGTAAGCATAACCAATTTTGAGCATAAACAATATCTTAGAATATTCATTCTATGGAACATACGATGAAATGGAATGAACAGTGATCATAACTGCTTGTAAGTTTTCATTTTTTCCGAGAAAAGTATCGACTGTATCGAAATTTTGTAGAAGACTTTTTTCCCCAGAATTTAATGGGAAAGCATAAGAGAGTTTTATTTTCCGAAAATCTATCCCATGAAAAGAATTTTTGAAGGGAAATCATAATTGGTTGTTATATTATCAACCTCTAATAAAAAAGTTATGGGATCAAAAAAAATTGTGTGAGTAACATCTACTTAATGAATCATATTATGTATAGTTTTATGACTCAGTGTTTTTAGGACTCCTAAAAAAATTAAAAACTGTCAACTCGTCATCGACTTCCAAAGGCTCTATCTTGGAAGGGAGTTCGATTTCGAAAAGAATTTATATGAACTACCCCAGCTTATTTTCATCGAAAAATCTTCCAAAGTCCCACGCATCTGTTTACAGACACTCTGTATAAGAATTAAAGATCGCTATGATTGTACACTTACCTCATATTCAGTCCGTTAGATCCAGACTTATTATACTTGTTGCAAAAAGTTATTTTCTGCATATTCAAAAAATATAAGTTCTATATCAAACTGACCCTAAGTTTATATTTTCAATGAACGAGAGTAATAATGTGCCTTCATGTACGAGTATTAAATATAATTCTCTTTCTATATTTGTTAAAATTTTATATCTGATGGATTTTCTATTTCAATTAATCCCCCATTAATCCATAAAATTTCAACTCATATATTCTTCCCCCTTTAACATTCATGATTCATTAATACGCTGTTATTCGCGATATTTATATTTATTCTTCTCTTTTCTCTTCCAAACAAAATATTTCCTCTTAAAAATTCACTTCTGTTTCCAAATTCCCTAAACAACACTTGTTTATACCCGGGTAAACACGATAACACCCCAAATTTTCAATGTTTCAGGATTCAAATTCATGAAAGAATAAAATGGAACCAATAACTCCCAGTATATTCAAACATGAATTATCGTTTTACCAACGTGAAGTGAGCAAAAGCTTCTAATTTCATGTTAAAACTTTGTCCAATTTTCACCGTTGAATATTTTGGTAAAATTCCAATAATTGCCCCCCTAATGTATCAATATTTTCCTGGCTAACTTGGTCGAAATACGAAAAGAAATCCGTTCAAGTCGAATTATCATGAATGAACGAGAGTGAAGAAAGGTCAAGTTCCTATTCTCACGGACCGCTATCTGGGAGATGAATTGATAGAGAAACTTTTTCTACACGTGAAAGACGATATAACAGTCTCAATGAAAGTAAAACCGAAGCCATTATTTGTTGAGACCATACATACATATTATACCAGTTATTTCTTTATTAATGTAATTTGAACTCTTTGAAAATGAAAATTTATTCGATTGTGCTCTTTTCGATTAAAATTTAAAGAAAAGCTGAAATTGCTCTGCTGATATTGAGTGTTGCTAAGGCCGATATGTATTCTGAGCGTTTTTGCATATTATAATAAATTCGAAATAATGAAATGCTCCACTATAAATTACCTTGCTTAGCCTATCTTCCATCACAAACTGGAAGTTAGCTCCAACTGTCTTACTTTTATTGATTTCTTCAAACTTTTTCAAAACTCAAACTGATGTACCTATTGGCAAACTCTCATCATCAGTAGATATAACTAACAGAAATTATATCTTTTTCTCTAGGTAGTCTACATCTCTGAGTAAACAGTAGTGTTTATTTCTTACTCTGAGCTTGTCATCTTTTTGGCCTATTCATTTGTACTTTCGTGAACACTGATGATATCCTTCAAAACTTGTTGTTAAGTGCGATATAAAGGACTTAATATTATTTCAAGTTTGTGTTGAAATGTTCCAATATATTTTGAGAATCAAAATCTGATTTGAAGCTCGAAAAAATTATGTATTTTGATCATACATACTACAATGTCCCATACCTATCTTCAACTGTTATTATTAAGTGTTTTCAGATGTATTACAAAAATTAACATTAAAAAAATTATTTTATTTCACAAATAATCTAAAGAAACAAAAAAACATTAATTTCAATGTTAGAGTTGTGAAATAAAAAATTTTTCTTTTTTTAATGTTAATTTTGTAATACATCTGAGAACTTTTAATATATTCCAAGATAAGTATGGGACAATCATGAACTATGTCTAGAATTATCTGAAGAATCCAAGAAACTAATAATATACAGGGGTTGTATTTGAATAAGAAAGTTGATATCGGCCACTGTCCCATGACACACATTATATAATTTTTTTTTAAGAGTGCGCACCTAAAAATATAAATCGACGAGTCCAAGCGTTTTTCCCAACACGCTCTTATTTATTTGTTATCGAATTTATTTCATTTAGCTGTTCCACACTGTATAACTCATTTCCAATTTGAAATTTGTCAGGCCACATGAATAGATTAGACATTTGTTAAAGAAGCGGTTTTTTCCATCGATACCTATTTCAAAAATGATCTGACCACTATTCAAATACCCATAGAAATGGAAACAATAATATTTGATTATCATCACTGCAGATGTGCTTTCAGGATGTAATTTAATTTGTTTATTATCTTTTCAGGTGCTGTGTTGTCTTGCAGCTTTGACACAAAGCGCAGAAGATCACAATACAAAACCAAAAGATGATGCAAGAGGAAAAAGAACCCTGCAATATCAAATAGCTCACCATTATTCTGGACCGTATAACTATCGATACGAACGTAGGATATCCAATGGTCCTCGTCTATACCAACCGCAATTCCATTCAGGTCCCAGGTCCTCTTATTCATCTTACTACAAAGGTAGATCTCGTTCACTTCCTGTACCTCCTTACGCGGTCCAAATGGAACCGCTGGTCCATTACTCTCAAAGAGATCCTTTATACGATACTAACACTTTATCCCTACACGCAGATGGCCACTATGACCACTCACAACCGCTTGATGATCTGCAAACGGAACATAACCACCTATCTGAACATTCCTATTATCCACCACGAGCTAAAATTATTGAGAAACCTGTGTACATCAAAGAACCAGAGCCCATCATCGAAATCATTATAAAGGAATCCAATGTTACTCTTCCTCCACCTCCTACACCTCCACCAACGCCACCTCCAAAAAAGAAGAAGGAGCAAGTCCATGTTTTTTACGTTAAGTACAAGAAGAACCCCAACGGCGGATATGGCAAAGATAGCATCATTTACGATAAACCTATTCCGGCTATATCTCCAACTGCTGCAACGGAGGAGGAAGAAGAAGAGCCCCAGCCTGTATACTATCCAGAACCAGTTGCCACGCAACCTCCACCACCTTCCACGACTTTGAGGACTATTATTAAACCGGAATCAGAGGTGTATCATGGTCCAAGCGGTATCAAAGTTACGTTTGGAAAAGAGAGCTTCGACTACCATAAAAGACAAAGTAAACCTGAGGATTATAATAAACCAATTGAAGATGTGAAGTTTCCACAATCTCAACCTGAGAATAACTTTGGTTCATTTCCAAGTCACCATCAGGGAAGGCAGCTTTCTTTCCCCTCCAATGGCTTTGATAGACAAAATAGTTTTGACAGACAAAACGTATTCGATAATAGAAGACCTCTTTCCCCTGTTCCCAATTTCAGACCAGCTTCTTTTCCTGGACCACCACAACCCTACAGACCATTCTCAAATGCCTACAAAACACCTCCAGCTACCCAATTCTCAAGACCTCAAGGTGGACCTTCTGAATACTCAACTATCCCCAAATCAGCTTATCAGGAACAACCTACCCAAAACAAACTACCTCCTCCTCAACTGCCATTCCCTCAATTCAATTCCCAGTACAGTACTTTACCACAGTTCAATCAGCCAAGAAAACCAGTTCCGTACACACCTTTCGAGAATTTCAAGAACTCTAATCCACAAAAACCTAGAGAACAAATTCCATTCAGACCACAACATTCCTTCTCCTCAGCTCCTCAAATCCCAGAACAACCTAAATTCAACTCACAACCTCTCCAACAAAACCCAATTCCAAATTATAAAACTATTCCAGATATTCCTCAAGCCAAACCACAATTCCAGAATTTCAGGCATGGGCCCCAAATTCAACATCAACCCCAACCTCAGCAATTCAATGATCAAAATAAGTTCAACCAAAAGCCAGCGCCACAACAACACTTCCAATCTCCTCAAAAACAAACCTTCCAAAGTCAACAGCCACAATTTTCTAGTTTCCCACAACAGCAACAACCTATACAAAGTCAATCTCCTCAAAAACAAACCTTCCAAAGTCAGCAACCACAGTTTTCTAGTTTTCCACAACAACAACCTATACAAAGCCAGAATCAACAGCCTCCAAAACAGGTTCCTAAAATAAGTTCAAATCAAGGTTTCAGTTTTCCCAGTTTTGGACAGTTTCCTCAAAGTAGTTTTTCACAATTCCCATCGACATCATTTGGTCAATTACAACCTCAACCAAACATCAATGGAAACTCTTTACAACAAGACTTCCATCTGAATACGTTCCAACAGGTACAAAGCCTTGCACCAGGAGGAAGTCAGCTAATTGCTGCTATTCCCAGATTTGAACAGCATATTTCTTCTGTTGAACCTGCACCACAACAGGTCCAAATCCAGAATGGTGGTGGTCAACCACAACAGCAGAATTTCGTGCATCAGCAACCACAAGTAGCACAATCAAATATTTACAAGCAAACAGCTAGACCACAACAACCGGCGACTGGTACAGCTTATAACAATAATTTCAATTTAGAAGAGCAGTATCGACAAGCAAACCAGTTACAAGAGAATATAAGAAATGGGGGAAACTTCCATTCGAACCAAAACGTGAATTACGCCACTCAAAAACCACCTACCACTTACCAAAGCACTCAAAGAACTGTCAGTGTTACATCGAAAACAACAACTACTACAGCTGAGCCAGAAAAACCTTCAACCACAACTAAAGATCCAAAGATTTTGAATGCTCAGCTGCCCGATGAAGTTCCTGATGATTTAAGACAACAGCTGCTGACATCTGGAATATTGAACAACGCCGATATATCAGTTTTGGACTACGACAAAGTAGGAGATATACCTCTAAGTGCTCTACCACCAGATCAACTGGCCAATTTCTTCAACGCGGGTGGGGCTCAGCAAATAGCTGGGAGTGAGCATGTACCACAGTACGCAACTAAAGAAGGCGATATTTTAGACAAATCATTCACCGAAGAAAGTGATGATGATCAAGAAATAGCCGCATCTGAGAGTCACGAAGTGAGAGAGAAACCAGAAGTTCAGATGAAAGTGGTCCACTATGACCCCCTTACAGAGCAAGGCCAACAGGTCCAAAATTCTTACGTTAATCGAGATGCTACACAAGTAAGCCCTGTGGCGCTAAACGCCGACGATAAGTATAATCGTTATCTACCGCTCAAAGTAAGTGGCACACAATTTCCAATACCTGACGTACCGGAACTGAAGGGTAAAAAAATAAACAGTGTGGTAGTCCTAGCTCCGATCAATTTTGATTATAAACCGAGTAGATCCACGAGAGATGCCAAGAAGAAGGATTACGAATTTGTGAAAGATGAGAACTTGAGAGAGCTGTTGAAGAATCCCACTATGGAAAATTATAAAACGTTCCTAGAGAATGAGGCTAAAAGGAAAAGCGAACAACAAGCTGTGATTCTACTGGTAACTGGGTACGTATATTGAAAATCATGCGACACTTTTTTCGGAAATTTTCGTTAAAAATTCTACATTACTAAGGAAAAGAAAAAACATTTTTCAAAAAAATGATTATTTAATGGTTATTTATTGAGCTCTCTTTCTACTTATACAACTGCTATATCATTTTCCCAAATGTCTGTAAATTTCGAATTTTGAGCCGAAAATGGTCTCCAACGATAGGGTGCGGCTCCCTGATAACGAATCCGTGGTCAAATTCAATTCTGTCCGTGGGGCTGTCCGGCCATTCGTTTACACAATAACTTCCTAAGAGATTGTCCTTTAGTCCGTTCATGAAAGGTTGAGATGTCGGTTGGCCATGGAAATTTGGCATATTTCACTGTGTATATTAAAATTTCAGGTTATGTTTTTTATTTTCTTGTCATATTGATACGCAGTGTTGTAAATAATGCATAGAATTCTCTGATAACTCGCAAGCTCGACGAGGCTAGGTACATTCGGTAACGTTGACTTTATTTTTAGTTATGACTGCAAATACTGCCAACTTCATATAAATAAACAAACGCCTACTATGCGCTAAAACTTCTTAAACAATGCTTTCGAGGACGGACTAAATAAAGACTTGAGATTTTCAGGATGAGTTCGGTTCCAAATGCCGCGGTGAGTTCGTTAACCAGTAACCACCCAAATCGTACAGGGTGTTTCATAAAATATGCCCATTCAAAATGTTTGTTCCTCAATATCTTAGACAAAACGAAACCAATCGAAATGATATTTTGCGGCCACATGCAAGATACTCATAAGTAGCCTCATTTATTCCTTTTCGAATAATTGAGAATTTGTCAATGCGATCGAGCGGAAATACAGTGGAAATTTCCTATAACGAAAGCGCCAAATCCGCACAAAAATTCGTTATAAAGAAATTTTGTTATACAGAAAATTTGTTTCTATAGTCGGCAATGTCGCGGTCGACTTCACTGATTAATTCAAGTTTATCATTCAAACTTAAGCATTTCTTTTCAGACATTTTCGCACAACTGTTCACACTAGCGTCATGGTTATATTGAAACCAAACAGCCAGGGGTGTATTTAAAACTGTTTCAGAAGGATCTTTCTGCCCGCCGTAATGATTTAGTTTAAGGTCGGAATTTATTACGTAAGTCCAAAAAAATTGCGGAAAAAGCCCACCCTTATACCTTCTTACCAATACCCATTCAAGAGTGATGTTCTTTGAATATTTCGTTATAGAGAGAATTTACTTCGTTTTTGGGGGTGTTTTTAGCATGGAATTTGGGTTCAAGATGCATTGTCCTGTACGAAATTCATTGAACAGAAAAATTCGTTATACAGACGTTCGTTATAGGGAAGTTCCACTGTATTACAGTAAAATGTTCAATACCGATTCAAAGAGTAAAAAAGTTAAAATAGAAAAGTCTATCTTACCTGATATCGAAAAAAATTCTAATATTTCCATGAAAAAACTTTCGATAGAAAGAAATCGAGTTTGAGGATGTAAATTCGCGAAGTGGTAATATCCATATTGCTCCACCAATGGACGAGCGCTCAAAAGCATCTGCTCAGCGCTTTTCCAAAATTTTTTGCTCTGGTTTTGATTGAATGTTTCTTATTCATACTTGTTCACATGAATAATTTGCTTTATAAAAGCTAACTTTTGTTAATTGCAGATCTGAAGATGTGAATCGTGAAATTTTCATGTACGATGTGGGCAACAAGACTGTCAGCAGATTAGATGGAAGTCTATCAGCAGCATTTGTAAAGGCAGCTGAAGAAAATGATACTACTCCAACAGAAGATTCTACAGAAAAAAATAAAGAAGAGAAAAAGGCTAGTCAACCTAAGTGAAAATCTTCAGCCGCCTGAACCAAGAACTTGAAGAAGTATTTCCGGATATAATTTATTTTCACCTTCGATATTTTAATTTTGTCATTATTTATATTTTTAATTCCGACTACTACTTCGTTTGTAAATAATTTTGTGGTTGAAGTTGTTAATTCGATTTTGAATTTGAAATTGAGTATTCTATTTTATGAATCCGAGGATTTCATGGTATTCTCATGATATTTTATTGATGCTTTATACGTGTACAGTGTAATATAATTAGGTGTATGCATAATTTTTACTTTTGTAATAAAAATGCAGGAGAAATGTGCTTCATTTTTCATTTCAATAACTCTGTGTATAAGGAGAAACAATGGTAATAACTGTGGTTGTACAAAAGCTTGATTGGGCAATCAAATCGTTGATTTTGAATTAAATCGATGGTTTGGTATGTTTGAATAATGGTTGTGCACACCAAATATATTAAATGATTGAAACTGAAGTTCTCCAATTCAAATATTTAATGTATGGTATTCAAAAATGAACTGAAATGATTCCATTTCAATAATCAAGCCTATTGAAGTTTGGTGAAACCGCTATTCTCAGATTACATTTGAGATGAGCTTCAAATTGTAGTACTTTGTATCAGTTTGAAGCTTTTAATCAATGTCAAAAGATAGTTTGAATTACATAACAAAGTATTCTAAAATAGTTGATGAATTCTCAGTTGCTCGACAGCAGAAATTAATAATTATTTCAGGATTCTAATCGATATTTGCCAATTTTCATTTCGATATTCCCCACAGAAATTCAAAAATTGCCCCTTGAATGTATGCAACTAATCATACACATATAGGGAATTGTAGGCTGATGAAAACTGGGTGGCCAACATGCGTAGTAGGTCATATGTCCTTTCTACCTACGGTCATGTGTCAGTGTCAGAAGTGGGTTACTTGTCAAATCAAAAACATCCTCGTTTAAATGTCAGTGTAATCCGGGTCAGTTATCTTTGTAATTATTTAGTTGAAGCAGCTATGTTTTGAAAAAAATCGCAATGGAAGGATCCCTCAGCAAATGGACTAATGTTATGAAAGGCTGGCAATATCGCTGGTTTGTTCTAGATGATAATTCCGGTCTACTTTCTTACTATACTGTGAGTAAAACTGGTGTCAAAATAGTTAACCCCGACTAAAATTAAGTCACAATGAAATATACATAAGTAAACAATGTAATCTTACAAGGTATTTGTTCGCCTTGGCTGATGTTGTATCGACCTGCCTCAATTTAAACTTGAAATCGTAATTTTGTTAGTCTCGAGTGAGAAATATTCTCAAGTTCAAACTCTTCGTTGATGTGGACTTTATTTGTTCATTGTGAATGCTTAATTGTTAGTAGATTTTCAGCTTTATGTAATCTGGTGTTCTCATTAGGCAGCACATAATTTGCCACAATTACCAAAAAATATGTACCCCCATAATTTGAAAAATTCTATCGGTAAGACCTACTTTGGTTTGAACCTTGTATGACACCTCTAAAGCCCATTCTATTCTTTTAAATAGAGCAGCATCAGCTCGTGAAAAATGCTAGAACCTGGATGGTTGAATTAGAAATTCACAGCACTTCCAGTGTTCCCATCTAATTGCATTAACAAATAGTAATAGTGAGTTTTAATGTTTAAGTTGTAATTGGTTATCTTGAGGAAAACAAATTATATGGGAAAATTTAACAAATCTGATAGTTTCTCCTTATTTTGTCTTCTTATCAGTTAAAACCTTATGTACTAAAAATTTAAAGCGATGGATATCAAAATATTTAGGTGGGACGAATCATTATCATATTTTTTATACATTTAATTGTGAACTTATTAATAGTTTTCAAAGAAGCAATCTAAAAATACAGTCCTATTAAAAAAACAATGAATAGAATTACATATGTTGTAATTATCGAAAAACTCATCCCATTTGGGTAGGAAATTTAAATGTATAATTTTGGCGCGCTTTCATTTGTTGAAAATCATTATTTTCACATGCCCATTATTTCCAAATTTTGCGTTGAAATACACTTGAACTATTAAGTTGAACAGATAGATAAAAAATATGCAAACTAATACAACAAAATTGATACAGCATTTGCTATATTGGATAAATAAAAAGTCCATTGCTAACAAATTCAATTCAGATACTATCAATAGATTTCTTGTATTGAGAAAAGTTTAAAATTGAAAAAAAGATCTATTTCAATTTCGAATGTAATGATTCTCAGTAACATTGGATGAAATATCATACATAGATTTTAATTTGACTAATCTTGTTTTGACTGATAAAAATGCACGTTTGTTTTCGTTGATTCAAAATTTATCAACATATTTTTTTAACTTGAATCGATAATATTCATGTGACTCCAATTCAAATAATAATTTTCTAAATACAAATTCATGCCAATTACAGGTCACAGACAAAACTTTCATTGGCATAAATGCTAAGGTCATTGTGACACACCATTTTATTTGGATCCTTGTTCATTGATCACTCTTAATAATGAACATGATGTAATACTTTTAACAAAGTCTGTTCGGGTTCATTGAATCAACAATTAAGCGTCAGTGGCGTAGATCTGAGTGGATAATCTATTAAAGTAGCCCTAAGCTGTCTGTTGATAATGAAAGAGTGCTTTCAATTTTGTAACCGATTCAATCAATATACAGGGTGTTCCGGAAAATGTGGGAAATATCTCGGATTCAGAAAGAACATAAAAAATGAAGATGACAAGTTCCCATAATTTTTTTCCTAGCGGCCCTCCTACGAAGATACGACCTCCTAAATGACGCCACTAGATATCCATTTTAGTGGAATATTTTTCAAACTACTCTATATAATTTGATGAAAATTGTATATGATTAATAGTATCATGGACCTCTTAAATCACCGCACTCAAATTTCAATTAGCCTTACAGTTTACTAGGGGCGGGCTGGGTTGTATGCTTACATGCTTACATTTTTAACACCCTGTATGATAAGGTGCTAAAAAAACAAATTTGGATACCTTGAACATTAAGCTAAAGAAAAGGTATTCTTGTTCACTGCCGAAAAAATGAACAGTTTTCGAAAAAATTATAATGAAAGAAGTAAGGAATAGAAATTTATTCCACTAAAATGAATTTCCAGTGGCATCATTAGGAGGTCGTAACGTCTTCGTAGGGAGGGCTGCTAGGAAAAAAAAATTATGGGAACTTGTCATCTAATTTTTTTATGGTCTATCTAAATCCGAGAGATTTCCCACAATTTCCGGGACACCCTGTATACATCGTGACTACTCATTAAGGCTTTCTAATTATTATTTTTTATGTATTATTAGTCAACAAAACATTTCTATATTGAAAAATAAAGTATAGGACTCATCTACAAAAAATCTATCCAACATAACTCAAAATAAAATTAAAGAAACTTTTAAATTGACTCAATTGATATGGAAGGTCTATGGGATTAATATGACAAGCTTAAATGCTTGCATGTTAAGCTTGACTTATAATATAATGTAATTCTTAGCCATGTCGCTCACAACCATGGTTTTTTGGAAGTATCTTAATCTAGGGTCGCAACCTATAGATTGATTGCTCCTGATTCACAGCAATGGGCATTTACAGTATGTTGAAATATAGGGCTTTTTTCATGTCAACGCATTGAGAGTAATATTGAATATCCTATCCAATTATTGGTTTGAAAATTTAAGTAATAAAATATTCAAAATGCGGTTTTCATACTCGTGAGTTCAAACGTCGCGCCATGATGACGTACGAGCAAGCATAATTAGTGGGGATGACGATTCACAACAGAGTAGTTGTTGGCATCGTTGTAAATTGTGATTCGACATTCAACCAATGAAATTTATTTTACGTCAAACTCAGTTGCAAATTCTGATTGAATTCGCTAGTTTATCGGTGATTTAATTTTTTTTTTTCCTGAAAACCTGACTACTGAACAAAAACGGCTTTAATTTTCTAAGGGTCCATTATTTCTAAAATGATTTCCTCTTAAAATCACTGGAAATGTCCATTGTAAGGTATAATCAAATATATATCGATTGAAATATATTCTGGTAGGATTCTGCATTTTTTTATAAACTTTTAGGTTTTCACTCCCAGTCTCTGAAACAGAAATAATTAAAAAAAATTTAATTAAGATGAAGTGCTCCAGCGAGAATCTTTGCAGTTATTTGTCAGGAACAAATTGGTCTTGAAAAAATTGTTGCCTAATAGTAAGGATAATGTAACGTTTCACCTTCGTCAGACAAACTTGTAGAATCTTCAGAATTGTGTTTTTTCATTTGCAATCAATAATTAAAAAATTTTAATTATTTCTGTTTCAGAGACTGGGAATAAAAACCTATAAATTTTTTAAGAAATGTAATCAAACATGTTTATCCAATTTCGAATTATCAATTGGTTAACCATTCAATTTCTTTGCAGTCAAAGGAAAAAATGATGCGAGGTGTTAGAAGGGGATGCGTAAGACTGAAAAATGCCATAATAGGAATAGATGATGAAGATGACAGTACATTCACCATAACCGTTGACCATAAAACATTCCATTTCCAAGCTAGGGACGCGGGTGAGAGGGAAAAGTGGGTTCAGGCTCTAGAAGACACCATTTTCAAACACGGGAGCAGGGTAAGTTGAAATGATACCCACGTATTTGCCGAAATAACCTTCAATTCAAAATAAATGTGTTCGTGTGAAACGAATAAGGCGTATGGACACAGTAAAAATCACTGAAAAGATTTTTATGGAAAAATAATTTGTTTTTCTTGTAGAGCATTGGTAAAGGGTTTTCCAATAAGAGGTGTTATTTTGATATTCAAAGAAAAATGCCATTTCTCAATATAAATGATTGGTTGTTTATTTCATTATAAAGAAGAAGCTATGCCGTTAATAATGGAAAATAACATCAGGCAAATGACCACCACGACCACCCTTACAGGACCATATCCTTTTAATGAAATTTTCCATAACCAAATCACAAAGTGGCTGCCCTATGTCCTCGATATCCTCACGAATTTCATCTTTGAGGTCTTGAATCGACGCTGGGCTATTGGCGTAGACCTTCTCTTTCACGTGGCCCCAAAGGAAGAAGTCCCAAGGTCACAACATCTCGTGGCGAATTGTGATCACCTCTTCGAGAGATAACACACTACGGAAACTTTTCTTGCAAAAGATCAATGGTTTTGGTGCTTGTGTGGCACGTAGCGCCGTCTTGTTGAAAGTAAACGTTGTCCAGATCAATACTATCCAATTTCCGCCATAAAAAATCATCAATCATCTCTCGGTAGCACAATCCATTTACCGTAACTGTTGCTCCAGCCTCATTTTCGAAAAAGTAAGTCCAATGACTCCGCCGGACCATAAGCCGCACCAAACAGTCACACGTTTATTCTTCACATCACTAACTTATCCCAACAGCTAGAATTTTTGCACCAATTTCTTTATTGCGGTCCGACAAGGTGCTTCACGAATTTTCACCATTTTTATAGTGAATTTTAACTTCAATGCGTTCTTGAAGCGTGTATCGTTCCATTTTTATTAATGGCGTAGTTTCTACTTGTCAAATGTCATAAAATGACAGCATCAAACGTGACATCTACCGAAATAGCGGGCTATTCAAAATAACACCTCTTATTGGAAAACCCTTTAGTATACTTAATTGCTCAGAAATGTTGACATTTCGATAATCAAGCTGATTGGAGTTTTGTGAAACCTGGCTTTAGGCTCTTAGGAACAAAACTCATCAATGTGCTAAGAACTCATATGTGGTTCATTTTTTGATTAAGTATGTCTCATTCAAAAAAATCTGTATACTTAATACTGACTCTATAAATTTAATGTTATTCCAATTTTTTGAGCAATATTTGTAATATATCCAAAATGAGCCGAGAATACTTTTAAAATTAATGAACTTGATTATTGACCTCGGTTAAGAGTCATCGTTATGCAAGATAATGATGTTGTTATGAAATTCTTTTCTCATTCGTTAATTGTTTTCTAAACGAACATTAATAATTCGTTTCGTATGATATAAAGTGATTTTTTTTTTATTTTATCAATACTGTGGAATTATTGTAATAAATTGTTTTGTAAACATAGTAAATATGTAATTTGTTTCAGATGAAATGGGATACTCATCAACCTCCACCAACGATCAAAGATTTTCAGTACAAAGTTGCAGAAGCAGATGCATATCTTCAGCTAATGATTGAGCAGATAAAGGTAAGTGCTAGTTTTTTTTATTTATTTATTTTCAGGAATCTGTTATGAACTGGCTGCTTCCAGTCTTGGTTACACAAAAATGATATCAATTAGTTCACATTCTCACTTACTGAAAGTTAATTGTGATATTCCTGATGGTAGCTTGGTGAGGGAGATGTTTAAAATTTATGGTGGAATTATATCATATACTCCAATCGGATATTATTGAGCATGAAGTAGTCCATGAAAATTAGCCTTTTCCAACGTGTTTATTAAAATTTTAGGTTATGTTCTTTATTTTCTTGTCAGATTGATAAGCAATGTTGTCAATATAACAAAAAAGTTGCACAAAGCGAGGATTTCTCACAATGTCAATTTACATCTGAGAATTGACAGTTCTAAATAGCTAACGGCAGAAGATTGAAATATTACATTACAGATTTACTACTCCAATTAAATGAAAATATCATTGTTTGAGGAAAGAAAACTAATGATATTCTAAATGTATTCGAGAATTATCATTTTCGTTAGTCAATAGAAATGCGAATGCAGAGGATCGAGTGAAACGAAGAAAAACTCAAATCAGTAATTATTTTGATTGTTGATAATGTGTCTATATTGACTTGAAACTATCCTATCGATGAAAAACTTAAAAGGGTTAATTCGTATTAGCTTATCGTCATGAAATAATCTTCGGCATTTTCAAAATTCTAGCTGCGGCAGAATAATTTTATAAGCATATAAATTATAAACAATAGTTTAACCTCAATTTGTTTTTCTGCGAACAAGAGTTCTCTGATCTAAATTCGAAAGCTTGTCGGACTAGGCCGGGTACATTCGGCAACGTTGACTCTATTTTACGTTATGACAGCAAATACTGCCAATCTCAGATAAACGAATGTACCCGGTCTTGTCCGACGAACTTCCGAGTTATTAGAGAACTCTATGCAATATTAACAACATTGCGTATCAATCTGACAAGAAAATAAACAACACAGCCAAAAATTTTAATATACACAGTGGAATGTGCCAAATTATCATGGCCAACCGACAGCTCAACGTTTCGAGAACGGACTATACGTGAAAAACAATAAGATTTGACTGGCGGAAAATTCGAAAATAAGCCAATTGATATGACCATTCTCAATGCGATTTGGAATACTTCGTTTTATCGCCGCTATATTTCAAATGTCACTCACATCTTTTTCATGTCAAATGATGAATGTTTTTAGGTTATAGCAGAGACAGTATTTAAACAGAAGAAGCATAAAATTCGTATCCTTACACAACGCCCCCTAACGGCAAGTAAATGAAGTTTTCCCAATCTCAAATTTTGTCACCCTTACTTCTAAAACCAAATATTGAACCCACCATTGCTTTTAAACGTCTCACATGGTGCATTACACTGTCAGTCTTGCAATTGGTTAGGAAAACTGTAGTTTGCTCGATTACATTGATAACCAAAATATTGTACTGATTTTTTTTTATGTATCGAAGTTTTAATTTAATTAATATCAAAGTGAATCGTTTTAGAATTTATTCTTCTCTTCAAATCAATAATTACAAATGAATCTATATTTATCCAAATTTTTCCATCGTACACTTGAATAATTACTGTTTTATGGTGGGTCTGATTACGCTGATAAATAATATAAGGTCAATAATCCTATTAATTAGATGGAAATATTGATATGTGATAACGATACTGATTCTGTTAAGGTTATTTCCCCCTCAATTTAATAATAAGATAAGTTCGGACTGAAATAATAATACGAATAAAAATGACTACCCAATATTTATGAAAGCACAGTACCTATTTATAAAATAATCGAACCTTATTTTGATTTGGCAAATCAACCAAACCACTGATAATTCAAAACAAAGAAAGAATACAGAGAAAATGAAATATAATTATATGGAGTAGAAATATAATTACTATACAGGATGTTTATTTCAATAATACATATTTGATAGTAGATTATCTGTAAAGTATTCTAGAATCCACTAAAACTTTTGCATACCCTTGAGATCTCTCATATTGCACTCTTATAAACAACTGCGAGATACTAGGTTTATAAAAATAAAATAAAATGCTACAGTTTCAAGTGTTTATTGAACTGTTCGAATACAAATAGAATTGATTTTCCTTAAACTATAGGATAGGTATTTTCCGTTTCAACTCCTTTTTTGCAACCAGAAATCCCGGTGTTTTGTATTGTCTGACTGATCCATATATTCTTGAGAATAGTTCGATTACTTCTATGCATTATAATAAAAATGAAGAACATAACAAATCCTTGTAGAGATTGGCTGAAGATGAATATGTATGCGAAAATAATATTAGAAGTTAAGAGTGCCAACATGGCCACAATCCAACCTAAGTCCAGTATCAGAAATAGCATGAATATCACTTTAGCTTCCATTGACATACGCCTCTTATGGTGAGGAAACCAAACTTTCGTACACATAATATTTCTAGATATCAATATGAGAATGATAAAGTTTATAACCAAAGTTATAAACTGTGGAACACTGAAAGTCAAATAAGTCATGAACTTACTGTGATCATGATCCCATATCACCCTTACAATAATTGGTACTGCAGAGGAAATATAAACAATAAGACATAATTTCCAAACTGAAGAACTATGTTCTGATAAAAAAACTTTAACATACCTTCTATACTGTATGAACGCTATCACTGAAGTCCAAGCAAACTCTACAAGGGTGAAATATTGAAAAGTATTACTGGCCACTTCAGCAAAAAGAATACTCATATCGAAAATACAAATTACAACGTGTAATACGATTTGCACAAAAATCGAAAAGCAAAAATGTAGCAATATTATGTTTCCCTTTTCTTCCCTCAGTTTTCTCGATACAATCATGGAAAGAAAAATACAAATCAGCGCTAGGCATGACATAATAAAACCAACATCCAAAATGAGCGAAAGTATAAACATTTCTTCCATTGATTCTAGCAGTGCGGTCATGTAACTTTGTAAAACTGGAAAATATTTGAAGTAGAATTTGAAATGGTATCTACAAAGGCGTTTCTTCAAATCACCCTTGTTTCCCACGATGTATCTGCTAGATTTCGTTTCGCGTACATTGCTGATGCTGTGTGACAGTATTTTTTTACGAGAAGTGGAATTTTTGATATTTAGAATTGTGAACTCGATGAAGAATGTTGAAATGTTATAATGTCTGATTTTTCTGTGTGATAAACAGATTGTCTCGTTGATTCCGTATATCTCTTTTCTGGTACATTTTTTCTTGAAACGATTATTTCGATTTGATACTCCATTTTTGTATGTTACATTCTTGAACTGGGCTATTCGTTTGTTAGTATTGGGGGCTCTGAAATCAGAAGGATGTACCTGCATTGTTGAACTCTCCGACAAGTCCTTAATGGTGCTATTGTCAGCAACCTGTCGATTTTCGAATTTTGTGCTATTATCCTCTACATATTCGAATAAGTTGTTTGGAATTGTTTGGATATTTCCGTTCACATTCAATACCAATTGATTCTTTTGTGCAGGCTCTGCGTCAATAGGAACGAAAGCTTGAACCAATGCATTGTTTTGTTTCTTACGGCAGTAAACCTATAATGATTACACTGTAAAACTAATTTGAGCTAGTACTATTTTTAACTTACAAAGCACGGCGAATGCAATATCAGAAACAGAAAAACATACAGATTTATTGTTTTCATCGTGTGCTGTTGTTCTCAACTGATTCAACACTGGGTGATGAAGAAGATAAAGAACTAATCAATTAATCGACGGCTTATCTATTAAATAACGAATTAACGTTCGATATTTCCTAGTTCGGTAATTGGGATAATCGGAAACGTAATGGTTTTGGGGGTTCATAAAATAATAATCAGATATCTAAACTGAAGCATCAAATCATCGTTTCCTTAACTATCACTCCAGCATATGGTTTTATTGAGAGTCGATGCTTCAGAAAAATACCAAGTTTTATTGTTTTTCTCAAAAAAATATACAAATTATAAAAATAAAGATATAAATAACTTACATATTCACAGTTGCAGGTTTTAAACTCAATATGAGAAGTACTCAGGAGTTCATTGAAATAATAAATAGAGCAAAGTTAAACAGTTGAAAAGAAAGTGAATAATTTTTTAAATATTCAGGATTAACTTCAATGTTTACATTAACATATCTGGGCCTTAAATTAGGCAATCCGAATCGAAATGAAAAACTAATGTGACTCCACAATTTGTTCAGTCGTTCAACTTTTAGTATGGATGAATTGTTGAGAATGGCCTGTCAAAAATGTTCAAATCGAAAATTTTCCTAATAGTCAGCTTTGCCATCCACCGCCATATTGGATATAACCTAGATAGGACAGCCTAATTCTTAGACTAGAGAAGAGTGAGGACGCTGAACGGTAAACGTCTTTGTAAAGCAATCTGCCACATAATTAGATAGACCATTTTCGAACATTTGGTAATATTTCTCAGACCTGAATTTTCGGAATAACAGTTATTTTATGAATAAATTAATTTTAAAAATCCATTAATTAAGTACAACTCTAATGACTGAGCAGAAAACAAACTTGAAACTTGTTTGTTTGCCACATAAATACACTAAAAAGTGCTTCACTTTGGAACTAGACGAAACGGCTTTGCGCAGTATCCTCTCCCTTCCCTAATCTAAGGCCTAATTCATATTTTGGAGGAAAAACATGAAATTATATCTCAAAAAACGGATTAACAGTCTCATGAAAAGTCAGAAGTTATATGAATTGAATAATTACTATAATAAATTATAACTACTGCATATTATCTTGACGTTAAACCTATTCTATATTTAGTTTAATCAGTAACAACTAACAACAGTAAAATATAATACATTGCTGAGAATATGAATGAATATGTTAAGACTAAGATAAATAGTCATTTAATGAAAATAAACAAATATCAAAGTCATAGTCAAGGGTTGATTATGTGTAATATTAAAAGAACCAACAAAAAGGAGATAAATGTTCAGAGAATCATGAGCTCAATACTTATGACGTCAGACTGGGTATTCCATTGCTGATTTGCAGTGATACACATTTATTATAATCTTTGTTATCTATGTAGGACCTCAGTGCACTTCAATAGATGAATCATTTAATGACAGGGCTATTTCTTTTTTGATACATCAATTTTCCGGCACATTTAGTATTCAGTTTCTTGATTTTTTGAATAAATTTTAACATTTGAATATTTTTCCTAAATATGTCGTGAAGAACTTCTTATAGATCAATCTGTTGTGGTCATTCATGATACCAAAAACAAAGAACAACATAAAGCCTTGCATCGACTGTGTGATCAAAAATAAATATATGAAATATTTATTCGATGTGGCATGCGCAAGAATGATCTGAAACCAACTGAAGTCCAAAACGAAAAATAAGAAGAAAATCAGTTTCACCTCCATCGATAGGCTTTTCTTGTGTTCAATGAACTCATTTCTGACGAAAACTATATTTTTTGTGATTAGAATCAGGATAGTCGAGTTGATTATTAAGGTTAGAAATTCTGGCAACCCAAACGTTATGTAGTTTATGGTTTCAAGATGCAATTCTTGGAAAGTAATCCAAAGGGTAATTGGAAGAATTGGTGGTATATAAGCTATAGCGCATAGTTTGAGTATCAAGTGATTAGGTTCATTATCGAAAACCTTCACAAATCTCTTATACTGCAAGTAGGCTATGATGGAAGTCCAACATGACTCCACCAGTGTGAAATAATGAAATGAAATGCTCTGTAATTCGCACAAAAACGGGGATATTTTGATAAAACAACCAACGGCGTGTAACATGATTTGTGCGAATATCGAGAAAGCAAAATGTATTAAGATTTGGTTGCCTCTTTCAGCCCTGTAAGTTCTAGAAACCAGAGCGCTAAGGAAGATAATGCAGAGACTTACGAAGGATAGAGCGAAACAAAATTCTACGAAGTAGGAGAAGTTATTTTTATGTATCCACAACATTACTGCTTCGATTTGGAAGGCACCTCTCGGTATAAATCGAAAACTTCCTGTGCAGCATTGTTCTTTTCGGTACATGAAGTAGGTTTTGGAAAATGCGATGCAAGTCGTTTTTTCGGAATTGTCGATTTTCGTCGAAAGCATATTTTCACAGATCTTGCTGAAAATGTCACTCAAAATTGAGGTTTTTGAACCGTTTGATGTTATATTGTGTTTTTTTCGAACTGTCTCCATAGATTCACATCGTGTGGTATCAGATATTGGTGTTCGTTCAATGCGTGCTTGATATTTCAAATTATCGTCATCTTGACAGAAAATTTCTTGGTTATTTAGTATTTCCAAGCTGTTGCTATCTAAATCGTTGATTATGATGTTGCATCTGTTTTCATCAACGACGTTTTGTGTGGATTTTTCAGCTGCATTCAGTAAAAAGCAACCAGAGTGATTTGTCCGAGAATTTTGCACTTGAAGGTGTATGAAAAACGGTTGGTCCGCTAATACTTCAGATGTCATTTCCTGGAAAATATTGGTAGGGGATTGTTTTTCCTCTGGTATATCACTTCCTATAAACCCATTTTTTTGGAAAGGTTGCTGCACTATTGATGTTAAAGTAGTGTTTTGAGCTGGATATATTTCTGCACTGTGGAAGTGTATAACATCACATATGATCTGCAACAAAAATATTCGATGTGAAGCTGGGAATATTTCTGAGTTTGAGCAATATGAGTTCAGTATTTTTATACAGTTTTTCTTAATTCCATTTCATAAAATCATTTGGTTTATGGAGTTTTTGGATCTAGAACAATTTGATGTTAGGTTTATGCTACTTGAATTGTTTTTTTCAGTTTTTATAGTATTAAAACAACTGCATGATTTGTCATAATGTTATCAGCTTAATTGAATTCACATATCCTTTCCATAAATGTAGATCCGTAAATGCATTGTTTTCTAGATATAGGGTGATTTACTCGAAAACTGATTTACAAAGTGGTACACCAATGAGATATTTCAAACTAACAATTATTTTTATGTAAAATAATAAAACATCTTAGCCTAGCGTCCCTACTACATAATGGGTCGAAGAAACGACAAATACACGAAGAATTGAAAAATGATTGTTTGAAATGTCTCAGTGGCGTACCATTTTTTCATTAAGTTTTTATTTGAAACTTTAACACTCCGCATTTCGGAAAACTAAGCATTTGCTGACAAAAATTATATAGCATGTCATTATTTGTTCATGCAGAATCACTTTCTGAAGTTTGCTGCACTTATTCACTAGAACCCTGTATATTATATCTGTTCTTTTTTTCGAATATGGTCTGATAAGTTAAATACCTCGTGAAGTAATGAGAAAATAATTATGTGCATGTGTCATGAACAGATTAACTAGAAGTGCAATTATTATTATAATACCGTCAAACATGTGAACAACTTCGGATACCTACTACTTTATGATCACACAAGAATAACGACAGATTTATAACTTAACTTTGCTAATAATCAGGGAAATATTCTGAGGTTCTATACATATACAGTGAAACTTCCCTATAACGAAAGCGCTAAATCTGCAAAAAAATTCGTTATACAGAAAATTTGTTTCTATAGTCAGCAATGTTGCGTTCGACTTCTCTGATGAATTTAAGTTCAAACTTAAGAACTTCCTTTCAGAACTGTTTCAGAAGGATCTCTCTGCCCGCCGTAATAATTTAGTTCAAGGTCGGGATTTATTACGTACGTCCGGTAATATTTCGGAAAAAACCCACCCCTATACTTTTTTACCAATTCCCATTCAAAGAGTGATGTTCTTTGAATATTTCGTTTTAGAGGGTGTTTTTAACATGGAATTTGGATTCAAGGTGCAATGTATTTTACGAAATTCGTTATGGGGAAGTTTCACTTTATTTTCATTTCCTTAAACTTGCTGATCAGATAAGTATAACTGCAGCTTTTGAACACTGAGAATTTGTATCAAATTATTGATAATGTTTGTTATCAATAAGAGATACTATAATTATTTTACATTCATCGTTAAGATAGATCTTCAATGGTGCAAAAGTGTTCAATAACTTTTATCTATCTGGTAAGTTCAACAATAGATGAAGAAATTGATTGATTTATAATTTGGGCAAATTCCATCAAATTTGCTTCTTCTGTTCAACACTTCAAACTCTTAATTTTCAGAAGAGCAACATTTGTCGCTCTTTGAAAAGTGGAACTTCTCTATAACGAACGTCTGTACAAAGAATTTCGTACAAGGCATTACACCTTCAATCCAAATTCCATGTTAAAAACACCCTCCAAAACAAAGTAATTTCTCTCTATAACGAAATATTCAAAAACATCAGTCTTTGAATGGGTATTGGTAAGAAGGTACCTATAAGTGAGGGTTTTTTCCGAAACTTTTCCGGACGTACGTAATAAATCCCGACCTTAAACCAAATCATTACGGCGGACAGAGAGATCCTTCTGAAACAGTTTTGAATACACTCCTGGCTATTTGATTTCAATCTAACCATAACGCTAGTATGAAAAGTTGTGCGAAAAAGTCCAAAAGCAAGTGCTTAAGTTTGAATGATAAACTTAAATATATCATTGAAGTCGACCGCGACATTGCCGACTATAGAAACAAATTTTCTGTATAACGAAATTTCTTTATAAAGAATTTTTTTGCGGATGTAGCGCTTTCGTTATAGGGAAGTTCCACTGTTTTTGTCATTTTTTACGAAAGTTGCTTTCCTTAAAGTTGAAATTCTAAAGTATTTTCCTAACTGGTGGCGAATGCTGTCCGAAACGTTGCACAGAAGAAGTAGTAAATTTGATGAAAAAAAACAATGAAGAAATTGTCTCAATTGAATAATTAAGTGATAAAACTCAAAATAATGTAATATTAACACACAAACTTACCAGAGACAAGGCAACAAACCGTTTGACGCGGTTCTGAGCGCGGTTAGAAGCCATCTTGGTTTTTTTCCGCACCTTTCGTCAATTCACCCCCGCCGCATTGTCGCAAATTCCGGAGTATTCGACACACGGAAATCCATTATAATTATCTCCTCGCCATTTGCCATTTATTATTATCTCATCTGTCTGTCAAATACAAGCAATTGGAAGAGAACATTACACGTATCACTTTTTCCACTCAACTGGATTAGCTGAAAACGCTTGATCAGGATCGTAATAGAACCTTGACTTGATCGAAAATTCAAGTAAGGAATCGTTAACAGATCTATCCCGTCTTTAAAAATAAACCGGATTTGATTTTATAGCGCTGTCATCACAACATTATTGGGATAGTTGGTCTTTATGCATTTTGTTTGATCAACTGTGTTTATTTTGGCGAAAATTCTTATTGGATCTTTAAACGAACCAAGTTATGATTGATGAAGTGTTCGAAGATAGCCGTGAAATTCGAAGAGCATTTGGAGTGCTGTATACAGGGTCTTCTTGTACAGAGTAAGAGGTGAGATTTCTTGAGTAATTTAAGTGCTTTCTGTTGTCAGGCAGAAATACTTGCAGTTAAAAGATGTATAGATAGAGATCTGCAGAGCAACTAATGAGGGTGTCACATATTGATCGATTCAAACCTTTTATGGAGGCGCCGAAGCCTTCTTAAGTCTGGGTTCCTAGTCACTCAAGTGCCAAAGGAAGGAGGCTAACACACTAGCCAGAAAAGGAGCACAAACGCCACTTAGTGGCACAGAATTCTAGTGGTATAGGCAAATACACCTATAAGAAAGAGTTTCTGGAGAAGGAAGAAACCGATAGAGAAGCACTCTGGAGGAATCTTCCGGGAATAGATCTTTCCAAAAAGATCCTTATTTTGACTACAAGGTCCAAAAGTATCTGGATCTCAGTAAAAATAAGTTATGTCGCCTCACTGGCTTTCTGACAAGACATTGTCACCTTTAGAAGCATATGAATTGAAGAATTGACCCAACAGAAACTGTCTAGTCGCGATTCTGTGGTAGTAGTTGATAGTTGATAGTTTACAGAGGGGTTAGAGTTCACTGCGACCTTAAGGTCTATTGTGCCCCCTTACAGAGCTGTTCTGGCCAAAAACCTTCACAGCTCGCCTTCCAGTTCCAGAGATCTAATGAAATCTAGTAACTGTGAAGGCTTCAACGAGGCTAGTTCCTCACTCTTACAAGTTTCTTGTCCAAGGCATTTCCTCCTCAGGCTCGTAATGCCAAGGCATTCCGTGACTAGGTGAATGGGGGTTTTTTCCTCCTCCCCACAGAACCTACACTCGTCAGTGTCCGACAATCCCATCCTCAACAGGTGCTTCCTGAGGCGACAATGTCCTGTAAGAAAGCCAGTGAGGAGGTGCAATTGCTTCTTACCAAGATCCAGATATCTTTTGGATCCCGCTGTCTCGAAGTTCCGAAGGAACTCCGTGGAATGATCCATCCCTGGGAGATTCCGCCAGAGCTTTTCCCTCTCGGCTTTCTCCTTCTCCAGAAACTCCTTCTTATAGGTACATACCACAGAAGGGTTCTGGGCCAAGGGTGACATTTGTGCGCCCTCTTTGGCAAGTGTATTGGCCTCTTCGTTTCCTTCGATTCCCGAGTGGCCGAGACCCAGATTAAAAAGACCTTATTTTTCTTGCCTACCTCGTTGAGTTTGTTCCGGCACTCCCAGATCATCTTAGAATCGATGACGTAGGAGCTCAGTGCTTTAATAGCAGCTTGACTATCTGAGTGTATGGCTATATCACACTTCTGATAGTTGATAGTTCTGATTCTGTGGTAAAAAGGAGGAAACTCCTGTTCACTCAGCTACTGAATGCCTCGCCATTGCAAGCAAGCCTGTACAAAGAATGACTTGGATATATTGTAAATATATTCCACCATTGGAATATGCTACCTAGCGAAGTGGCAATGCAAGAAGTGTCAACTTGTTCGAAAATGGATGGGAGTCTTGGAGATCTGTATTTGTATTTTGATTTTGTTTTTGCTGTGCGATGTTTGGTTTTCTCATTATATTTTGAAATGTGTATATTTATCACGTTGAATATCAGTTGTATTTTCTATGAGTTTTATAGGGTATCCTCAATTCTTATTTTGTAAATAATAATAATATGAGAAACGCGGATATAGCATACTTGAAGCCCTCTAAGGACTAAGATAGCTCTAGAACTAGAGGCGAGCTGTAGCGCATTTGCGAAAACAGTTCTGTTGGGGGTACAATAGACCTGAAGATTGCAATAGAACCTTGACCTGATCGAAAATTCAAGTCAGGAATCGTTAACAGATCTATCCTGTCTTTAAAAATAGAAGTTATGATTGATAAAGTGTAAGGAGATATGCATATGGAGCTGTATACAGAGTGTTTCTGAAAGGAGTACAAACGAAGAGGTAAGATTTCTTTCAGGCAGAAGACTTCCAAATGAAGCATGCATATACAGGGTGTCCCATTACTCGACGTCACCCCGGAACCGGGGAAAAGGCAAGTAATGCTGGTTGTCAGAAAAATATAAAAAAAAATCTAAGTTGCATGATTATAATAATGCGCATTTAAAAAAACACGCAAAAATTCCACACCCTGTGACAGTCTTTTCGCTCCTTCCACAAATATCAACTTTTTTCTTTGCTGTGTAACCTTGAATAATGCTTGTCTAACTGTAATCAAAATTTTGATACCAGCTGATCTAGGTTTCTTAATAATAGTGCTTACTTCTCAGAAAAAAAATTCGAAATAAACAATTGCCTAGTTTCAACTGACTGTATTGAAAAAAAAAATGTACTACGTAGGTTTGGCATGTTCTTTCAAAAATTGGCGCATTCAGTGAGGATTCCAAAATGGTATAATACTTGTTAAATTGTAGCCGCCGTAGTTCAAATTTATTTTCGATTGCCTTTGAATACACTTTTTCGTTAACTGCTTTCCAGTAATAGAGTCCAATGGATTCAAGTCCGGTGAACGGGCCGGCCACGAGATTGGACCAGAAAGTCCGATCCATCTTCCGGGAAAAATGTTATCAGAAAAAAAATTTCCAGAGAAAATAATTTTTCCAGAAAAAATTTTTCCGGAGAAATTTCTCTGAAAATTTTTTTTCTGGTAACATTTTTTCCCGGAAGATGGATCGGACGTTTTGGTCCAATCTCGTGGCCGGCCCGTTCACTGGACTTGAATCCATTGGACTTTATTACTGGGGAAGCAATAAATTTGAACTACGGCAGCTACAATTAAACAAGTATTATACCATTATGGAATCCTTACTAAATGCGCCAACTTTTGAAAAAACATGCCAAACCTACGTAGTACATTTTTTTTTCAATACAGTCAGTTGAAACTAGGCAAATGTTTATTTCGAATTTTTTTTCTGAGAAGTAAGCCCTATTTTTATGAACCTAGAGCAGCTGGTATCAAAATTTTGATTACAGTTTAGACAAGCATTATTCAAGGTTACACAGCAAAGAAAAGTTGGAAAAAGTTGATATTTGTGGCAACAGGAGCGAAAAGACTGTCACAGGGTGTGGAATTTTGCGTGTTTTTTTAAATGCGCATTATTTTAAAATCATGCAACTTAGATTTTTTTTTATATTTTTCTGACAACCAGCATTACTTGCCTTTTCACCCGGTTCCGGGTTGACGTCGAGTAATGGGACACCCTGTATACAAACCTAGAAAGAAATATAGTGATCCATTTTGATAGTCAAGCTGATATGAAAGCACTGAACTCCTATGTCATCTACTCAAAGCTCAATGAAGTAGGCAAAAACAGCAAGGTCTCTTTTGTCTGGGTTCCTGGTCCCTCAGAAATCAAAGGAAACGAAAAGGATGACACACCATCCAGAAAAAGAGCACAAACGCAACATTCTGGACCAGAACATTATGTGGTTTAGGCAAGTTACGCCGCCTTACTGGCTTTATAATAGGACATTGTCGCCTTAGGAAGCACAGGATGGGAATTAGCTCAAGAGAAACTGACGAGTGTGAATTCTGTGGCGAAAAGGAGGGAACTTCTGTACACTTAGTTACAAAATGCCTCGCCATTACGAGCCTACGCAACGAATGTATTGGACAGTTGAACTATAGGAGAAAAGCAGATTTAGCTTCCTTGAAGCTCTAGAACTGGAGGCGAACTGTAACACAGTTTCGAAAAAAGCTCTAATAGGGGGTACAATAGACCTTAAAGTTGCAGTAGAACCTTGACTTAATCGAATATTCAAGTAAGAAATCGGTAACAGATCTATCCCGTCTTTAAAATAAACCGGATTTGATTTTATAGCGCTGTCATCACAACATTATTGGGATAGTTGGTCTTTATGCATTTTGTTTGATCAACTGTGTTTATTTTGGCGAAAATTCTTATTGGATCTTTAAACGAACCAAGTTATGATTGATGAAGTGTTCGAAGATTGCCGTGAAATTCGAGGAGCACATGGAGTGCTGCGTACAGGGTCTTCTTGAATGGGGGTACAGAGCAAGAGGTGAGATTAATCTGTTGTCAGGCAGAATTACTAGCAGTTGAAAGATGTATAGATGGAGATCTGGAAATATACTATTGAGGGTGTCACATATTGATCCATTCTGATAATCAAGCGGTTATTGAAGCACTGAACTCCTATGTCATCGGTTCAAACCTTTAATAGAGGTGCCGAAAAAACTAAATGAAGTAGGCAAGAAAAAGAAGGCCTCTTAAGTTTGGGTCCTAGTAACTGAAGAACCAAAGGAAGCAAAGAGGCTAATACACTAACAAGAAAGGGACCACAAACGCCACTTAGTGGCACAGGACATTCTAGTGGTTTAGGCAAATGCACCTATAAGAAAGAGTTCTTGGTGATGGAAGAAACTGGAAGAGAAGCACTCTGGAGGAATTTTCCGGGAATGGATCTTTCCAAAAAGTATTCGGATCACACTAAGAATAAGTTACTTAAGAACACCAAGATCCGAAAAGTATTTGAATTTCAGCAAGAATGAGTAACACCTCCTGACTGGCTTTCTAACAGGATATTGTCATCTTTGGAAGCATATGCTGAGAATTGGCCCAACAGAAACTGACGAGTAGTGATTCTGAGGAAAAAAGGAGGAAACCCCTGTTCGCTCAGTAACAGAATGCCTTGCCATTGCGAGCCTGTACAAAGAATTATCTGGACAGAAGAATTATATGCCACCATTAGAATATGCTACCTATCGAAGCGGTCAATGCAAGAAGTGCCAACTTTTTCAAAATGAATGAAATTCTTGGAGATCTGTAGATGTATTTTGATTTTGTTTTTGCTGTGCGATGATGTTGTTTTCTATTTATTATTTTTTTGAAATGCGTTGTATAGAAAAGTTGCAGTTTAGCCTTCAGCATCACGCGGACGTGATTCAGGAGTGTGTCACACGTAGCGTCAGTATAGTACCGTAATAAGCAGAGGTTTAACGCGTAACATTGCCAGGAATACAAAAATAAGCACCTATGGATGGCCATTTCGTCCTTATTAAGACTCATCAGCACAGAATAGCTGGTCTTTATGCATTCTATTTGATCAGCTGTGTTTATTTTGGATCTTTTAAGGAACCCAGTTATGATTGATGAAGTGTTTGAAGATATCCGAGAATTTCGAGGAACATTCGGAGGCTGTTCCTCAATTGAGATACAAACGAAGAGGTGAGATTCCTTGAGTGGTTTGAGCGCTTTTCATTTCAGGCAGAAATACTTGCAATCGAAAGATGCATAGACAGAAACCTAAAAGAAACTATCAAGAGAGTGATATAATGATTCATTCTGATGGTCAAGCTGCTATTAAAGCACTGAATTCCTGTATGTCATAGACTCAAGGCTAATATGAGAGTACCGAAGAAAACTCTATGAAGTAGGCAAGAATAACAAGGTCTCTTTTGTCTGGTTTACATATTGTAAATATTGACGATTTCTCATCTAATGGTAATGCGAACCTTCAGTTCTTCTAAATTGCGAGGACGATTTGTAGAAAACCCTTTAGAGAAGAGACGAGCAAGGAACATATGTAGCAGTTTTGTCATTGAAATCTGCGCTGTGTTACCTGTAGTCCTTTTTTTTGGTACCAAATATCCGCAATATTATGTTCTTCAGTCAACCGTTTCAATTCTGGACCAAAAAATATTAAGTGACGCAAAAATATGAAAATAAAAAATAATATTAATCGATAAAAATCAACCAATATCAAATTTACTGAATGATATGAGTTGTTTATTTCACTATGTGAGGTATTGATTCTTATACTATAATCGAAACAAAAAAATAAGGAAAACATGTTGGCTTCTTTTTTCAAAAAGTATTTCCATATATGTAGTTACTCTTTTGGGAAAAGGCTTCACAAAACTTCTCGTATATCGTTAAACAATATAGCGTGTATATTTAAATTTACAGAGAGTAAAATAAACGGGGCATAATACATTTCTACGTATCATGAAAGAGCACACAGATAAAAACCTGTATACTTTAGTGTAGTAATTGGATAATAGGATTTGTGTAAAGAATAAGGTTGAATGTTCATATCGAAAGGTTTCTATTTCATTCAAACAAAGTCTCAGTTTTCCTTTCATCATCATAAATAATATAAATAACACGTCTGAGATACAAATTATATATTTTCACATCTTGTCCATTAAATCCCTTCGATATTCGAATAAAGCTCCTCGACAACCTGGATTATTCATAAAACCAGGACTGGCTCTCAAAGGTTGATTCGTCACAACCTCTGATGTGGAGAAACCGTCTACAGTTGTACATAATTTCGCTCCAAATATCAACTTTTTTCTATTCAAGAACAATATAAAAAATTTGACAACTTAGGATAAGATTAACCTTAAAAATTGAGAATCCTTCCTCTATAAAATTCCCTTATAAGATTATGTATAAACTATCAGTACTCTCAAATTTGTCCTCCAGCAATTGACTTCAGATTCTTATTCCAAAAATGTATTTCACTTTACTATTCCTCTGAAGGCAAACAGTTACAATTAATAATAGAAAGAAAAGGTTTTCATTGGAATTACCATATAAACAAACCTAATTATTTCTTCATAACTTTCTCATAAAAAGATCACTGAATTAAATAAACCTTTTTACATCCTGAATTCTTCTAGTTTTTCGCCACTTTTCATTGACCTAAATCTTCTATACAGAATCTGCTCAATTTATGGATCAAAAAAATATATAATAAGCTATTCTATCTAACGTTATTTTCGCCCACCTAACGTACATTTTTCTACTACACTTATTTCTAATAACAAAAACAACAAATAGCATCACACCTTGCAAAGAATGAAACGTTACAAAAATCATGGCAAGAATATCATACTAAACATATCCGCTATGATTGCTACAATCAAGTTAAGATCTAGCAAGAAAAATAACACGAAAGCCAATTTTACCTCTACCAGTGCACTGGTTCTTTGATCAAACTCGAACTTTCTTTGTAGCAAATGTCGAAAAATAAGAATGAAAAATACAAAATTGACTATCAAAGTGAAAAGTAAGGGAAGAAAAACGCTATATGTATTTCAATAGGTAAGTATTGATCAAGGAACAAATCTTGAATTTTTCATTGCACGTTTTTTTCGAGGCTTCTGGCATTGAAAAAACAAGAATAAGTGACGCTGATATCACTAAAACGGGCGTTAACCAAGTGAATAGTATCAGTTTGATCAAGAAGTAACTGTTTTTTTCCTCGAAAACCTGGACATATCTCCTGTATTGCATGTAGGCAATGGTAGACGTCCACAGAAATTGTACAAGCGTGAAATAGTGACATAATACAGCAATAATAGTGCATATACTTTCGTCGATTTCCGCAAAATCCGAAATAAAATGCAACATAACTTGTGAGAAAATGCTCAATGCGAAATTGATCAGTATTATGTTACTCCTTCTCTGACGCCACTCGTGTGACAGTTTCGCTGTTATGAAAATTAAAACAAGGCAGCAAGCCGACAGTACATAATTAAATGTCACGAATACTGGAAAACTGGAATTTTTCTTCAACTCGTCACTGATCACTAAACTGTAGAAAAACGGTATTTTCGACGAGCAGTACCTAGGTTGCACGAAACTGTCCATATCTTCTACGATCCCTCGAAGATTGAATTCGTTGTAAGGTCTTCGAAAATGTATGGTAACGAAGATGTTGTTATTTTGTTCTTCTGTCAAGAGACTTTTGCTACTGATAATCTTGGTGATAGTAGAATTGTTGATGAAGAAGTTGCATTTGAGAAACAGGTGCTCTGTGAAAAAACCTTCACCTCTTCATAACTTTCACATAAAAAATCGCTAAATTAAACCTTTTTAGGCCCGAATTATTCTAGTATTTCTCCACTTTTATTGACCTAAATCTTCCATACAGATTCTGCTCAGTTTATGGATCAAAAAAATATATAATAGGCTATTCTATCTAACGTTATTTTCGCCCACCTAACGTACATTTTTCTACTACACTTATTTCTAATAACAAAAACAACAAATAGCATCACACCTTGCAAAGAATGAAACGTTACAAAAATCATGGCAAGAATATCAATACTAAACATATCCGCTATGATTGCTACAATCAAGTTAAGATCTAGCAAGAAAAATAACACGAAAGCCAATTTTACCTCTACCAGTGCACTGGTTCTTTGATCAAACTCGAACTTTCTTCGAAGCAAATGTCGAAAAATAAGAATGAAAAATACAAAATTGACTACCAAAGTAAAAAGTAAGGGAAGAAAAACGCTATATTTCAATAGGTAAGTATTGATCAAGGAACAAACCTTGAATTTTTCATTGCACGTTTTTTTCGAGGCCTCAGGCATAGAAAAAACAAGAATAAGTGACGCTGATATCACTAAAACAGGCGTTAACCAAGTGAAAAGTATCAGTTTGATCAAGAAGTAACTGTTTTTTTCCTCGAAAACCTGCACATATCTCCTGTATTGCATGTAGGCAATGGTAGACGTCCACAGAAATTGTACAAGCGTGAAATAGTGACATAATACAGCAATAATAGTGCATAGACTTTCGTCGATTTCCGCAAAATCCGAAATAAAATGCAACATAACTTGCGAGAAAATACTCAATGCGAAATTTATCAATATTATGTTACTCCTTCTCTGACGCCACTCATGTGATAGTTTCGCTGTTATGAAAATTAAAACAAGGCAGCAAGTCGACAGTACATAATTAAATGTCACGAATACTGGAAAACTGGAATTTTTCTTCAACTCGTCACTGATCACTAAACTGTAGAAAAACGGTATTTTCGACGAGCAGTACCTAGGTTGCACGAAACTGTCCATATCTTCTACGATCCCTCGAAGATTGAATTCGTTGTAAGGTCTCCGAAAATGTATGGTAACGGAGATGTTGTTATGTTGTTCTTCTGTCAAGAGACTTTTGCTACTGATAATCTTGGTGATGGTAGAATTGTTGATGAAGAAGTTGCATTTGAGAAATAGGTGCTCTGGATTTTTATGGTGCCTTTCGGTTTCGCTTGTATTCATTAGGAAATGAAGAATCATGGAGTTCGTCAGTGTATTCGAGTTTTCTGCTCCCAGATTTGATTTGTTCATTCTTGTTATCATATCACTGAAGGCTTCTTCGTTCAAAACTACGCCTTTGAAGGTTGAATTATGTACGTTCAGGATATGGTCCAATGTGATAGGTATGTGTTCTTGCTGCACCTCCTTGGAAAAAACTGTTACATTTTTCACTTTAGTTTCGTAGATACTATCGTTGACTAGTGCACAGGAGTTTTGTGATGCCAATGTAAGAACCACAGATACATTGAGGGGTGTTGAAGTATCTTCTAGTGAATATGCAGAACTGTTTTTAGCCTCTATTGCTGTTGAATCGTTTTCAATCAATTGTAAATTTTCAAGAGTATGTATAGTTTCAAGAGTTTCATTTTTCTGATGGTTGTTTTCCAAATACAGAAAATCCATCATGGGATCATGGTAGTTTCCTCCTGTTCGATTCTCATTCTGCTTCGGTGCTTCGGCCTGTAAAAATATTCAAAGTTAGTTTTTTTATTCAATGAAGAATTTTGAATTATTGTTCTTATCATTATGACCAAATACTCCTTAGTTTCAATTGAGCCATATGAAGTGATTCAGCTTTCGAGAGTTACAACACTGTAGTTCTGTATGGGTTTGTTTAAAGTTCTTGTGCTACCTCAGACAAACACTTTACAATAACATCTGAAAGAGCTTCATTTTTAGGTGGTTGCAGTCTAGATTGAGATAAAGTCAAAGTGGTCGGTTCAGTTTTCAGTTTTGCAACTTGTTATGTTTTTTTTTGTTATCTTCGCGAAATTGTCCACAGAATTTCTGAACCTGAATATAAAACCAACAAAATTTCAGGATTGTAAGAAACCTAAGTAAATTGATTTGTAAGGTAATCATAGCTGTTGAAGTTGTTCAAAACTCAAACTATGACATCAAATGTGCATAAACAAAGTTTGAAGCTGATAATAGCTGCAACAGAGAATATTCTCATGAGCTGCTAACTATATTGAAATTCCGTAAAATAATATTCAAAATGAGACCACGATAATGGGAAATAATGTATGAATCCTTGAATAAGATAATAAAGATGTATTTTTAGCAAAGCAAGTATCGAACTGATTTAACACGCGAAATTGAGCTGGCTGTCAGGTGCAATAGGCATGAATATCGTAAGAATGAGAATCTCAATCATGAAATCATCATAATCTTGAAGAAAGCTCCACATTTTCGGCTAAAAACCATAAACGTATTCCTATCGTGAGGTGACTCACTCTGAAAAAAAACATTGCTTTGTTGTGAAATAATTCCAAAAGAGAAACTTTAAGAGATCGTTTTTTGAAAAAACAATAAAATGTTTAGTCTTCAACTGTATCATGAAAAGAGGTATGGTTAATTTATTTATCTGGAAATTATTGATTGAATAGTGTTGAAAACACCATTCAAGTTTCTGACTTTTCAATATGTAATAAAAACAGATATATTTGACGGTTTTTTTGAAATTCTCAATAACATGTTGAATATGAAATACAGGATGTCACATAAACAAATTCAGAATAGCAATCACAGGGAATTGATTCCTCGATGAAATTAAGCAGGGTTAGTTCATATAAATTTTTTTCAAAATCCATCTCCCTTCCAAGATATAGCCTTTGGAAAACGAGGAGGAGTTGACAGTTTTTAATTTTTTAGGAATCATAAAAGTATACATAATATGATTCATTAAGGAAATGTTACTCACACATTTTTTTTTATCTCATAACTGTATTATTAGGGGATGAAAATAACAACCTCTTATGATTTTCCTTCAAAAATTGTTCGTGGGATAGATTTTCGAAAAATAAAATTCTCTTATGGTTTTCCATTTAATTCTGGAGAAAAAAAGTCTCTTGCAAATTTAGATTCAGTCCATACTATTCTCGGAAAAACTAGAACCTACAAGCAGTTATGATCACTGTTCATTCCATTTCATCGTATTTTCCATAGAATGAATATTTCAAGATATTGTTTATGCTCAAAATTTATTTTGTCAATTATGCTCATTAATCGAAAGA
Source organism: Propylea japonica (assembly GCA_013421045.1). Classification (NCBI taxonomy): domain Eukaryota; kingdom Metazoa; phylum Arthropoda; class Insecta; order Coleoptera; family Coccinellidae; genus Propylea; species Propylea japonica. Next base: position 72,992,227 of record CM024241.1, read on the forward strand.
AAGTTCCATTTGTGGAATTTGAATATTACGGATATAATTTTCTTCCGGAAATTGGTAATTAAACCTTCAGAAAGATTTATAGAACATCTTTAAATCCTGTCAGAGACATACAATATCTTAGAATATTCATTCTATGGAACACTTATACAATGAAATGAAATGAACAGCTTGTAAGTTTTTATTTTTTCGGGAAAAGTATCTACTGTATCGAAATTTTGCAGGAGACTTTCTTTCTCCAGAATTGAATGGGAAACCATAAAAAATCTATCCCACGAAAACAATTTTTGAACGAAAATGATAAGGGGTTGTAATTTTCAACTGTCAACTCGTTATCGCCTTCCAGAGGCTGTATCTTGGAAAGGGGGTCGAATTCGAAAAAAAATTATTTAAACTACCCTTTCTTATTTTCTTCATGGAATCATCTCCCAAAGTCCCTCGCATTTGTTTACAGACTATTCGAAACGACTCAAGATATTCGAGCGAGACTCGGTAAGAAGAAATGCCTTATTGAGACGCTTATTTTACATAAAATTTCTCAATTTCAACAACTTCTGTGGCGTGTGTGCTGGCATTCGTTCTCATTTAGTTGGAAGAAAAATTTGTACACCAGTGCATTCAACCTGTTTCGAAAATATTTACAAAAATTAGTCATTCCTTTGGCTACTTTTTCGGCGTGGATATTCTTCTTTTCAAACTTCATGGAACTTTATTGTAAACTCTAAATAGAATGCGAATATTTTGATTATGAAATTATGTTGCGTTTCCAACTACAAACAAGGATTTCGAAATTTGTTGTTGTTTAACAATCTGTTTGTAGCATATCCATCCGAATTTTCAATCTTTTTCAACATAACTCACATAACAAATGGTTGTCAGATGAATTTGCATAAAAAACAAGCTTCAACTTGGTTTATGTAGTTCATGGAACCTATATAAAGTTGAATTGTTATTATATTTTCAAACTAATTAAATTATAACTCTCAACACTGGTGTATTTAAGTGTAATCGAAAATACTCACCATAAATGCAAAAACCGTAAAATAAGTCCATAATACAAGACAGTAAACTGCACTCTCACTTTTCATTTTTTCAGCAATGCCATCGGTCGAATCGATACCTGACACATGCCGAATCTGCAAATTCCGGCTTTTACGTAGTTATCTATTTCGCAAAATCTGGAAAGCTTTTCCATTATCTCGTCAAAATTGGATTGATGATTGATGGCATACTGTCTGGAACTTAATTATGCGTACTATATCTGGATACTCATCTACCTGTTAGTTTTTATTAACAAAGCAACGCTCGTTCAATTACAACAAGAGATAACAGTATTTTGAGGAAGGACGGAAAAATTGGGAAACGTTTTGTGGAAAGGATATACATTCTTGTTTTTTCATGTGCGTATGGGTATGATTCCTTTTATAACATTTTGAGTGCGTGTTCTATTGAGAACTCAACACATTTGGTGCGATTCTGTTCGCATATTGCTGTGAATCTTGTTATCCAAGCAATATTGCTATCTCCCAAATTCATAGCAATATAACTACGGTATTACATATTCTGTTAAGTGGTGTTATTTTGAATAGCCCGCTCTGCCCGCTATTTCGGTAGGTGTCACGTTTGAAGCTGTCATTTTTGACATTTGACAAGTAGAAACTACGCCATTAATAAAAATGGAACGATACACGCTTCAAGAACGCATTGAAATTATTAAAATTCACTATAAAAATGGTGAATATTTGGCAGAGGCGGTTCGTAAAACTCGAACATTTTTGGTTCGTCGTGAAGCACCTTGTCGGACCGCAATAAAGAAATTGGTGGAAAAATTCGAGCTGTTGGGACAAGTTAGTGATGTGCAGAATAAAACCCGTGCACGTCGCTCAAGAACAGCCGAAATTATTGATCTGGACAAAATTTATTTTCTACAATACGTGCCACACAGCAACGAAACCATTGATCTTTTGCGGGAAAAGTTTCCGGACCGTAATATCTCTCGAAGAGGTGATCACAATTGGCCACCGAGATCTTGTGATTCAACACCTTGAGACTTCTTCCTTTGGGGCCACGTGCAAGAAAGGTCTACGCCAATAGCCCAGCGTCGATTCAAGACCTCAAAGATGGAATTCGTGAGGCTATCGAGGACATATGGCAGCCACTTTGCGATTTGGTTATGGAGAATTTCATTATGGTCCTTTAAGCGTGGTCGTGGTGGTCATTTTCCTGATTTTCCACTATTAACGGCATAGCTTCTCCTTCATAATGAAATAAACATCCGATCATTTATCTTGAAAAATTGAATTTTCTTTGAATATCAAAATAACACCTCTTATTGGAAAACCCTTTAGCAATGTTGGTTATGAATTTCGCCTTAGCAATATTTCTTCGAGAATCGGCAATCTAAGACCTGGCAACACTGTAATATGTGATATTTGAACTACTATTTCGAGTTTTGTTATGACATTTCTGTGTTTTCAAACACTTGCAATGAGAATTTCAAAAATGTTGCAAAATAGAAAAACCAACAAACATTGACATTGATCGCCCGTTGTACCGGTCTCTTCTTACTTTTAACCGATTTTCGAATAAGAGGAATTGTCAGCGCATCATTTAAGTGTCGAAAACGTCGAATACCGCATAATTTTTAGCTACTGAATTCCTAGGATCCTTGCTATCGATTGACATATTCTCCGCGCCCCTCGGATCCGTTGAGGTCTCGCAGTAAACTAAAGAAATATAAACTTTTTTGCACCTTGTTCAACTAACAACTATCGTGATGAAACAAACAGTAAGAAAGTATTGTTTATTATTCAGTCGCATTTCGAACAGTTCTGCTTTCGTAAATTTTTGAACGGGGCGTGATTTGAAAAATGCGAAAACATTAATTATTCCGATGTGGGCGCTGTAAACGAGACATTTATCCAGATACATTCCGGTTGCCGCACACAGGTATCCCTTTTTGCGGGTTATACCGCATTCGCGTATCCTGAGGGAACATTTCGCTTGTTACAATCGCAGAAAGAGGAGAGCGACTCGTTTCAGCGTAAAGGACTCTCGTGTCTTCTGGGAAACATTCAAGGGTTGTTAATTCTCGTATATAATTCTTCTACAATTGTATGTCGTGTAGTCTGGAAAACAAAAAAAAATGTTTTGTTGTGAGATACTGAGGTTTACGTGACGAACTCGAAAAATGTGTACGAAATGAAAGAAAATTTGACGGATATTCTTGTTGCAGATACTAGAAGATAATATCATGAAGATGAATGATCCGGAGGAGAAATCTAAGTGCCAAACAATCCTTGAACAGGCTAATGTGAGTATTGGTTTGTTTGATCCAATGTTTCAATTTTTATTCTTTTCTGCAATGTTGTGTTGAATTTCTTTTTATCGTTTATTTTCGAGTAGTTATGCGAATATTTTCTTGCACCACTGGCTATGATCATTTGGAGTCCCATATTCGGTGATTCAAGATCTCAGAGTGAGAAATAAACATAGAGATGTCCCTACGCGTGAATAGTACTGCATTGTTATCAACCAAGCATTAGAGTGAGATGGAAAGCATTTCACTGTCTCACTGGGGTGAAGTAATTAATAGGTGAGATTTTCCTTTCTTCATTTCCTGAATATAATACAACATTTTCGTAATTTGCATTAGCTATAATTACCGGAATAGCTTTAAGCAACAATAAATCGCTTCTAAATCAGTAAAATAATTCAGTTTATGAATGTCAATTCGAAATGAAAATGTAAACACATCACATCCAGAAACTAAACACTAACATACGATGTTGCCAAACTGACAGAATTTTCTGAAACAGACACAAGCCGTTAGTATCAGAGTAGGGGAGCGGTAGACCAATTATACCAATACGAAATAAACATACGGCACGAGTTCGCAACGCCGGGTTCTTGTTCGCGTGCATAAACCGATTCTACTTGGCTGCATAACGAATGCGCAAAAGCACCTCTAGGTTTACTTTTTACTCTGAGCTTAAGATAAACTTCAGCAAAACTACAGCAAACATAATATCAAAATTGGACACGTAAATATCATTGGTATCTATTCTCTGAAACATGATGAACTGATGTCAAAAAGAGTGTAAAGTGGTGCACGAAAGAAAGATGTAACTTAAAGTGTGGTATCACGTTGAACACTGTGTCTACATGTCATTTTTCATTAACTTTGAAGTCTCGGTAACTATACAGGTTGTCTCACTTAAAAGTGCATTCTCAGTTGTTGAAATTTCGGTACCTAAACCACAAAATGTACACTCAGTATTTTTTTGCCAATCTACTTTACTTTTTGATATTTTTTCCAGATGATGTTGGATAATGTTAAGCATTCTATAGTATTACTTCAAATAGCCAAGGTAAGTTTCAGTCAAAGCTTCGAATTAATAATTATTTTATTTTTCACTTGTACATTATATGTTTATTTTACCTTAGAAACGGTTGCTATAAATACACTCATTATGCCCGTGGGCATTTTAGCGGGCATTATGGATCATAACGCCCGCTCACAACGAAAACAGTAATGACATTCACTTAATAAAATGATGACAGCAATAACGAACTTCAAAATATTAACAAATGCCATGGTTACTACTGAAAGTTAAATGAAAAAAAAAACATAGGAGCAATCGAATTTTATTGTAATTAAATGATATATTCGTGAAAAATAAAATCTTGTATGCACCACGAGCGTTAGGATCCATATAACGCACTTGGTACATAAATAACTATTTTGAACATTATAAAGTGTCGAGTTCAAGGTTCAGAACACCCTGAAAATATTATCGAGTTATTTTGATTAGTTTATGCCCATATTGTCAAGCTGAATTATTGTAAATGTGCTAAAGTAATGAATCTTTATAGAACATAATTGTCACATCTGCAGTTTCATTTCCGTGGAATGAGTAGGGTGATTACTTGTATGAAAATAATGTTCAGGTTCCGAAATAAAATAATCATCAGCTCATTGTCATCACCAATATTCAAAAAGTAAAACAATAAAATAACATTTTATCCAAATATCACATCTAAATAAGCTGTATTTTTCTTCTCGATTTCATAATATTTAGTCCATGGGCCAGCGCCTGTTTTTCATAATGATTACTAACAATCTGAATATTTGTGAGTAGCTTCATTTTGACGAGACGCCCAACTTTTTCATCTACGAAAATTCTCTATAGTGAGGACTAATACAGTATGGAAGCGTCAATGGTGTTAAATGGGTGAATATTTAACAGCTACTTCATAAATTAAATCTTAAAACAATTTTATTACAAATTGAAAACAATAATTGTCCTACAAGAATGATGATTCTATCAAAGTGTCCCCCACTCCCAACATATATCAACAACTAGGTCTAAAAAAATTATTACTAACCGGCTGATTTTTTTACTGTTGCTTAACAAATATTTCCTTTATGAACTGTTCACATTGTCCACAAATTGAGTGGTACTTTTTTCCAGTCCTGCGCTCGCAAATTGTCAATTGTTAGTATCATTTTTAATTGTGGATTCTGTGGTACAATTTCTGAGGTAGGATTAGAAAAACGTACAAATCAATTTGTAGGACAATGTGATCAGTTCATAAAGGAAATATTTGCTAAGCAACAGTGAAAAAATCAGCCGGTTAGTAATAATTTTTTTAGACCTAGTTGTTGATATATGTTGGGAGTGGGGGACACTCTGAAAGAATCATCATTTTTGTAGGACAATTATTGTTTTCAATTTGTAATGAAATTGTTTCAAGATTCAATTTATGAAGGAGCTGTTAGTAATTAAATTTGAACATTTGCCCATTTAACACTTTTGACGCTTCCATACTGTATTAGCCCTCATTATCGAGAATTTTCGTAGAGGAAAAAGTTGGGCGTCTCGTCAAAATGAAGCTACTCACAAATATTCAGATTGTTAGTAATCATCATGAAAAACAAGTGCTGGCCCATGGACTATTCTCGATTTCATAACATTAATTTACATCGATGTTTAAATTTTTCAAATATATAAATGTTTTCCTCACCCAGAATACCGCCCATCCTGTCAATGGTTTGGGCCTATATCAAATAGTACCTGGATCTTCTACGCATACTACAGCGCCTATAAATACAGGTAGATGACATTCATTTTTCTTAGCGCTCATCATTTTATCAATTGCTTGAATACATTTTATTATTTTACAATGCTGGCCATAACATTACCCAGATCCTAAAATCCTAAAAAGATCGAGAGCATTTTGCAACATAACATTCATTTTATCAATTGCTCGAATAAATTTTATTATTTCACAATGCTGGAGATAACATTACCCAGATCCCAAAATCCTGAATAGATCTAATGCATTTTTCAACATAACATTTGGTGCTTGTCCAGTTTTTCACTATAAATTGATGTAATATTTCTTTTAATTTGTGTTTACTCATTTTTAGAAACTATATTACCTGAAGGGCCGATACAGGGTGTTGAATTAGGTGCAGAATGCCATGAAAATACTAGAAGACAAAGTAGAAACCTGGGTAAGTGTCAATGACAAATACATGTTGGGATGTTTTATTGTTTATTGAAAAAAGGGCAATGGAGATTTTTTGACACTAATTCAACGAAGAATTCAAAAATGATTGTTTGTTCGAAATATCTCAGTGGCCTACCATTTTCTTTTTTAGTATTTATTTTTAATGTGTCCTGAAGTTTGTCGCACTTGTTCACTATCTAAATGTAAATTCAATCGATAGGCTTCGAATTATTTCAATAATTTTTTTTACAAGAATTTAATGAGTTGAACGCTGCTGAAATGTCTTTAATTGCAAAATTATCAATCGAGACGTTGTAAAAGGTTTTCCAATAAGAGGTGTTATTTTGAATAGCCCGCTATTTCGGTAGTTGTCACGTTTGAAGCTGTAATTTTTGGACATTTGACAAGAACGCATTGAAATTATTGAAATTCTCTATTAAAATGGTGAAAATTCGGCAGAGACGGTTCGTAAAACACGAACATTTTTGGGTCGTCGTGAAGAACCTTGTCGGACCGCAACAAAGAAATTGGTGGAAAAATTCGAGCTCTTGGGACAGGTTAGTGATGTGAATGCAGTGAAAATGGGACAAGAAAAGATTGAATGCTTTTTCTGAATGAAATATTTTCATAAACAATTATTAATTGATGAGAGCACAATGTTATTTTCTTCAAACTAGCTGAAGCATTCTGCCGAATAGATGAAGCTGTTGGTGTGATGTAATTCAAGACTTCTACTGGTATATTTGACATTGGTCGGCCGTTGTACCGGTCTTTTCTAACTTTTAACCTATTTTCGAATAGAAATGGTTAGCGCATCATTTAAGTGTCGAAAACCTTGAATACTGCATATTTTTTAGCTACTGAATTCCTAGGATCCTTGCTATCGATTGACATATTCCCCGCGCCCCCGAATAAAACCCATTCACATCGCTCAAGAACAGCCGAGAATATTGCTGCTGCAGTCGAAAGTGTTGAAGAACACCCAGGTTTTTGGAATTAGGCATTCCACACGTCATTACATTACTGAACAACTTTTACTTTCAACAAGACGGCGCTACGTGCCACACAAGCAACGAAACCATTGATCTTTCGCGAGAAAAGTTTCCGGACCGTGTTATCTTTTGAAGAAGGGATCACAATTGGCCACCGAGATGTTGTGATTTAACACCTTGCGACTTCTTCCTTTGGGGCCACGTGAAAGAGAAGGTCTACGCCAATAGCCCAGCGTCTATTCAAGACCTCAAAGATGGAATTCGTGAGGCTATCGAGGACATAGGGCAGTCACTTTGCGATTTAGTTATGGAAATTTTCGTTAAAAAGGTTTGGTCCTGTAAGCGTGGTCGTGGTGGTCATTTGCCTGATGTTATTTTCCACTATTAGCGACATAGCTTCTTCTTTATAATGAAATAAACATCCGATCATTTATATTGAAAAATGACATTTTCTTTGAATATCAAAATAACACTCTTATTGGAAAACCTTTATATTGTTATCTTTTTGGCTTTTTCTTTTATAGGTAAACCGAAAAAGACAAAATAAAATCTCATTTTCATAGAATATTTCTGTCTTTTATCATTATTATCTGAAGTTCTCACAAGAAATAACCTTGATATTTTTTTCAAATTCGTGAATGTTCCGAAATCAAAATTATAAAGAAAACTAACATTTTTTATCACCAAAAAGAGTCAAACACATCAAGTTTCTATAGCTTTCAGACTGATTATACAATGAAGAAGATAGATCGAGATAAGATATTATCTGCATTCTGGCAGGAAATAACGATCTTTAGCCAAAATGTTTTCCAATAATTATCTCACATCTCACAATTGTTGATCAATGCGATTCTTTGTCTTTTTATCGTTCTTCTCTTTTCTATACCATTAAATTCGAATAAGAATGATCGACATCTGTCGCGTGCTTTGTTTCCGGTTCCTTTGGCACAGTCAAATGATGAGATTATTTGAGTTGAGGACATTGTTCTTTCTCAGTCGGATACACGTCATAGCTGATAAAATTTTGTCTACTTCTGCATAATACAATATTATTGTGAAATTCCCATCTGACTGTGAAGATGCTTGATGCTAACCACTACGCGTTGTGAAAGTTTTATTGAGAATTCTCGTTTGTGTTTAGTGAACCTCCTAGTTTTAGGCTATGGCCTTTTTTTGAATCCTGTTGGATGTCGTGTTTTGCGGAAAGAAATTATTGTTGTTGTTTGTGTGTAGTTATAGCAATGTGTGTTCCTGTTTTTATTTATCATATCTACTGTTCATTAGTTCGATTATTGTGACATGGATGTTTTTGTAACTGAGGAATTATCATGAGTTTTTGGGGAAATGTTTGGAATTTATGGTGTAAGTAGAGTAATCAGGATCAATGATTTTTTATAAAAATATACTTGAGTCTTTGATTCGATCAAAGATTTCAGTATTATTCTAATTTCACTTTTGTATGCTCTCCATTTATTGTTATGAAAAATTGATGAGATGAACTCTTGAGAAACATATTTAACTGAAGAGCAAACATTCTTCAAAAACTGAACAATGAGAATTACTCTACGAAAAATTTTCGAATCGAGTGCTTTTTATTAGGGTATAGTTTTGTTTTGAAATAGGTTTATGCTTTGATTTTTAGGTTTCTTATCATCATTATCATACATATTTACTTCTAGAACAAAAAAATAAACTCGTACTATTCGTATTCATATTTGAAAAATATGTTTAATAAAAATTTAAGACTTCGAATGGATTCTTCTAAATACCAAACTTTGAATCGATCAGATAAGTGGTTTCGAAAATATTGAGGAAATAGTAAAGAATTTCGAACGTCGATAACTCCAAAAATAAAGGGTTTTCCAATAAGAGGTGTTATTCTGATATTAAAAAAAAATGCCATTTTTCAATATAAATGATCGGATGTTTATTTCATTATAAAGAAGAAGCTGTGCCGTTAATAGTGGAAAATAACATCAGGCAAATGACTACCACGACCACGCTTACAGGACCATATCCTTTCAATGAAATTTTCCATAACTAAATCGCAAAGTGGCTGCCCTATGTCCTCGATAGCCTCACGAATTCCATCTTTGAGGTCTTGAATCGACGCTGGGCTATTGGCGTAGATCTTCTCTTTCACGTGGCCCCAAAGGAAGAAGTCGCAAGGTGTTAAATCACAAGATCTCGGTGGCCAATTGTGATCACCTCTTCGACAGATAACACGGTCCGGATCATTTTCATGCATTTCAACGACCCAATCAGCAAAGACACGACGTTGTCTTTGCCGTTGATCGGCCAGCTTGAGTTCTTGTGTTAACTGAACTATAAGCCTTAAGACCCAATTCGTTATGCAAAATACGGTGTAATGACGTTCGTGGAATGCCTAATTCCAAAAGAACGACGAGGAATGAACAAACCTGGGTTTTCTTCAACTTTCGGCTACAGCAGCAATATTCTCGGCTGTTCTTGGGCGACGTGCACGGGTTTTATTCTTCACATCACTAACTTGTTTCAATAGCTCGAATTTTTCCACAAGATGCTTCACGACGACCCAAAAATGTTCGAGTTTTACGAACCTCCTCTGCCAAATTTTCACCATTTTTATAGTAAATTTTAATAATTTCAGTGCGTTCTTGAAGCGTGTATCGTTCCATTTTTATTAATGGCGTAGTTTCTACTTGTCAAATGTCAAAAAATGACAGTTTCAAACGTGACATCTACCGAAATAGCGGGCTATTCAAAATAACACATTTTATTGGAAAACCCTTCACTAGACCAATTTGGCCCATCAACGAAATTAACCGTTACATACATTTGCGCAAAACGACAGCACGCTGTTCCTCTGGTAACAAGCGCGCAGAAAATGAGAAAAGTTGATTGAATTATATTGTGAAAATTTTCCTTTCAGCTTCCCCCACTTCTTTAGCAGTGCCGGACATGTCTTATTCGAGTAGCGAGGGAGAAGAAGACTTCTTCGACGCTAATGACTACCCCACTGGTGTGAGCTCTCCCACATCACCAACGTGAGTCACTTTCTTTGATTCCTATTTTTATAGGGGGCATATTTATGTTGCTAAGCGAGCTATTATATATAATAATTAGAGACCGGACTATATGCAACATAAAAACGTTGTTATATGTATGCAAATATTATTGAAAAATGCTTGAAATATGCTCGAAAATAGATGAAATATGCAGAATATGCAAAATGGAATAATGAATTTTAGTAACTCAAAAAAAAAGAAAAGTAATTTTTATTTTGAAATCATCATATCAAAAACTCTTAATAATATGGTATCAAAATTTAATTTAGCGTTTCTTTGAACGTTTACAATTAAGTATTGTTCCAAATTGTCAAGTTTTGTCTTCGATCATTTAGAATATTTTTGTATGTGGAAAATGTTCGCTTCACATCCCCGGACGTACTGGGCAGAATTTTAACCTTGGTGCTATGTTCTCCCTTATAGTTTCAGGTAAAACTGCTGCAGTCCCATTAATAAAACTCTCGATAAGACACAAATCTTCGAAACATGGATTTCAATATCCTTTCAAACTTTTCTTGAGGGTTATTTGGAAATGCCAGAGCAACGTGGAGTTAATTTGGCGTATTTTACTCGTTAAAATATCTTGGCCATCTTTAATAAACTAGTTGATTAAATAACTATTAAGGGTGACTCGCAGAAGTTTGTAACCGTACTGAATGTCTGCCAATGGTTTTTAAATATATCGAAACTGAATTTCATACAAATTCTAAAGCCAATTTTTCACCTGTTCATTACAACCGCGTTCTTATCTGTGTTATTATCATCCGCTAATTTTATAAAATAACTTTTTTTGAAGCACCCTGTATATTAGAAAAGTTTTATAATGCCAAGTTAGATTCGGTGAGGTGAATGATTTACTCCCGATATTCTAAACAGTCAATACTTCTCAATTTTCTCAATGAAAAAAGCAGAATCATCTTCATGAATTTCGAGAAAAGTCCATCTTTCAGAAAATGAGAAAATTAAATTATACTGTTTTCACCGGAATTTTCCGGAAATGACGTGTCTAGCCGCATTTAGCAGTTTGTCTATAACATTCGTGTTAGCTTATCGCAAAACCGAAATCGTTATCGACGCTATCGCGAGCTCTAACCCCTATTTATCGTCAATTCACGCCGCATAGATCACAGCGATCGAGCAACGGGACGGAAAAACCACCCCTTTCACCCTCGAGATAACCACGCAGCAGGACAGATTTTGCGCAAAATGAGCAATTTATCCAGCAGAGATGTTACAGTTGTTAGAATTATGTGACATTGTTACATTGATGTTGATGATGATACGAACATTCCATTGTTACCTATGACTAGAGACCGGATTATATGCAATTGCATATTTACATATACATTTGCATATTTTAGAGATCTTCAGCGGTATTTGAATATTTTAGCTAAAATCCAGTTATTATGCATATTTTCAGTACATATTTTCTTCTTCCCTGCGTTTGCAAATGCGATAAAAGTGCTGAATCTGACCAAATTCCACGAAATATGAGGTCTATTGAGTTATAATACTAATATAATTGTGACTTTCGTCAGATTTGCGAATCACTTTTATCCCATTCCGGAACGTTTTTATGATGTTACATATCATCTGATTTCTAGCTATCTATGACTGTGGATGGAAATGAAACGAAATTCTCAGAATTTTATTGAAAAAATGTTTATTGTTATAAAATATAATATTTGATGAATATAATGGTTGAGGAATAGTTTGCTACAAAGTATTTTCGATTTCAAGAAACACAATCGTATCTATGTCTCTAAATCAAGGCATATTATCACAATACAGAAAAAAATTGAATCATATAATTTTTCTTATCACTTGAAAAAAATTGCAACTCGATTTTTTTGAGATAACCAAAATCGCCTCAGAGAATATGATTTAAGGCCTCGCGTCACGGCAAGAGACCCAGCTCTTACACCAGCCCATCGAAAGACGCGTTTGGATTTTGCGAGAGAGCATATCCATTGGGAAGAGGCTGATTGGGAAAGAGTTCTCTTCACAGATGAGCATAGATTCTGCCTCTACCATTGTGATCGACGTTCCTTGTATACAGACGTCCACATGAAAGATATGCTCAGTGCATTTTCCTGAATACTACGGATTCGGGGGAGGATCAATTATAGTATGGGGTGGAATATCTTTGACTGCTCGCACAGACCTAGTGGTCATTGATAATGGAGCTATAAATGCTGATAGTTATATAAGGAACATTCTTGAAGAGCATGTAGTGCCATTTACCCCATACATTGGTGAAAATTTCATTTTTATGGACGATAATGCCAGACCCCATCGTGTGCGCATCTTTCAGGAGTACCTTGCAGAGGTTGAAGTCTCTCGAATGGAATGGCCATCAAGATGTCCAGATCTCAATCCGATTGAGCAGGTTGGGACAACCTCAATAGAAGGCTGAGAAGTTCAGAAAATCATCCAGCTACTCTTAATGACTTAGAAATCCAACTCAGAGAAATCTGGGAAGGACTAGATCAGAACATTTTAAGATCACTCATTTTGAGTATGAACCGTCGTTGCCGAGCTGTAATTGACGCAAGGCATGTAAATACCAAGTATTAAATCACTTATCAGCATTCCAGTATTTAGAAAATTGTTTATTTCTCTTCTTTCACTTAAGATTCGGTGAAATCCTGAATTTTTCTTCCATTTAATGTGTCTTGTTTCGTTCAAAACCTTCCCGAGAGAACATAAAAAATAAATTATAAAATCAATGTAGAAGTTAACTCTCATTAAAATTGAGATTTTCAGAATGAGCGTTAATTTTTTTGCGCAGTGTATATTTCAACCTCACTTTGTTCAAGCGCAAGTTTTATGAAGGGATTTATAATAATGTAGAAATAATGAGGAAAAAATCCGCAATAGTAATTCACTTCACGTCTGTGCTTTTCCATAGTATGAAAAATCTAGAATACTTGTCTATGACCCGAGCACTAGCGTTACGAAGTGTTACGACGTTACTTCTCGAACTGTCTCAATTTTCGGAAAGCTGGAACAAATTCTTTACACTGATTTCGAACCAAACTCACGATACAACCTGCGAAAGCTCAACAAACTGATCTCATCTAGGCATTATTCGTTCGAAAATTCACCACTCGCCCTCAGCTAAATGAGTCCGGTGTGCTGCAAGCCCATTATCGATTCGTCTAGTTTTCCACCCGTAGTGGAATGGGTTGAAAACCCATCGGCAAAAATGTTTTCTCGTCATGTTTGAGTCGCATAGGAATTCGTGCTTCCGGGATCTCTGATCCCCCCAATAATTTCGTCAGATGTCGGATTATTTTTTATAGATATTGAATAGGTAAAATACAAGTGGTCTTTTTTTGATAATAACGTCTAGCTTTAAAACACGTCATGATGATGAGATTATTCAATAATAGACTGAATTTTAGGAGGAACAGTCGTAGGTGAGTTTGAATTGATGTTATAGTTCGTTTGGTAGTTGTTATTTGTCATTTTATCAACACGTTTTATATTGAATTTATTTTTGCATTGATGTTCCTAGTAGGCAAAAATTGTTGTCTACTGAAGGGATCTCGGGAACTATATTAGCTAGAAGAAAACTGTTTTAATATTTTCTAGGTCTTTTTTCCTTACTGATCCGAATATGAAAACAGAACCAGTCTATCTTTCATTTGAATTCATGAGTGAAAATAACTCGATTGTTTGAACTTGGGTTCGAAATCTGCTGTTACCATGATATAAGAAACATTCTTATATCATGGCTGTTACATTCTAGAGGCACTTTTTTAATAGTATTTCGAGTATAATACGATGGAATTCTTCATTCCAGCCATTTTCAAGGTATGAGAAGAATCTTTCATATCTCAAATGTAAACTATAGTCGAAAATTCTCTTGAATAGCTTTAAAATTTTTGCTGATTTGAAAAATGTTTTTGAAATTGGAAAAAAATCTGTTTTTCAGAATATCTCCTGTTCCTTCTATCGTACAGGAAATACAAAGTTTTCGTGATCGTTATCCAATCATAATAAGCTATGTTTTTTGCGCAATTTTCTTCTCACTTCTACATTGGAGAAGGTTTTAAAAAGGCTAATGGCTGTTTGTTTTCCCCAAACGATTTTGAGGCGCCCCTTTGTACCTACCGCAATTGTTTTCTTCACAAACAACGTTCTCCTGGTCATACGCTTTAAAGGCGACCGTTTTCAAAAGAAATCAATTTATATCAAAAAACATGGTCAATTTTTTTACATACAAAACTGTTTACTCGCTGAGTAACCAACAATCTAGCGATCCACGTGGGGTTTATGTTTGTTTCGTTGTCAAGTATCCAAGATAAATGTCAAATACGTTTTTAAATTTAAGAACCAGGAACCACCGAGTAGATGAGAACTCACAGATTATAGCAACTGTGATTACACACGGTTTGTTTACATGCCAATAAGCCGAAACGCCAGCGATTCAGCGTGTAAAGTAGCCCAGCTTTCAACTTTAGTCACAGATTTTTTACAATCAGATTGTTGGCTAGTGAACACGATTACACTGAGCGAATTTACAATCAGCTACTAAAGTATCTCAATGTAATCTACTCACTGTAAAGAAATTGAAAAAAAAAATTATGTCAAAAAGTAGACTGATGTTTTACCAACATAAAAGTTGATATTTTCTCAAAAGCGGTCGACTTTAGAGCATATGAAAACGTTGCCACTGTAATAAGAGTTCATCACCCTGTCTTGATGTTATAAAATAATTCCTGCTCTATAATAATTATAATGTTGAATTACTGATTCAATAATAATTTCTTTCTATACTTTTTTGACATGTCAAAATTCGAGAATCTTGAAGTAAATATTCACATTTCTCCATGATAATATTCATATCAAAATGTATTTATTTTCCCAATATTCCACTAGTTCCTTTATGATAGTATAAAATGATTCCCCTGTATAATATTTAGAATGTTGAAATACAGATTGAAAACCCATAATTCCTTTCTGTGCTTTTTTGACATATCAAAATTCAAAAATCTTGAAGTAAATATTCACATTTCTTCATCATTTCCCCATGATAATACTCATATCAGAATGTATTTTTTTGAATCTTTTCCCAATATTCCAATAGTTCCTGTATGTAGTCCCAAAATTTCAAGTTCATCTCATAGCAAACTTGGCCGAAAAAGTTCACGAAGAAAATTCCTTGTACTCAAATGGTGACTTCAAAAAAGTTTTGATTATTCAAACAAAGATTTAAATTTCATGTTTTTTTTCAGTGGCCTGAAAACGTTTGAAAGTGATGGTGATAATGCAACAAATTCTGTACAGATCAGGCAGCAAACTCCAAATATTGCTAGGAAAGTTTCCGGCAAACCTGATAATATTGAACAAATAGATGATGATTGTAAGTACCTCAACATTCGAATTACAGATGAGAATATTTCCCTAAATACAAATATAAATAACATATTGTTACGAACTTGGGTTCACTATCACTTGAAATACTATATATGGACACAGTTCCAAAAATCTCCTTTTATTACTCTCCAAACTACAAATTATAACAATTCACCTAACTTCCAGTCTGATTTTTAGAAAACTTTTTAGGTTTTCACTCCCAGTCTCTGAAACAGAAATAATTAAAAAAATTTAATTGAGATGAAATGCTTCTGCTTAAATCTTTGTACTAAATTGTCAGGAGCAAATTGGGTTTGAAAAAGTTGTTGCTTAATAGTAAAACAAAAAAGGAAAAAAAATCGGTATCTATATCGGACTCCTTCTTTAAAGGGCCCACTCACTAAGAGGGAAGCGCGAAGACTTGAATGCGCGTTGTACGGGGTACAGTTAAAACAGTGTGTGTATGGCGTAAATTTGGAATGCGCAATCATCTCCGTCGTGTGGCGTGTGCATTCTTCACCGTACGTGGAAGAATGACCAAAAACGACTGTGTATGGGCAACAAGTCTCTGCACGTTTCATATGTTTAGCAACACAGTGTCGGGTTCGATATTTATACCTTGGACATTTTTTCCTTAATAACAATACACGCCACTGCCATTAACATCAGATCTTTTTTCGATGTCATCTCACGCTTGTCGCACATCCAAACTAACACGCAAAAGTGTATGTGTGTGGGAAATACGTTTGCGTTACAGCAAACGTGCAGATACTTAACTGCGCATTCTTCCTTCTTAGTGAGTGGCCCCTTTAGACAAACTTGTAAAATATTTGGAATTGAGTATTTTTTCGTTTGCACTCTAATTGACATTGAAAAAATACACAATTCCAAATATTTTACAAGTTTGTCTGAAGAAGGAGTCTGACGTAGGCGCCGAAATGTTACATTATCCTTTTCGTTAAGTTTTTTCAAACCCAATTTGCTTCTGACAAATTAGTGCAAAGATTTAAATTGGAGCAGTTTATCTTTCATTTGATGTCGTGAATGAAAATATTGTCATTTTCAATGATGCTAAATATGATGATTGTGATGAACAAAATAAAAGGTAATTTGATTACACATTCAGCTATATGGCTAATAGAAGAATTGTTTGTGAACAATTTCATTAAAAAATAAGGAAATAATTTACAATTTGTGATTGGAGAGTACTGCAATCAGCATCAGGCATCTTTTGCTAATTATTGAATTATTACTAAGGGAAATTCACGAATCCATGGAGTCGTAATTTTAAAAGAAGGTCTCCTTATGCTCGTTTGAATTTGAAATCTCTCACCCCCTACGCCCCACAACTTTTTTTCAAGTAAGAATATATGGATTGTGATTTATGAATTGAAAAGTAATTCGATCACCTACTAATTTCATTTGATCTGTCACAATCCATATACCATATATAGTCCGTTCACGAAAGGTTGAGCACATAGTAGGCGTTTCTTTATTTATATCTGAAGTTGGCAGTATTTGCTGTCATAACGTAAAATAGAGTCAACGTTGCCGAATGTACCCGGCCTCGTTCGACAAGCTTGCGAGTTATCAGACAACTCTATGCAATATTGACAACATTGCGTATCAATCTGACAAGAAAATAAACAACATAACCTAAAGTTTCAGTATACACAGTGGAATATGCCAAATTTCCATGGCCAACCGACGGCGAAGTTGGCAGTATTTGCTGACATAACGTAAAATAAAGTCAACGTTGCCGAATGTACCCGGCCTCGTCTGACGAGCTTGCGAGTTATCTGACAACTGTGTAAGAACATAACCTAAAATTTTAATATACACAGTGGAATATGCCAAATTTTCATAGCCAACCGACTGCTCAACCTTTCGTGAATGGACTATATGTATTCCGACTTAAAAAAAAAGTATAATATAAATAAAAACATTCTTCACTCAATAATACTTCCTTTCAGCTTTATATGATGACGATAGTGATGAAAATTTGGAAATTGATAGTAATGTTTCTGTGATTAGACACTTGCTGTCTCAGGTTAAAATAGGTATGGACTTGACCAAGGTAGTACTACCAACATTCATACTGGAAAGGCGATCTTTGTTGGAAATGTATGCTGATTATTTCGCACATCCTGACCTATTTATAAGGTAGTAGAAGTCAAGACAGCATTAATTTTTTTCATCAGAATAACATCAAAATATATGCAGAGAAGAATTCTCCATATCGTATTTTATTGAATGACATAGGAGTTCATGTTCAAGTTTCTGTTTTTTTACAGTATAGCAGATGCCAAGGACCCTCGAGATCGTATGATTCAAGTTGTAAAGTGGTATATGGCTTCGTACCATGCCGGTAGAAAAAGCGCAGTTGCCAGAAAACCATACAATCCTATATTAGGAGAGATTTTCAGATGTCATTGGAATATTCCTAAGAGCTATGAAAAATTGACGCCACTGAAGAGACTGTATCGGAAGGGCCTATATCCTGGTGTACAAAGAACCAGCTGGTATTTATTGCTGAACAAGTTTCACATCATCCGCCAAGTAAGCTGAACTTTGTATAATAAGTTTTAAAGCTTTGTATTTCCACATTGCCACATGCAAGACTCTCATACGAAATTTTGTGGTAACAGAACCATAGAAAATTCAATTTGAATATTAAAAAGAAAAAGCGTTGTATTTCCACAACAGAATATTCGGTTCTAGTGAAATTTTTTTTAAGAATGAAGATTCTTATAGTGAATATTTATGTTAAATTTCAAGAGGATCGTATAATCAGAACTATTGGGAACTTCTGCTAAGCGATACGCCCTCTGTTGATTGAAATTTGAATCTTTCTGAGCTAGTACAACAAACCCACGATCAGTTGTTTATTTGTGCACAAAATAGTGTAGTCTCCAATTTTCACTGTTTTGAGTTGTGGAATACTCACAAATTCGTGCCAATTCTTGGTTTGTTCCTGTTGTATCAGTTAATTTTATGAAATAGACTTTTATATTCCATATCATCTCCCATTAAAGTAGGTAGAGATATAGTCCGTTCACGAAAGGTTGAGCCGTCGGTTGGCCATGGAAATTTGGCATATTCCACTGTGTATATTAAAATTTTAGGTTATGTTGTTTATTTTCTTGTCACAGTGATACGCAATATTGTCAATATTGCATAGAGTTCTCTGATAACTTCCAAGCTCGTCGAACGAGGCCGGGTACATTCGGCAACGTTGACTTTATTTTACGTTATGGCAGCAAATACTGCCAACTTCAGATAAATAAACAAACGTCTACTATGCGCTCAAACTTTCGTGAACGGACTATATGTAGTATCGTTTCTGAACAATAATTTGGACATTATTTCCATAAAATTAACCAATATAACAGAAACGAACCATGAATTGACACGAATTTGTAAGTACATTTTCCACAACTCAAAACGGTGAAAATTGAAGACTATAGTCCTTTCACGAAAGGTTGAGCCGTCGGTTGGCCATGACAATTTGGCATATTCCACTGTGTATATTTGAATTTTAGGTTATGTTGTTTATTTTATTCTCAGATTGATACACAATGTTGTCAATATTGCATAGAGTTTTCTGATAACTCGCAAGCTCGTCGGACGAGCCCGGGTACATTCGGCAACATTAACTTTATTTTACGTTATGACAGCATATACTGCCAACTTCAGATAAATAAACAAACGCCTACTATGCGCTCAAACTTTCATGAATGGACTATACACTACTATTTTCCCACATAAACAACTGATCGTGTGTTTGTTGTACTAGCTGAGGAGGATTCAAATTTCAATCGCCAGAGGGCGTATAGCTTAGCAATACAGAAATATTTGACAGAGTTATGTTAGTAATGAAAATACTTTCGATTGAAATGAAATCAAGTTTGAGGATATAAATTGGCGAAGTGAATGATCCTGCAAATTTTCAAAAGGATTGTGAAATCAGAACCATATAATTTCGATATTTTTAGTTATGGATTTTTTAGATATTTCATATTTTGAATAACTCCAGAATATAATTCCGATCGTGCTGAGATTTAGCATCATATACAGTGGAACTTCCCTATAACGAAAGCGCTAAATCCGCGAAAATATTCGTTATACAGAAAATTTGTTTCTATAGTCGGCAATGTCGCGGTCGACTTCACTGATAAATTTAAGTTTATCATTCAAACTTAAGCACTTCCTTTTAGACATTTTCGCACAACTTTCACACTAACGTTAGATTGAATTGGTTAGATTGAAACCAAACAGCCAGGAGGATCTCTCTGCCCGTCGTAATAATTCAGTCTAAGGCCGAGATTTATCACGTACGTCCGGAAAAATTTCGGAAAAAACCCACCCTTTTACCTTCTTACCAATACCCATTCAAAGAGTGATGTTCTTCGAATATTTCTTTATAGAGAGAATTTACTTCGTTTTAGACGATTTTTTAACATTGAATTCGGATTCAAGGTGCAATGTCTTGTACGAAATTCGTTATAGGGAAGTTCCACTGTAATTAAATATCAATCTCAAGCACTATACAAAGTTTTGAAGTAATACCCTTATTGCTACTCCAATGAACGAGAACCTGCTCAGGGCTTTTCTTAATTTTTTCCACAGTTTCAGCATTTTATGCAGAGCACTACAACAAGCGTATCAGTTTCAACGCCCACGTCTACACAAAATCCAAGTTTCTCGGCCTATCTGTGTGCGTGTACAATATTGGTCAAGGAGTTGTTTCAGTATTAGATCATGATGAGGAATACACGGTTACATTTCCTAATGGCTATGGTCGCTCAATTTTAACAGTACCATGGATAGAATTGGGCGGATCTGTAGTGATAAGCTGTCGAAAGACAGGGTATTACAGCAATATTGAATTTATAACGAAACCGTTCTACGGTAATAAGAAGCATAGGATAAGTGCAGAATTATTCGGACCAGAAGATAAGAAACCCTTTTTAACGATAAATGGAGAATGGAATGGAATTATGGAGGCTAAATCAATTGATAAGGTATGTCCAAAAATAAAAATTAAATTATGCTTGAAGAAACATCGATGAAATAAAATAATGCAAATAATTAAAATGGGATTTTTTTTTGCAGCAACAGGTAGATGATTTTGTTATAGATGTGAACAAATTGGAAATAGTGAAAAAACAAGTCAGACCAATCAGCCAGCAGGAAGAAAACGAATCTCGTAAAGTATGGAGGGATGTAACTTTAGGATTGAAATTTAATGATATAGATAAGGCGACAAATGCTAAGCAGAAAGTTGAACAAAGACAGAGGGACGAAGCTAAAGAAAGGAAAGAGACTGGGGAAGATTGGCAGACAAAAGTAGGTTCAATTTTCTTGAGAATAATTCACAATGAAGTTAATCGAATATCTTAAAATCATAAGAATATCTGAATCTTATATCAATAAAACAGGATCTATGGTTACCGTCTTTCAAACGGCTGCACCATAGTGGATAATTCTTTTTTTGTTGTGTTCATAATTGCTAGGGCAAGGTTTATACAACAAAATATTTCCAAAAAAATTGTTCAGAAAAAAATAAAAGGCTTTCCTTTTTCTTACGACCAATCAAGCAGTCATAGAATACATATTTATAGGTTATAATGATTTTGACATTTGGACAAAAAGTGAAGTTACATCGAGTGAATCGAAATTTTAAAATTTTAATCAGAAATAACGTATGAACTAACAGATTATACAACAATTTTTTAATTATGCCATATTTTACAAATTTTAAACCTATGATTAATGAATGTATTTTTGATTGCCTGATGCCCGTATGTTTATGATCACAAATCAGATCAACAGATGGCGCTCTAGTCGTTATCTAGGTTAGTCATCTATTCTGCAACTAAACGGCTGGATAGAAATTCGAATTGAATGAATTTTTGTGTATGCAGAACAACGTCTGTTGGGTCCGCTAGTTTAGGTTAATATTAGTAAGTAGAAAGGGGGGGATATAAACATTGTTCATCATAGTTCAATGTTCACATCTGTCAGAGCCTATCTATGTTCTTTATTGATCTGAGTCCAAGTCTCAGTAATATTGGTTTTCACTATTTTAATGTTATTTATATAGAATATTCATTATGCGTGTTTTGTTGCAGTTATTCCATAAAGGTCCTGAAGAAAGTTGGCACTTCGTAAATCCGCTCCGTCATAGATTAACATCGAATACATGAATCTCGCAAAGTCCCAAGATCAAGAAAATGAATTCAACACTGTGCTTTTCTCAAAACCATCCTAAAACTGTTTCATTGGAACAATATTATTTTCGTATTTATATTAAACTGTGATATATTATCATATTATGGGAAAATGAGAACTGAAAGGGGCGGAAAATCTACTTGCTGCAGGACAGCTTATTGCCTTTATTGAATATTGTGTATTGAATTCATTCTTAAATTTACTGTACATAAAGATGCATTTATTTATTTTTATTAGGGGTTAAGTTGATAAAATGTTTTCTCCTAACCTTTTTCATTTAAAACTCACTCCCGAACTGTTGAAATGATGGTACAATCCAAATTTATATGTGACTTATATTTCCAAGTTGAATAAATCATACAAACATATCGAAAAATCATTTTGATTTGCACACCTACACTTATTCCTACAGGGTCTCTATGAATGATTGTAACAGCGCAGTTGGCTTTGGATTGCACAATACCAATCTCTAACCAATCAGAGCATAGCATGATCACAAAATTCTGTGGTTTGCATAATCCAAACCCAGCTGCGCTGTTACAATCATTTATAGAGACCCTGTATTATGAGCAGTATTTTGTCTAATCTCAGACTAAGAAATAAAGATACAGTCCGTTCACGAAAGTTCGAGCCGTCGGTTGGCCATGACATTTTGGCATATTCCACAGTGTATATTAAAATTTTATGTTAGGTTGTTTATTTTCCTGACGGATTGATACACAATGTTGGCAATATTGCATAGAGTTCTCTGCCGGGTACATTCGGCAACGTTGACTTTATTTTACGTTATGACAGCAAATACTGCCAACTTCAGATAAATCAACAAACGCCTACTATGCGCTCAAACTTTCGTGAACGGACTATAAAGATGGTACGCTTGAATAGTACTGCATTGTAATCAACCAAGCTCTAGAATGAGATGGAAAGCAATTCACTGCCGCACTGGGATGATGTAAACAATAGGATAGATTTTCATTCTACATTTTCTGAATATAGTACATTTTCGTAATTTTGCCATAGCTATAATTACCGGAATATCAATAAGAAACAATAAACTTCCAGTTTTTTCTAGAGTTTGAACAATCAATGTAATATTTGAATAAACTCATTTCTATTCTATTCTATTCTATCAAATCAGTAAAATAATTCAGTTTATGAACGTCAAATCGAAACGAAAATGCAAACACAACACATCAAATAAGTAAACAGTAACAGAAAGATGTTGCCAAACTGTCTCTAGCTGTTAGTACCATAATAGGGAAGCCGTAGATCCCAATAAGGATACGGCACAAGTTCGCAACGCCTAATGTTGTTGGCGTTCATAAACAGATTCTACTTGGCTGCATCAACAAATTCGGGAAGGTATATCTAAGTTTAATTTTTACTCTGAGGGTCTGATACTTTTTCATCTCTCTGTCTATTTATTGAGGTTCTTCATTCTGGTGAAAAACACCTAGGCAGATATGTGATAAGACAATTAGGGAGATTTCTTTTTGCCTTTCTTATATTATTCATGTCAAAAAACACAAATGGTTCATCCAATTGATCAAATATTAATATACAAAGCTCAGGTAATGAATTACTTATCCAAATAATCAATAGTTATGCTTCACTGATTAAGTAATTGCAGAAATGATAGAAATAAACTCTTTAATTTATCAAGTGCTTTCATATAATTCCGAGGTGTGAAGTCATGTGTACGCTTACCTGTAAAAACTATTTTCGAAATTAAATAATTTAAAATTCAGTCAAAAATGTATGCAAATGTTGAAGATTCCAAATCATTCTTATTGATGGAAATACTAGGCCTACTTGGTGGAATGATGCAGTTTAAAGTGGGATTTCCAAAAAATATTTTCAGATATATTGCTTTAATATTATTTGTGAAATATATTCTTGTCACGTCGGATTTGTTAAAGCATCCCAGTCAAGAAGCAATCAAAACTTCTCCAGATTATAAAGGTAAAAACCGCATACTTCCCAGCAATAAATTAAAAATTAAAGTTATGTTCTGATTAAAAACAGTTTTTTCTTATTCCTGTGAATTATTTACTAAATTTATATCATTTGGATATACGCAACTAACTTAATAAAATACCAGAACTCAATATTTTCGAAGTATTTAACATTTCCATATATTTTGAAAAAAGAGTTTAGTATAAAATGTTTTGTAAATAATTTTTGACTCAACATTTATGTATTGATCTTTTTTCAGAAAATTTTTTTCACATTTAGAAGCACTATTGCGATTTTTACATATATTTTGTTTCATTTTTTAAAATCATATGTTTACGCGCTTGTTCTCTCATTTTTGGGCGCTTGTTTCATTCTACTATTATCATGATAAAATTAAGCAAGCCATTAAAATTTTCACAAATGTAAGGTCATTTCATTCTGTTCACTTTTTAGGTGTCTTCAGATATGCTTCTCTAGTCTGTCGGTTAGTCGAATTTGTCTATATAATTCACAAATATTTATGGTATCAACGCAAGAACACCGAGATGGAAAGTTTGTTATCAACAATCAAAACGAATAATTATTCCTTAGAAATACAGAATACTGCAAAGATTCCATATATGATCCCATTTTTAGGTTTTCTTTGCGTAATATGGGTAGAACACAATATATTTGAAGATTATGACAGCAAATTCCAATATACAATATCTTGGGGATATGCAAACCTTATAATAATAATCGAATACTGTTTTATTCATGAAATAAATCAAAATATAAAGGCAAAATTTTTCGCTTTGAGGAAGAGATTAAAATTTATTAATGATACTCCTTCGCATGACAAAAATGAAAGATGGAATATGCTCAGTATTTTGAAAGAACTGAATAGTGTTGAACTGGAAAATAAAATTTCTAAAATCCGTGAATTATCAGGATGTCATTTTGGTTTTGTGGAAACAACGAGAAAAATTTCCGAAATGTTCACACTCAATATTGTGTTTACCAATTTCGTGATTTTGTGCAACATCATCAATGGATTGTACAACATCGTTACCCATTTGGATATCTTGAAATATTCAATGGCTAGTGTCTGTAGATCTTCCGTTTGGATTATATTTCAGACTTATATTTCTGCAATCATAAACCATTCATGGTATTCCCTGGCAAATGAGGTAAGTAAAAATAATCGAAAGAATTTGTATGCACACCTAATTTACAATTTTTCATAATGATAATTTTAGTGCAATAAGTCTTCGCAAATTATACATGAGATGTGGAATAAATGTATAACGAAGAAAAACCACAAAAAATTGAGTTATCTACAATTTATTGCTCTGAGATTTTACAGCACAAAGCTGAAATTCACAGCTTATGGTTTTTTCAATTTAGATCGAACATTTTTCCATTCTGTAAGTATGTCATAATTTTGAACCCCGTTCTATCATATATTTCATTTTATTTTCAAATTCACGTAGCTGAAATTTTTTTCAGGTAGCCTCATGTGTGACCACATATGTAATAATATTAGTGCAGCTAAAGTATCTCAATAATGATTTTTAATTAACACAAAGGAAAAAACTGTAATTAACAGAAAAAACATTTAATGAAGAAGAGTATATACAAAAATATAAAGTTTCAGTATATATTTAATACTTATGAATTTAATTCCTGTAATAGATTCAGACATTTATCTCTCAAATGTTTGATGGATTCTCTGAATATATCATCTGGTTTGAGCGCACCTACAGATTCGATTGTAACTGTAAAATAAAAAATATGACTTATATTAAAAAACTTTACATTAGGACAACAAATGGATAAATCATTGACAACGTTAAAGAATTAGAAGCCAAATATAATGAGAAATAAAAAAGGAATACTCACATATTAAGTGATCCTGTACTTTTGTCATGACGACAGAGTCTTTGAGGTCTTGATGTTTGAAAACATTCCTGCTGCCAGTATCATACCTTGCATCTTTCACAACTGCAATTTCTTTACCGTTTTCTTTTTTCACTTCGATAACTCCAGGTGCGAAACACTTTTGCAGCCTATGAGCAGCTTCCCCTGAGACTTCTTTAACTATTTTTATTTCTGGCAATACTCGGTAAAATGCAGATACTAAAAATACAAAAAAATGAAGTCAATAAAAATGCCTAGAATATATCAAGAATTTTTTTACTTACCAACTGGGGAAAACTTTGCATGATCCCTACCAATACCTTTGAAAGCAATAAGTTTACAATCTATTTCATGACCAGGCCTCATTTTGGCAATGAGTATATCATCATGAATTGGTCCAACGTCAACTTCCTGGAACCTTTTTTTCTGATCTCCTAGTGGTACCCATTTTATATGTTTAGAGTAAACTAAAAACTTTAAAATTAATAAACATGCATAAAACCTTTATGCGCATTCATACCATTACTGTTTTTGTATATATCTTCTGCACAAAGTGAATTTTTAGTATTATCTTTCACAGATGTACATTTAACTTTAATTTCGAATTCTAGGGTAGTATTTTCATCTTTCTGGTCAGAATCGGCTAGAGAAAATATAACATTAGGTAATTTTTTTGATGAGTAACAAAAACAATTTCTAAATACGATTCTACTCACATTCGCTTTTGAATTCAAATAACCTAGGATCAGCTTTCAGTGGAATAAGTCCAAAACTATGTGACAAGATTTCATCTGGGATTATTGAAGTGTTGTTAACAATGTGAACTCGTTCAATTGCCATGCTGGGAATATCACTCAACATGATCCTTCTGAAAGTATTTGCGAGTCCTGGATGAATACCAATCAAATCGAATTCCATTTCATTTTCATCGTATTGAACAACAACTATTCGTAGCCTCTTCTTCAAGTTTTTCATTGACCATTGTTCTTCGAACACTGTGGGACTTGTGGACGGTATCTGAACAGAAATATTTAGGGAAATTTCAATTAGGAAAAAGGATATACTCAAGTATGAATAAACTTACATCTACCAATTCGTGTTCTGTTATTTTAAGCAATGGTCTATCTCCCATTTTGGATATATAAATGAAAAATCAGACTTCTCGTTTCTCTTCTCTAACAGCACAACTGGGTTATCCACAGATCATACAAATATAAATATGGGGTTAACTCACAGAAACCCGTCACAGGAAAAACTTCAATGGTCTATGACAAAAAAATTACCATGTTCTGTGGTAAAATCTCTACTCTATGCTCAAAAGTTTTTTCTGATAGGACCATAGATAAGATATGACATTTGAGTTGATGTGTTGTGTTCTGTTTCTGTGATATGCGGTTTAAATATTCGGAGATCTCGGATATTATATTAATTAAATTTATCAAATCGCATCACAATGTCTAATAATTTAAAATTATCCTGTAGAAGTATAGAGTTTTTGAAAACACTTAGGTTTAATGATGAAGATATTGATACCCTCACTTCTGTAGAACAGGTGATAAATATATCACCTTATTCGAACATTCTCAAGTTTACTTAAATTTTTTAGCAAGAAGTTGAGGAAGACGTTTTCCAGAAATATTCTGGTTTTCACAACTCACCCAATAATTCTGCATCTATGCCTGATCTAATGAAACACAAACATGCTATATTTTTAACAAATACCTTGTCTAGAGTGTCTAGGAGCTATGAGGTAGTAAATACCCTCATTATTCACCTTTGCATTTCAAAAACTGCACGTTTTTCAGGCTTTGGATGCAAGTCGAACTTGGATATGTTACTGGGTGCTACATTCGCTCTCTCTTTTAGATGTAAAAATTTCTGATAATGCTAAAACGGCTTGTTCGAAATTCTTGGCAAAGTGAGTCCAAATTTTCTTCAGATACTTCTATATGTGAATAAACCTATACCTGAAAAATTGCAGGTGTCAAAATCCAACAGGAGGCTTTGGAGGTGGTCCTGGTCAAATTTCACATTTAGCCCCTACTTATGCTGCAGTGAATGCTTTAATAATCATCGGAACTGAAGAGGCTTACAAAGTAATCAATAGGTATATCTATTCTCTATAAAATAGTATAATTCTGATCATGTGGTTTTCCAGGGAGAAGTTATTGGACTTTCTTTGGTCTCTTAAACAGAAAAATGGGTCTTTCTGTATGCATGTGGATGGTGAAATTGACATAAGAGGAGTTTATTGTGCTCTATCTGTAGCTAGTTTGACCAACATTATTTCTGATAAATTATGTGAAAATACTGCAGAGTGGATAATAAGGTATGAGTTATATTATTGCAGTTAAATTCAAGAAATACCATACAAAATTTAAAAATAGAACGGACAATATGTGTTCAATATAAGACAAAATGAACGGAAGTATTTTTAAGTCCTTCTATTTATTATCCACATGTGTTCATTAATTGAATTCATTATTCAGCTGTCAAACTTACGAAGGTGGTTTTGGGGGTTGCCCTGATATGGAGGCACACGGTGGTTATGCATTTTGTGGATTGGCAGCTCTTATAATTTTAGGCAAGCAAAATCTCTGTGATATTCCAGCTCTTTTGGTGAGAAAAACATTATTAGCAGTATTGTTAATTATTGTCATCTCAATGATTAGGCTTTATTAGTATTGTACTTAATTTAAGTAATGAATAAATCGTATCTGATTTTTCAGAGATGGCTAGTCCATAGACAAATGAAATTAGAAGGAGGATTTCAGGGTCGAACCAATAAATTAGTAGATGGCTGCTACTCCTTTTGGCAAGGTGCTGCTTTTGCAATGATACACAATCTGTTAGGTAGAATCTTTATATATCTGATATCAATTTTTTTTCTATTAAAATTGTTCTTTGCAGAAAATCCGCCATCCAATTATCTTTTTGATAATAGAGCACTACAAGAATATATATTAATATGCGCTCAATATCCCAAAGGGGGTTTGATAGATAAGCCAGGAAAACATAGAGATGAATACCATTCTTGTTACGTACTTAGTGGACTTTCTATCGCCCAACATTTTGAATCGGACACACAAATTTTAGGACCATCTAAAAATGAAGTTGTAAGTAGAGATGAAGAATCACATAAAAATGCAATAATTTCAACAGTTTTCAACGCGGATCAAAAATATTTGAAAATAAATAAGGATTTTGCATTTGAATATCATTCTTACAATGTAACATTTTTGCAGAGAAGTACCCATCCTGTTTACAACATCCGCAATGATTTACTTCGGAAAGGAATATTACATTTTAGAGGAAATAAATTAGTGGAAGAATTATAAAAAAATTCGATACTGAAGGAAGGAGAAATACCAAAACTGCTAACTAAAGGGGCAAATTCAATACTGAAGTGTGGTTTTTATACAAGGAACAAATTTTCAATTTATTGGAGAATTATTTTGTTTACTAGTGATCTTTTTATATATCTTTTACCATTTTTCCAATGCAATATAATGCAATGGTGAAAGCATATGAATTTAATTATACTGTTTGATTTTAAAATTTACCTTTTTTCAATAAACCAAACCTATTATACAAGTATCTCACCTGTTATACATGACAGTGCAAGTAGCTCAAAAAAAAATTCAAGTGATAATCCATTTAAATCATATACTTTGTGTTAATACACCCAGGTATATCATATTATAAAGTAGATTTTAAAAATTGATTCAACATTAGAAGCTTTTGCGCGCTTGTTCACATTGGGAAAACGATATATCAAATTTGAATATCTTAAGAGCCATTTGTTTCTAAAATATAACATTTAAATTCAATAGATGGATGTATTATATTTTTGAAAATTCGAATTTAAATGTTTCCTAACCATAGAACATATATTCTTATGTCGCTTTGCTCATAGACTATTTTGCTTCTTTTCGGTGACCCAGTCTTTTATAAAAAAAACAAATATATTAATTATAATAATATAGTATATATATTATAAGCAGTTTATCCCTAATTAATGTATTTCCGCAAAATAAGACTACAATTTGATAACATAAAATTTGTGTAGCACATTCAATAGATGAAGAAGATGATCAGAAAGAAAAACCACAAATCGGAACGCATCCAAGACTTGTTGTTTTTGGTTATGTTTATCAGACCAAACTTCAAAATTTTCTTTAAATCATGGAAACTCGAAAAGTTTCTTTAAAATATGAAATTCCAGAAGAATCGGAAGAAGAAAATGTACCTGAAAAAACTGAAGAACCACAAACTGCAAAGGATTTATTTTCGGTATTTGCTCCTGACACAGAAAGTGAATCTGAAGTAGATGCTGAAGAGGATAAAGAACCTTCTTCAAAGAAGAAAAAACTCTCTACCACTCCATCGAGTGGAAAAAAAGTACGTACATCTCTGAAATAATATTTACAAACCATTCATGTATTATTTCACATGTATGTTTTTCTAGAAATACTTACAGAAATATCAAGCCAAATGGAATGATGTTCCCAGTTTCAAACCATGGTTATCACCCAGTGTACATGGGGATATATACTTTTATTGTAAATTCTGCAAAAAAGACTATAAATGTGGAAAGTCGGAGATATTGAAGCATATGTCTTCGAAAAAGCATAAGACACATACACAACCCCAGTTGAAAGTTCATGTAAGTTTTTAGGTTTCCTACAAAACGGTTTGTTAATTTAATATTAATTTCAGAAAAAATTCTCCTTTCGTGGATTGCTTTGTCCAGTATTTACTCCTTTCAAGAAATCGAAGTAAGTTATAGTTAGTTGTAATTTCCCGAAAACCTAAGAATTTTTTAAATGACAATTTTTTATTATAGATCATTGGAAGTGAACTATGGAGCAATTAGTCAATATTCAAATTTCTTAAAAGCTTGTGGTGTGAAAGGAATTTTATGTAAGTTCGATAATATTGTGTATTGTATACATGAGAAATTAAAAACTTTTTTTAGTAAATGACCAAATTGGAGAAGGTATGTCCCTCACTTTACATGAAAGAAAATTACTTACAGAGGAATGGAGTCAACAGTGTGAAAAGAATGGACAGTTTTTGATGGTTCAGGTTGGGGGTGTACCTTTAAAAGAAGTTATAGAATTGGCAAGTGTGAATCTATACAAAGTATAATGTTTTTATTCAATATCTCAATTAAATTTTAGGCAAATCATTGTGAAACTAATAAGGTTGGAGCTGTGGTATTATTACCTGATCTCTATAACAGACCTAGAAATCACCTGGATCTTGTAAAATATGTTAAGTTAGTAGCCGAAGGAACAAAAGAAATTCCCATTCTATATCATCATCATCCAAAACTTACCAATTTAGATTGTAAGTATTTTAATCGAGTTAGATGATTTTTTATAAAATAGACAATTTTCAGTGGACATGACAAATTTTTACTCGATATCACAGGAGAAGTTGATTCTTTCGTTGGATTAATACACAGTACGAATGATCTTCAGTCTGCATTGTCTAGTTTTCATGTTAATGAGAAGCAGTTCACGGTTTTCATGGGCACAGACGAGGTGAGATATTTTAATTATTAATATATCCATCTATATTAATAAAACAGGATCTACGGTTACCGTCAAAATGCAATATCTTTCAAACGGCTGCACCAAATTGGATAATACTTTTTGTTGTGTTCATAATTGCTAGGACAAGGTTTATACAACAAAATATTTCCAAAAAATTGTTCAGAATAAAATAAAAGGCTTTCCTTTTTCTTACGAGCAATCAAGCAGTCATAGAATACATATTTGATAGTTGATAGTTTACAGAGGGGTTACAGTCCACTGCGACCTTAAGGTCTATTGTGCCCCCTTACAGAGCTGTTCTGGCCAAAAACCTTCACAGCTCGCCTTCCAGTTCCAGAGATCTAATGAAATCTAGTAACTGTGAAGACTTCAACGGGCTAGTTCCTCACTCTTACAAGTTTCTTGTCCAAGGCATTTCCTCCTCAGGCTCGTAATGCCAAGGCATACATATTTATAGGTTATGATGATTTTGACTTTGGGGCAAAAGTGAAGTTATATCGAGTGAATCGAAAATTCAAAATTTTAATCAGAAATAACGTAGAACCAACAACATTTTATGCAATAATTTTTACTTATGCCATATTTTACAAATAAAAAAAAGATGTATGAATGTATTTTGGATTGCCTGATGCCCGTATGTTTTAGTGATGTAACGAATGTCGTATTTTATACATTCGCGAATGCGAATTCGAATGCAAATGTCTGCTACTGACATTCGCGAAGTGTTTGAGAGTTTATACATTTCTTGTTTGTTTAGATTATATTTATAATTTAATGCAGAAGAATATAGTTTTTGATTATTATCATATTTTAGAGTTTTATTCAAGATGATGATTATTTAAACATTTTAAAGTATATAAAGAAAGACTGATAAAAGTTTCATAGATTTGTTTTTGTTAGTTTCAATTGCACTCAATGTTTGTGTTATAAGTTTTTTTCTGATATTCATATTCGCAAAACATTCGCAGAAATTTTGCGGATGCGAATGCAATGCGAATATTCAAATGTGAATGCGAATATTCGTTACAACTTTAGTATGTTTATGATCACAAATCAGATCAACAGATGGCACTATAGTCGTTATCTAGGTTATTCATCTATTCTGCAACTAAACGGCTGGATCGAATTGAATGAATTTTTGTGTATGCAGAACAACGTCTGTTGGGTCCGCTAGTAATTAATATTTAAGGGCAAAAATATCAGAAAACTGCCTTGTTTACTTCTATTCAGATTGATCTTTTGCATGTTTGCTTTCAGGTAATTCTAGGTGCTGCCGCTAGTGGATTCTCATGCATAATGGCAAACACATCAAATTTATTCGCGAAACTAGTCGAAACAATATGCTTCTCAACCACAAAAGGAGAAATATTGACAGCTCAAAAAACACAAGCAGTACTTGCTAAAGCGCTATATCGTATATTCTCATATGGTAAGTAATTAATGTGATATCAATCCTAGGTTTGGTATTTACACTCACCATTACTCAGCACGAGTCTGTTATTCTGTGAAGAATTCAAGTTCACTTAACTTCTTATGATTCTGATGCTCACATAACATTGCCAATGCCATTGGTGAAGTGAAGTCATTAATGAACAATTGCAGAACATTTTCGAAATTCCAGAAAAAATCATTTTAGAAATGATGGACCCTCAGAAATTCATAGTTATTATCCATTTTTTGTTTCATTGTCATTGTTTCGAGAAAAAAATTTTTCAAAATAACTGAGATAAGCTAGCTATTTCAAACGATCAGAATTGGCTGTTAAGTATGACGTACGCGATAGCGTTCATTTCATTGGTTGGATGTTGAATCACAGTTTACTACGATGCTAACTAGCCATTCTTGTGAATTGTCATCGTCACTAATTATGCTTGCTTGTACGTCATTATGGCGCGACGAATCTAGAAATCACATATTCAATTAAAAATTAATTACTCGAACTTTTAAGTGTATAATAAGACAGTTATACAGGTTTGGAAATTCACATCGGAAACATACGAAATTCAATGCATCAGAGAGATAGTTTTGCCGTACAGTTGAATAGTGGTATATTCGAAAAATTCACCTGCTACGTATCACGGAAGAATAAAATGGTCCTATGCGGATTTTGCCGTTGTCTTTCTTATCGTTGGGAGTCGCCTAAATAAACCAGTATTTTAGGCAACTTAAAGTACTCAAATCGAGTATTACGCGCAACCTGACGTATTGACTCAATGCATCGGGCAGACCGTATTACTCGATTTGAGAGACAACGAAAGCGAAACATAGCACGTAAATCTGTCCAGTATACCACTGTTCAACTGGACGGCAAAATACTCTCTCTATTTCATTGAATATCGTATGTTTCCGATGTGAATTTCCGAACCTGTATTTTTAACACACATGAAAAAACGCTATATTTTAATATACTGAAAATGCCCATTGTGGTCATTAGTGTTAGGGGAATAAAACAATAAAATGACAAATAAGTGTCATCAGAAAGCTATATAAACGCGGAACTAGAGTTTTCTCTATTATAGTCCGTTCAAGAAAGTTTCTTTTATTTATCTGAAGTTGGCAGTATTTGCTGTCATAACGTATAATAAAGTCAACGTTGCCAAATGTACCCGGCCTCGTCCGACGAGTTATAAGAAAACTCTATACAATATTGACAACATTGCGTATCAAGCCTGGTTCTCAGAGCTTCGTCGTGTATCCAGCGACAGTTATTCCACCAATCAGAGGATATCAACAAAACTTTCCCTGACCCCCTCCTTTTGGTTTCTGGTTGTCAAAATCTGTTGCGACACGCCTCTTTTTTGTAGTTGAAATAAACCAACTTCACTTGTATTTCTGCGACAGCGAGGGAGAAAATAGGAGTAGTGGGGATTGTCGCTGGCTTCACGTCGAAGCTCTGAGAACCAGGCTTCAATCTGACAAGAAAATGAACAACATAACCTAAAATTTCAATATACACAGTGGAATATGCCAAATTATCATGGCCAACCGACGGCTCAACTTTTCGTGAACGGACTATAGTCCAACAATGTTTGTCAATATTGCATAGAGTTCTCTGATAACTAGCAAGCTCTTCGGACGAGGCCGGGTACCTTCGGCAACGTTGACTTTATTTTACGTTATGACAGCAAATACTGCCAACTTCAGATAAATAAACAAACGCCTACTATGTGCTCAAACTTTCGTGAACGTACTATATAGTCCATTCACGAAAGGTTGAACGCATAGTAGGCGTTTCTTTATTTATCTGAAGTTGGCAGTATTTGCTGGCTTGCGAGTTTTTAGAGAATTCTATGCAATATTGACAACATTGCGTATAAATCTGACAACAAAATAAAGAACATAACCTAAAATTTCGATATACACAGTGGAATATGCCAAATTTCAATGGCCAACCGACAGCTCAACCTTTCGTGAATGGACATAGGTGTCTATTATTAAGTTGACATATTTTTGAAACCTAGCAGAAAAGGGAACTTTTTTTAAAGCATAATTTCAGATCCACAACTAACATGTTTTGCTTCCAGGTGACACAGTTCCTGCATTAAAAGCTGCGATGTGTATTATTTCGAAACTGCCTTTAGGGTCGACCCGAGAACCACTAGAAGCCATATGGGAGGGGAATTTAGATAAAATGAAGAACGAGTTGCACGAAATGGGACTTGTTTGAAATAAGTTGCGCAAACTTATAAATGTTTAAATATTTGACGTAGCTCTATATTATACTCATTGATTTCAGCATTTTAAAAGTTATTTTGTTATAGGAGCAACTTTGTCCAATTATGTGTTTTTTATTCATGAATTTAATAAAATGTTTTTACATCATATATATTTTTTTCATAAAAAAACAAAACAATGTTTCTTCTTTTACAATATAGAGAGCGAACTTATGGGAAAATAGAAGAAAATTCCTAAAATTAAATATTTTATTTACAAAAAGCTGACCAACTAATTTTTTGATACATGTTGATGTGCTGTCAATTTGGATGTCCGAAAGCATGAATTTATAAAAATGTATAAAAACTATTTCTCTGTTGGGCAAAATACAATTTCCGTCATACTAAAAACTATTAAGTCAGCTAGTTGAGCCTAAAGATGGTTGAATTCATTGACCATTGATATTATTCATAAATAAAGTTTCATATATAAAAAGTATGTAACTTAATATCAGACGTTACCACTAGTTGGACAAAAATAATTTTGAATATACAAGATAGCTGGAGAAGTGATGTCTTAAGGTCTTAGAAATCAAAAAATGTTTTAGTTTTGACTTCAAAATTTGTTTGTGTTGATTTTACTCCTCAATGCTGATTGTGACCTAATAAGTCCTCTAGGCAACATGACAAAGCTTTTCTAATGAGTTGTTGCACTTCAATATTTACTGTTTTCAATCATCTGTTTCGTCAAAGATATGGTCATAGGTTAATCAATCAAATATGAGAAGAGTACAAATGAATGATACCCGCTGAACTTACAAACCCTCATATCAACTTCTCGTCACAATAAAAGCATCTAAAGTTTTCCTTGGACATCAGATCTCCGACCACACAATATAAATCAATTTCAACAATAATTGCTTATAACTAGAAGACCACCTTTAAAAGTTAATCTTAATGATTTTCACCGAGCCTTCCTTTGATGGATTTCTAAATAGGAGTTAAAATGAGTGTCAAATAATGTGCACACAGAATATAAATATGTTTGTATTATCTACTATATAGAAAGCAAAGCACAATATATACCGAAATATTTCCTGTTGCACTTTCACGACAATTATTTTTTAGTACGATTCCTTAATTAGGAGTTATGGAGAAAACAAACCACATTCTTTCAACCAGATATCCACCACTATTCTCTGTATTAAAAGGATAATCACTTCATACGAAATATCAATGAAACAGGAACATAACAGTAAGTATAGGTTGTGCTTTTTTAATCGATTTTTAAATCACATTAAATTATCATATATATATTTAAATTGGCATACCACTTTCCTTACATAAGAACTTCAAGTATTGGAGTACAGTTAAATTAATACAACCACTGTCCTTACAACCAACCAAATGATAAATGTCTTGTATGTTCGATATATCGTGAATACTCAGCAAATGATTTTTTTTGACATTGTTCGTTCCAAAATAAAAAAGCTACTTTGCATGAAAAACTTGAAGAATTTACATTACACTCCATTATCTATTGAACACTAATATTGAGTTATTTCTCTATATGATGACAGATAAAATTCAGACTGAAATCCTAAAGTACCTTCAACTCTGCGGAAACACACAATCCAATCTCAAAACTAATAAACTAACATTTTAGAGTTCCGATGACTTTTTTTTCGTTTTTTGGAAAAATATTACTTCGGTTTTTATGCAAATAATAAAACTGTTGAACGTTGGAAGATAATCTCTTCTTCGAACATTCTAAGTGGTCACAATAAGGTGCATCGAGACAACCAGTTGGTGGGCTTTCGTTGTGGCTCCGTCGCTCTGAGTTGATGCCCGCCTTTTGGTGGATTACTCGCTTCCTAATTAACAAAAAAAGCAGATGACATTAGTACAAAATTGAGCAAAACACAGCATACAATAAAATTCATATTTCAAAAATATTCACTTCTCATGGATTAAGTAAAACCGTGTTTAGTTAGTTTCAGGACTTTTAGTTCCTTTAACTCAATTAAGTTCAAAATTCAAACTGAAAAGCAATATAATATTGCATGCCAAATGAATAACTTGTATACAGGGTGTCCCAAAACTCGACGTCAACCCGGAACCGGGTGCAAAGGCAAGTAATGCTGGTTGTCAGAAAAATATAAAGAAAAATCTAAGTTGCATGATTTCAAAATAATGGGCATTCAAAAAAACACGCAAAATTCCACACCCTGTGACAGTCTTTTCGCTCCTGTTGCCACAAATATCAACTTTTTCCAATTTTTTTTTTGCTGTGTAACCTTGAATAATGCTTGTCTAAACTGTAATCAAAATTTTGGTACCAGCTGCTCCAGGTTTCATAAAAATAGGGCTTACTTCTCAGAAAAAAAATTCAAAATAAACAATTGCCTAGTTTCAACTGACTGTATTGAAAAAAAAATTTACTACGTCAGTTTGGCATGTTTTGTCGAAAGTTGGCGCATTTAGTAAGGATTCCAAAATGGTATAATACTTGTTAAATTGTAGCTGCCGTAGTTCAAATTTATTTTCGATTGCCTTTGAATACACTTTTTCGTTAACTGCTTCCCAGTGAAAAAGTCCAATGGATTCAAGTCCGGTGAACGGGCCGGCCACGAGATTAGGACCAGAACGTCCGATCCATCTTCCGGGAAAAAATGTTACCAGAAAAAAAACCTTCCAGAGAAAATAATTTATAATTTTTCTAGAAAAAAATTTTCCGGAGAGATTCCTCTGAAAATTTTTTTTCTCGTAACATTTTTTCCCGGAAGATTTTTATGAAACCTGGAGCAGCTGGTATCCAAATTTTGATTACAGTTTAGACAAGCATTATTCAAGGTTACACAGCAAAAAAAAAGTTGGAAAAAGTTGATATTTGTGGCAACAGGAGCGAAAAGACTGTCACAGGGTGTGGAATTTTGCGTGTTTTTTTGAATGCCCATTATTTCGAAATCATGCAACTTAGATTTTTTTTTGTATTTTTCTGACAACCAGCATTACTTGCCTTTGCACCAGGTTCCGGGTTGACGTCGAGTTTTGGGACACCCTGTATGTTGAAAAAGGTTTTGATAAGTTCAACACAGTTATTCAGATTTAACCTTGAGCTGCTAAAAAAAAGAATCAATTATGTTTCGAAAAGATGAACACACAAATTATCATTATATTCAATTAAATTAAACCTTTTTTTAATGAAAAAAACTGATCAAAACAATAGAAACATGTTAGTATTTCTTTTCATACGCAATTGAACACAAACCTGATAAAACAAGATATTTAGTGAAAATTGCAAATTCAATAAAAAATTAATGACAAGAAATGTATTATACGAGTATTTCCATTTTTCGCCTTGATGTAGATTTCAATAACCTGAAATTTTTTCATGGTAAAAAATACATGCAATGTAAAGCTTATATTCATGCCACTTAAAACACTAACTTTACCTTCTGTCAGTCGTACAGGAGCGTAGAATGAAAAGAATAATTAATGAATAAACAATTCATGAAAAAACTTCGAATACATATTCATATTTAGAAATATTCTTTGAAAATTAGAATATGAAATTCAAAAATAATTTTTCATTTAATTCAAAAATATTCTATAATTATTGAAAAAACATCGAAAAATTCCGAGGGAAAGCCCGCCGTTCTTTATGGTAAGTTTGTAGGGAGAAAAGTTACTTTTGACTAAAATATTTTTGGGGCCCATATCTTCTAAACTAAAACAGATCGCCAGTTGTTTTTTCCACTAATATTGTTCAGGGAGCCGATATGAATACGAGACCAAAAATGTATGGATATCTGCTGAATCCCAACATTCAAACAGTTTTAATTTTTTCTCAAAACGTTTCACTCATTTTGAAAATTTGGAAAAATTCCAGGGTATAAAGGAGCAAAGAATACATCTCATATCAAAAAAATGGCGGTGGACACCTTTGAAGAACACCGAAAAACGAATGTCTATAGTTTTATTGTTTTTTCTAAAAATCGATTTTCCAGCTGAAATTCATGAAAAATTTATACATTTAAAGAAAAGAAAACATCATTCGAAAATTTTGGATTTTACTATGGAAGAAAAATAACATCGAAAAAAGAGTTTTTCACAAAAATCTCGAGAAAATATCCAAAAATTTTGCTGAATTATTTCCATTCAATGTCTAATCGATATCCATAATATGAATCGAAAAGCCGCGAGGGCAGATTTACCATAGAAACCCGGCTATACCCTTTTGTCCAATATACAGTATAGTCACATAAAAGGTAGAAAATACAAGTTTTTCAGCATAGACTTAATTCCCAATCATCTTTCAACATTTTCCTCACAAAATATCTAAACTGTTCAAGCCAGCACATAGCACTTGGGAACATAATGACATCAATTCAGCTGCTTCACTGAGGCAAAATGTTAAATATTTACTCATTAGTCACATTTGTAGGAACTCAATTAATTTGGAAGTATCCAATTTAAACAACCCAATTCAATGTTTATATTTATCTTTCCCTAGAGCCACTTAAATCAACATGTGGGATCACAGCTGAAGTATATCAGAGAAACTAAAGATGGAAAAAGTTCGATTGGAAAACTAATAGTGTTCCTTCATCAATGAATTATGATAATTTGGAACTAATGATTATTTCATTTGTCATCTTTTGTTATGCTCATTGAAAACTAATGGTTTTTCTTTATTGCTTTTGAGCAGTTGATGCAATTAAAATTTTGAAAGCGATACCATACTGTATTTTTTTCTATGTTGTACATCCATTTTAATACTCCCTGCCTATAATTGATTTTTGTTGATTGACTTTTGTTTTATGGTGATCAAATTGCTCATTTTTGAGAGCTGGTTCTACTTAAAAAAGTGCTATGTTTGCACCAAATGTCTGAAATTTTTCGAATTTTGAGCAGAAAATGGTCTCAACGATAGATTTCGACTCCCTCGGAGTGATGACGAATCCGTGGTCAAATTCAATTCTCAGACAATACAAAACCCATAGAAATGAAATATTGTGGCCACATGCAAGATGCTCATAATAAGCCTCATGCAAAATTTTGTGGCCATAGTACAAACAGAACCATAGAAAATTCAATTTGAGTATTGAAAAGAAGAGAAATCGTATTTCCATAACAGGATATCCGATTAGAGTAAAATTTATGTTGTGAATCAAGACTGATATACTGAATGTTCAAGCGAGAACCATAGAATTTAATTTTTTTATTTTTCACATATTTCATTTTTTGAATTATTTCCAGAATATTATGTTGAGATTCTGTATTTATATTTTTGGTATCAATCTCAAGTCCCATATAAAATTTTAGGACAATTTTGAAAATAATATATCTATTTTTTACTTATCTATTTTTGTGTATATAGCAGCTGAAATTTTGCAAATTTAATATTTCAGATACCTGTTTCGCATTCCATCATTTAAATTATTTTATATAAATAAATCACAAATGTAAGGTTTGGTATGAATGGTGAGCCATTTATTGTATAAAATTTAGATTGCAAAAAATGTTGAGAATAATTTTAGTTTAATTCTTAGTTTTATTCAATAAATATTTATTTGAATTTCAATTGTACACCTAGTAAAATAGAGAATAAAAGCACTATCTGGCGAGCATGTATTCTTTAGATTTTAATAGATAATTTTTCACAAATATACAGATTGAAAGGTTTTTAGTTGAAAATATTCAGATCATAATTGTTTGCAAGGATATGTAAAGGTGAAACTCAAGTTAGAAATTTTTCATCAATTCTAATAGAAATCTTTTTCATTGTTTGAAACAAAAACTCTCAATTTCTACAAAAAATTAGAATTGGTTCAAATTCAGTATGTATTCTCAGAAACTTCACTTCTTTCACAACTAATGCATATACAGTATATACACCTGTTGATACCACAGTTTTTATTAGGGACCGAAAAAAATCCTATCGGATTTAATAAATAATTGGAAAAAAGTAGAACACAATTTGCTGGTAAATATCTATAGAGTGTATTATCCTCAAACTTTCTAAGCCTGAATTGAAATTATTGATATCAACTAAGAAAATAATATTTTTAACTCACCAATTTCTTTTCCATTTTAGCCTTAATGTCTCTAGCTAACGTGTAAAAAGCTTCTTCCACCCTAATACTAGCCTTAGCACTTGTTTCTATGAATTTAATTCCATACTCCACAGCTAACTGTTCTCCACGTTCTTTTGAAACTTGTCTCTTTTCTTCAAGTTCACACTTATTTCCAAGCAACATTTTCTCCACATCTG
Source organism: Propylea japonica (assembly GCA_013421045.1). Lineage (NCBI taxonomy): Eukaryota > Metazoa > Arthropoda > Insecta > Coleoptera > Coccinellidae > Propylea > Propylea japonica. Next base: position 73,033,723 of record CM024241.1, read on the forward strand.
CAGAAGCATTCTCCTCAATGTTTCTTATCCAGTTTTTAATATTCTCGAAACTTTTCTCATTAGTTATGTCATAAACTAGCATAATACCCATAGCTCCACGATAATAAGCTGTTGTTATGGTTCTGAATCTTTCCTGACCTGCTGTATCCCTGCATATAACATTATTATGAATTACTTGAATTAAAATGGAAACCATTTCTTACCATATTTGTAATTTAATTTTTTTTCCATCCAGTTCTATTGTTCTGATTTTGAAATCTATACCTAAAAAACAATTTGATTGTTGAACAATGACATTGAGTACATATTTCGTTGAAATCTATTTATATATGAGTTAAAGTCTAGAAAAATATAAAGCTTCAGTTCAAAATTGATTTGCCCAGAATAAATTAAAATAAGTATAATTGATAATAGCAAATTCAGATTAATCAAAGATGTCAAAAATGAATAATTATTTCTGATTCTTATAAAATCTTGAGAAAAAAAGAGGTGTGGTTGAACACATAAAAACAGAAATATTATCACAATTTCATTTCTTGGAGACTTTAAACTTAATCGATGTTATTCAAAAAATGATGATGGGAGTACAATAAAGTCTAATATTCTTGACATAAAAAATAAATTGTGACTCACCTATAGTTGAAATAAAGGTAGTGTTATAAGCATCTTCAGAAAATCGGAATAAAACACAGGTTTTGCCTACTCCTGAGTCTCCAATAAGAAGTAATTTAAAAAGATAATCATAAGTTTTTGCCATTTTCCGCCAAATCTACTGTTTTTCTTGCTTCAAATAATTACTTGAACCAATGCCCCTCTTTCATGAATTTTCCTTTCCTTCCACACAACTGTCAAATAATTTTCATATGTCAGTTCACCGGCTGAAATATCCCTAGAAGTGCCACACTACAATCCAGGGTCGTATTTAAGGACAATTATAGGAATGCAAACCGTAAGTTTATTTTTCATGAGAAAAAATTATAAAACTTGTAATGATTTGCCGAATTCATTCAATTGGAAATATTGCAGAGCTTTTCCGTTCAGTATCCAATAAACTTCTAGTGATTATGCATATAATTTGCTGGCAATCATACGTGTAATTTTCAGATTAAGATTTACCTAAACTTATTTCGTTATGTAATACCATTATCTTTGTTTAAACAATGCCATTATTTAAACAATAGTGAAACGGTGCAACTGGTTCTTTGAAACATATTTTCTTGCGTAAAAGCTCACTTTGTGAGTTGGCCGTATGATTTTCAAGCATTTGCAATGTCAGCGAAAATTTCAAATAAAGCGTTGCTAAGATTGAAGTCCATATTTATTATTTATTTTTGCAATTTTCAAGTAGCTTTTTTCCCCATTTATAGAGAATCTTGATTTACAATTATTTCACGTTTTCCTATGAAACATATTCTTAAGATCAATTTAAACTCCGTTGTTTTTTGAGGAATGGAGCTAACTCGTAATGATTGATTCTAATTTAATAGCAAAGGCCAATGCTTACTAATCTTTGTTATTTTGTTTTATTGCCCCTAATTTCAATTTAAAAATTGATCGTGTTTGGGACTTCAAAAAAGTAGCTAGTACTACTGGTAGATAAAAATTTCAGTGTGTAGGAGTGTTATTGATTTTTCTATGGTTTACCTGTTTCCATTTTTATTTCTAGAGTGTTGTTTGTGATTGGTCGGATTGAAATATCTTCTGTCAAAATAAATTTAACGAATTTTGGTTGAGTGATAAAATAGTTTTACAAGCTAGGGAGTATATAATGGCTCAAAATTATAACCCTGCATTGCAATCTACAAGTGACAATGCTAAGCAAAATGATGATTCCAAAAGAACACCATCCGATAACCATGCAGTATCAAAGAGGTTAGTACTAAGATTTATATGTTGATGTTATATCCTAGTAATCATCTCTTGTTTTTAGGCTGCACAAAGAGCTAATGTCCCTAATGATGTCTCAAGATAAAAGCATCTCAGCTTTTCCAGATGGAGACAATTTCTTCAGTTGGATAGGCACTATTATGGGTCCGAAGGATTCTGTGTACGAAAACATGAAATTTAAACTCAAGCTTAAATTTCCTAGTTCATATCCCTATTCAGCGCCTCTTGTTAAATTCATAACCCCATGTTTCCATCCAAATGTAGATACAAAAGGCAATATTTGTTTAGATATTTTGAAGGATAAATGGTCTGCACTATACGATGTCAGGACACTTCTTCTGTCAATTCAAGCTTTATTAGGAGAACCTAATGTAGACAGCCCTCTCAATACCCTAGCAGCTGAGAAATGGCAAAAACCAGAAGAATATAAAAAGTTTGTTTTAGAGATGTATAAAGAAGCTTAGTTCAATAATTATGAATATTTTTAATTTATTAGTAATTTGATGAATTGATACTATGGCTGAGCGTTTTTAAAGGGTATATCTGAAAACTTTGTATTTATTAACTTTTCGGCTTCAAAATTAACTTGATTTTCTTATTCTAATTTTGGGTAGATTAAATGATTGCTTTTTTAAAAACGCTCCTCTATTATCTTGATGTGTTCATAATTTAATATATTAAATGATATTTGAATCCTTCCAATTGTCCATATGATTTCCAATGTGTAGTATTGTACTTCTGAGTGGAGTTTTGGAAGGCTTCAACGTACATTTTTTTGTAATTTCTCATGTTTTTAAATTAAAATTTTGTTTATTTTTGAATTTTCTCGTTTTTTTCATTGGGGGGAATTAAGATAATATGAATTTTGTCAAAGTCCAATACTCGAAAAGTCAATCAATTTAACATTAGTTGTTTGGGGTTACATAAAGTAATGTGTTAGGTAATTATGCTTTCATGTTCTAATGATGTATATTTTTCCCAAATTATCAATACCGTAATGAAATAAAAAGCGGAGATGTTGAGAAAAATGAAGATTGTTAAAATTATGGAAAAATCTTCACATTGAAGTTTTGTATATCAAATTGAGTTTTGATTGAATCAAATGATTTCATAAACCATCACTACTATAGATTGTGATAAAATTGCTCTTTACAAAATTTCTTCATGGACAGAAAATTCAGATAGTTTATTATTTTTCATTATTTGGAAGCACTTGAAAAAGATATTTTAGCAAACTCATACTAAAATTCAAAGCCATTTTACAAAAAAAAACGATATCACTGAAACCTTAATTCGAAAAATATATACAAATATAACTTTAAAGGACAAAAACTTTTACATTGATCCAAGAATCGCCTTAACTACATAGGATAGAGTTTATGTAGAAAGAAAAGGCTAGAGACGAAAAAAACCGAAAAATTAGGAATACGAAAGTAATGCACTTCAATTTGATGTAGAGTTTTAGGATTCCTTAGGTGTCGGACTATTCTGTCAAAGAAAACGCCCCGTAAGCTGTTGATGTATACTTTGAAGAAAACGATCAGTGTAAACTGGAAAAATTATTATTGCAATGCATTATATCTATCACTACCACAAATGGAGATATTTGAAATGCAGGAGTTATCTAACAAACCAATCAAGTCATATGCTGAGAATTCCACCAAGTTGCTATGAGCATCGGTGGTTCAGTGGTAGAATGCTCGCCTGCCACGCGGGCGGCCCGGGTTCGATTCCCGGCCGATGCAATGTTTTTGTTACAGAAACGAATATTTCACGATAATCTGAGAAAAACCTCAAAGTAAGAAGTAAACACTTCTTACTCTGAGAGAAAAACAGATTCGTTGTTTTTAGTTTTGTCATGTTCTTCACCATTATTTTTTACTTTAAGAATTTACGGAGTCGTTATAATAATTATAAATTCATTGCTTCGAAAAAATATTGGTACTCATTCATAATAACCGTGGATTATATTTCGTTCAAGACATAAAATATAGGTACTGAAAAAACATAATATAGCATGTGTCCAGAAATACTGACAAATATTTGATTCTCAAACTTGCAAAGTTACGTACTCTTGTTAGAATATGACAACTTGTATTACAAGAGCGAAATAAGAATAATAGAACTGCCTTCTCTAGGCAAATTTTGAAAACAACTACTTCAGAAAACTTCATAAGACACAACAAATTTTGCGAAGGCATTGAACAGACGAAATATAAATTTGATTCCATTTATACTATGGCACTAAAGGAATTAGGGTAAATCAAAAAATGTGTTGGACTTTTATATTTTATTAAGAATACATCTAAGCAGCTTGGTCATCTCCCTTTGTCGTACGGGTGTAGATAAGCTGAGCTCTGTGTTGAACAACTTGTCTAATTAAACCTTTCTGTTGGAGTTCAATGAGTGCCCTCCTGGCCAACGATCCTCTGATTTTCAGCCTTTCAGATACTACTGATGGGGTAATCAATTTGTAAGATGGAACTTCTTTGTAAAGTTTATCATAGGTAGCCTTATCAAAGAGAACTTGGTTGTTCAACTTATCACGTACTTTTCCTTTGGACCACTTCTGCAAGGTTAAAAAAAATTTAACACAAAGAAACCAACGTAAACAAATCATAATATCATATGTAATGGTATCAGACTCATTAAATCAGTTCTAACAATCACGGATTTCTCAAGAAAATAATATCATCACAAAGTTAGAGAAAGTAATAAATAAATCAAAAAGTAATCTCGACAAATGTCGACGTACCTAGGTTACACTGGATTAGTAATTATTTCAGAAGAATAGTTTGTGCGAGCGACTTACCTTCTTTTTGGCTTTGCCACCACCTGATCCTTCTTTTTTCTTCTGGGTTTTTTGTGGCTGCTTAGCGCCACCTTTAGCGTCCTTCTTTGGAGGCTAGAAATATTTGAAAAAGGTTAGAGCTGTTCATCTCTTGCTTCAATTATAATTAATTGTTGAACAAAATCAGACTCATTAAATCAGTTTTTGCAATCACAGTATTATATTGCAGAAAAATTTTCATCACATGAAATTCACGTGGCTATATAACCTCTTTTTATTGTCAAATAAAAATAGGTCGAAGGAAATACAAGAAATCACTGATTCGAAAAAGTAAAATACTAATAATAACATAACAAGGAATCAGCTTTAATGGACGAAAATACCTTCTAAAAAATATAATAAATACAACGTCAACTTACCATGTTGAATCACTTGCGAAAGAGAGACGCGGAACATGAACGAAAAACTTTCCGTCATTTATTCAACTGTCACATTCCGGTCACAGAAATTAATTCTTCTTATTGGTCGTAGTTCTGTATAAGAATTTTTCTTCCCAGAAAAGATTTCTGTTAACATGTAAAAATAAACAACAAATTATTCTCCTTAAAAATTGAATATATACGTGAACGAAAAATAAGTTTCCTTGAAATTTGTATATCAGGAAATCTACAAAATTGAAGAAAAAGAATGAATAATCTATAATTCCCGTATGACGTGTAAATGTCAATAATCTGACAGATGACATATCGATGACGTTTTTAAATTCTCTAAAGAAGGCAAGGAAACGGGATTTTGGGAAATGTTTTTCCCAATAAAAAGTTACCCCTTTCGTTTATTTTGTATTTAATATCGGAAATTTCAGTTAATTTTTCATTAAAACATTATGCTGTGTGAGAAAATTTCAATATGTACAGTTTATAGTTACATCAATACCGCTAAAGTATCTTAGGACACGTAGACAATCGGCAAAAACATATTTATTTAATTTTCTAACAGAAACCATGCTACCCCTATCTCATAAAGATAATTTACATAGGGGACTAGGATCCCGTATGAAAGAAAGAATACATGGATGGATAAGATTGATATTTTCAGACAGGAGTTCTAGGAACTTGTTTTTGTTCTTAATTCTGAATTTATCCTTCGCTTTTGTGGAATTATCTTATGGAGTATGGACCAACAGTTTAGGTATATTATAGGGATCTTCATTTCCCCCTCAGTTTCTAAGAATAAATTGAATTCTAGGTTTAATATCGGATTCCTTCCACATGTTTTTCGATTGTACGGGGCTTCTAGCTGGTCTTGCCGCATCAGTGATCACAAAATGGAAAGCTAATGATAAATATTCTTATGGTTATGTTAGAGCAGAAGTACTTGCTGGCTTTGTAAATGGATTATTTTTATTGTTCATTTCATTCTTTATCATGTCTGAAGCTGTGGAGAGGGCAATTGAACCCCCAGAAGTAAGTTTAATTAATTTTTAATTGAACAAAAACATTATTAATGATTCTTGATTATTTATTTGATGATAAGATAACACTTCTTTAAGCTAATTTTCTTATTTTGTTCTATTACAGGTAAAGCATGAGAGATTATTGGTTGTATCAGTTCTAGGACTTTTAGTGAATTTGGTAGGAATATATGCTTTTCAGCATGGTCATGGCCACTCACACGGGGGTTCTCACGGTCATTCACATGGTGGATCCCATGGTCATTCTCACAACTCCCATGGACATTCACATGACCATTCATTAGAAATGGAATCAACATTAGAAAATTCACAAATCATGAAAGGAGTATTCCTCCATATATTAGCTGACACATTGGGAAGTGTTGGTGTTATTATATCGGCAATACTGATGTATATGTTTGGATGGATGATTGCCGATCCTATTTGTTCAATGTTCATAGCTCTCCTCATTGCTCTTAGTGTTTTATCATTAATTAAAGACTCTGTTATGGTTCTTATGCAAAGGCAACCAACTTCACTTGATAATGTTTTACCACAGTGTTATCAGAAAGTTGTGAGCTTACCTGGTGTTTATTCCATTCAAGAACCACACTTTTGGACACTTTGTAGTGATGTTTACGTAGGAGGTGTAAAATTAGAAGTATCGAAAAATGTTGACCCCAAATATGTTACATCTCACACGCAGATGATTTTTGCGTCTGTTGGTGTAAGGCATTTATATGTGCAGTTAGATTATACGCCAATGTGATAGGTGTAATGAGCAAAACAAATATCAAGATTTTTGACCTTCCATGGAATTGTGATTTATTAAATGCTTTTTATGTTGATTGAGTGCATTCAAAATTTTACTGTTATTAAAGGTAAATCAATTATATTTATATATTTTTCAATTTCTGAGTTCTTTCACTTATTCCTATGATCTCGAGGCTAAATATTCAACGAATAGTCTCATGTCTGAGTATCAGTTATTGTTTTCTTCCTAAAAATTTTGCTATAATTCACTGAATACTGAGACATAAAAAAATATAGATTCCCAAAATAGCATGTTTGCAAATTACATTGGAATTGTTTATAGGACATGTAATTACTTTCTCGAACATCAGAAAGTTCTGCTTATGAAAATTTTGTGTCACAAATTTTCTTTCAAGCATTGTTTCTTATTGAATTTTATAAGGGTTGTACTTTAAAAATAATTGTAGTATAAATTCCTCTTTCCTACTTAAAATTTTTCTCAGCATTAATTTGAAATGTTGTACGTCTAAGAAATAATAAGTATTATAATTCAGTTCAACAAAACATGAATTTGGAAGGAATATAAGACTTATCGCTCAAAATCTTACTTAATTTGAATTGATGAACAATTTTTTTGTGTATATAAATTAAAGTGTGAAGTTATTCTTTTCCAATTCTGCCAAAAATTTGAAATTCTTGAATTATTCCTGTAATAATTTTGTATATAGGCATTGAGTTTAAAAATACTATTTTTAAACTCAATGATATAGGCTAACTAGATTCCAGCCACTGTACTCAGAAGCATTTATTTATAAAAAATTTTAAATAGAATTTTTGCAATTTACATCACCTTTTTAAGTGACCATATTTTATACTGATTTTTTGTTTTAATCAGCCAACAGTAGGTAGGATATTCTGTGAGGTTGAATTAACTAAAAGGGTGAAGAATATTTCATGTTACAAGATTCCTTAGTTAATTGTTTCATTGTATATACTGAATGGAAAATGAATTTAATATACCTTTTCTATATAAAAAATGATTTCAATTCGACATAAAGACAGGGTGTCCGAAAACTCGACGTCAACCCAGAACCGGGTGAAAAGGCAAGTAATGCTGGTTGTCAGAAAAATATAAAAAAAATCTAAGTAGCATGATTTTAAAATAATGGGCATTTGAAAAAACACTCAAAATTCCACACCCTGTGACAGTCTTTTCACTCCTGTTGCCACAAATATAAACTTTTTTTGTTGCTGTGTAACCCTGAATAATGCTTGTCTAAACTGTAATCAAAATTTTGATACCAGCTGCTCTCGGTTACATAAAAATAGGGCTAACTTCTAAGAAAAAAAAATTAAAATAAACAATTGCTCAGTTTCAACTGACTGTATTGAAAAAAAATGTACTACTCAAGTTTGGCATGTTTTGTCAAAAGTTGGCGCATTTAGTAAGGATTCCAAAATGGTATAATACTTGGTAAATTGTAGCTGCCGTAGTTCAAATTCGCTTGCGATTGCCTTTGAATACACTTTTTCCTTAACTGCTTCCCAGTAAAAAAAATCCAATGGAATCAAGTCCAGGCCACGAGATTGGACCCAAACGTCCGATCCATCTTCCGAGAAAAAATTTTTTCCAGAGAAATTTCTCTGGAAAACTTTTTTCTGGAAACATTTTTTACCCTAAGATGGATCAGACGTTTTGGTCCAATCTCGTGGCAGGCCCGTTCACCGGACTTGAACCAATTGGATTTTTTTTTTAGAACTTAGCCCTATTTTTATGAAACCTAGAGCAGCTGGTATCAAAATTTTGATTACAGTTTAGACAAGCATTATTCAGGGTTACACAGCAAAAAAAAAGTTGGAAAAAGTTGATATTTGTGGCAACAGAAGTGAAAAGACTGTCACAGGGTGTGGAATTTTGTGTGTTTTTTAAATGCCTATTATTTTAAAATCTTGCAACTTAGATTTTTTTGAATATTTTTCTGACAACCAGCATTACTTGCCTTTTCACCTGGTTCCGGGTTGACGTCGAGTTTTGGGACACCCTGTATACAGTAGATACTTACTGTGAACCAAATAAGGAAAAAAAGTATTCAACCAATAAAATTAATACTTACGCGTACGTCACACTCAAACCGTCAATTCTGATAATTTGAACTCGCTAGCATATTTAGGTGAATTTTTCTCGAAAACCTTACTAAAGGATACTCGCAATGATTTTCTGAGAGTCTATTATTTCAAAAATGAGTTTTTTTGGTGCGAATTTCGAATATAGAAATTGGATTTTCGATGTTCAATTGAAATTTAAGTGAATAAGTGTATTTTTAACACTTCTCTTAATGCTGTCAGATGAAAAACACCATACTGGAAATGGAAAATGCGCATTAAATTTTTTATGCAATTGAAACAATTCTAAAAGTTTTTGATTGTCAGAAATGTAAAACTAGAAAAAAAAATTTTTTTGTACCTTTTCGTTGGATATTTTAAGGGGAATAAGGGATGAAATTGAACACATCATATCTAATTGAAAAGAAGTTTAATTATGGACTTATTTTATTCAATACATAAACTGGTTGGGACATACAATATCCTAAATAAACAAACATATCATATAAGAATATAAATTATTACATATCAAACATGAGCATTTTTATTGCACTAATATAAAAATATAGGGAATGATTAAAAAATGACTTGAAAATATATGGTTTCAGTTATACAAAATCTCCAATCTTTTAGTTAGACAGATTAGGTTGATAACTCTCTAAGTTTTAGTTTAATAAAAAATCGATGAAACTTTTCATTTTTACATAATCGATATAATACGAAATTTTTACATTTGAATGAAGGAGTTTTTCGTTTTTCTTAACATGTAATAGAAAATATAAAAATTTCAATCTCATTGCTCTTCGTTAGAGGATCCATTAACAGCCTCTATATTCTGCGACTGGAAAAATAATGATTATTGATAAATACATACAAAAATAATTTCACCTTATACCTTTTCTAATTTTTCTTTTAGTGCTGCTAATTCTAAATCTTTAATTTTAATTTGAGCTTTCCAACTAATTTGTTCTTGATCTATATGTACTTGTAGTTTAGCTAACATATCCTCCTGAAAAAAAACAGAGATAAATGAGCTAAAGAAAAATTTGAATACATTTATTCATTAAAAAAAATTGAAACAAAAAACTCACAGTATTTTTAATAACGCTTTGATAATGTTCTATTCTGGCCTGCAAATTTGCAGTGGATTCATTGCTGGCAATTTTTTTCTGGGTTTCTAAATAATTACTGACTAATTTCGAACATTGTTCCTCCCATTTCTCAGAAGGAATTTCTTCTAGACCATTCACTTCAGGTAGTAACCTAGATAGGAATTTCTTCTGGTTATCTATGTTGTTCGTTTCTTCCTCTTCTGAAGATTTTTTCTACAAAATAAATTAAATGTAAACACCGCGAATTTCAAAACAATTATGAAGGAACCTACGTCTTTGTTTGTATTTTCTTCTTGAACTGTTTTTATCCTCAATTCAGCTGCATTTAATGCTTCCATTATTTTGTAATTTTTATTCCTCAATTCCTGTAAAAAGAAAATTTCGGTTATCTTGAATTTTATTATACTATTATTTTTTTTACTTACATTATTTTTAGTTTTTTGTTCCTCTAACTCAGTCTCTAATTGGCTAATTGCATTCAGTTTTGAATCTATTTCTGACTTCAGTTCTTCAGACAAATTTTTGGCACAAGCCAATTCATTTTTCCAATTCAAAATTTCTGTTTCACTTATTTTATTATTTTCTATGGAAGTCTGTTGTTGTGTTTTGTATTCTTCTATCTCACTTTTCAACTGAAAAAATGAATATATTATAATCCACCAATGACTTTATTTTATCAACTTACTTGTGCAATAACTTTGTTGGATATACTCTTCTGTTTCTTCAAATTGTTTATTTCTTCTTGAATTTCGTCATTACTCTGTTCAGTTTTTCTCATTTCTTCTGCCTGTTGCTGCATTACGGCATTCAATTGAGCTATTTCTGTTTTCAGTTCACCCTCTTGTCTATATAACATTTCATTCTTAGCTGCTAATTCATGGTGTAATTCCTAGAAATATGAGTATGTAACGACTACCTTTATTTTAGTTGTTATCTTTTACCTCCAGCTGTCTAGATTTCTCTCCAAGTTCCTGTGTCATATTACTAAGTTGAGCAATGTAGGAAGCTTCATTATCTCCAGCAACTTTTTGAATTGTGTTTATATCAATCAACATTTGCTCATTGCGAGCTGAGTATTCCTGAATATCTGCCCTCAATTGTGCGATTATTACTTCAGACTAAAAAAAATGAATAAAATTAACATGGAGTATTATCAGTACCTCACGTCATGTAAAAATCTAATTTAAGTGAATGATATGTTCCAAAATAATGGTGGAATCAACTAGTAATGAAAAACTGTAAGATCTGACTGGCAACAGATTAGCAATAACCCAACTGAGATATTACCTATAGACCGAGTTTTCTGATAACTCGAAAGCTCGTTGGACGAAGCAGAGTACATTCGGCAACGTTGACTTTATTTTACATTATGGCAGCAAATACTGCAACTTCAGATAAATAAACAAAAGCCTACTATGCGCTGAATATAGTCCGTTCACGAAAGTTTGAGCGCATAGTAGGCGTTTGTTTATTTATCCGAAGTTGGCAGTATTTGCTGCCATAACGTAAAATAAAGTCAACGTTGCCGAATGTACCCGGCCTCATCCGACGAGCTGGCGAGTTATCAGAGAACTCTATGCAATATTGACAACATTGCGTATTAATCTGACAAGAAAATAAACAACATAACCTAAAATTTCGATATACACAATGGAATATGCCAATTATCATGGCCAACCGACGGCCCAAACTTTCGTGAACGGACTATATTTGAAATGCGATGCGGAAAACTTCATATGTCAAATAATGAGTTTTTAGGTTATATACGAGACAATATTTTGACAGAAAAAGAATAAAATTGAATTTCTGCTGTCAACTATTTATGTACAGCGCATTCTAACGGCAGGAAAATGAAGTTTTCCGAACCTAAAATTTTGTCACCATAATGTATGAAACATAAGTGAAGCATTAATTTTGAAAATCTCATAAGTGAATCACATAATTGTCAATGGCTTTCACGCTTTTTTCAATCATTTTTATTGAATAAAAAAATAAATTCTATATCATGGTGATCAATTGAAAACATCAGTTCACCCAAAATATAAGTTCGTAATTTTCCATATTCACACTTACCTCTTGTGCGATGTGCATCTCCAATTGTTGTCTCTGCATTTGAGTTGTAGCTAATTCTTCTCGTAGACTGTGCAGTTGGCCCTGGGTCTGCTGCAATTGCTGACTTTGAGCATGACACCTATTATTGCAAGCTATGAGATCCATCTGTTGGACTTCAAGTTGCTCTTCAAGCATTTTTATTTTGTGATTAAGAGAAGCTCTTTCGCTCAACTGTTCATTGCGAACTTCCTTTAGTTTGACTTGGACACTTGCTAATGTTTCTTGTTCGTCAATGAGAGCTTTCTCCTTTTCGGCTAGTTGTTTCTTCAGCTTTTGAACAGGATCATATTTACCCTAAAATGGAATGAGAAAGTTTTATAAATTCATTGAAATTATGTGTATATCATCTTCAATGGTATTTTAATTTTTCACTTCTTATATTCAACTCACCTCGCTCCAATCTTCCAAAACTTTTGGGGCATTGGACTGCTTGTTCAATAATTGGTTGATTAGGATTTGGATGTCAGCATGAGATAGTTCAGCATTATTGACAATATTTTGAATGAAGGATATTCCAGGCCCACCGGGAGCAGCAGCTGAAAATAATATTATTATACAGTGGAACTTTCCTATAACGAAAGCGCTAAATCCGCAACAAAAAATTCGTTATGAAGAAATTGAAGAGCTCGGAGCAATAACCGGGTTACTCCATTTTCTAATGATACCGATATATCATATTCAATCTGCTAATATCCAACGTACGCAACTTTCGGTGCAACAATGGGGCAAATCATGCGCTTTTGTAAGGAGTTTCAATCAAAATGGACTTACTTGAATGTATATTTCGCGCAATAATCAGGCAAGTCCTGAAGTTTTTCCCCATTTCTCAACATTTCATGAAAACGGAGTTACCCGGTGATTGCACCGAGGTCTTCAATTTCTCTATACAGAAAATTTTTTTCTATGGTCGGCAATGTCGCGGTCGACTTCACTGATAAATTTAGGTATATCATTCAAACTTAAGCATTTCCTTTCAGACATTTTCGTACAACTTTTCACACTAGCGTCATGGTTAAATTGAAACCAAACAGCCAGTGGTGTATTTAAAACTGTTTTAGATGGATCTCTCTGTCCTCCGTAATGATTTAGTTTAAGGTCGGGATTTATTACGTACGTCTGGAAAAATTTCGGAAAAAACCCACCCTTACAGCTTCTTATCAATACACATTCAAAGAGTGATATTCTTTGTATATTTCGTTAGAGAGAATTTACTTCGTTTTAGAGGGTGTTTTTAACATGGAATTTGGAAAGTGCAATGTCTTGTACGAAATTTGTTATCCTTACAGGGAAGTTCCACTGTATTATCTAAATTGTTACTATATTCCTAACCAATATGACTTTACTTGCAAAAATCAGATTTTTCGAAGAGTTCAATATGCAATAGAATTTTTATATTTCAATCAAATCTAATAAGACACAACTGATTGAAGACTTACTCAATTGCTGGAGAGCATTTAGTTCCTTCTTCTTCTTTTTATCCTTCGATGGATTCACAATGTAGCCATTAGATAAAGCTACCTTTGACACATTAGGTGCTTTCTCTAAGATTTCTTTTCCATCTACATTTTGAATAACTACATTGGATTTAGATGGCTTATTCTGTATTTCTCCAACAGAACGTTCAACTCTGGGTTCAACCACTTTAGGTTCTTCAACTTTCTTCACTTCTTTCACTATAATCTCTTCTTTTTTGTCTACTACTTCGGTTGCTCCTGTACCTAAACTGGGCGAATCCCTTTTTGATGTTTTTGCACTATTTTTAGTGTTTTCTTCCAAGTTTGTTAATTGCTTATCCTTAGTTGAATCTACTTTAGGTTTATCAACTTTCACCTCTTTTTTGACTGTTACAGTTTTATCTTTAGATGTATCAGCTTTAGGTTGCTCCTTCTTAGGGATATTTTTCTGCTTATTAGCAACATTGCTTGGTTCAATTTTTTTCTGTAGAATGGGTTTTTCTTCAAGCTAAGCATAAATAGGAAATTATCAAAATAGAACTGATAAACTTAATTGCAAGATCGAAAGTTTTCTTATCAGAAAAAGTTTTAATTCCAGCAACATTTTGTATAGATAAGATTTGAAACTAATTTATTGAGATATTTTTCATTGTGAACATATTGAAATATACTCACAGATACATTATTAGCAGTAGAGTTATTACTATCATCATTGTCTTTTCTCACTTTATTGGGCATTACTTTAATCTGAAAATTTTAAATGTAAACTTGATTGATTAAAACAATAAATATAACAAACCTTAGAATCATCCTTCTGTTTCAAGTCTGAATCTTCAGTCATCAGTTTTTCAGTCTTTAAATTTACTTTGACATCCTGATTTGTAGGACCTTTTTTTTTGCTATCACCTTCCGCCTCTTTAGTCTGTTAATGAATATATATTTTAAATACAATCAAGTAATTATAGACTGATATATTTTAAAAAGATGAAATATACCTTTTTAGTAGCTTTCTTATTTTTCTTATCCTTCGGTTTCTGTTTGTATCCTAGTAAATTTTGGGTATTATTACGTTGTTCGGCAAGTGCTTCTTCATAGCTTTTTTCTTTCATACCAAACTTGTAAATGAGACTTAATATTAGACTGCCTATCAGAAAAACAGCTACAAAGATTATAGGAATTTGGAAGGTTCCTAAATCCATGGCAGTTGCTAAAAAGTGAGGTATAATCAGTAAATCTCATAAAACAAACTGACCTATAACTATCACTTGAAAATTTAAATAGACCTTTTTCAAACAGTTTAGAAAATGACTGAGCATTCAAAAGTTACATATTGATTTATTTTAGCTGAAGTCGTTCGATATTCATTTAGGAATGCAATATTATGGGCTTAATAGAACTACTTTCAGATTGCAATTCAATAAAAATATTTCATTGGAAACTTTGATGAAACAAGTATAATGGATGTTATTCAAAGAACTTCATTTTCTTGCTATCATTAATCGTTACTTTTGTTTGGAAACAGGTAAGCCTTAAGTTATTTTATTCAATTGGATAACTTATAGGAAATATAGCAAATAGGCCTTTGTCATCATTAAAACGGTGGATTCCGGCCACGTAGCAAAATTTTTCGTAAGATGCAAATAATGAAATTATGTGAGCGGCTTCGATGAAAATGTAATCATATAACACTTACCGGTATTTTTAATAAACTTTTCAAAGAAAATACGTTAAACAATACACAAAAATTAATCTGTTTAAACTAATGTAACAAAATATTCACTACACGACACACACGTCCATAGAGTCGATTCAACTCTGACCTAAACGTCACTGTCAGATTTGATACGTCTTTCGAAATTCATAGATTAATTTTTCATTAATTATAGGATGAATGAATGAATAAAAATTCGGCCAAAACTCAGAAAAAAATGCAAATTCCCAATTTGAATAATCGTTCTCCTAGTATGAACAAGCACACAATATCTTCTAACTCCACAAAAAATCTCGAACTCGAAAAGGTAAAGGGGAAATCAATAAATTCAATACCAAAATAATTTGCAACTTTTCACTTCGCACTTTGCATTCTGACAAATTTTAAAAGTGAAAATTAGTTATGTTGCACAACATTTCTCGCAACATTTAATTTCTGCGGACTACTTTTCACTATGCACTTGACTTTTCACATTGTATTTTTCGATTTTGAATGCGTTCGGTGCAACTTAATTCATTTGAAAAGTGCAAAGTGGAAAGTTGCAAAGTATTTGGTGCAATAGGCCCCGACGAAATTCGAACACAGGACCTCTGCAAGGCTTATCAGGCCCCTAGGCAGTACAATCCGAATCACTGAAAAATCATTTCTTGTTTTATATGCCGTTGATTTGAAGAAGAAAGTTGAGTTCATGAATGAATAGAATTAAACCAACAGATCTCAGGAATTCAAATTGGAATTATATCGATTGTCAATACATACAAGCGCGCAAAAGCTTCTAACTTCACGTCAGGACTTTTCGTAATTTTTTGTAGATATCTGTAGAAGTAGTAAAAATTTTATTAGCTTTAAGCTACAAAGTTAAAAAAAAATCACATTCTACAATAAATTATCATCTATTTCTGATATCGCCTATTATAAGTCTCTTGAATTGATTTAAATTACTAGCAGATCTCATATACAAAGGTAATTGATTATTATACATTTATTTAGATATGTTCCCCATTGTTTAAGATTGATTGATTGAACAATGTCCTCATTATGCATATACCTTATTCTGAAATATCAGACAAAACATTTCTAAATTCTATTAAAAAAATGGCAGGCATTCGCTTATCATCATCTTAGTAGAATCGTTAGATTCTAGAATATGGGAATATTTTTTTGCGCATCATTGTTTTTTCAAATGTAATCCCTATTTGTCTTCGAAAAATGGGATAATTATACGAACTCCAAAAAATTTTGCATTATGTTCAAGCGTATCACAAATTCACACTTGAATACTGAATTTCAGATACACCGGATAAGTATAGTTTCAGAAATATTGTGAAAAATGAGGAAAAAATTTCAGTGACTTCGGAATTTTTTTATTTTATTATTAATTAAACAACTGATTTGGTCTAACAAATTCAAATAAGCCTTTCGGAGAGCGCATTTGAGACCTATCTTGAAAAGCAAAGATTGTTGTCTCTGCTGAAAAATTTTCAGATTTTTCTCTTGGGTGGATAGAGTATTTCGGTCCAGACTAGTAGTACTGGCCAAAATTCTAATTTAATTTTCGAAAATACTCTAATGATACGATCTTGAGCCTTCTTTTCTTCTGAATACTTTTATAGGAATATTTTATTTGAAATAATTGATTCATTTGCGAAATCTAAAAAGAATAAAATTAGATAAATTGAAAATAATCATTACAAGAAGATACTTAATGAAATATTGTCATTAAATCATTCTCAAATTCTTTCCTCCGCATTATTGTATTGTTGATTTCTATTGATTTTTCTTTTATTTATTAATTTTTATTTTTGTTATTCGTAAATTGAAATTATTTACTGAGGCCATATTCTATCTATGATTCGGAAAGAATAAAATTTATACTTATATTCTGTGGGTCTTGCCATAACCTGTTCTGTCCACCTGTGTTTGACAAATTTTAAACATCTCCTTTGCCGATTTACGTGAGTAAACATTCTTAAAAGTATTCATCTCTTTTGCTGTTTCTTTGATATTTTGAAGTGCTTTGCTGTGCAAGTATATTTAGGCGATTTAAAAGCATTTGCTAGTTGTGTCAAAATGGAATTCCAACGATCAACGAGAAGAAATGATAGAGGAGGCAATTTCTCAAGAAACAATCAGAATCAAAATTTTGAGAGAACTACAATGAAAATACCTACTTATCTTGTTGGCAAAGTCATAGGTGAGGCAAATATAATATATTCTTTAATTTTTTTAATATTTAAACAGTTGACACTCATGGTGTGTTAATGTGTCTGTAAAAAAGAGTTTCATATCTTGAATTGAATACACTGTTTATTCAATTGCATTTATATTGAACAAACTGGGCATATAAGTTATTTTAATTTCGTCACATATTTTCAACAGTGTCCTCTTCTTAAAAGAATTGGTTTTGGCTAATATAAATCTTGATATACATACCTTCCATTTTGTTTTTCAAAGGAGGTTTCTTGCCTGCAAACATAATATTTTTCACATATATTCTTAATACCATAATCTTATTCATTATGATAGCATGGTCATCCCCACTGTATCATATCTATAAGCCAAATACTCATGTTTCAGTATTCTGAAGTTAAATTCAAAGCAATATTCTTTATGTTTTTTACTTTCAATACCTGGCAAGTACTGAAAATCCTTTCCACAAGTTCCTGTCTATGTTGTGCAGCCTCAACTAAATATATAATTTTTCTTTTTTCTGGTATTTATTCGAATTATAGAACGTTTTTGAACATTCTTTCTTTTCTGAGTCCATTAGTATAAATGTTTTAAATTATATTATTCAATAAATTCAGGTCGTGGAGGTTCAAAAATCAAAGAAATACAAAGCGAATCAGGTGCTAGAGTAAACGTAACACAAGATACAGATGGAGATGAAACAATTGTAAGAATTTCTGGAAACCAAGAAGAAATCAGTAAGGCACAGGAACTAATTGATTCTTTAACTAGAGATGTTGGTTCTCTCAGTATGAATTCTGAACAAAATACACAAGTTTTGGAGAAGAAAGAAGAACCCGAAGAGGAAGTGATTTACATCAATGGATGGAAAACTAAGAAGTATGACAACAATATCGATTGGAAGAGTGTATTTGAAGACAGTGTAAGTTTTAAGTTATATTCACTCGTTTTATTGTTTCAATTCGTGTTTTTTTGTGCTCATTGCAAAATGAGCTTCCTTACGCTACTGTATAATAAATAATGGTAAATATTTGAAATTTGGTGGCCAGCAGATATAGACCAGATATTGGTATCATTGTATTCATTGAGTCTTCCTGAACAACATTAATTAAACCAACAGGTGGCGGTCTGTCTTAGTTTTGAAAATAATTGCCCCCAAAGTTCCAAAAATGTTGCATCTTCACGTCACATTTTTCACTAAAAAAACGAATTCACTGCTCCAATTTAGTCCATAAGTCACCTTTGAACGTTCGAATAACTATTCGATCAGTTTCATTTCAGATATATTCAATAATTAATGCAGAAACATCGAAATTCTAGAGGCACCACTTATCCACAAATTTTAAAGAAAGCCCGCTGTTTTTAATGGCTGATTTGGCACTGCTGCAGATTCTTTCGCATGAATGTGATACGATGCTTTTCCGTAATTCCCGCCTTCATTTGATATGTCACTCGCCAAAGGACAGAGCAGTGGTGCCAAACCATGAAGAACAACAAGCTTTCCTTAGAATCTGTGGAAATGTGGTACTTCTAGAATTTCGATGTTTCTGCATTAATCATTGAATTTACCTGAAATGAAACTAATCGAATAGTTATTTGAATGTTCGAAGGTGATTTATAGACTAAATTGGAGCAGTGAATTTGTGTTTTTATAGTGAAAAAAATAACGTGAAGATGGAACATTTTTGGAACTTTGGGGGCCCATATTTTCTAAACTAAGACAGACCGCTACCTGTTGGTTTCACTAATGTTGTTCAGGAAGACTCAATGAATACAATGACACCAAAATCTGTACAATATCTGCTGGTCACATAAATTCAATGATTTACCTAATTACAAATAATGCCGTTAGTAGTTGAACATCATTTCCATTGAATGAATTTTTCAGGACAAAAGAATGAGGGAGGAATTTAACAGCATGTATCTCATCAAAAAAAACTTTTACCAAGAACACCCAGAAGTGACTGCATTGACCAATGAACAAGTCGAACAATTCCGTTTGGATAGTAATAATATTGTAGTAAAAAGAGTGTTCTCCGAGGTGCATGACGATATTAAAAAGCCTTGTTTAACCTTTGAACATGCCTTCCATCAGTACCCAGAGATCTTAGAAGAAATCAAAAAGGCCGGTTTTGAAAAACCATCACCTATTCAAAGTCAGTCTTGGCCGGTACTTTTGAGCGGTGAAGATATGATTGGAATAGCTCAAACTGGTACCGGAAAAACTTTGGCGTTTCTTCTTCCGGCTTTGATACATATTGACGGACAATCATTGCCTAGGGAAGAAAGAAAAGGCCCCACCGTTTTAATCATTGCACCCACGAGGGAATTAGCTCTTCAAATCGAGAGAGAAGTTAGCAAGTACAATTATAAAGGGATAACTTCGTAAGTGGTATTTTTTTCAACATTTCAATAGTTTTTATTGAAATTTTCATAATAAATTGTGTTGTAATATTCCTTTTTTTTTCAGTACTTGTCTATTTGGAGGTGGAGATCGTAAGGCTCAAATTGGAGATCTCAAAAGAGGAGTAGAAATTGTGATTGCAACTCCAGGACGTATGAATGATTTGGAGATGGCAGGTAAATGAAATTGAGAAAAAAATAATGATATGCTATCAATTCCTCATCCAAATTCCTTTGTTGATTTTATTCAGCTTCTCATATATCTTTTTTTGTTCACAGGTCATTTGAACATAAAATATATTACTTATGTCGTACTAGACGAGGCTGATCGTATGTTAGACATGGGTTTCGAACCACAAATTCGAAAAATTATGTATGGTGTCAATCCAAACCGTCAAACTGTGATGACTAGTGCCACATGGCCGGACTCTGTTCGTAGACTAGCTACGAGTTATATGGAAAATCCCGTTCAAATTTATGTGGGATCTCTGGATCTTGCTGCCACACATACGGTTACCCAAGTCATTGAAATTATGGAAGACGATGTTAATGTGAAACTAGAGGCGGTAAGTTTGATAATAGATACATTTATTTGAGGTTTTTTTTCAAGTGAGTTCTTTTTTTGACGCTGTACAATTGATAACTGCATTTGCACTTTGTTTGAACTCGTCATATTACAAAATGATGCTACTAATTCATTATTTTAATAAATCTGCAGAATTGTTGAAATTATTCGCGTAACTAGTAGCCTAAGTCAATATAATTTTCCTCTTCTACAGGGTGGTCCAGATCGTTACCAAGAAATTTTAACCTCGTATTTTACATCAAAAATAAGCCCTAGTTTGTCATATAAATATATGTCGAGAAATGTTTCCTCTTCGAGATATGGGGTGTTAAAATTATAGAAGAAAAAATGTTTTTTCTTAATAACTTTCACACTGCTTGAAATATTTTTATGAAATTTAAGACAAGGGTTTGGAGCGTCAAGAAGCACTTTTTGCATATATCATTTCTTTTCTATTCTACCAGCGGCGTCCGTACTGCAGCGAGACTGAATATTTCCAGATAAAAAAAATGATACGCCACTGATTTTTCCGACAATAAAAAGTACTATTAAAATCCTTATTTATTTCGGAACAAATTCGGTCTCTTGACTTTTTGCTGCAACGAGGCACCGTTTTCGGTTAAAAAAAATAAAACACATTTTCATGTATGAGGAAATCGTCAAAATTTGATGATGCATGAGAATGTGTTTTATTTTTTTAACCGGAAACGGTGCCTCGTACAGCAAAAAGTCAAGAGACCGAATTTGCTCCGAAATAAATAAGGATTTAAATAGTAATTTTTATTGTCGGAAAAATCAGTGGCATATAATTTTTTATCTGGAAATATTCAGTCTCGCTGCAGTACGGACGCCACTGCTAGAATAGAAAAGCAATGATATTATGCAAAAAGTGCTCCTTGATGCTCAGAATTTATATCTCAAATTTCATGAAAATATTTCAAGCAGTGTGAAAGTTATTAATAAAAAATTTTTTCTTCTATAATTTTAACACCCCGTATCTTGGAGAGAAAACATTTCTCAAATTATGTTTATATGACAAACTAGGGCTTATTTTGATGTAGAATACGAGGTTAAAATTTCTTGGTAACGATCTGGACCACCCTGTATTCAGAATAATATGTAACCAACTAAAAATGTTGTATTAATATGTTTTTTCGTTATTTCAGTTGATGGAATTTATAAAGGGAATGGCGCCAACAGATAAAATAATTGTATTTTGTGGTAAAAAGGCAATTGCCGATCACGTATCTTCAGAACTAGCACTTCAGTACATTAGATGTACTTCAATCCATGGAGACAGGGATCAGTGTGACAGGCTGCAGGCAGTAGAAGACATAACCAGTGGAGAAATTCCAATTCTTATCGCAACTGACGTAGCATCCAGAGGATTGGATATTAATGATCTTACGTAAGTTTTAAAATTTTTGAATCATCATAATAAAGGGAGAGGGGGAATACAACTTGAGAAACCATTCAATTATATTATTGAACACTTCAAATCGTGTTAAAGTTCATTATTTGTTTCACTGTCATATCGTATCATTGAACCGATTGATTTCTTTTCTTTGCAGTCGCATGTTCTTTAGTTTTTCATTCTTTCTTGAGATATTGGTATAGTCTGTTCACGAAAGGATGAGCCGTTGGTTGGCCATGACAATTTGGCATTTTCTACTGTGTATATTAGAGAAGAAAAAATTTTAGGTTATGTTGTTTATTGATACGCAATGTTGTCTGATAACTCGGAAGCTCGTTGGGCGAGGGCGTGTACTTTCGGCAACTTTGACTTTATTTTACGTTATGACAGCAAATACTGCCAACAATATTGACAACATTGCGTATCAATCTGACAAGAAAATAATTATCATAACCTAAAATTTCAATATATAGTCCATTCACGAAAGGTTGAGCCGTCGGTTGGCCTTGGAATTTGGCATATTCCACTGTGAATATTGAAATTTTAGGTTATGTTATTTTCTTGTCAGATTGATACGCAATGTTGTCAATATTGCATAGAGTTCTCTCATAACTTGCAAGCTTGTCGGACGAGGCAGGGTACATTCGGCAACATTGACTTTATTTTACGTTATGACAGCAAATACTGCCAACTTCAGATAAATGAAGAAACGCCTACTATGTGCTCAACCTTTCGTGAACGGACCATACACAGTGGAATATGCCAAATTTCCATGGCCAACCGACGGCTCAACCTTTCGTGAACGGACTATCTCACTCAAACTTTTGTGAACGTACTATATTTGCTGTGTAAAAAAGTTGAGATCATTGATAAGTCTTTGAAAAAACAAGTTTTAAATCATCATAATTTTTTGAAGTCATGTTATCCACGTTGACTTTGAAATTTGCATAAATTGTTATGAAATTTGTTCATGTGTTTTTAAATAATGAATTAGGTCAATGATTTCTTCATTTTATTTTAAAAAAACTAATCTTCAATAGACTCTGCATACGGTTTGTGATGTCGACTAACCTAACCTAACCTCCAATAGAATCTGCATACAGTGTGTAATGTCAATTTTCATATATCATATTTTTCTTTCAGTCATGTGATCAACTTTGACTTCCCTAAAAATATTGAAGAGTATGTACACAGAGTTGGAAGGACTGGAAGAGCTGGCAAAAGGGGAAAATCTATAAGTTATTTCACAAAAAATGACTGGCATCATGCTAAAGAATTGATACCTATTCTGGAAGAAGCTGAACAGGTAAAAATTAACATATACTAAGAAAGTAAAAATTCTATAGTGGTTTAGAATCTTTTTTCAAATGATTATATTTTACTTAAATTGTATGATAAAAGTATCATAAAAATTTAATGCAAGTTCAAGAATTTTGGATAATGTAAAAATTATCATCATCATTGTTATCAATGTCTTTGGGTTATTACTGCTGAAAATGAAATACTTGAAATTTTGATAGGTATACAGGGGGTCCCGGAAAATGTGGGAAATCTCTCGGATTCAAATAGAACATAAAAAATGAAGATCACAAGTTTCCATTTTTTTTTTCCTAGCGGCCCTCCTTACGAAGATACGACCACTGGAAAACCATTTTAGTGGAATAAGTTTCAAACTACTCGATATACTTTGATGAAAATTTGATATGATTAAAAGTATTAAGGACCTTTTAAATCACCACACTCAAATTTCAATTAGCTTGTTCAGTTTACCAGGGGCGGACTGGATTGTACATTTTAATGCTTACTTACCCTGTATGATAAGGTGCTAAAAAAACAAATTTGCATACCTTCAACATTAAGCTAATGAAAAGGTACTCTTGTTCAGTGTCGATAAAATGAACCGTTTTCGAAAAAAAATAATGAAAGAAGTAATTCAAATTTATTCCACTAAAATAAATTTCCAGTGGCATTAAAGAGATCGTATCTTCGTAGGGAGGGCTGCTAGGAAAAAAAATTATGGGAACCTGTCATCTTATTTTTTTATGTTCTATCTGAATCCCAGAGATTTCCCACATTTTCCGGGACACCCTGTATATTTAACTCTCAATGCTGTCACATAAAAAGTCCTAAATTTCAACATGCTGTAAATGCCTTTTAAAGAAGACATTAACTTTTGCAGTCCGCTACTGCCTTCAAATATTCCAGCTTAAAACTAATCAAACTTTATTTTAGTTTGTCCCGGAAGAAATTGTTGCTATGGCTGAAAGATTCGAAGCAATGAAGGCAAGAAGGAGTCAAGAGCAACAAGGAGGTAGAGGAGGAGGGGGAAGAGGTGGGGGTAGAAGAAGGTGGTAAGGAGAATAAGGAAAAAAATTAAGTTGTTAATTTCTAGAAAAAAGTATTAATTTTATCGCATTTGTTCTTATATTAAGAAACCTCTCGAATATTTGAAGTTTTGGGTATGATATGAAGATTTATTTTTTTACTGTTAGAGTTTTCATGATATGTTTAACGAGTATCTCTATCACCACCTTCTCAATTTTTATATTCGTTTATGAATTCCTATCAGGCGTACCAGATACTCATTGAATGTACGTTTTTGGCAAGTTATGTGTAAATTTTGTATACATTTATTCAACACATAGTATACTGTAATAAAACTTTTGTATGAAAAAGATGAGCTTTTAATGAAATCCACAAAAAGAACCTCTGAGAGAATGTCTGCTTTCCTTGAGAATTTCAACAACATATTCCGTATCTTTGGCTTCTCTATCATCTCCTTCCTGGTAAATATCTAGTAGAGGTCCAGTTTTTTCGGTCTGAAATGGAGAACTTTGAGTAAACAAATAAAAATGTTTCGATTCTAATATCGTGTCTTGAACACAACCGTTTGAAACTTGAACTACAAGTGTTTTTAAGTTGGGTCTCCTTCATTCCATCAATTATGAGTAGGAAAAAAAATTGGTGTAATTATGATTCCACTAGATATGTGTTCAATTTTCCCCAAAATCTGACAGAAAAATACAATGAATTTCAAAAACTAATCGATAAAAATTATCCAAATCATTTACAGGAATTATCGCCTTTCATTCAATGTGCACTGAGTCTTGTAGTAATGTCATATCTACAGATTTGGAAATTCACATCAAAACCATATGATATACAATGCACCAGACAGAGAATTCTTCGGTCCAGTTGCACAGATGAATAGTTGAGATAATCATGTGCTATAAATGAATGAATTCCGTTGTCTTAAGCAATAATCTAGTCTTGTCTCTCTCTTATCGCAGTATGATAGGGAACCTGCAGTACACGTATAGAATTATTTTATTAGTCAGGCTGCCCGTAATACTCAATTCAAGCATTTACTGTTGCCTACCATACTGAATGAATTACGCTCCTCTCAACGATAAGAGAGAGACAAGACTAGAATATTGCAATAAGACAACGGAATTCAGTGTGTTACAGCACGTCATTGTCTCGAATATTCATCTGTGCAACTGGACGGAAGAATTCTCTGTCTGATGCATTGTATATCATATGTTTCAGATGTGAAATTCCAAACCTGTATAATACGCATTATTTATCATTTCTGTTTGTACACCAAGAGTTTCACGAGCACTTGCAATGCACATTATTGGCCTCACGAAAACTAAAATTTCTGAATAATATATCTAATACCTCAAAAGTGATCACAGTGGTAAACTTCAGAATTGGGTATTTTCTTAACCATGTCAATAAATTCACTATTTGAATAAATATGCAGTATTTATTAATTTATTTGCGTAATTAACGGAACGCACGAAAAAGCATTAACCGCAACTTCAAATGACTGATCTGACTCTTGTCAAAAAAGAAGACTCAACTTGAAAAACATCTCTATCACGACATTGGGACACATTTTCAGATTTCTTACTTGGCAAGGACAAATACAACCCTCCATCATCTTGATAACATTAACTTGCTTGAAAGGATGTTTCTCATCATGTTTTGAACCGCTTCTTATACAGCACGCCATCTCCAAAAGCTTCAGAAGTATTGCCAGTGGGTAAGCAATGAAGAAAATAACGTTAAGGAAAAACTCCGTATGTCTAAAATTAATAAATGCATATAAAAGTCATAACATTTCATCTGAGGTTTGATATTGGAAACATAGGATATTCAATGGGATAAACAGGGAACTTGGCCGTCCAGTTGAACAGTGTTATATTCGAAAGATTTACTTGCTACGGGTGTGTCGAAATAAATGATAAACTGCGAATAATGTTGTTCAAAGAAGGCCAAACAGAGTCTGTCAGCCAACAGGTCATGGCCACAGTTTTTTTCGGAAGCACGCGGCGTCATTCACATTGATTACCTCGAGAAAGGTGAAACAATCACCGGCGAATATTGTTCAAAGTTTTCGGGCAGATTCGACGTTGACTTGAAGCAAAAACGGCCGCATTTGGCGAAGAAAAAAGTGCTGTTTCATCAAGACAATGCACGTGTGTACACTTGTTTAGTCACGATGGCCAAAATCCACGAATTGAGATACGAACTGCTACCCCATCCAGCATATTCTCCAGAATTAGCCCCCTGCGACTATTATCTCTTTCCAAACCTAAAGAATGGCTGGGTGGTAAGAGATTTGAGTCTAATGAAGAAGTCGTTACCGAAACAAAACGGTATTTTGAGAGCCTTGAGAAAACCTATATTTGGAGGGTATAAAAAAATCAAAAAACACTGGACTAAATGTATCGAGCTAAAAAGTGATTATGTAGAAAAATAAAATGTTTATTTGCCGCAAAAAAATGTTTTATTCAGAAAGTCACGGACTTATAAAACCGCCTTCGTATTTCAGTTTTATTATAATTAAGTATGATGTTTTTCAGACTGAAAATAGCGTATCGGTCGATCTTGAGAACTTCGAGTTAATTTTTTCGTGAAATGAACATGACTTTTCAATGATTGCATTTTGGAATGTAACAATAATTTTCGAGTTTAGAATTGAGACGCCAGGCGTCGCGGCGCTTCAATTTTTTTTCCAGAACATATCTTTGTCATTGCGTCATTCGAAAGATAATTTAATTCTTAATGTTTCTTCTGAATACCATTTTCTTTCTATTTCTTACCGTCAGGGACCTGCAGCGTGTTTTATGTTGATTCTATTCCATTAATTTTTTTCTGAATGCCTTAGATAATATGATTGTACAGTATATTAGGCAACCTTTAGTACTCTAATCTCTAATTGAGTTTACCTTGTCAAACATTGAACAGTTCTTTCTCCAGTGTCAGGATGAACTGGCCAACCCGCTTCATCATATACAACTTCTCTGCAGTTCAGACATGGTTCTTGATAACGAGGTAGAGGTCTTGAAGGTCAATAAGCATACTAAGTCCCCAAGTACCAACACAAGAACAGTAAAGGAGCCCAATAAGTCCTTTAATAAGCCCTGTATACATAATAAAACTTAGTTGAATAGCTGAACACAAATCATCTACATAAAAAATAAAATGAAACTGTTGCTTATCTTGAAATATGAATGTGATGTGAGCTTAGTCTTAGTTTTGATTCATTGAATTCATTATACCCCAATATAAAAGAATTATTCTGACAAAGTTACGAGATAGTCCATGGGCCAGCGCCTGTCTTCATAATGATAACTAACAATCTGAATATTTGTGAGTAGCTTCATTTTGACGAGACGCTCAATTTTTCCTCTACGAAAATTCTCGATAGTGGGGCCTAATACAGTATGGTAGCGTCAAAAGTGTTAAACGGGTGAACGTTCAAATTTTATTACTAACAGCTACTTTATAAATTAAATCTTGAAACAATTTTATTACAAATCGAAAACAATAATTGTCCTACAAAGATGAGGATTTTATCAAAGTGTCCCCACTCCCAACATATAACAACAACTAGGTCTGAAAAAATTATTACTAACCGGCTGATTTTTTTACTGTTGCTTAGCAAATATTCCCTTATGAACTGGTCACATTGTTCTACAAATTGAGTGGTACGTTTTTTCAGTCCTACGCTCGGAATTGTCAATTGTTAGTAATCACTTTTAATTGTTGGTTCTGTGGTACAATTTCTGAGGTAGGACTGGAAAAACGTACCAGTCAATTTGTAGGACAATGTGACCAGTTCATAAAGGAAATATTTACTAAGCAACGTTTTGAAGAGTTTCGTGCTCCCGAGTAACTCGAAATACGGCTTGCCATTGGTTGCGCACAAGCACTGAACAGCTCAGGAGCTCGAAACTCTTCAAAATGAATACTATGTTTTTGACGCCTCTCTGCCGTATTAGCTCTCACTATCGAGAATTTTCGTAGAGGAAAAAGTTGGGCGTCTCGTCAAAATGAAGCTACTCACAAACATTCAGATTGTTAGTAATCATTATGAAAAACAGGCGCTGGCCTATGAACTAAGACTGGTGCAAAAGCATGAGTAAACATCAGTGCAGTATGCGAATACGTTTAACAAGACCGCATATTCATTCCAATAGTGAAGTTGATTTGTAGACATGGAAAGGTTTGTTAACAACGTGGGGGAAATGATTGTATTGATAAGCTTCAGCTTGTCTTTTAGCTTTAAGTATTGAATATTCAGGTATTACCGTCTATTTAAAAATTAAAATGAAGAATATGTCGCCAGTGAAAATCTAAAAACATTGACAGATTCGTGAAAATATTTATGACGACTAAGAATATACAAAGATTGCAAATCAAGATGAAAACCCGTACACTTGTACTTACCCATTAATATCAGAAGAAAGAGAATGAAGAGGAGTATGCACACCCAATTGCAACAGCAACATGGGCAAGGTCTTGTACAGCATTTCGACTGATAGGAATAGTACCTACAGCAGGGTTCGTAGCTATAGTCCGTTTCTTGGTTTTGAGAAAATATCTTGTAAATAATATAATATCACTTTCAATAAACAGAAAAATGTGACATTGAAATGACTTGAAAAAAATTGAAAACAAACACAGAATATAAGAAAAGTTGATGTATAATGTCAACATAAAAATACATCCATAATAATAAATTAATTTGTACTTAAATATTCAGTATCTTACAATTCAATCTTTCTACAAGAGGAGTTTCACCGGGTAGAATTGTAATATCAGCGAATGCTCCCCCTGAATTTCCTTTGGTCAGTTTTTCAGGATTGAGAACTACACACCCATGGATATTCTGTGAAAAAATAAATGCATTTTTTACATGTAAAATTTAAAATCAACCCAGGAACATTTATTTTCAGAGATTTACTATTTTTGATGTAGTTGATAGTTTAAAAACGTGCGACCTCAAGGTCTATTGTGCCCCCTTACAGAGCTGTTCTGACCACACCCTTTACAGCTCGCCTTCCAGTTCCAGATATCTGATGAAATCTAATATCTGTGAAGGCTTCAACGAGGCTAGTTCCTCAATCTTACAAGTTTATCGCCCAAGGCATTCTATCCTTAGGCTCGAAATGGCAAAGCATTTCGTGACTAGGTGAATGGGGGTTTCTTCCTCCTACCCACAGAACCTACACTCGTCAGTGTCCGATAATCCCATCCTCAACAGGTGCTTCCTGAGGAGACAGTGTCCTATGAGAAAGCCAGTGTGGAGGTGTAATTGTTTCTTACTAAATCCAGATATCTTTTGAATCTTGCTGTTTCAAAGTTCCACAAGAACTTAGTGGAATGATCCATCCCTGGCAGATTCCGCCAGAGTTTTTCCCTCTTGGCTTTCTCCTTCTCCAGAAACTCCTTCTTATAGGTACATTTACCTATACCACAGAAGGGTTCCTGGGCCAATGAGTGACATTCTTCGGCAAGTATATTGGCCTCTTCATTTCCTTTGATTCCTGAATGGCCGGGAACCCAGGTTAAAAAGACCTTATTTTTCTTGCCTACCTCATTGAGTTTGTTCCGGCACTCCCAGATCTTCTTTGAGTCGATGACGTAGGAGCTCAGTGCTTTAATAGCATCTTGACTATCTGAGTGTATGGATATATCGCACTTCTGATAGTTTCTTTCCAGATTTATATCTAGACATCTTTCAAAAGCAAAGATTTCCGCTTGAAAGATACTCATACAGAAGCCTAGCGACAGTGCACACTTGGTACTTAGCCTGTATATCCCAGCGTTAATTTTTGATTGAACATTAAAGGCAAGCGAGAAAAAAAAATATTCGAGACAGAAAAATCAATAAAACTAGTAGAGTAAATTGATAACATGAACAGAGGTGTCATGATCTCATAAATTATTACATCGTTATACAGTTAATTGTACTCACCTTAGCAAACGCTTTGAATTTAGAAGGCAATATCAACATATGAGGTAAACACTCCATCATTCCATGGGATTCTAAAAATTCATAGCTAACATTCATTTCATTACTTGGTGGATACAGAGGATAGAAACAACGTTGTTGTATAATATGGGCTGCTAAACGAGCCAATGTATCCTTGTTATCGGTTCTGAAATAGAAAATAGATAAAGTTACTGAAAACTAAAACCTACAAGTATGTAATTTCACATCAGAAACAGGATATTCAATGCATCAGAGAGAGAAATTAGACTTCAAGTTGAATAGTGGTATAGTCGAATGATTTATGTGCTATGTTTTGGACTAAATGAATGAGAACAACTGCAAATAATGTTGTTGTCTCTTTGAATATAGTAATTAGATTCAAGCAAGTAAGGTTGCCTACCATACTGCTTGAATAAGGACACTCCTGAAGATAGGAGAAGGACAACAACATTATTCGCACTTGATCTCATTCATTTCGTCAAAAACCTAACGGTACATTTTTCGAATATAACACTGTTCAACTGGACGGCAGAGTTCGCTCTCTGATACATTGAATATCATGTTTTTGATGTAAATATCCATGCCGGTATGTTTATCACAATACATATTCATTTAATGTTATTAGACCTCAGAGTGAAAAGTAAACCTAGAGTTGCCTCCACGCATTTGTTATGCAGCCAAGTAGAATCTGTTTATACGCGCGAACAAACTTTCGGCATTGCGAAATCGTGCCGTATATTTATTCCGTATTAGGATAATTGGTTTACCGCTCCCCTACACTGATACTAACGGCTTGCGTCTGTTACAGATAATTCTGTCAGTTTGGCAACATTGTCTGTTAGTGTTTAGTTTCTTGATGCGATGTGTTTACATTCCATTTCGATTTGACGTTCATAAACTGAATTATTTCAATGATTTGGTGGCAGTTTATTGTTGCTTAAGTCTATTCCATTAATTATAGCTAGGGCAAAATTACGAAAATGTTGTATAATTTTCAGGAATTAGAGAAATGCAAATCTAACCAATTGTTTACTTCACCCCAGGTCCAGGTGCCGTATTCTCGACAAGTGATCTTTAAAAGCGAATACGAACTTCATTGCGCAGTGTGCATTTTTGCAGGTAAAAGAAGGATTCGCGTAATGAAGTTCGTACACTTGTTGAGAATACCTGTGTGGCAGTTGAATGCCTTCCATCTCACTCTAATGCTTGGTTGATTACAATGCAGTACTATTCACGCGTAGGGGCATCTCTATGTTTATTTCTTACTCTGAGTATTAGACAGTCCAATATTCTCTCAATAAATTGAATTTTGATGAACTGAAAAAGATGCAAATGTATTTTTAAAAAGTGAGAAATATGTTTTTTTATCACGGATTTCTCACATTCTCTTTGATGTGACTATTATTTAATCGAACAACTTACGTAACTACTTCTTCTTTGGCGATGTGATACATAACATCTGCTGTTGTTACACCCAGTACTAAGTCATCGATCTTCAATATACAAGGATCAGGGAAAAATTTCACATTACTATATTTTTCTCTCAATTTATATGGAGGTGTTGGATAAACCTTGTGGTGATGAACATCTTTCATAGAAGATATCACAACTATTTGAATGTTTGTATCTTGAAGTGCTACAGAGACGCTTTCGATGAGAGTTTCAAAGAAAGCATCGAATGTTTCTGCTAAATCTCCCTTAGATATTATGGGATGATTCTCATCCAAGAAAGGACCCATCAGCATAAAAACATGGGGTTCTTTTGTTGCCACATAGTTGATCAGGTCTCTTATTGTATCGTAGTTTATGTTTTCATCCAGAGTGAAAGGGCCTGCTGCTGCTATTATACGTATGGGATCTTGAAATTGAAAAGAAAACATCAGAATTACTGTTATTAAATTTGAAAAAAATTTTTTTTAAAGGTTGCTGCAGAGCACTAATATCGACAACAAAAATTTGAAGTACCAGGTGTCCTAAACTCCTTGTCTAGTGGGAATAATTTTGTTTATCATGATGATTACGCCTCACCACATAGAACAAGAAGGGCTCAAAGCATTATTTAAGAGAACAACATCTAGAGTATGAATTGGCCAGTAAATTCACCAGACATAAGTCCAATTGGGCACATATGGGATTACTTTTAGAGAGCAATATATAATCGCCAAAACCCACTTCCAATTTTTAAGAATTTGGTTCAGCTTTTCAGGAAGAATGAAACGATATGTCTGACAATTTCATTAATAACTTGATTCGTGGGATGCCTAGGTGTATTGGGCAGTTGCTGAAAGAAGAGGTGGTAATACAAACCATTGAATTTGAATTTAGTTGTCAAATAACAAATTAATCAAAAATTATCGATGAATTTAGATTTTTTTTCTTATTTTTCCTATTTTGTCTAATCCTGCATAAACCAAAAAGTAACAAACAAAATATTGCAGTTAAAATAGAAGAAAATATTCATATCATTTCCAAAACATAGAATATAAACTTATTGAGAAACCTAGGGAGTCAAGACTCTCAACGATATGTGTATTTATTACAATGCTTGATAGAACATAAAAATCTTTTCTCCGCGGAGGTTTACATTACTATCTGGTATTGACAGTTCATAATTTTTAAATCAAGATTATTCCTTATTCATACCAAAACATACAGCAGGTTCAGGGGGTAAATCGCATCTGCCGTCAGTGTATAAATTCTCAGCAATCAGTTTGTCTCCACTCAGCATTTTTCCTTTAACTGCAACTATTTGGCCAGGAAATAGAGCAGTGCCGTGCACTTTATCGATGTTCAAATGAACGCATTGGCCCCCATTCATGTCAGCTGTGCCTTCCAACATTATCGATTGGGTATTCAGCTGACCTTTACCATCATTGAAAATTTTTCCGTAAGTTGCAATAGGACCCTGAAAATTGTGGAATTGTATCATGGAGAACTGGTATTATAAAGGGTGTGTTTTAAAAGTGTCCACCTTCAATAACTAAACAACAAATCAGAATTAGTGCACACACTCAGACAGGTCGATTTTTGATGACAGGGGGTTATTATCTCGGATACAAAGCTTGTCTCTACTAGCAACCCCATCAGGAATTTGAAAAGGGAAAGTGAGTAGTTTTGTAGCACAAATGTATGCATGGATTCAAATTTGTATGAACCTGCAGTTTAATATTGCACAAAGTAACAGGGTGTTTTTTATGGAATTATGGTACCGATAAAACTAAATGAACATTCACTTCATTAGAACACAACTGCAGGTTCATTCAAATTTGAATTCATGCATCATTTGTGCTACAAAATTACCCACTTTCTCTATCCAAATCCTGATGGGGTTGCAAGTAGAAACAAGATGTACAGATTTGGAATTCACATCGAAAACATATGATATACAATGCATCAGACAAAGAATTCTTCCCTCCGGTTGACAGATGAATAGTCGAGATATCAAGTGCTGTAACTGAATGAATTCCGTTGTCTTATTGCAATAATCTAGTCTTGTCTCTCTCTTATCACAGGATGGTAGGGAACCTGCAGTACACTTATGGAATTATTTAATTTGTCAGGCTGCCCGTAATACACGATTCAAGTATTTACTGTTGCCTACCATACTGAATGAATTACGCTCCTCTCAACGATAAGAGAGAGACAAGATTAGAATATTGCAATAAGACAACGGAATTCAGTGTGTTATTGCACGTCATTGTTCCGACTATTCATATGTGCAACTGGACGGAAGAATTCTCTGTCTGATGCATTGTATATCGTATGTTCCAGATGTGAATTTCCAAACCTTTATATCCCAGATCATGTCCTCCTGTCATAAAAAATCTACCTGTCTGATTATTTTCACAAATTCTGATTTGTTGTTGAGTTATTGAGGGTGGACACTTTCAAATGACACACCCTCTATTCATATCTACCATCTTTAAATAAAAAGCCTCATTGAATAGTTAGTTATATGGGTTTTCCTTGCAGTTGTCAGGGAAAGTTCATATAAATTTAAATGGTGAGCGAAATAACAAATTTGATATAACTTACTATATAATTTTTGGTTGTAACTTCATTGGAAATCATACAATTATTTCTCTTAGCAATATTTGTTCCAATCCAGTTAGCTATGCTGTTAAGACAAGTGATTTTCTGTCCTAAAACTTCATACATGTATTTTACATCACTGGTGAATGGTTTTTCTTCATTAAAAAGTGAAATAGAGACAATCCTGGCTGTGTCAATGGGAAATTCCTCATTTTTTCCAACTTGTAGTTTTGGACGGAGTGAATTAGGTCTATCCGCATATTTCGTTATGTTTTGGGTGCTAGGAAAAACTTTGTAATAATAATATCATAAACGACACTGATATTCATATATTACCTGCTCAATTGACTTTCTATAAATTCATCAAGAAAGTCTTCATCTGGTAAGTCGATTTCTTCTTTTTTTATTTCTACAGTAGTAATATTCAAGTCTTTCTGAAAATACATTATATTTGATTGCACAACAATTAGAATAGTTATAGTTCAAGTAGAATAGTTTATTCTTTAGTATTTCATTAATAATAAAGGAAAAATATCCTTGGTTTAAATAGAGGTTGTTGAAGATGATGAGATATTTTTTTTATTGTGACCCTGTTAGGAAAAATGTACCTTTGTAATAGAGTCGATAAAGACATCAGTCTGTATTATCCTAATACAGACATTCATGAACATAAAGATAATTAATTAATGGAAAAATTGAAATCTCTTTTGAAATTATTATGATACGAAGATGATACTTAAAACATAAAGTTAAAGTAAATTTTAGAGATATTTGCAATACTAAATCTTCTAATGATATTGGAAGTTTATTGTATTGTACCGGGTGTCCTAAAATCGTTGTTTAGTGAGGGGATCTCAGAAACCTGATGAGCTAGAACAAAATGAGTGGCACATTTTTGGGTTCGATTTTTGAGAGAATTCATTTGGTGAAAACCGCAACCCTCTAAGTCAAACCGTTTTCGAGCTATTACAGCAAATTGGAAAAAGGCGTCAAATGAAAAGTTCTCATAACTTAAAAAATTAATTAAAAACATTATAAAGGTCCTTTCTTTCAATAGAATTCATTGGAGTTATCAATTTTTCTTCATTAAATTTTGTTCTAGGTTATTGGGTTTCTGAGATCCCCTCACTAGACAACGAATTCAGGACACCCGGTAGATGACATCTCTTCGAAAATATTTCATATTTTTTTATGTAGAATAAATATGTTAATTTATGGATGGAGGAGCTACGATCAATCAACACTACCCGAACAAGCTCATTATCTTATGAAAAGTTCAGGTCAACTTTCTAAAACTTGCCAGTACCTTCCCCCCAAACTCAATCTCTGGATACGCCACTGGTGGAAGTTGCACAAAGGACCAAAAGAAAGTCAACTGACGCTAGAAATGATCGAATCTGAACTGAACTGTTGTATGAAGGTTTGTCCAAACCGAGGCAAAATTTGTAGATTCTTGCGATTAAAGAACATTTTGAATTTTGGAAAGCAGGGCTTATTTAGGTTTTACACCATAGGAAAATATGGTGACAATTTTGCAGGCACGGTTCGCAAAACTGAAGCACCTTGCACCTTTGGATAGCCGTAAAGCACCTCATCTGTCGGCAATTGTGAAAAATTTTGAGCTGTGTGAAAAGGGTATAGTAATATCGGTTAAAATCGAAATCATATGCCTTGCCAAGAACTATAGGGAATATTATTACTGATTTAGCCCGTAGAAAAAACCCAGGTTTGTTAGTTTATGGGATGGACTATGATGATTTATTTTATTGGACGACACTTATTTTCAACACAAACGGCGCTACGATGGCAATTTTGCAAGAAAACCTTCAGGACCAGAAAATAATACGTTGTTGCAACCGCAGCCATGGCGGCCATTTTGCCGAGATCCTTTCCTTTGTGAAAATGGCATTATTCTTCCTTATAATGAACAAAACATCCATTAAAATATACTCTTTTTAAAGAGATATTGGAAAATTTTGAAGAAAAAGTAGGTATAGGAATGTCCAGATGAAAAATCAATTGAATGACAAAGGATACAATAACACACAGGCTTTTAGAGGAAATAAAATCAAGTGTGAAAACAACAGAATGTTGCGCGATAAGAATATACAGGGTGTCCCATTACTCGACGTCAACCCGGAACCGGGTGAAAGGCAAGTAATGCTGGTTGTCAGAAAAATATAAAAAAAATCCAAGTTGCATGATTTTAAAATAATGCGCATTTGAAAAAACACGCAAAATTCCACACCCTGTGACAGTCGTTTCGCTCCTGTGCCACGAATATCAACTTTTTCCAACATTTTTTTGTTGCTGTGTAACCTTGAATAATGCTTGTCTAAGCTGCAATCAAAATTTTGACACCAGCTGCTCTAGGTTTCAAAAAAATAGGGCTTACTTCTCAGAAAAATTCGAAATAAAACAATTGCCTAGTTTCAACTGACTGTATTGAAAAAAAAAATGTACTACGTAGGTTTGGCATGTTTTTTCAAAAGTTGGCGCATTTAGTAAGGATTCCAAAATGGTATAATACTTGTTTAATTGTAGCTGCCGTAGTTCAAATTTATTTTCGATTGCCTTTGAATACACTTTTAGTTAACTGCTTCCCAGTAAAAAAGTCCAATGGATTCAAGTCCGGTGAACGGGCCGGCCACGAGATTGGACCAGAACGTCCGATCCATCTTCCGGGAAAAATGTTACCAGAAAAAAAATTTTCAGAGTTTCTCCGGAAAAATTTTTTCTGGAAAAATTATTTCTCTGAAAATTTTTTTTTCTGGTAACATTTTTTCCCGGAAGATGGATTGGAAGTTCTGGTCCAATCTCGTGGCCGGCCTGTTCACCGGACTTGAATCCATTGGACTTTTTTACTGGGAAGCAGTTAACTAAAAAGTGTATTCAAAGGCAATCGAAAATAATTTGAACTACGGCAGCTAGAATTAAACAAGTATTATACCATTTTGGAATCCTTACTAAATGCGCCAACTTTTGAAAAAACATGCCAAACCTACGTATAGTCCGTTCACGAAAGGTTGAGCCGTCGGTTGGCCATGGAAATTTGGCATATTCCACGTGTATATTAAAATTTTAGGTTATGTTCTTTATTTTCCTGTCAGATTTATACGCAATGTTGTCAATATTGCATAGAGTTCTCTGATAACTAGCAAGCACGTCGGACGAGGCAGAGTACATTCAGCAACTGACTTTATTTTACTCTATAACAGTCAATACTGCCAACTTCAAAAATAAAGAAACGCCTACTATGTGCTCACCTTTCGTGAACGGACTATAGTACATTTTTTTTTCAAACAGTCAGTTGAAACTAGGCAATTGTTTATTTCGAATTTTTTTCTGATAAGTTAAGCCCTATTGTTATGAACCTAGAGCAGCTGGTGTCAAAATTTTGATTGCAGCTTAGACAAGCATATTCAAGGTTACACAGCAACAAAAAAAAGTTGGAAAAAGTTGATATTCGTGGCAACAGAGCGAAAGAAAAGACTGTCACAGGGTGTGGAATTTTGCGTGTTTTTTTAAATGCCTGTTATGTTCACAAAATACAGTGGAACTTTCCTATAACGAACGTTTGTATAACAAATTCTCTGTTATAACGAATTTCGTACAAGACATCCATGTTAAAAACACCCTCTAAAACGAAGTAAATTCTCTATAACGAAATATTCAAAGAAACATACTCTTTGAATGGGTAGGGGGTGGGTTTTTTCCGGACGTATGCATTAAATCCTGAACATTTAAAACTAAATCATTACGGCGGGCAGAGAGATCTTCTGAAACAGTAGATACAACCCTGGCTGTTTTGTTTCATCTAACCATTACGCTAGTGTGAAAATTGTGCGAAAATGTCGAAAAGGAAGTGCTTAAGTTTGAATGATAAACTTAAATTTATCAGTGAAGTCCACCGCGACAATGCCGACTATAGTAATAAATTTTCTGTATAACGCATTTTTTGCGGATTTAGCGCTAGGGAAGTTCCACTGTAATTGATTTTCACGCCATAATTTCGAAAATTGACAAAATATCAGTTATGCAATTTATATTTTTCAAATCACACAATGGGCCAGTGTGTTAAAATATAGGATTTTTTGCATGAGGCAGCAGTAAGGAGAAGTGTGAATTTCCAATTGTTCACTCAAAATTTCAAGCAATTATCTAATTTTTAATGAAATATTGAAAATGCGATTTCTACACTCGTAAGTTCAAACATCGCAGAATAATGACGTACGAGCAAGCATAATTAGTGGGGATGAAGAATCACAACCTCAGAGTAAGAAATAAATAATAAATGTTTATTTCTTACTCTGAGATCACAACTGAGTAGCTAGTTGACAACGTTGCAAACCGCGATTTAACAATCAACCAATGAAAAATAAATGAATGCTAACGCGTACGTCACACTTGACCGCCAGTTCTGATCGTTTGAATTCGCTAGCTTATTTCGGCGATTTCAATATTTTTTTCTCAAAAATGGACTACGAAACAGATAACCGCTATGATTTTCCGATATGCCTATTTTGCCGTTGACTAGTACTTTGTTTCAAATGTCAGTTTTCTGCGCGATATCTAATCTTAATGCTTTGAATTTTAATGAGAAAAAAAGGTCGTGCGGTAGGTTATGAATATGGCAATATTTTCTAGATCATTTTTCAATTTGAAACCATTACGTTTTACTCTTATAGTTTCCAAATTTTTTCTATCTGTGAAAAAAATATCTGACCATCTACAGTGAATGTTCTTTGGAAAATACGCTGAAGTAGCCTTATTAATTTAGGTTTATCTGATAAAATTCAACCATCATAAATTACACATTTCAGTGTTTTCTGCAGTAAGAAGAGAATCGAAAGAACCTACATATTACCATTTTCCCATCACCTCTTCTCTCATTTCATTAATAGATTTGTCTCATGAAAAAATGTGTACACAGTTATAATAATACAATGAGAAAGTTTAATGAAAAATGTTTAATTGATAATAATTTTTTTCAATAACTTGGAACCAATTACTTTTTTATCTCTTCGAGAACAAAGACCTAGATATGTACTTTTAAAACCTGTAAATAATCCCAACAAAACCTATCTCAATTGAAATAACCACTTTACACCTGGGCCGATGGATTTGTTTTTGAAATAGAGTAAATTTCATGTAGGTACCTACCTACTACACCTACAAAACTTAATTGTTTAATATTTTTTTCTAGATAGCATTTATAATCAAACCATTGAAAACACAACATAATACCTATCCAATATTGAAACCTAGAATAATATAGCAAAATCCTAGACTAGAAACAGAAATATGCAATCTGAAATTCAATACTTCAGACTCTTATCTACAAATAAAAAACAGTATACATTGATAAAATTGTATTTGTCAGCATATTTAGAGAGCACAGTCTTCTTGGAATCCACTTGTTGCTATTAGAAATAATACATGGTAAAATGCTTAATATTTATATAGCTTACTGATGGTATCACATTAGAAGCTTACAAAATTCGATATTTCACAAAAATTGTACCTGGTTGAATGGAACTTGATGAAAAGAGCATTTCAAATAGACGAGTATGGATCTAGTCATGATTTTAATCATACATGAACTAGACCAACATCGCCTATCTGTAATACCCAACGGTGTAAATCATTTATGATGAGCATCTTTCGAAAACTAAGATCTTAAAATCTCCGAGTATCACTTTTAATGAGTGTGGATCTAGTCACTTCTGAAAATTTAAGCGAATTCTAGACCCAAACCCATTTAAAGTAAACCCTTCAAAATCCCAAAATCTATTAACAAAGACAAAACTGATTTAACCTTGTGCTGGACCGATTGGTAAATTGCAGATTTTCAAACTGGAAATCCTTGTTTACACTATTTTCACCAAAACATCACTAGGACAACACAGAAAAGATAAGTTGTAGATGCGTAGGACAGAGAGATTGACAAAATGCCGGCAATAATTATTTAAAATTTTAATTTTCAAACGGCTTGATGCCTTTTTCGTAGCGTCTTAAAACCAAAGTGAAGCGTCTTTAACAGATTTTTTAACAATGGCTGCCGAAGAAGGGAGAAATAGCAACAACCTTGAGAAGTTGAGAAAAGTTTCAAGTTGTTTGCGCAGATAACCAGTTACGAAATACGTTAATATTCCCGTCTCCTTTCAACTCATATCGCGAAATGAAATAGAAGGAGAAATATATGTATTAATTAATCCAGTCATGTGAAGGAATTTTAAGACAAAGACATTAGTAAGATGGTGGTCAAATTGTTTATAGATATTTTGATTTTTGAAATAGTTAATTTTTTGGTACTTACTTTTATTCCCGATTTGTCCTCCTTGCCTTTGAATGTCCTGTCCTCATCTAAACTGAATTATGTTGAGGAATAATTATAGGTAATACAAAAACGAATATAAGGATATTTAAAAACCGTAAAAAAGGATACTTTCTATTATCCACTTTACTACTTTTAGGGGTTCTAGGAAATGGTTTTTCTTTATTTAATTTTTGTAATTCTTTTCTTTCTACCAGTTCCAACTTTTCTAACGTTGGAGCGTCTGTACATATTGTGGATGCTGCATAGGCACACCAAATATTGCAAAATTCCTCTGGTTCAATATCGTATTTCTCGCACAAATTTTCACCTGTAGACAATCTCATTTAAGAACTGAATTTTCATTGCGTTAACGAATGAATCATACATTTACTCAGAACTTTTGGTTCCAATTTCAAATTCATGAATTCGAAACAGGAAATAAGTTCATTTTTCACATCCATTTCGCGAAGGTTGTTTAATAATATTTGGTCTAAAAAATCTCCGGCACCCAATATTTACGATTTTTCGATAACTGAAAGTTAAATTCGATTTTGACGTTAAAAAACGCGGGAAATATGAGCAATATCACAGAATCTCATTGAAGTCATAGAATCAGTTAATCGTCATCATCGATAAATTTCGAAATATAATAATAACATATAATATCTTGAGTTACATATAAAAAATAAATAGTAATGTACGCAATATTTCCGAATTGTATGTTTTTGAATTGAAAAATCAATTTATTGCTCATATC
This sequence comes from Propylea japonica, assembly GCA_013421045.1. Classification (NCBI taxonomy): domain Eukaryota; kingdom Metazoa; phylum Arthropoda; class Insecta; order Coleoptera; family Coccinellidae; genus Propylea; species Propylea japonica. Next base: position 73,075,066 of record CM024241.1, read on the forward strand.
CGTTGAGTTTTGTAATGACTTTATTTTTCTTCTAATTATTTTTCTATGAAATATGACAGCCAATCACTTGACTGATACACCTGTCAAAAGTGTCAAATCAAATGTCAAATCGTTTTATCAGTTTTGTTGTTAAAAATGAAAGTACGTGATTTTCATTGAAACGCATAATATATAAGGAGTGATAGAATCAAATGTATATGGTCAATATTACAGACTCGATTAATTATTCCAGTGGCGGCTGAAATTTAAATATGAGTGATAATAACTTCGTCCAACAAGGGCCCCAGCCACTTTTTAAAGTTGGACATTATATCTTAGGGGAAACCTTAGGGACAGGGACATTTGGTAAGGTGAAAATTGGAGAACATCAACTCACCAAACATAAGGTAGCAGTTAAAATTCTGAATCGTGAAAAGATAAAAAGTTTAGATGTCGTCGGAAAGATCAGAAGGGAAATTCAAAATATGAAGCTTTTTCGGCATCCTCACATCATCAAGTTGTATCAAGTAATCAGTACTCCACAAGACATTTTTATGATTATGGAATATGTATCCGGAGGGGAATTGTTTGACTATATTGTTAAGCATGTAAAACTGAAGGAGCACAACGCAAGAAGATTTTTTCAACAAATAATATCTGGAGTCGATTACTGCCATCGTCACATGATAGTTCATAGGGATCTCAAACCTGAAAACTTACTTTTGGATCACAACATGCATGTAAAAATTGCAGATTTTGGATTATCCAACATGATGATGGATGGGGAGTTTTTGAGAACAAGTTGTGGGTCTCCTAATTATGCAGCACCTGAGGTAATATTGACTCATTAAAAGTAGATATTAGTAACCCATAATTGTGTAAGTGATTAATATGCACTATATCAATGTCAACAAATCACCTTGGAATTGACATTATCTCAATGCCATTTGATTGTTGATGAAAAAACCTGAAATATTCATGTTAATATCAAAATACCTAATAAATCTTCTTGTATGATCATTAAGACAATTTCAAATTGATATCTTCAACATATTTCTTAGACTCTTACCAAAGTTCAAATAAATAAATTTCACAAAGTAATAACTTTATGTAGAAAACAGAATGGGATTGAATATCTCTGGATTACTTTTATTCCATAAGGAATTCACAAATGCTTGTACTAGATCAGCTAATAAACTTCTGGATTGCAAGCTTTTTTTGTTTTAGGTTATTTCTGGTAAACTTTATGCTGGTCCTGAAGTTGACATTTGGTCTTGTGGTGTTATCTTGTATGCTTTGCTTTGTGGTAGCCTTCCGTTTGATGATGAAAAAGTATCAGTACTGTTTCGTAAAATACAGAATGGAATATTTCCAATTCCCGAATACTTGAATCAGTCTGTTGTCAGTTTGCTGTGTCAAATGTTGCAAATTGACCCGATGAAAAGGGCAACAATCGAGGATATAAAGAAGCACGAGTGGTTTCAGAAAGACTGCCCTGCGTATCTCTTTCCTTCTCCAGTTGAACAAGATTCGTCAGTCATCGACACAGACGCTATAAATGAGGTAAATCTGGTTATTGAATCACTTTTTGAATACAGTGTAACATCTTTATTCCGGACTCAAATATTACAAGCATTTTCCGGACCCGATATGGAATTTCGAGTTTGAACTTATCAGAAAGATAGCTTGGAAGGTGGCATTCTCTATTAACTTTTTCATTTCACTCCTTAAAGTCGTCGCGTAATATTTCTAAGATTTTTACCGTTTTTTTTCTATTTTGTAATTCACATAATGTGTTTTCTGAATTTTATTTGTTTATGTCATTGATGTTATGTAAAAACGATTTTTATATTACATACGTATTACATTTTTTCATAATTACATAATATACTCCGTTCACGGAAGGTTGAGCACATAGTAGGCGTTTCTTTATTTATCTGAAGTTGGCAGTATTTGCTGTCATAACGTAAAATAAATTCAATGTTGCCGAATGTACCCGGCTTCGTCCGACGAGCTTGCGAGTTATCAGAGATTTATATGCAATATTGACAACATTGCGTATCAATCTGACAAGAAAATAAACATCATAACCTAATATTTTAATATACACAGTGGAATATGTCAAATTATCATGCCCATGGAAATTTCACATATTCCACTGTGTATGTTGAAATTCTAGGTTATGTTCTTTATTTTCTTGTCAGATTGATACGCAATGTTGTCAATATTCCATAGAGTTTTCTGATATCTCGCAAGCTCGTCGGACGAGGCTGAGTACATTCGGCAACGTTGACTTTATTTTACGTTATGACAGTAAATACTGCCAACTTCAGATAAATAAAGAAACGCCTACTATGCGCTCAACCTTTCGTGAACGGACTATATGTACTGTTTTTAAAAACAAATTTCATCAAAATGTTGGTATTAATGTGTTACAAAAATATCTAAACCACTAATATCCTGTAGTGGCAATAGTATTCTTCTATGTACTGTACCGGGTGTTCTAAATTCGTTGTCTAGTGAGGAGATCTCAAAAACCCGATGAGCAAGAACAAAATGAGTGGCACATTATCAGGCTCGATTTTTGAGAGAATCATTTGATGAAAACCACAACCTTCTAAGTCAAACCGTTTTCGACCTATTAGAGAAAATTGAAAATGGCGTCAAATGAAAAGTTCTCAGAAGTTCTTTATTACTGAAGTTTTAAACATGAAACTAAAACATTATACACGCACTTTTCAGTAGAATTCATTGAAGTAATCAATTTTTCTTTATACATTTTGTTCTAGCTCATCGGGTTTCTGAGATCCCCTCACTAGACAACAAATTTAGGACACCCGGTACAAACATGAAGGTATACAAATGTATCTCATACATGTTATGTATATAGCGTGTTGAATCACTATTAACATGCTATTCGGTAATCCGGAAATTTCTCTAGTTCAGACACACCCCTTTCATTTAATTGTCCGGATTAAAAAGGTTACACTGTATTATGTGATTCTGCGACCTTAATTTGAATTGAATATTGTAGGTTTGCGATAAATTTGGAGTGAAAGAACACGAAGTGCACAATGCCCTACTTAGCGGAGATCCTCACGATCAATTGGCCATAGCTTATCATTTAATTATAGACAACAAACGTATTGCTGATGAGGCTGCAAAAGCAGAGATCAAGGATTTCTACGTAGCTGGGAGCCCGCCACCAGTTAGCATGAGCCCTACTCCTGCTTATAACGATGGAATGTCCAGTCCGTTGAAGCCACACCCGGAAAGGATAGCTCCTCTCAGAGATAGAGTTATTGCCTCTAATCATGCAGCTTCAGGTGAACGAGGAAGAGGTAAAAGTGTCTGTTTTAGCAACTATAACTATACTCCGTTCACATATTATTGAGCGCAAAGTCAACGTTGCCGAATGTACCCGGCCAGGTCCGACGAACTCTTATACTTATAAACTTCTATATCGCTAACATGAATCCACTTCTCTATTACAAATTGGAGCAGCGAATAGTTTAAATTATGACTTGTCAAATGAAAATAACTGAAAATTATAACCTCAATTTTTCATGTCTTGTCAAATTTCGAGTTGCACATGCGCAGATGATTGAAGGGGGCCATCGGAAATGGCAACTAGATTGCTTCAACTTTTATTTCACATTAGCAGTATAGAGTTTTATAGGTATATGGACGAGCTTCCGAGAACTTTATGTTGTATTGTCAACATTGCGTATCAATCTGACAAGAAAATGAACAACATGGCCTTAAATTTCAATATACAAAGTGGAATATGTGAAACTGTCATGGCCAACTGACAGCTCAAACTTTCGTGAATGGACTATACCAGTATTTCAATTGCTTTGGTGAATACTTTGTTCCGTGAATTATTCTGTCATCTGTTTGTGAAAAAACTCAAGAAAGCCCCGAGTAGGTGCTTTTGAGCCATAGACATAGAGAAATGGAATGAGCAATCACTATTCAGCTTCATAGAAAGTATGACTGAAAAATGGGAAAAAGATAAAACCAATTCGCGGCCAATAGTTGTCTTTTTTTATGTCACCACAGATCCACAAAAAAGAGACAAGGTAATGGCCGCGATATCGCAATCCTCTCTTTCTCTGATTAGTGACACTTTCAGGCAGTTATTGCTCAGTCCATTCTCTATGTATAGATTTTGAGCACTCGTTCATTGATGGAGCAATGAGGCTGTTACCTCAAAATTTTGTATGGGACTTGAGAGTGAAACTGAATATATTAATGCAAAATCTCAGCATGATTGGAATAATATTCTGGAAATTAATCAAAAACTGAAATATGTAAAATTTTGACAATCAAAAAAATTATATTGTATGGTTCTGATGATGCAATTCTCTTGAAATTTCATGAAAATTCAGTATATTAATCTTCATTCAATTCAGAAAATAAATTTCAATCGAATCTGACATCTTGTTAAGGAAATATAGAGATTCTTCTTTTCAATATTCCAATTGAATTAAGAATTTCACTTGAATTGGAAATCTTGTTATGAAAATATGAGAATTCTTCTTTTCAATATGCCAAGTGAATTTTCTACATATCTGTTAACGCTATAGACACAAAATTCTGCAAGAGGCTTATTATGAGTATCTTAAATGTGGCCGCAACATTTCATTTCAATAGTTTTTGTTTTATCTGAGATATAGAGGAACAAAAATTTTAAATGGCCATATTTTATGGAACACCATGTGGCTGGTTAACGAACTCAACCGCGGCATTGGGGAACCGAAATCACGCTAAAAATCTCTAGTCTCTAGGAAAATCCCTTCGAAGTTATCGTGTTCACAAACAGAATTGAATTGGACCACGGATTCGTCATCAGGAGGTCGAACCCTATAATTTGAGACCATTTTCAGTTCAAAATTCGAAAATTACAGACATTATATAGAACTTGCACCTTTGATGTTTCCAATTTGGTGTTCTAGAAAAATAATTGAGTTTTCTAAAAGAATTGATTGCTCTACGTTACAGGTTCCGCAGTCAAGAAAGCCAAATGGCATTTGGGTATACGATCACAAAGTAAGCCAAGTGACATCATGATGGAAGTGTACCGAGCAATGAAAGCATTGAATTATGAATGGAAGGTGATCAACCCCTACCATGTTCGTGTCCGGCATAAGAATGTTCTTCATGATAAATATGTACTCATGTCTCTTCAACTCTATCAGGTATTGAAAATATTTCTTATTTGTTATTATAGGTTTTTTCAGTTATAAAAAGTATTTGATAATTAGTAGCCATTCCTTACTCTATTTTGGTACATAAAGATTTCCTTATCAAATTTATTGAACAGAAATTCCATTTATTTGATAAAAAACTCAAGAAAGCCTTGAGCAGGTGCTTTTGAGCACACGTTCATTGGTGGAGCAATGAATCTATTACCTCAATATTTTGTATAGGACTTGAGATTGATACTTAATATACAGGATGTTCCTAAATTGAACGTACAAACGAAAAGGGGAGATTCCTTAAGTGAGTTTAAGAAGAAAAAGTCCCATAAACATGGGGTCCCAAAAGTTTCGTTTTCGAGATACAGGGTGTTAAAGTTTTAATCAAAAACATGTGTTGATTATACGAGTTTATCAAATCTTTATGAATCATCGTTAAATATCAGGAACATTTCCATAAAAACTGACACTGAATTCATTCACCAAAGCTCACAAAGTGGCCTTCCCATCATAATTGGATTTTCACTAGGATTTCGAGAGAATCTTTCAAAATTTTTTCTCGAAATCGTTGGTAGATACAACAAAAGTACAAGATACCGAAAAGTTTAGTATATGAACAAAGCTTCTTTTTACATTTTTTCAAATTAACAGTTGCTCACCAAAAAAAAGTTCTGCAGAAGAACAGGTTGCAGTGTTCCAGAAAAAATATCACCCTGTAGATCTTCTATCGAAATAGCCATGTCACGTGGTGAGAACTCTCAAATGAAATTTCTATGCCAAATTCCAGTTGAATATCTTGTGAAGTGTAGATACTATGAGAAAAAAAATTGAAAAAAATTCAAACTTCAACACTCTGTATCTCGAAAACGAAACGTTTGCGACCCCATGTTTATGGGACTTTTTTTTCTCTTAAAACAATCTTCCCTTTTCGTTTGTACGTTCAATTTAGGAACACCCTGTATAAAATATAAATGCAAAATCTCAGTACTATCAGAATAATATTCTGGAAATTATTTGAAAACTAAAATATGTCAAAACAATTTAAAACATTGAATTCTATAGTTCAGATAGTGCTATCCTGTTGAAATCCTGCATGAACATTCAGTCAGTCTTCACAAAATGAATTTCACTCGAATTGGATATTTTTTTATGGAAATATAAAGATTTTTCTTCTCAATATTCCAGTTGATTGGTTCTTTTAACACTATGGCCACAAAATTTTGCATGTGGCCGCAAAATTTCATTTCAATTGCTTTCTAATTGTCTGAGATATTAAGGAGAAAATTTTGAATGGCCATATTTTATGGAACACCCTGTACGATTTGGCTAGTTAACGAACCTAACCGCGGCATTTGGGAACCGAACTCACTCTGAAAATTTCAAGTCTCTAGGACAATCCTTTCGAAATTTATCATGCTGACGGCCCCACGGATATAATTGAATTTGACCATGGAATCATCATAAGGGAATCAAACCCTATTGTTTGAGACCATTTTCGGCTCAAAATTCGAAAATTAAAGAGATATAGAACTTGTTTAAGTAGAACCAGCGCTCAAAAAGAAAGATTTTTGTTGGATATCTGGTAACTATAGCAAACTTCAGGTTTTCCAAAACGATAGCTTACTGTATTTGTATTAATCAAATTACTGGCTGATTTACCATTTATCGACTATACTGATATAGAAATTCATATGGGAAACATAAGATATTCAATGCATCAGAGGGAGAACTTTGCCATCCAGTTGAACGGTGATATATGCAAAATATTTATGTACTGCATTTATAACGAAATGAATGATCTACTGCGAATTATGATGTTGTTTTTCTCTAATTAATTGTTTTTTTTGATCTAGCGATTAACAAACTAGTTGATCAAATAACTATCATAAATTTATTTTGACAGGTCAATTATGAAAGCTACCTCTTGGATTTCAAAAGCCTGAGTACCGAGGAAGTGGAAACCAATCCGATGAATAACGCTGCCATGATCGGATCTGTTCCTACTCCGCTTCAAAGTAGCACTCAGTCCCTCTCGACCAAGAATAATGGTCATCATACCATGGAATTTTTCGAGATGTGCGCTGCCTTAATAATACAGTTAGCTCGCTGAAGAAGCCAATGAAGCTTATAGCATTGTTAAGGAATTTTTTTCGAATGCTACTTTGAAGAAAATTATATTTCCCTATGTATAATAAAAGTTTATTGTTCTTACATCTTCCCTGTTTGGAAAAAGGTAAGTTTTTAAATATTTTAATAACATTTTTTTTTGTTTCGAGATAAAGCGGTAGTACAAAATAAGCTTTATCAAAATTTTATGTTGGTGTTTGTTACTGAGGTCATATTTATGTTATATTCTTGAAGAGTAATTGTTTCCTAATGTTTGTAAAATTTATCCCTTTATTGTAAATTTTACCAATGATTTTAAATAAATAATTGTTGGTTAGATGGTAATTTTATGTATAACCTACATTCATCCAAACCCATGGCAAATGGCATAGCTTATTCTTTGGTTGCAGTTAGAAAAATTTTTGATATTTTGAGCTTTTCCTAGAGATTTTAACTGTTCATGATTTTAAAGGTCAATTTGAGGATGTTGTTTACAAGATCTCTCTCTTATTGAAGTATTTGTTCTTTCAATGTGATGGCTCTTTCCCAATATTTTCATCAACTTTAAATTAAAAAGGGGAAATTGAACACTAATGAACCTTTTTAATGTTCAATTTATGCAATTGTCATGGGCAACCAAACACAAAGTATTTAGAAGCAATACAAATAATGTTCTCTACTGAAGCATAGAAATTTGTATCATTTCAAATGTATGTCTTAAGCAAATTGAGAATGTATTTTAATCAAGAACTTGACGTCGCATCTATCTATATTAATAATACAGGATCTATGGTTACCGTCAAAATGCAATATCTTTCAAACGGCTGCACTAAATTGAATAATTCTTTTTTTGTTGTGTTCATAATTGCTAGAGCAAGGTTTATACAACAAAATATTTCCAAAAAAATAAAAGGTTTTCCTTTTTCTTGCGACCAATCAAGCAGTTAAAGAAACATATTTATAGGTTATAATTATTTTGACATTTGGACAAAAATTGAAGTTACATCGAGTGAATGGAAGATTTAAAATTTGAATCAGAAATAACGTATGAACTAACATATTATACAACAATTTTTTACCTAAGCCATATTTCACAAATTTTAAACCTAGGATGTATGAATGTATTTTGGATTGCCTGTATGTTTATGATCACAAATCAGATCAACAGATGGCGCTGTAGTCGTTATTTAGGTTATTCATCTATTCTACAACTAAACGGCTGGATCGAATTGAATGAATTTTCGTGTATGCAGAACAACGTCTGTTGGGTCCGCTAGTGAGAAATATTCTTATCTGTACCTTTCTCACATAATCCATTTAAATTGAACCAGAGATTGCCTTCACATCAGTATTTACCTCATTACACTCACAAATAAAAGATTATTATAACGAAAAATATTGAAACTTTATTTTTTCCTCCTTCTTTCTGACAATGTTTCTAAAATTTTAGGTAATTGATTCAAAAGGTCATCGGCAGATATATCGAATTTATTTTCCACCCAACAAGCCTTCAATTCGTTCATAACGATGCCCATAAATTTACCACTTTCTACACCCCTTTCCTTCAACATTGTTCCAGTAATTGGAAATTTTGGTACATCCCAATTCTTAAATTCCTCTAAATGCGGAGAATTGTTATATTTTAATACTTCTATAATCCATTGTCTAGTATCAGATTGTTTGGTTTTACTCATTAAAAGTATCTGTTTATAAGGCAGCAGAGGATCGTTGTCCACTTTAGGTGCTCTGTTATCAACAATGAAATATGCCAAATCTCTTTCGAATGCAGATAATTTTAGTCGTACATGAAGCTGGGCAACATCATCAACAGTGGACAGTAAAGATGATAACAAAGTAATTGCGTTCATTTTCAAATCCCTACTTCTCCCCCATACAGCTTTCAATTCCTCGATATTTGGATTATCCGGAAGACCTAGAAATATTGGAAGCAGTTGTAGTGAACGATTTTCTATTTGTGATAAGGAATTCTCTTTTGAAGATCTCAGAATGCTATTTTAATCACTTTATAGCAATTCATTGATCCATTCGAAGAAGATAATGATAGTAGATAAACAAAGAGACTTTTAGCGCAGATTTTGAACATAACCTCAAATTCGTAAACGTCGAAAAGAGTGCCGTTATAGGGCCCTCGTGGTGAAGAAGTTGTCTTTTGGAATGTGGGGCCCCATTATGAGTAAATCGGGATTCCGCGAAGTTGTCTTATAGAATGTGGGGCCTCATTGTCAGTGAAATGGGATGCCCCGCGGTAATGTTGTCTTTTGGTATGTAGGGCCCTACATTCACTAAGACAAGTTCGCATTCTAAAACACAACTTCTTTACAGAGGGGACCCCATAATGGAGCGTCTTTCGACGTTTACGAATTTGAGGTTATGTTCAAAATCTGCGCTAGAAGTCTCTTTGTTTATCTACTGATGAACTATTAATTTTCAAAAAATTTGCAATTCTGAAAACAAATGAAAGATTACCTATATAAGGACATAGGCCACATTCAATGATGGTAAGCATTAAATCGCCTGCATAGTTTCCTTCTAAAATTTTTTTTAATTCCATCCAAATCCTTTCACCTGAAATATTTCCGAGTCCTTGTGCATTTTCTTTAATTGACTTCAGTGTCAACTCCTCATGTTTATTAGTTTCTTGGGCAATTCGTCCATAAAACCTGAAAGCAATCCACACACATTAACAATATTTAAGTTTTTTCTTTGTTATGTTTCATACACTGATTGAACTACAGATAATGCATCTCGAAAGCTAAATATATTAATTATAAATAAAAAAACACTCTACTGTATTTCTTTAATCAAAATTAGAAATTTACGGGACTAATATTTACTCACCTGAAGTACCGTAAAATTCTGAGGTAATCCTCTCGAATTCTGATTGTTGCATCACCAACAAAGGCTACTCTATGTTTTTTTAAATCATCATATCCAAAAAAGTAGTCGAATACGGTACCATCAACACCTATAAAACAGGATGGTTATCTATCGTACCTTATTTATTTTGAATATGAGATTGATATTAATTACTAACTCTTCAAGTTCTAAATGTAAAAATAATACCTAAAAACATAGAGTTAATTGTTAAATCTCTCCTGAAGGCGTCAAGCATCCAGTCAGTAGTAAATTGGACCTCTGCATGTCTGCCATCTGTTACTACGTCTATTCTCAAAGTGGTTATTTCAAAATTTTCCTTATCGTTTATTCTTGGTGTAATTGTTCCATGTTTTTCTCCTTTCATGTTGATCATTCTTATATTTTCAGTAGTGAACATTTCTTTCATTTGATCTGGTGTTGCTACGGTAGCGAAATCAACATCTTTGGGAGTTTTCCCCATTAAGAGATCTCGTACGGCACCACCGGCCATTCTTATTTCATAGCCATACTCTTTAAATAAGGAAATTAAAGACTTCAATTCTTCAGTGAATAATGATTTGAATTCTGGAGAATCGAGCTTCATTATCACTGGATTCGCACGACTTTGAGGAAGTGCCATTTTTCGGATGTAATTGAGATATTCTGATTTCTGAAGATGCGATACCTAAAACTAATTTTTTTCAATATAAATTTTTCACTTTCATTGATTCCACACGTTTGACGAATATGTCCTGCTTATAATGGGAAGGTAATTTCTAAATCTTCTCATGAACATATTCCTAATTTCTCTACAATTATTATTTTATTCCCATAAAAATGGTACTGTCATTTCTTCATTTATTTTGTTTTGATCGAAATGATTTTAGGTTATTCAACATAACCTCAATGTGAGACAATTCTATGATCTGTCAAAGATTTTCAACTGGAACAGGTACAAAAGTAAAATTTTGGAAAATAGACGAATATGAGTATTACAGAAGAAACTTATTTACCTACAGAGGAGGAACTTACCGTTCAAGAAGTGAATTTATCAGGCCCTGTTCTCAAAGCAGCGGCATTCCATTATGGATTAGCTTGTTTAAATGAGAATAATGTATGGTGACCATGTTATCTAATCATCAAAATATTGTTGATGTGTTCTCGTTTTAGGAATTCATGCTATGTAGAAATGAAACTGATGATCCTAGGGCTTGTGTGAAGGAAGGAAAAGCAGTTACTAGCTGTGCGTTGAATTTTTTCCAGCAAGTTAAAAAGTCTTGTGCTGGAGAGTTTCAGCAATATTATACTTGCATTGATAAGTCTAGTATAAATCAATCGTATAGTCCGTGAGTTGTACATATATATAGTATTTGTTTTGAAGAGTTTCGAGCTCCTGAGCTGTCCCAGTGCTTGTGCGCAACCAATGGCAAGCCGTATTTCGAGCTTTTGAGTTACTCAGGAGCACGAAACTCTACAAAACGAATAGGCTAATAAAGTAATTGCATATACGAGTGGGTTATACTGAATTTATGATATTTCAGATGCCGTAAGACTCAAGCTGTGTTTGATCAATGTATGAAGGATAATCTGAATTTAGAAAGGGCACCTTTCGATTATTTTGCTAGAGTGCATGTTCACAAGACAGATAGGCCAAGAGCTCCTCCAGAACCAATTCCCAACTATCCAGATGTTCCCGCTGCTTTACCTCCAGATGCACCAAAACCACCAGCGAAATATGGATCTCGTTACCTTGGTTTATGGTGAAAAGATTTATACATGAAATTAATAATTGCATGTGTAGTAAAATGTACATTGAATATTTAAAGTAAAGAACTTTATCTTATTCCTTTTTGTGATTGTTTCGTTTCATTCAGGACATGAATCCTACTCTTACTAGTGAGAAACCATAATAATTTATCAACCGAAAAATGTGGAAAAATCATAATCGATCTATTATTTCTTCAACATGAATAAGCTGAGAGCGCGCAAAACATCCAACTTCACAAAGGTTGTCTTCTGAAATTTTTAAGTGTTGAATTACTATTGAATAGAAACTTGAAATATTCATTCCCAAACTCACCTAGAAATATTCTATTTCTTGCATCTCCATTCATCTGAAAATTAGATAGCAACTCAAAAATTGTGACACAAAATATGGAAGAAGTAAATTGGTATTTTCAGTATGTAAAAATATAGGTTTTTCATGTGCAAGCATTAACAGTATACAGGGTGTTTCACGAATGATTGTACAGGCTTTCGGGGCGGATGCAGGACATTTTGGTGAGTCTGAACCATCAGTGTTAGAAATATGTCCTAACAATATTCGTTTAAGAGATACAGGATGTTTTATGTATTTCTACGGAAATTTTCAATTGGCATAACTGTTGAACGCCTGCATGGATCTTCATGAAAATTTCAGGGAATGAGTATATTTGTACAAATACATAAAACATTCTGTATCTCTCAAACGAATATTTTTATAGGACATATTTCACACTGATTCAGACTCACCAAAATGTTCTGCATCTGCCCTGAAAGCCTGTACAATAATTCGTGAAACACCCTGTATGTACCTATCCAATTATTCATTTGAAATTTCAAGTAATTATAATTTCCACTTAAATATTGCCATTTTTGCACTCGTAAGTTCAAACATCGCGCCACGATGACGTACGAGCAAGCATGTGGAAATGGCGATTCTCAAAAGAGTGGCCATCAGTTGGCATCGTTCAAAGATATTTTTTTCTGTAGAATATCTTTGGCATCGTTGTTATCTGTGATTCGACATCAAACCAATTAAATGATGGCGCGTACGTCACACTCAACCACCACTGATGGATCGTTTGAATTCGCTAGCTCATTTAGGCCATTTCAATATTTTTTTCTCGAAAATATGACAACGAAACAAAAAACCTATAATCGCTATTAGTCCGGTCTATTTAGACATTCGAAGTTAGATAAAGTCCCAACAAGCTGAATTTCTGTGAAGTTGTTCAAAACATAATTATAAACAATGTCTTAAAGTTCCTCATCATTCCCCTGTGAGGAAAAAATTTCATTCGAGGTCAAATGTCAAAAAAATGAGTTTTTCGCGATTTTCAGCAAAACGGTAAGTTTTATCATGAAAGTACCTCAGACAAAAATTGTAGATTATAAAATTATCTATAAAAAATGTATCAATACTTTTTTTCTTACGAGCCACCGTTTCTGAGATATAACGATTCAAAAAGTTATAACCCGCTAAGTACACTACCTCATTGGTGGCGTGGAAACGTGTGCATATTATGACGATAACGACTTTTATAACTTTTTGAATCGTTATATCTCAGAAACGGTGGCTCGTAAGAAAAAAAGTATTGATACATTTTTATAGATAATTTTATGATCTACAATTTTTGTCTGAGGTACTTTTATGATAAAACTTACCGTTTTGCTGAAAATCGCGAAAAACTCATTTTTTTGACATTTGACCTCGAATAAAATTTTTTCCTCACAGGGGAATGATGAGGAACTTTTAGACATTGTTTATAATTATGTCTTGAACAACTTCACATTCAGCTTGTTGGGACTTTATGTAACTCCACTCTCATTTTTTGGTCTAAATAGACCGGACTATGTGAAATTTTTAGGGTTTATTATTCTGAAATTATTTTTTCTGGAAATGCTCGTTGAGGAATCTTGACAATATTTTACAAAAAAGTTAATTTTCTTTAAAGATAATAAAAGTCAGATGGTAGGATTTTGCTGAAATTTTTGTCAATGTGAAAATATATGACCAAGAAATGTGTAACAAATACCGGACCGGCCAAGGAATTTATTAGTATCAGACACTTTACTTTATGTAGAATCGTCAAAAACGGAAAGTTTCTTGAAATTTAGATATAGTGGAACTTCCCTATTTCGAACTTCTGTGTAACGAATTCCGTACAAGACATTGCACCTGGAATCCAAATTCCATGTCAAAAACACCCTCTAAAACGAAGCAAATTCTCCCTATAACGAAATATTCAAAGAACATCACTCTTTGTATGGGTATTGGTAAGAAGGTATGAGGGTGGGTTTTTTACAAAAATTTTCCGGACGTACGTAATAAATCCTGTTCCTTAAACTAAATCATTACGGCAGGCAGAGGGATCCTTCTGAAACCCCCTCGCTGTTCAGTTTCAATCTAACCATTACGCTAGTGTGAAAGTTGTGCGAAAATGTCGAAAATGAAGTGCTTAAGTTTACATGATAAACTTAAATTTATCAGTGAAGTCGACCGCGACATTGCCGACTATAGTAGGTGACAAATTTTCTGATGTATAACGAAATTTCTTTTGCGGATTCAGCGCTTTCGTTCCACCATCTTTATGAGAGTAAGGCAGACGATTGCGCTCTATATCGCACAAAGAAAAATAACTCAAAGCTTCCAGAATTTGATGAGATACTGCTAGCTTTCAATCAAAAGAATGAATTATGTCGCCAAATCAAAATTGAATGCAGCAGTCTCACCATATACCTATGGGAAATCTGGTATCTGTTATTAGATTCCCGTTTCTATTAGGAGGTAAAATGTGTGGCTAATCCATTTAAGAGGAGATAACTCCGTTCATGCGCCAATATAACGCTTAATGCCCTGGAACAACGTATATAAACCCCGACAGGCTTTTTACAGCCATAACATTCCAGTCAGTCTTTTACCAGAGACAAGTATAGAAAAAGTTTGCCGTTGCCGCAGCATTAACCAGTGAGTATTCCCTACCTTTATGGTTTTCTCATTTCCTCTTTCATGTTATAGTTCATAAATTATTTGAATCTATCCACAGCCATCAATAAAACAGATTAAATAATCAATTAGCATAGGTCTGCAATATATTATTTCAACCGAAAAAAATATTTTTTGTTTCAATTTTCAAGCGTTAATGCTGTCAAAACGCTGAGTGAGAATTGTAGCTGGAATATTCTTCTGTATGTCAGTTCAGAATAAAACACAGCTAAGAAAAATCCATTTATTCAATTTAAATTTCAAGTATTCAATTCTCAATTATACAGGTTTGGAAATTCACATCTGAATTCCGTTCTTATTGCAATATTCTAGTCTTGTCTCTCTCTTATACCTGGGAGGAGCATAATTCATTTAGTATGGTAGGCAGTAAATAGGTACTTGAATCGAGTATTACGGGCAGCCTGACAAATTAAATAATTCTATACGTGTATAGTCCGTTCACGAAAGGTTGAGCACATAGTAGGCGTTTCTTTATTTATCTGAAGTTGGCAGTATTTACTGTCATAAAGTAAAATTAAGTCAACGTTGCCGAATGTACTCGGCCTCGTCCGACGAGCTTGCGAGTTTTCAGAGAACTCTATGCAATATTGACAACAGTGCGTATCAATTTGACATGAAAATAAAGAACATAACCTAGAATTTCAATATACACAGTGGAATATGCCAAATTCCATGGCCAACCGACGGCTCAACCTTTCGTGAACGGAGTATACTGCAGATTCCCTACCATACTGTGATAAGAGAGAGACAAGACTAGGTTATTGCAATAAGTCAACAGAATTCATTCAGTTCAGCACGTGATTATCTCGACTATTCATAAGTGCAACTAGACGGAAGAATTCTCTGTCTGATGTATTGTATATCGTATGTCTCAGATGTGAATTTCCAAATCTGTGAAAATGCAATTTCTATACTGGGTGGGTGACCGTTATACAATTTTTTTTAATCGCTCGATAGGACAAACGATTCTAAAACCAAGTCAATGCTTTTTTGGAATGATAACAGATTTCATCTTTTTAGCAGGACCATGTTCTTCAAATTCGCCTACCTGTTATTTGTGGTTCTGTTTGTCTCCATGCTGATGTCTGCAGAAGCTACTTACAGAAAACCGCCTTTCAATGGCTCAATTTTCGGAAAACGTGGTACAGCGGTTGGTAAGCATTCAAGAATGATTAAATCAAAATCTCTTTCATGTCACTGCTTATTTTCTTGATATCTTCGTCTCACACGTTCAGAATTTCCTTGATTTCAAATTGTTTGACTAAATATCTCGGTGGTTGTAGTGAGAGAACTGCTTATTTTAAAAACTTGAGCATAACTGATATGGAAACATACGATATTTAATGCATCAGCAAGAGAACTTTGCCGTTCTGTTGAATAGTGGTTTATTTGAAAGATTAACGTGCTATGTTAACCGGGTCTGGGGCCGGAATCGTGGGTCCTCACTTCAATCAGGCTATCCCTCTGGGGAAGGACTATTCCATTGTGCAGGCTGAGCTATTTGCGGTTCTTGCATGCGCACTAGAAAATATTCGCAGGGGATATTCTGGCCAGCACATTTATATATGTTGCGACAGTCAGGGAACTCTGAAATCTCTATCCGATGTTAGAGTTGATTCTCTTTTGGTAGAAGAATGCAGGAAAGCTCTGCGCGGGCTGGGCTCTGATAACTTTTTGAAAGTAATCTGGTGTCCGGCTCATGCGGATATACCTGGTAACGTCAAGGCAGATGAACTGGCTAGGCGGGGAGCCAGATTAGCATTTGTTGGTCCGGAGCCTTCGCTGCCAATCTGTCGCACATCTGTCAGAAGTTTCTTCAGGAACTGGCTGAACAGGGAATTTTCCTCGGAATGGAGCGCAGGGGTGGGCCTAAGGTGGTCGAGAATTCTCATTGAGAGACCGTCCTCGCGATCTGAGGTCAATAGGCTTCTGTTGCTGGAGAGGAAACAACTCGGTCTGGTGACTGGTGCATTGACTGGTTACCTGTTTAACAAGCATTTGAAGAGAATGGGATTGACGAGCTGCTCCCTATGCCGGTGGTGCAGGAGTACTGATGAAACGGTTGAGCATATTCTGTTCAACTGTGGAAACCTTACTGAATTAAGGTCAACACACCTAGGAAATCCAACACCTTCTATTCCTATGGTGAGAGAGACCACCCCTGGCAGGCTCGCGACATTTCTGTCTTCGTGTCTGAGGAGCTGAGTCTCTATAGAACGATGCGGGTGAACAATGGGCCACTAGGCCTCAGTTCGGCCGGTAAGGCACCGCACAGAGAAGAAGAAGAAGAACGTGCTATGTTTCTGACGAAATGAATGATAAGTGCGAATAAGGTTGTTGTTTTTGTCTTATTATTGGGAGTGGCCTAATTCAAGCAGTATGGTAGGCAACCTTACATACTCGAAGACAACTACATTATTAGCAGTTGATCATTCATTTCGTCAGTAACGTAGCACGAAAATCTTCCGAACATACACTGTTTAACTGGACAGCAAAATTCTCTTTCTGATGCATTGAATATCGGATGTTTCCGATGTGAATTTTCATACTGGTATAATATTTTTATGTATGTGTGTATCAAAAACAAAACAAGTCTGAAGTTTGGTATGAATGGATGGGTCAGAAAAATCAAAATGTAATGTTTGAAAAGTCTGTTTTTCTTAATGACCCGAGTAGTCAAACACATTGAAAGATTGATGAAGATAAGTTCAGCAAAACTAGCTTAATAAATAATTAGTAAGCTAGTTCTCAGATCATTCCACAGTAGTTGTATGTCAAATACAATGTTTTAAATTTTTTCAGAGTACGAAGCAAGTAAGGCACTGTCTGCTATGTGTGAAATTGCCAGTGAGGCTTGCCAAGCATGGTTTCCTAATCAAGAAATGAAGTAATTGAAAAAAAATATCTACACCCTATATGAATAATCTTTTGTATTAGAAATGAATTGATAGAATAAATACTCCTAACTGAAAACAAAATCTTTTCAACTTAACCAAAACTATGATAAAATAAATAGATAATTTAACATTCTGACGAACTGATAAAATACTACATTTGAAATTCATTGAACACACTTAAAAAAAGTTTTTTCAAAATGTGAAATGACAAAAAGGCACTTATTTTTAGATTATTTCAAAAATCCCTTTTCTATTGGGAGAATGAAACTTGAAATTAAACAACTTAATGGTTTGAAAAAATTAAAACCTGAACAAGAAAGTATTAAATATTAAAAACAATGAAAACCTAAGTGTTCTGATGTGAATAACCATTTTCACAATGTGAGAAAGCAGGCAATAGCAATAAACGTCTTTTCATTTATAGAATATTGAAATTGCACCCTGTGGATTCCTGTAAATTAGGACAAAAGTCATAATTTTACAGTAGGTATATTTCAGATGAATGAACGAAAAATATACCAAAGGGTATAGCCAGGTTTCAATGGTGAATCTGCCCCCGCGGCCTTTTCGATTCATTTTGAGGGGATCGTTCAGGCACTGAATGAAAATAATTCAGCCAACTTTTCAGCTTTTTATCTCTAGCCATTTTTGAGATTTCTGTGAAAAACACTTTTTCGTTTTTATTTTTTTCTCTTGTGATATCCAAAATTTTCGAATGGTGATTTTTTTCTGTAGATTCTTTGCTATTGAACGAATAGACGTTTAATTTTTTTATGTCTTTCGTCTGCAAAATCTATTTTTAGGAAAAAAAATAAAGTTTTGTCATTTGTTTTTCGATGTTCCTTGAAAGTGTCCACCGCCATTTTTTGACATAAAATGTCTTCTTTGGCCCTTTATACCCTGGAATTTTTTCACATTTTTAAACTTGGTGGAACATTGTGAAAAAAAATTAAAACTGTTTGAATTTTAGGATTCAACAGATATTCATCTAATTTTGGTACCGTTATATTCATATTGGCTTCCTGAACAATATTAGTGAAAAAAACAATTGGCGATCTGTTTTAGTTTGGGAGATATGGGCCCCAAAGTCCGAAAAATATTTCACCTGAAAGTCTCTTTTCTCACTACAGAAAACACTGAATTACCGCTTTATTAAGTTTAACGCCTCTTGAACATTTTACCATGAAGATTTGATTCATTTCATTTCAGATAAGTATATTCAATAATTGTTGCAAAAACATCGAAAAAATTAGCTGTGTGAACTTGGCTGCCAGCCGTCAGCTGCCAAATTTCCGAAGATACCCGAAGGCGTCCAGTACGGTCCGCCAGTGGCGTGCATTATATTTCTCATTTCGTTTCATCGACTGAGATTTTATTACTGTAACTGAACTTGAATTTCCATGAATATTATGTTTACGTTCTATAGGGAATAATTAATTAAATGCTTCTTCGGAACTTATTGAAACAAGGGACTATGATTAGAGTTCTTCAAATCATTTTCAGAACAAAAGGACTACGATAAATTTTTTAATATTTCGCAAACGACTGTCAAAATAAAAATAGGTGTTTTTCAGTCTACGGAAGGTCTACTATCAATCTATAAAGAAATAATTTCTTGCACTCCCTGCCTTCGGGTGATTTCATCCCCCAGACTTGGAAAATTCAAGATTTTTTTTTTAATATTTCGCAAACGACTGTCAAAATGAAAATAGGTGTTTTTCATTCTATGGAAGGTCTACTATCAATCTATAAAGAAATAATTTCTTGCACTCCCTGCCTTCGGGGTGATTTCATCCCCCAGACTTGGAAAATTCAAGATTTTTTTTTAATATTTCGCAAACGACTGTCAAAATGAAAATAGGTGTTTTTCATTCTAGAAGGTCTACTATCAATCTATAAAGAAATAATTTCTTGCACTCCCTGCCTTCGGGGTGATTTCATCCCCCAGACTTGGAAAATTCAAGATTTTTTTTTTAATATTTCGCAAACGACTGTCAAAATAAAAATGGGTGTTTTTCATTCTACGGAAGGTCTACTATCAATCTATAAAGAAATAATTTCTTGCACTCCCTGCCTTCGTGCCTTCGGGGTGATTTCATCCCCCAGACTTGGAAAATTCAAGATTTTTTTTTAATATTTCGCAAACGAACTGTCAGAATAAAAATGGGTGTTTTTCATTCTATGGAAGGTCTACTATCAATCTATAAAGAAATAATTTCTTGCACTCCCTGCCTTCGGGGTGATTTCATCCCCCAGACTTGGAAAATTCAAGATTTTTTTTTAATATTTCGCAAACGACTGTCAGAATAAAAATGGGTGTTTTTCATTCTATGGAAGGTCTACTATCAATCTATAAAGAAATAATTTCTTGCACTCCCTGCCTTCGGGGTGATTTCATCCCCCAGACTTGAAAAATTCAAGATTTTTTTTTAATATTTCGCAAACGACTGTCAAAATAAAAATAGGTGTTTTTCATTCTATGGAAGGTCTACTATCAATCTATAAGAAATAATTTCTTGCACTCCCTGCCTTCGGGGTGATTTCATCCCCCAGACTTGAAAAATTCAAGATTTTTTTTTTAATATTTCGCAAACGACTGTCAAAATAAAAATAGGTGTTTTTTATTCTATGGAAGGTCTACTATCAATCTATAAAGAAATAATTTCTTGCACTCCCTGCCTTCGGGGTGATTTCATCCCCCAGACTTGAAAATTCAAGATTTTTTTTTAATATTTCGCAAACGACTGTCAAAATAAAAATAGGTGTTTTCATTCTATGGAAGGTCTACTATCAATCTATAAAGAAATAATTCTTGCACTCCCTGCCTTCGGGGTGATTTCATCCCCCAGACTTGGAAAATTCAAGATTTTTTTTTAATATTTCGCAAACGACTGTCAAAATAAAAATGGGTGTTTTTCATTCTATGGAAGGTCTACTATCAATCTATAAAGAAATAATTTCTTGCACTCCCTGCCTTCGGGGTGATTTCATCCCCCAGACTTGAAAAATTCAAGATTTTTTTTTTAATATTTCGCAAACGACTGTCAAAATAAAAATAGGTGTTTTTCATTCTATGGAAGGTCTACTATCAATCTATAAAGAAATAATTTCTTGCACTCCCTGCCTTCGGGGTGATTTCATCCCCCAGACTTGAAAATTCAAGATTTTTTTTTTAATATTTCGCAAACGACTGTCAAAATAAAAATAGGTGTTTTTCATTCTATGGAAGGTCTACTTTCAATCTATAAAGAAATAATTTCTTGCACTCCCTGCCTTCGGGGTGATTTCATCCCCCAGACTTGAAAAATTCAAGATTTTTTTTTTAATATTTCGCAAACGACTGTCAAAATAAAAATAGGTGTTTTTTATTCTATGGAAGGTCTACTATCAATCTATAAAGAAATAATTTCTTGCACTCCCTGCCTTCGGGGTGATTTCATCCCCCAGACTTGAAAATTCAAGATTTTTTTTTTAATATTTCGCAAACGACTGTCAAAATAAAAATAGGTGTTTTTCATTCTATGGAAGGTCTACTATCAATCTATAAAGAAATAATTTCTTGCACTCCCTGCCTTCGGGGTGATTTCATCCCCAGACTTGAAAAATTCAAGATTTTTTTTTTAATATTTCGCAAACGACTGTCAAAATAAAAATAGGTGTTTTTTATTCTATGGAAGGTCTACTATCAATCTATAAAGAAATAATTCTTGCACTCCCTGCCTTCGGGGTGATTTCATCCCCCAGACTTGAAAAATTCAAGATTTTTTTTTTAATATTTCGC
This sequence comes from Propylea japonica, assembly GCA_013421045.1. Classification (NCBI taxonomy): domain Eukaryota; kingdom Metazoa; phylum Arthropoda; class Insecta; order Coleoptera; family Coccinellidae; genus Propylea; species Propylea japonica. The sequence continues at coordinate 73,096,675 of CM024241.1, forward strand.
AAACGACTGTCAAAATAAAAATAGGTGTTTTTCATTCTAGGGAAGGTCTACTATCAATCTATAAAGAAATAATTTCTTGCACTCCCTGCCTTTGGGGTGATTTCATCCCCCAGACTTGAAAAATTCAAGATTTTTTTTTAATATTTCGCAAACGACTGTCAAAATAAAAATAGGTGTTTTTCATTCTATGGAAGGTCTACTATCAATCTATAAAGAAATAATTTCTTGCACTCCCTGCCTTCGGGGTGATTTCATCCCCCAGACTTGGAAAATTCAAGATTTTTTTTTAATATTTCGCAACCGACTGTCAAAATAAAAATAGGTGTTTTTTATTCTATGGAAGGTCTACTATCAATCTATAAAGAAATAATTTCTTGCACTCCCTGCCTTCGGGGTGATTTCATCCCCCAGACTTGGAAAATTCAAGATTTTTTTTTAATATTTCGCAAACGACTGTCAAAATGAAAATAGGTGTTTTTTATTCTACGGAAGGTCTACTTTCAACCTATCAAGAAATAATTTCTATGTATTCAGTTTTTCGCAAATTGGATAAAAAAAATTAACTTTGACCGAACTCGCACATCCTTCAGAATACAGAATACAAATGAGAAAACTTATTCTACGCTGTTCCGATGACATGTCACTTCGCTGCATTATATTATATTATTATGTTCAAATGTTACATCACCAGTTGATCCGCAGTGTAAGCACTGTAAGCGATTCGTACATGCAGACTGTCTTGAAATTAAGATAAATAATAAGAAGGAGGCTTTCATTTTGAAGAAATGTGCCAGATATGTCGAATTTATTGATTCTGCTCAATCAATTCTAATGAAGATGATGTTTGATGAAGAAAGCTGATTAAATATTAATGTGTTTCAATTGTATGTGGGAAAATAGGGCTACTGGCGACCACCCACTAAAAAAAGGTAACGCACCCAGGCCATTTCGTTTCATATTTTATGCAATACTAAGAAATAATAAATGGTATAATTTCCAATATGTACGAAACTCATTTTCAGTAAGTTTTTATGTTTTAGAGCTGGCCCTGCAATACCTCTTGGGTGGGTGTGGAAATTTGCAGAATAAAATTTCAGTTTGTGTCGAATCGATTCACTTTGACAGTCGTTTGCGAATATTAAAAAAAATCTTGAATTTTCCAAGTCTGGGGGATGAAATCACCCCGAAGGCAGGGAGTGCAAGAAATTATTTCTTTATAGATTGATAGTAGACCTTCCATAGAATAAAAAACACCTATTTTTATTTTGACAGTCGTTTGCGAAATATTAAAAAAAAAATCTTGAATTTTTCAAGTCTGGGGGATGAAATCACCCCGAACGGGAGTGCAAGAAATTATTTCTTTATAGATTGATAGTAGACCTTCCATAGAATGAAAAACACCCATTTTTATTTTGACAGTCGTTTGCGAAATATTAAAAAAAAAATCTTGAATTTTCCAAGTCTGGGGGATGAAATCACCCCGAAGGCAGGGAGTGCAAGAAATTATTTCTTTATAGATTGATAGTAGACCTTCCATAGAATGAAAAACACCCATTTTTATTCTGACAGTCGTTTGCGAAATATTAAAAAAAAAATCTTGAATTTTCCAAGTCTGGGGGATGAAATCACCCCGAAGGCAGGGAGTGCAAGAAATTATTTCTTTATAGATTGATAGTAGACCTTCCATAGAATGAAAAACACCTATTTTTATTTTGACAGTCGTTTGCGAAATATTAAAAAAAAAATCTTGAATTTTTCAAGTCTGGGGGATGAAATCACCCCGAAGGCAGGGAGTGCAAGAAATTATTTCTTTATAGATTGATAGTAGACCTTCCATAGAATAAAAAACACCTATTTTTATTTTGACAGTCGTTGCGAAATATTAAAAAAAAAATCTTGAATTTTTCAAGTCTGGGGGATGAAATCACCCCGAAGGCAGGGAGTGCAAGAAATTATTTCTTTATAGATTGATAGTAGACCTTCCATAGAATGAAAAACACCTATTTTTATTTTGACAGTCGTTTGCGAAATATTAAAAAAAAAATCTTGAATTTTTCAAGTCTGGGGGATGAAATCACCCCGAAGGCAGGAGAGGAGTGCAAGAAATTATTTCTTTATAGATTGATAGTAGACCTTCCATAGAATGAAAAACACCTATTTTTATTTTGACAGTCGTTTGCGAAATATTAAAAAAAAAATCTTGAATTTTTCAAGTCTGGGGGATGAAATCACCCCGAAGGCAGGGAGTGCAAGAAATTATTTCTTTATAGATTGATAGTAGACCTTCCAAAGAATGAAAAACACCCATTTTTATTTTGACAGTCGTTTGCGAAATATTAAAAAAAAAATCTTGAATTTTCCAAGTCTGGGGGATGAAATCACCCCGAAGGCAGGGAGTGCAAGAAATTATTTCTTTATAGATTGATAGTAGACCTTCCATAGAATGAAAAACACCTATTTTTATTTTGACAGTCGTTTGCGAAATATTAAAAAAAAAATCTTGAATTTTTCAAGTCTGGGGGATGAAATCACCCCGAAGGCAGGGAGTGCAAGAAATTATTTCTTTATAGATTGATAGTAGACCTTCCATAGAATAAAAAACACCTATTTTTATTTTGACAGTCGTTTGCGAAATATTAAAAAAAAAATCTTGAATTTTTCAAGTCTGGGGGATGAATCCCCCGAAGGCAGGGAGTGCAAGAAATTATTTCTTTATAGATTGATAGTAGACCTTCCATAGAATGAAAAACACCTATTTTTATTTTGACAGTCGTTTGCGAAATATTAAAAAAAAAATCTTGAATTTTCAAGTCTGGGGGATGAAATCACCCCGAAGGCAGGGAGTGCAAGAAATTATTTCTTTATAGATTGATAGTAGACCTTCCATAGAATGAAAAACACCCATTTTTATTTGACAGTCGTTTGCGAAATATTAAAAAAAAAATCTTGAATTTTCCAAGTCTGGGGGATGAAATCACCCCGAAGGCAGGGAGTGCAAGAAATTATTTCTTTATAGATTGATAGTAGACCTTCCATAGAATGAAAAACACCCATTTTTATTCTGACAGTCGTTTGCGAAATATTAAAAAAAAAATCTTGAATTTTCCAAGTCTGGGGATGAAATCACCCGAAGGCACGAAGGCAGGGAGTGCAAGAAATTATTTCTTTATAGATTGATAGTAGACCTTCCGTAGAATGAAAAACACCCATTTTTATTTTGACAGTCGTTTGCGAAATATTAAAAAAAAAATCTTGAATTTTCCAAGTCTGGGGGATGAAATCCCCGAAGCAGGGAGGGAGTGCAAGAAATTATTTCTTTATAGATTGATAGTAGACCTTCCATAGAATGAAAAACACCTATTTTCATTTTGACAGTCGTTTGCGAAATATTAAAAAAAAAATCTTGAATTTTCCAAGTCTGGGGGATGAAATCACCCCGAAGGCAGGGAGTGCAAGAAATTATTTCTTTATTTCTTTAGATTGATAGTAGACCTTCCATAGAATGAAAAACACCTATTTTCATTTTGACAGTCGTTTGCGAAATATTAAAAAAAAAATCTTGAATTTTCCAAGTCTGGGGGATGAAATCACCCCGAAGGCAGGGAGTGCAAGAAATTATTTCTTTATAGTGATAGTAGACCTTCCGTAGACTGAAAAACACCTATTTTTATTTTGACAGTCGTTTGCGAAATATTAAAAAATTTATCGTAGTCCTTTTGTTCTGAAAATGATTTGAAGAACTCTAATCATAGTCCCTTGTTTCAATAAGTTCCGAAGAAGCATTTAATTAATTATTCCTATAGAATACGTAAACATAATTATTCATGGAAATTCAAGTTCAGTTACAGTAATAAAATCTCAGTCGATGATGAAACGAAATGAGAAATATAATGCACGCCACTGGCGGACCGTACTGGACGCCTTCGGGTATCTTCGGAAATTTGGCAGCTGACGGCTGGCAGCCAAGTTCACACAGCTGAAAAAATTCTAGGGAAAGCCCGCCGTTCCTTATGGTAAGTTTGGCACTACCACGTCTCTTTCAGCGAGTGCCATTATAATAATAATAATAATAATAATTTTTATTAATCCTTTAAGACATTGAACAATGTATAGGACAGGTCACAAAATAGAAAAAAATAAGAGAAACACATTTGAAGTGAACTTATAGCTACAAGTACAAAAAAAATCACTCTGAAAGAAAAATAATCAACAATTAAATTAATCTATCAGAAAGGTATTCCTCAACACTGTAATAACATTTGTTCATTAACAGAGACTTTACATTAATCTTAAATTGAATGTCTTTCATTGATTTGTACATGTTTGGCAAATGATTATATAGTCTGTCCCTATAAAAGATGGTGTTGATCATATTTTTTAGTGTGGTGTCTAGGAATACAAATAACATCCACATGCCTAGTACTGTAACTGTGGAAGTCCGAACATTTCTTCACAGCATACTTATTTTGATGGATATATAAAAGACAATTTAGAATGAAAATACATGGAAAGGTCAGGATATTATACCTTTGGAAACATGAACGACAAGATTCACGAGGCTTAATACTAAATATAAGTCTTATAATTTTTTTCTGGCATTAGGAAATGATGGCGGGATTCACCGGTATTATGCATCGTGTCATATTCGCGCGAAATAATTTGCGGTAGTGCCAAACTTCATGTTAAAATGTTCAGAGAGGATTTTTAACTTAATAAAGCGGTAATTCAGTGTTTCTGTAGTGAGAAAAGTGACTTTTAGGTGAAATATTTTTCGGACTTTGGGGGCCCATATCTCCCAAACTAAAACAGATCGCCGATGTTTTTTTCACTAATATTGTTCAGGAAGCCAATATGAATACAACGGTACCAAAATTAGATGGATATCTGTTGAATCCTAAAATTCAAAACAGTTTTAATTTTTTTTCAAAATGTTCCACCAATTTTAAAAATGTGGAGAAATGCCAGGGTATAAAGGGCCAAGAAGACATTTATGTCAAAAAATGGAGGTGGACACTTTTTAGGAACACCGAAAAACAAATGACAAAAACTTTATTTTTTTTCCTAAAAATAGGTTTTGCAGCCGAAATTCATAAAAAAAATTATACGTCTATTCCTTCAATAGCAAAGAATCTACAGAAAAAATCAACATTCGAAAATTTTGGATATCACAAAAGAAAAAAAATAAAAACGAAAAAAGTGTTTTTCACAGAAATCTCAAAAATCTCTAGAGATAAAAAGCTTGAAAAGTTGGCTGAATTATTTTCATTCAATGCCTAATCGATCCCCTCAAAATGAATCGAAAAGGCGCGGGGGCAGATTTACCATTGAAACCCGGCTATACCCCTTCGAGCAATTGCTTCAAGCTTCCTCAAAAATATGAAAAGATGAACCCGAAAAATATACCAAATTTCAAGCAATTGCTTCAAGCTTTCTCAAAAATATGAACCCGAAAAATATACCAAATTTCGAGCACTTGGTTCAGGCTTCCTCAAAAATTTGTAATATGATCTTACAATCACAAAAAGTCTATTTAATATTGTAACTTTTTCATGAGAATGAGGTTGGTTGAAAATTTTCCAATAAAAAACTGTTTTGAACCTAGGTTATTTTTATTTAGATTTGATCTGAAAAAAATAAATAACAATGTTATATTCACCATACAGTAACCATTATAACATTGTGTGCAAAAGCTCAATTATAATATTATAATTCAGTTGTTATCTGTAGGTTCAGGTTGATCAACCAGTTTTTTCAATTTTTCTATCAATTCAGCTATGGTGGCTTCACCATGTACCTCATTAGATCTTGTTCTTACATTTACTGTTCCATTGGATCTTTCTTTTTCACCAACAACTATAAAGGAAAAAAGAAAAGATAGTTGAAACCACAGTTAAAATATTGAACTCATATTCAGCTATAACTCCTCAACTGATAATTTTTTTTAATGGAAAACCTGATACTTTCAAGCAATAAAATTTAACTCACCAAGGATATAATTGAACTGAGCCAGCTGCGCATTCCTTATTTTCTTATTTAAAGTATCACCAGCATCAGTATCTACCTCTACCATGAAACCAGCTTCATGTAATTGGTCTCGCACTTGTCGAGCATAATCGTCGAAATTTTGACCAACAGGTACGACCATAACCTGTCGAGGAGAAAGCCAGAATGGCCATTTACCTGCATACGATTCAGTAAGGATGGCAATCATTCTTTCCACAGAACCAAGAATAGCTCTATGTATTATAACTGGTCGTTTGGCCTCTCCTGTTTCACTGGAAATAGAAAAACAACCATCTTTAACATTTAAAGTGCTAACTTTTTGAATTTGTTTGGATAGATAATCAATTGTGAAATTTTCCAATTCAAGCCTTACCTGACATATGAAAGATTGAATCTGATTGGTAACTGGAAATCCAATTGAATTGTAGCGCACTGGTGCTGTCTTTTCAAAGCATCTGTCACAGTGATATCTATTTTAGGACCATAAAATGCTCCATCACCAGGATTCAATGTCCAGGGAGAATTAAAAGCATCTAAACTGTCTGCTAACGCCTAAAAGATAACAAAAACAAATATGAAAGACCCATATCTGATATGTTCAAAAGTAATTATGAAATGAACTGTTTTGCTTTTGTTTCGGAAAACTTCGTTTTCTTGCCGTTAGGGTGCGCTGTGCAAGAATATCTGACAGGCGAATTGTCTCTGATATAACCTAAAAAATTATTTGACATAAAAACGTAGCGGCAATAAAAGGAAATTTCCGAATCCCATTTTAAATGAGGATTATTTCAGTTGGTTTTTTACTGAATATGTCACCAGTCAAATCTTACAGTTTCTCACGTATAAGTGACTCCACCATAAATTTCTAATCTCACCTATGCTCATGAAAATAAAAAATCAAGTGTTGCAAACTTCACATATAGTCCGTTCACGAAAGGTTAAGCCGTCGGTTGGCCATGGAAATTTGGCATATTCCACTGTGTATATTAAAATTCTAGGTTATGTTGTTCATTTTCTTGTCAGATTGATAAGCAATGTTGTCAATATAACATTCTCTGATAACCCGCAAGCACGTCGGACGAGGCCGGGTACATTCGGCAACGTTGACTTTATTTTCGTTATGACAACAAATACTGCCAACTTCAGATAAATAAATAAACGCCTACTATCCGCTCAAACTTTCGTGAACGAACTATAGTATTTTTTTAATGAATCGAAGTCATGCCATCTATAACCCCATTTTTCTGATAAAGCATAAAGCCTTTCAAGACTCCAGAACTAATAAGCTTCTTTGCAGAATTATTTCAAGAATTACAACAGAATTTGCTAGTTTTCTTGATTTTCTATTGAAATTCTCGATATAAGTGTAAATAATACCTTTTCTGCTTTGTTCCACATCTCAATTTCTCCCAAGTACTTCTCAGGCCTGGTTGAAAGTACCAAGTTGAATGTGAACCCAAAAATTGAGTACACGTGTTTCAAGAAATCGAGAGCATTCTTTATCTCGTTCTCAATCTGTTCTGGGGTGCAGAAAATATGAGCATCGTCCTGTTGGAATCTGCGAACTCGAGTGAGACCAGTAAGTGCTCCTGATATTTCGTTACGGTGAAGAACCCCGAAATCAGCCAGACGAAGAGGCAGCTCCCTCCAAGAGCGGATACGGTTATCGAAAATTAAACTAGAAGAAAAAAATTATGAGAATAGGTGAAAACGGAATGTAAGAAGGTGGTACCAGTGAGATGGGCAATTCATGGGTTTCAAAGCAAAAGTGTCCTTATCCACATCAAATTGGAACATATTCTCCTGTAAAAAAAAGAGCAACATGAAAAATCTGTTACATTTCATACTAGCGATTGATTCTCTAAATTTTTTGAATATACACTATTTGTGAGAACATAATTAGAATAAAATTGATCCAAATAACTTACGGCATAATGGGCCCAATGTCCAGAAGTTTGCCACAACTTAGCATTGAAAATATTGGGAGTTACAACTTCCTGGAAACCTCTCTTACGGTATTCTTTCTTGATGAAATTTATCAAAGTGTTGTAAATATGGGCTCCTTTCGGTTGAAAGAAACAAGATCCGGGTGACAACTCATGGAAGAAGAACAGTTCTTGTTCCTATATGAACAAAAAATAAAAATCTTCGAAATGATAATTGATAATATTTCTGTATTACCCTTCCAAGCTTTCTATGATCCCGTTTAGCAGCTTCTTCCATCAGTTTTTCCCATTCTTTCAATTGTTTAGCGTCTGGGAAGCTTATCCCATAGACCCTTTGCAAAGTTTCGGCATCTGCTTTGCCCTCCCAATATGTAGAAGAATTCTGAAATATACAAAATTATAATACCGAACAGATTTTGTAGGGTGTAATATCACCTTAGTGACTTTTAGAGCCTTTATTTTTCCAGTATGTCTGACATGAGGTCCCCGGCAAAGATCAATAAGTGGTCCACATCGGTATACAGTGGTTGTTGGGGTGTCCACTTTCTCGTTGAGAATTCTTACTTTGAACTGATTGTATTTGAACATCTCTAGAAGATCCTCCTTAGTCATTTCTAACCTTTCAAATGGTTGTTTCTCCTTTACGATATTTTTCATGAGTCCTTCAACTACTGGAAAATCTCCAGCAGTGACCTAAGAAAAAGGAAACATGTACTCTAATTGAACGGAATTTTGAATGTATGTAAGTAACTTATGAATTCTTCAACAAGCATTAATACAGTTTTCCAAGTTTGAGCAACTTCAGTTATCACTGTTATGTGCAACTATCATTCAATTACTTCATGTCTTAAGACGGTCAAAAAGTATATAAAGAACGTTTAAAAGCATCAGTAAAATATAGTGATTTGAATAAAATGATAATTGTCTAGAAAAAACAAAAATATAACGTTACTCACACTCTTATCATCTAAGTGCATGTCGTAGTAGAAACCATTATCTATTGGAGGTCCATAACAAAGACAACCTCCATAGATTCGTTCAAGAGCTTCACCCAAAATATGGGCAGAGGAATGCCAGAAAACAGCCTGTGCTTCAGGATTATCAAATTTAAGAAGCTCTAATTTACAATTTTCTTCAAGAGGTCTGTCTAAATCCCATAGAACCCCATTCACTTTGGAAATTACTGCATTATCTGCCAAACCCTGACTACAATGATAATGTATTATATTTTTTCACAAAGATATGATTTGTATCTATGAATTCTTAATTATAAATCATTTAATGTTACCTTATGCCCTTAGCTACATCGTAAGCAGTTGTTTGCCAAGAAACTCCATCCACAACTTTACCATCCGGTAATGTAATCTTGATAGGTTCATGAGGCTTGCTAGCCAATTGTTCGGTATATTTAATTTTTAGTTTGTCCCATAATTTCAATCTATCATTGATATAGTCAGGCAAAGGATTCAATTCCTTCACACTCTTTTTATCACCAGCAGCCGCTGCTGCGGCAGCTTTCTTGTCTTTTTTAAGTTTAGCCTATAAAATAAACAATTCTTGGAATCATGTTAGTCTGACTCAGTCTATGAAGCTGATGCAACATAAATTTTTATTTCGAAATAAGGTGGTACAAACCAAAGTGGCATAAGATTGACGAATATTAAATAAAATAGACCTATGTGACTTAAAAATCTTAATCATAGCTCTTCTTTAATGACACAGTAATAAGGATGTTAAAGTATCATGCCTTTTCGCCTTTCTCTTGTTTGCTTATTTCCACATTTTCCATTTCGGTTGCTAATTTATCAGAATCGCCCATTATTGAAGAACACAACTAATTATAAATAATACTAGTGTTTATTCAACTTCGAATTAAACAAATTATCCAAGAACATATGCTAATTTTCGGTTTCAGGTTAACAGATCGTGATCGATTTGTGTTTGTGCTTTTTTGGCAGATTCTCATAGAAATTGAAACATAGGTTATGTTCCGAGTTCATAGATTTCTATGACAAAAATAAATTTTCAAATAACAAATTTGAATTGAAAAATATTCAAGTCGATAATCTTTGATTTGAACTGAAAGAGACACATCTTGTTATCCATTTCAAAGCAGGAACAATCTTTATGCTTACCTTCCTTATTTTCTCATTCCCCAACTTCGCTTATTTTAAATAGGCATATTCGCTCACTATTCTTATTGAGAAAGAAAAGATTCATAGTGAAACGGGGATATAGAAAGAATCATTTTGTACATACAGTTTATTTATACAAAATTCAGCTTTGTCATATAAAAATAGAATTAAATTTTTATCTTAAAGATTTTGATTATTAAAGCTACCAAACTAAGAGCACCTTAAATGGTCAGAATTATTATTTTATAAACATCTTCCACAAAACATCATGAGATCATTTTTATGTTACACAATAATGTACAGAAAAATGCTTATGGATTCAACAAAGAATTATTAGTTAGGAATACACAATGAAGGAAATATTATAACATGTGTGCAACGAACTTATAAATTGATTACATTCTAAATCAACGATACCATATTAGTTATATCAATGAATAAATTTATTCTTGAAAATATTTCATACATCATATAATCTTAATTATACTAATCAACTTCTTTGTTATTTATTGCTTCGTTTTTGTGACTATGCGATCATTATTATTATAACATAAATTAATTCATATTGTTTAAGTATGAATACATCAGTGCCTGGGAATTTCGAACATAGTATATGAAACCGCTTCGTGCAACGTAAAATATAATTGAAACTTCTTATATTATATCACAATACAATTTATTTTCCTATTCTTCATTATTTTCTGGAGAATATTTTTTTGATATGTGTTGTTTAAGACATTTCATGTAACTGAAAAGTGTATCAATTAGAGCTAAATTCACAACCGTTTGAGGTATCCATCCTTTTAGGTTCGTGTTCAATATGAAGGTTTTTCTGCATTCATTCTTATTATCACCTGCCTCTAGTAGAAAACAAGTAACATTTTCACCTCTGAAAAGATTTAGTTGTTATAAGAAAAAGCGTTCAATTCAATAATATTTGTGATTTTCAATTAAAATTATGCAGTAGCATATTATCAGAACGCTCTTAATTATCTTAATAATACATAGTGAAACCTACAGTTGAGGGTCTCTCTTAGTTCAGAAGATATGGGTACCCAAAATTCGAGAATGTTCCCACTTCAGTAATCTTTTCCACTATAGAAACCACAAAATTACTGCTTTTATTAAGTTTATAAATCCTCTCTGAACATTTACATAAAGATTTGATGTATTTTTTTACAGGTATATTCAACAATTTTTGCAAAAACTTCGAAATTATAAATCCACCACATAACCACAAATTCGAGGGAAAGCGCACCGTTTTTCATGGTAAGTTTGGCACTACGTTCTTCGGCGAGTGACATATAAAACGATGGCGGGAATTACGGGTAGGCATCGTATCATAGCGCAAAAGAATCTGCGGTAGTGCCAAACTTACTATGAAGTATGGCGAGTTTTCCTCGTATTGGGACTCTAGAATTTCGATGTTTCTGTATTAATCATCGATTATATATGAGATAAATACATCAGTTCTTTAAATAAGTGATCAAAGAGGATTTAAAAACAAGATAGACGCAGTAATTCAGTGTTTTCAGTCAATTGAAGGTGAAACATTTTTGAAACTTTGGGGACCCATATCTTCTAAACTAAGACAGACAGTTACTCGTTGATTTCACCATTATTACTCAGGGGATCACAGTGACACCAAAATCTGATCGTTACCTACTGGACCCCAAAATTCAAATATTTACCAAAAACTGAATCTTACCTTACATATTTATTATTTTTTGGTACGCTAGGATGTTGCGTGCTTTTAGTAGCTAATAAATACGAATCGTCCAACTGTATCCAATGTCTCAAACTAACAAACTCTCTACTCGATACCAAACCTCCAGCTCCTGGTGCAGCTAACTGATATATGATGTCCGTCTGGTCATCAAGTATTTGTATTCTTTGCGCTTCTAATAACGCAGGATTCCAACTGGGAAAATTTTCTATTTCACAATACAGTTCGTTGAGCATATTTTTGGGAGAAATGTTGAAGAGTCCCTAGAAAAAAATATAGATTGTTCAGGAATACTAGATATCACTTTTCGATCAAATCAAATAAGTAATACAAATACTGAATACGCCTTCAAGTGGAAGATTCATTTATTTATAATAAATATTGATAAGTCTAATGATAACCCCTTTTTTGATTTTTCTGGCAAAAAAAAGTCTCGAAAACCACAAGCGTTAGAGAAAAAATGGTCAAGTACTCAAGATCTCTTTTTTGAAAATTACCAATTGCCAGCTTTAGGCCGTTCACGAAAGTTTGAGCGCATGGTAGGCATTTGTTTATTTATCTGAAGTTGGCAGTATTAGCTATCATTACATAAAATAAAGTCAACATTGCCGGATGTACCCGGCCTCGTCCGACGAGCTTTTGAGTTATCAGAAAACTCTATGCATTATTGACAACATTGTGTATCAATCTGAAAAAAAAATAAACAACATAACCTAAAATTTTAATATACACAGTGAAATATGCCAAATTTCCATGGCCCACCGATAGCTCCAACTTTCATGACTATAACAGATCCCAGATATCTGAATTGAAAAATATAGGGTGTTCCATTCAAAAAACACAAACTCTTTCAATTTTTCTGATCAGATCAAAGCAGCATATAGGCAAAAGAAAACGTTTCGGAATTTTGGTGATATCTCCAACAGAAAACTAGATAAAGCGAAATATTTGAAACAGCAATTTTTCAGAAAGCCCTGAACTAATTCAAATATCTGGGATATGTTTGCTGGCAATTGATTATTTTGAAAAAAGAGAGGGATCATCGAATTTCGAACACCCTGTACAACTGTGTTGTTGACGTGAAATCCTTGATGATAAAACATTTATTGACATATTATTTGGGCTATTTTCATCACTTCTGCTTCTTCTATTCAAAGTTTTGGCCAGCCCTCGTCAGGACAAATTCTTTAGAGTCTTCACTTTCAGAAAAGCAACTTAACTTTCCGAAAGTTAAGAGCCAAAAGTGTTTTTCCTGAAAACAGCCAGCGAATGGTGGCCGAAACTTTGAACAGAAGAAGCAGGAGTGATGGAAATAGCTTAAATAAAGGGTTTTCCAATAAAAGGTGTTATTTTGAATAGCCCGCTATTTCGGTAGATGTCACCACAGTATAGACACTCTATACTGTGATGTCACGTTTGAAGCTGTAATTTTTGACATTCGACAAACAGAAACTACGCCATTAACAAAAATGGAACGACACACGCTTCAAGAACGCATTGAAATTCACTATAAAATGGTGAAAATTTGGCAGAGACGGTTCGTGAAACTCGAACATTTTTGGGTCGTCGTGAAGCACCTTGTCGCCGCCGCAATAAAGAAATTTGTGGAAAAATTCTAGCTGTTGGGACAAGTTAGTGATGTGAAGAATAAAACCCGTGCACGTCGCTCAAGAACAGCCGAGAATTGCTGCTGTAGCCGAAAGTGTTGGACAAAACCCAGGTTGTCCATTCCTCGTCGTTCTTTGGAATTGGGCATTCCACAAATGATTTTTTATGGCCGAAATTGGATAGTATTGATCTCGATAACGTTTTCTTTCAACAATACGGCGCTACGTGCCACACAAGCAACAAAACCATTGATCTTTTGCGGGAAAAGTTCATTAAAGGGATATGGTCCTGTAAGACTGGTTGTGGTGGTCATTTGCCTGATGTTATTTTCCACTATTCACGACATAGCTTCTCTTTATAATGAAATAAACATCCGATCATTTATACAGAAAAATGGTATTTTTCTTTGAATATCAAAATAACACCTCTTATTGGAAAACCCTAAAACACCCTAACCCTAAAACACTACACTACTAAAAGTATGCATTACCGTTATTTTAAATATGGTGAGACCACTGGGCAAGGGCATCGAGTAGGCAACTACATCATCAACTCTTTTCTCTACTGTCCATCTTTCTGATCGGAGTAACTCCCAGGACTCATCTATTATATCCCTGGCAGTTTCATCATATTTATCCACCTGCAACAAACAGAAAAAAATATAAAATACAAGTCTGAAAACAAAACATGCACACCAAAATCACCTTCATCTCAGGCATGGTGTTAAATGAATGTTTCTTCTGTTTCCTGCATATACAAAATGAAAAATTAGAATATTGCGCAATGACAAGTTACTGACTTTTGATTTTGCTCTAGAATAAGATTTGCAATGAAAATGATCTTGAGCCTGAGTGACAGTGTTCTTCTTACAGTTACGTTGTTCTGAATGACAAAGTGATAGTTTATTCATAGGGGTTCATTATACTTTCAAATTACCACCCTTATAATTCAGAATTAACTGAATAGATTTGTGAGGATCATGGTCAAAAGGAATATAATGATTGAATTATTACATATTAATGGAATTTTGTGTAGAGGATATTTGATATTGTGAATAACTTTTCTGTCCACCTCTGAATAAATAGTTATTTAATCAACTTGGTTATTGAAGAAAACGACTAATGATCAAGATATTTTAACGCGTGAGCGAAGCGAATTTGTTGATAGTTCGAGACCATTAGTCGCTGGATTGAAAACCGAGTTGATTACAGGATTTTTCCGACGACCTCAATATAAATTGTGTATAAATTCCTGATTGATATTTTGCACAAGACTCACATTTGACATAATGAAATTCCTACGTATAGTCCGTTCACGAAAGGTTGAGCCGTCGGTGTTGGCTAAGGACCTTTGGCATATTTCACTGTGTATATTAAAATTTTAGGCTATGTTGCTTATTTTCTTGTCAGATTGATACCCAATGTTGTCAATGTTGCATAGAGTTCTCTGATAACTCGCAAGCTCGTCGGGCGAGGCCGGGTAAATTCGGCAACGTTGACTTTATTTTACTTTATGACAGCAAATACTACCAACTTCAGATAAATAAACAAACGCTTACTATGAGCTCAAACTTTCGTGAACGGACTATATCTATGTTCCAGTAGAGTTTTGACATTCTCGTAGTGCTTTTGAATACTTTTTGAACGGTTGCCATGAGGATTGCACATTAAAATAGCATAGATTGAACATTAAAATGGGTTATTAATGATCAATTTCCTACACATTAAAATCACCTATTATTAAGAGGTCGGCGGAAATAGTTATTTAATCAATTAGGTTATTAAAGAGGGCGACTAATGGTCAAGATATTTTAATGCGTGAGCGAAGCGAACGCGTTAATAGTTCGAGACCATCAGTCGCTAGATTAATAACCGTGTTGATTACAAGATTTTTCCGACGATCTCAACATGAATAGTGTTGAAATTCTTGATTGAAATACATTCTCATTTTGCACAAGACATACATTTGACAAAATTGAATTTCTATGTTTCTATGTTCAGTAGTAGAGTTTTGACATTCTCGTAGTGCTTCTGAATAGTTTGTGTAGAGTTGCCATGAGGATTGCACATTAAAATGACTAAAAAATTGAGCATTAAAATGGGTCATTAATGCTCAATTTCGTACACATTAAAATCACCTTTTATTTCGAGGTCGGCGGAAAATAACTTTTCTGTTCACCTCAAAATAAAAGGTGATTTTAATGTGTATGAAATTGATCATGACCCATTTAAATGTTCATTTTATGCTATTTTAATGCGCAATCAAGAATTTATACTCAATTCATAATGGGGTGTACGAAAGAATCTTGTAATCAACTCGTTTATTATTCTTGCAACTAATGGCATTGAACTATTAACGCGTGAGCGGAGAGTAAAACGTAAACCTAGAGATGCCCTAACTCATTTGTTATGCAGCCAAGTAGAATCTGTTTATGAACGCGAACAATTGCGTTGCGAACTTAAGCTGAATCTTTATTCCGTATTTTGATAATTGGTCTACTGCCCTCCTACTTTGATACTAACGACTTGCGTCTGTCACAGACAACTCTGTCAGTTAGGCAACATCGTTTGTTAATGTTAGTTCTCAATGGGTTGTGTTTATATATCAGTTCGATTTGACTTTCCAGAACTGAATTATTTTACTGATTTAGTGGCATTTCATTGTTGCTTGAGGCTATTCCGGTAATTATAGCTAAAGCAAAGTTACGAAAATGTTGTATTATGTTCAGGAATTGTAGAAATAAAAATATAACCTAATGTTTACTTCACCCCAGTGCGGCAGTGAAATGTTTTCCATCTCACTCTTATGCTTGGTTGATTACATTGCAGTACTCTTCACGCATAGGGGCATCTCAATGTTTTTTCTAACTCTGAGATCTTGACCATTAGTCGCTGTCTTTAATAACCTTGTTGATTGAAAAACTATTTTCTCACTTTTATTCGAAAAAATTACTTACCTCATCTTGTGTCAATTGAGATGGTGGAAACCTCCCTAACATAGAATTATTATCAACACGAAACCTGTAAAGTGATCCCTCCGGAGAATTCATTGTAGAACGGAAATTATCAACACTTTCTGTGTATCTAGAAGGTGCTGCTGCTCTGAGATAGTGTTGTATCAATGGTGATCTTTCACTAGTTGTAGCTAAAAATAAGTTGAAATCAATCACTATTTCACTTACTAGTAAAAAGTGATTAAATATTTCTCATTATTTCATGTGTTATCGAACCAGATATCACAATTATTGTGGTATGATTAAATATTTGGAAAGTACCTTTCAATATCCATATGCTAAACTCATTAAAAAGAACACTAAATTATCAAGCGTGATGATTCGAATATTTTTCACTTGAATTTTGCTGTAGTTTGCACTTACGAAATATTATTTGATTAGCGTAAGTTTCCTGTGGAATGACTCTGTAATCAAAAAACCAAGCTTCTCCCCATGCAAGTATAAATGTCACTAAAACGGAAAGTACTTCAAACACAGGCTGTGGTGTTTGCTGCCACTAAAAGTAAATTTTTCAACAATTTTCTCAGTGTCTTATATAATTTACTTACGTTGTAATAGAACACTTTAGCAATACAAAATCCACTAGTGAAAGATGTAGTAATCTGAAAAGATATGAATTTTTTCAACATCAACAGGGTGATATCTTCATAGCAAAATGACATAAATACCCTGACTAAGAAGCTCAAATGATCGACAGTTATTACACTAAGTTATATAGAGCTCAAATGGGTTAGGATAATATTAGTAAAGGAGCGAAGAAAATTATAAAAGAATTAGAAATAAGACCACATTAATAGAACAAATTTCAGTCTTTGCCTCAAGCATTATTTTTAATATAATTAAAAAAAAATTTTACATACATATAAATACTATGTGAGCAAAGACGAAAGAGAGTTCCAAGCATTGTATTAGTTGTGAAAAGTAGTATAACCAGCATACTGAAATACTCACAAAAATTATAATCCAATGGTTTATCTGCAGAATACCATAAAATAACCAGAGTAAAATGAATCGACATATTGCTAAGAAGAATATATCAAAAAAGGAGGTTTTTATGTTGTAGTGTTTGATTTGTAACTCTACTGCTTGCCAAATATTTTCACCTTGCAGCTAAAATATCGTATTTTAGTAAAATCACATTCCATTATACTCAAAAGTAATATTTTTATTATATAGAGTAACAAAATGAACTAAGGTACTGATCCATTTAGTTCCAAATGACTGATCTTAAAAACAACAAGTGAGTTTCAGCACATCTTGAAAATGAAAAACCTGTTTGTATGTTAATTAGTTTTTGATCAATGAACTGGTTGAATCAACTTTGCATATTCTAAAAAGTTGTTTTTCAAAAATAGGCATTTAAATATTCAAACTGTGGTTGGAACATTGACATTCTGAATTCTTACTGCTTTACTCTAATGAAATGAATAAGTTTATGCACCAAAATATAAAAATAATTTATCAATAGTTACCATAACACAAATCAACCACATGAGTCCAACAAATAGTACGTCGAATGTGACAAATAAACAAAAAAACCTCCGCACACTCGACATTTTTCCTTCAAATCTGAAACCCCTAAACAATGCATCATTGAGAAGGTATTCATTTTGTAGAGTTGGTACAGTATTTACACTAACTGAATGAGCTGAAAAAAAAATCTGTAAATACTATATGGAAGGAATGGTCAATTGAATCCGAGGAAGAATTCTTTTTTCATTTAATATTTGTATGATCTCTTCTAAATTTCAAAATGAATTTTACCGTACATTATTTTTATTTATTGAAGAAGAATTGAGTGAAGAAAGAAGTGGAAATAAACTCCTCAACAGCAAAGAACCAAAATAACTACAAAGATTCTGATAAAAGTATTCGCCAAGCAAACTTCCACATACATGCCTACTCACCTAAATCTATGGCAGGCGTTGGGTTTGAAGGACTAACATAATAGTTTCCATCATTCTCAAAAAACTGAGATCTTGTTGTCATTTCGGCTAAGAAAAGGAACTGGTAAATTACAAAGGAAGTTCATGAACTCTTATTCCTTGGTTGTATTTTTAGAACCTCTTTGAATATCTAGAGGAACTGTGTATCACATTGTGTGCTTTCAATAATACTTAATCTCTAAGCGCAACAATCAATATTTGCTTTCCATCAGAAGTCTGATTTGAAGAAAATTTTGTTTAT
Organism: Propylea japonica; assembly: GCA_013421045.1. Classification (NCBI taxonomy): domain Eukaryota; kingdom Metazoa; phylum Arthropoda; class Insecta; order Coleoptera; family Coccinellidae; genus Propylea; species Propylea japonica. The sequence continues at coordinate 73,115,293 of CM024241.1, forward strand.
CCCATGAAATTCAATCCTTTTGTTTACAAGTTTACAACAGCATTTCACAGAACTTCCAATAAAAATTAAATCTGCGATTGACAAATGACAATATTGACATTTCATTGACATCAGAAATGAATAATTTTTTTTCTGTGCAGTTAAGAAAACTTCACCTGGCCTCTACACTTCCATAACATTGTTTTTGGTAGAAAGCCAAAAATTGACTAGTGGCGACGCTAGGGTTGGTCCCCCTAACGGCCTATGCTAAACAAAACTATACAAATTAATTCATTATGGCATATGGCCCCCACTGAATAATCCTGTCCCCCCTTCGGTCCCCCGTGTTTCCAAAAGCTGGTTCAATATCAATAAATAAAGAAATTTATCTTGGTTTTTTCATTGAACTGAGGTTCAATACCTATACTTCCTATTATATTTATGTTCAAATTTAGGGTTTTTTCTCTCAGTTTATTCGAAAAATTACTTGTTCTAGGTTGTGCTAAATGGCGAATGCGCCAATGAGATGATATGGATGTCACGAGAAACAATGCAGAGAAAAGTCGTCAAGCTGATTAGTGGTCAATGATTTCTATATCTTTGGGATAGGTATTTAATTTCTAGTGATGGCCCCTAATGAGCCCCCTGTGTTTCCAAAAGCTGGTCCAATACTCAGATCAATGAAAAATTAGTCTTGGTTTGTTACTTTATCGATCTGAGGTTCAATACTTATACTTCCTATTATATTGAAATAATGCGATTTTCAAATACCTGAATGCTACTCAACTGTCAGCCCTGTAAACTCGCGGAAAGTAGGGCTGGAGGATTAACAGGCAAGCAATCTTTTAATTTTGTTTTGCGCATTCTTCACTTTCGTAGCCATGCCAGAATTCTCGGAAAGAAGAAAGACGGTCTTTCTGTCTCTAAACAGTAGCACGAAGTTTGTACCATTGCTTCTATTTTCCTATTCGATATTCAATTATAAGAGTGCTTTCATCGCGAAATATAACGATTTTCGTTACCTCTTATGTACCATCTCAGTTTTTTCTATATAATGATCACGAAAAAATACCTCAATTCTCCGAAATGAACGATAGACGACAAAAAACAGCTTAAAAATTCCAAGAATTTCCCAAAAATGTATGGGAAAACCAGAATAAATGCACAACGATAACATATATTTTAAAACGAATAATTCTATTTTCTTACACGATGTTGACTGATGGGCGTTCTTGAGTTTCTAACGTTTCAGTTACTTATACTAATGAACATAAAAACTTTCGTTATCGTTCAATTTACACGAATAACTTTACTAGAAGTTATTGACAATAAATGAAAATATCAATCAATTGATTGTAACACATTATTTACGATAATTTTTCTTAGGTAGCTACAGACACATTTTAGAATTCAAATACTAACCCTCTTAGTTCGGACAATTTTATAGACATACTATGTAAATATGATCAGTGAATCGAACACAAAAAATTAATCGATGACAAAAAACTTGCACATTTCCAGCTCAAAAAAAGGTACATAAGAGCATCATCCGAACCCAACGCATTCGCCATTTTGCGACTTTCGAAATATGGCGATTCACAAAGTTCATCATGAATAATGGTGACGATAGTTTTATTTAACCAGTTTTGAAGCCGAAGATTTCGTTATTTCAACATGATTCCAATCTTTGCTATTTTCTGTTCACATTCATATGGTGACTGTCTCACTTGAGACCATTTTATTAGAGACACACTGTAAAAATTTGTTCAGTGATTCAAACACAATAATGTTAATCGTTCACAGTGAGAATTTTTAGGTACATTTCCGCCTCAAAAATAGGTTCATAAGTACAGGAGAGAAGATTTTTAACAATATGGCTTTTTCGGGTAGGAAACCAGAATTTACGAGTTTTACTATAACTAAATAACAGTGGTGACTGTTTCATTCAACTAGTTTTGGACTTGCAGATTTCGTTACTTCGCGAATTATCATCGTGATTTCAAACTTTGCTATTTTCTGTTCATTCATAGATACGGTAACTGTCTCAGTGAGAACTACTTTATGAGGAACACACTGTATAAATATGATCAGTGATTCCAACATAACAAAATTAGCCATTAAAAATATAGTACATTCCCGCACCAAGAAAAGGTTCTTAAAGGCAGAGAAGGATTTTTCGGACCAAACGCATCCGCCATTTTGCGGTTTTCAGAATACGCCATTTTGCGCATTGTTCAATATTTGAGGTTTTTCTCGGCTTATTCGAAAAATTACTTTTTCTGGGTTGCGCTAAATGGTGAATGCGCCAATGAAATGATTTGGATGTTACGAGAAACACTGCAGAAAAAGTCGTCAAGCTGATTAGTCGTCGTTGATTCCTATAACTTTGGGGTATATAATTTCTAGTGATGGGATATATGTTGTGCAACTTTACTTTCAATGTTCTATAAAAATTAACATGATTAATATTCAGTCCCTTTTGGTAGCCTGGTATAGCGATTATAAATTATATATAAATTATAAATCGCAAAAAAACGGACACATTTATGGAAAAAAATTGCTTGTTTTTGCAAGACAATGCACACATGTCACCAAAAACGATGAACAAAGTCCATGAACTATGCCTCGAATCGCTTTCTCATACCACGTGTTCTCCAGATTTAGCCCCATGCGATTATTATCTGTTTCCAAACTTGAAGAGATAGCCCCAGAAAAAAAAATGAAACGAATGAATAGGTCTAATGGGAAACTGTAGCATATTTTGGGGACATGGACAAATCCTACTATTTAAAAGGCATCGCAATGTTGGAAAATAGTTGAACTTAGTCTATCCAGCTAAAAGGGTAATATGTTGGAGAATAAATAGTAATTTTGACAGAAATCTATAGTTTTCTTCGTTAGGCTAACTATTCATTGAACGCCTCAATATAACAGTGTTTTGCATAGTCAAACTTCCAATCATTTTTATTTAGATAGCATTGAATTAAAAAAATCTCACACCAATTTCGTCCCAACTAAGGTAAACTAACGTGTTTTACTAAATAGTGAATTCGCTTGTCCCTTTCTTCTTGAAAAACCGAGGATTTGATGGAGTGAATAGAATACCAATTTTTTCTCAGTCAAATTATAAATTCTACGTTAAATTTGGGGTTTTGAATAAACAAGAAAAACGAAAATACTAAAATTATCGAATTTAATGTAAGCAGGTAGAGTAGCAAATGTTGCAAAATGGCGAATGCTCCCGTGTCCATTGTTTATTTTTCATCATATTATTGAATCTAGTACCTAAATATTGTTCGAGATAATTCGTTCCTTTGGTTTGCATCTTCCAATAGAAAATTCTGAAACTATGCAGGTGAAATCAGAGTAAGAAAAAAACACTTGAAAAACATTTAATGTCTTAATGTTCTTATCTTTGAAACAATAGTCTTATCATAACAAATCATTTTCACATGAATGATATTTTATCGATAAAACGAAAACAAAGAAAACTAATAACATTGTTAATATAACAGTATAGTTTTTGATAAAGTTAATGCTTAAAAATATGAGATATTCACAATTATCACAGGTGGTATTGGTCCCGATACCGAGACTTCTGATTGGATTGAATTTTTTTAGACTAGACTGAGCTTTCTTTATGTGGGGGAGGTGTTTGCGTTGAACAGTTGCGAGACTGCAAGATTGGGGCCCATGTCACGTGGTACGGCTTCACTGGCATCTGGGTGGCACAATTCCTTTTGCTTGATGGTCTCGCTGATATTATGAAGGGGGTCAACGAGGAGTCCAGTAGACTCTCTGAAAAAATGAATATATTTTAAAAAACAACGTATGATGTATCACCAACAAAAAGATTCATTAGGCACATGACATGAATTTCAGTATTTCCTTATAGGCTGACCCTTATGACTTGTTCCACTGCTGCTCAATCAAAGATGTGATCCATCTCATAAAAACGATAGGAAGTCCGAAAATTCGAGAAATGGAAGGGTTCTCAATTGAAATGAAACAATGATATATTTTAATAATAGTTATTTATATACAAGGGAGAAAATCTAATATTTTTCCCGTGTATAATATACTATTTTATTTTGTGACAGGAAAAGCGACCATTTAATAGTGAAAGAAATAACCTTTCTCTTTCATGAAATTAATTTTTTGCCCACAGAAAAAAAATTAGGGGGCTTTTTTCCCGGACACTCACTTTTTTGACAGGGAAAATAGTAATTTACGTAACAAGTCCGGAAAATAGGGTTTTTTTGGACGAATAGACAAAATTCTAGGACGAGCGCAAGCGAGTCCTAGAAGTCTATGAGTCCAAAAAAACCATTTTCGGGCGTGTTGCGTACAATATTTTTTCGGCAACCGTCTAGAAAACAAATCAATGAGACGACACATTTTTTTATATATTTAATTCTTATTTAAATTAAACAGAACAGAAAATATCAATATTAACAGAAAATTCTAATTCTTATTTATATTAATATTATATTAAAATTCGAGCAATTACTGATATTGAAGGGATTCAATTTCGGACGGTTGCCGAAAAAAGTAATTTCGTAAAAAGTCATATTTTGTGACCTGTAAAGAGACATAAAATGTCACATTTTTTTCCAGTCACAGAAAAATAGTTATTTATTATCATTGTTAAGGATCCTTAAAACATGCTAAAATCTAATATTTTCCGTGTATAATACACTATTTTTTTTGTGACAGGAATAACGACCATTCAACAGTAAAAAAATATAACTTTTCACGAAATTACTTTTTTCCCCGGGAAAAAAGTGAGTACTTTTTCCCGGATACATTGAGACTCATTTTTTTGGCAGGGAAAAAAGTAATTTCGTGAAAAGTTATATTTTGCGACCTGTCAAGAGATTAAATGTTAAATTCTTTAACCGTCACAATATATTTTTTTATTATTTCTAGGAGCGGTCCGTAGTGAAATGTTGCCGCACCTTGATTCGGGTTTCCTGAAACCGGAGCTTACATAGTGGGACGTAGCACCAAGGAAAATAGTAGCAATACTCGTTAGTATTTCTATGGTAGTAGGGCTCATGAAAAACCTGCTGTATCAACATTAAGATATACAATATAAACAATGAGAGCAGGGAATAATATTGATTGATTAAAATCAACCAATATTAAACCATACCTACTTCGGAACTAATCCCGTCAACGCACAAAGAACATGCATGGTGGTAACATTGTTTAAGAGTAACATTGTTTGAGGAGAAGATAGTTGGTTACTCCGGTTCAATTTTTATTGAAGGGTTGTGGGCAATATCGTTAGAGGGCGCCAACCCGGAAGAGGCCCAACATGATGGGTTGCCTATGTACAAGGTTGAAAATTCGGACGAGTATTTTTTTGCGTATGGTGAACAAAAGATGTCTCCAGTGGCAAGCAATTTTTCTTCACGTGAACGCGTCCTGCAAAAAGTAGTTTCACCTTGCTCCACAACTTCTCTTTAGTATTTCGTATAATTGTTCCTTAAACAATGGTGGTAATATCTAACAGATTATAGCAAGGGCGTAGCCAGGAATTAATTTCGGGGGGGGTTTTGACATTTTGACTTTGTAGTTGCCGGGAATTGTGAGGGTCGCTTTCTGTAGCAAGTATTTGTTGTTTTCAAGAATTCATAGTAATATGAATAATTTTAACTAGATTTTCGGAGATAAATTGGTTTAAGTGCAAAATGAAAGATCATTTTTGCAACAAAAAATAACTCTGAAACATTTCGGGGGGGGGGGGGGGGGGGGGGTTTGACCACCAAAAGCACCCCCCTGGCTACGCCCTTGGATTATAGAAAGCTATGTCACACTATTGGGGCTCTTCAGTATATGGACTGGAGGCTCCGTCTGAAAGGCATTCCATTTGGACTATTATCACCACGTCTGGTTTATGACGATTAAACGAGCGTTTCCACTTATCGACTGAAGGTTAAGTCCACATTGTTCGACTACCACCAGATGTATGAAAAACGGATAAACATCTCGCTACTTCGTTCAAGGTTCAAGCATCGGAGGTAGTGTTGTGTTCGTAAGGATCCCAGGAGATGGCGTCTTGTTTCTGTTATTCTCAGAGCTAGGCGACTTTTCTTCAAGTAAGGGAACCTAGAATGCTTTTCAGAGGGAGCTCCCCCATACTGAAGAGCCCCAAATAGGGTGATAGCTATCTATGAATGCTCTGTTTGATATTACCACCATGCATGTTCTTGTGCGTTGACTGGATTAGTTCTGAAGTATTGGTTGGTTTTAATCAATTGATATTATATCTGCTTTCATTGTTATATTATACCTGCGTTACTCTTAAACGCATGAATTTTCATTAAGATATACAATAACCGAAATCACCGAAAATTTCTGATGCGGTCCCATAGTTTCTGAAACGATGGGTTCTAGATGAGTTTAAAAGAATATTAAAATAAAGTCAATATTTCCGAGAAAATAGCTTAATAATTCATTCTTTCACAACCTCATGAAACATCAATATTCCAATGGTGAACTAACTTTCTAATACAACTTCCATCAGATCAACCGAGCACAAGCAAAAACTGAAACCGCCTGGAGCAGGAACAAAACCAAAGAACTTCGCAAGAACAGAGCCTAAATCAACTCGGCATTATCTATTTCGGAATGCAAATTGCTAGCCGGAAGCATTGTGCCCATTATTATACCTGATTCACCAATATGCTCGTCACCTATTAGCGTAGAATGGGTGTGATTTTTCACACCCCCTAGCGATCGGCTATCACACTCCCTACTAAGGGGAACATTCACTCATCCTGGATATCAATTATCAGGGGGATTGAGCTCTGAGGTGTTACGTGTTCTTCTTGTCCTGGGTCCTGGGTTGTTCGTTCGTTGCTTAGTCCTGGATTTCTTGGTTGATGTCCTTGTAGTCGGTCTGGCAATATTTTCCTCCATGGTTGATCCTGGCGTCCATCATGACCTACAAACTTCCTTACGGTTCTGGCAGTACCGAGATGTAGTGCTTTTTGCATTACTTTGTAAAGGTTTTAATCCAAATCGAGCTCCTTGAGGTTGGACTTGAGGCTCTTAGGAATAATTCCTGTGGTGATATGAGAATGGAAAGGGTTCTGGTACTAGGCATTCCCACTGCCTTTTGATCTGAAGTTCAAGCTCTCGATATTTCGATCTCTTTCAACGTATTTTTGACGTAGATTGTTGTTGTTCGGGATGGCTACGTCTATAAGTATTGTTCTCTTCTCTTTTTCTCACTAGAATTATGTATGGCCTGTTATGAGCAACTGTTGAATTGCAAGTACTGTGCGATCCCAGTATAGCCTGTAATGGTATTTAGGTACTTCGGGCTGATACTATAATATGGAATTGTTTTGGACTGCAGAATCTTCAGTTGGATGCGAGTTCCTGATGAAGTAATTTTACGAACTGTATCATGTCGACTTTATATTTCCTTTCCAGCAAACATTTGGCAGCCTCCTGTAATATGTTGGATTGTTTCTGATGTTGCATCCGTAGCGGCATTTATCGTCGGAGGTTCCTATCTTTCACGATATATTTCTGATAGTTTTGGTTTGCACCCACTGATCTTGAATGGCAAGTAGGAAAACCTTCTGTTTCAGAAAACAATCTTCCAGAAGTCAGCCAGTAGTTCGACGCAGGAATGTCGACATGTTCCTGGGTGACCTCGTTCTCACCTACACTGCTCTATTATTATTATTAGGGTTATCTAGATCATAAATATTCAGTTTCGAAATTTCTTTCAAAACAATCCCTGAAACGATGGGTTCTCGATGAATTTGAAAGAATATTAAAATAAAGTCAATATTCCTGAGAAAATAGCTTAATAATTCATTCTTTCTCAACCTCATGAAACATCAATATTCCAATGGTGAACTAACTTTCTAATACAACTTCCATCAGATCAACCGAGCACAAGCAAAAACTGAAACCGCCTGGAGCCGGAACAAAACCAAAGAACTTCGCAAGAACAGAGCCTAAATCAACTCGGCATTATCTATTTCGGAATGCAAATTGCTAGCCGGACGTTGCTGCACAAGTTCGGAAAATCGTTCAATCTCGAACTTTTCTGTCCGTTCCCTCGGTTAACTCCCACTCGGTTAAATGGTCATGCATACTGAAGGGCAATTTGGAGCTGCCATTTCGACGAACCGCTGCCCTATTCCGATTCGACCTGAAATTGTGAATCGCCGCACTAACGATGCATAAAACAAGACCGATTGTGTGGAGGCCGTTTCGCTTCTTTTCCGTTCGACGCATATGAATACCTAAGTGAAATTCAGTGACCATGCACGTCTGATTTTCTGATATTTCCGGGATTCAGCATGGAATCGTTTAAACTGAAGGAAATTCGAGTACCATGAAGGTCCCACTGTTCGTTCCGTTTCTGAGCGTTTGTTCCTTCTAGGGTTGCTCTATAAAGGTTTCGAGATTTCAATGTTCAATGAAACATGGTTTTCTGGAGCGCAATGATGAAATATGTATTGATTTAGACTATTTATAGAATATACATTTGGGATAATGATATGAAACAAAAGTCTTGTAAATTGCAAGTAGATAAACAAAGGGACTTCTAGCGCAATACCTCAAATTCGTAAACTTCGAAAAGCGCGCCGTTTATGGAAGCCCCGCGGTACAGAAGTTGTCTTCTGGGATAGTGCTGAAGGAGCCCTAGATGTGGGCCCCCATTTAGAGTAATAAATTGGGGTTATGGGGTCCCATACGGCAGAGAAGAAGTTGTCTTTTGATATGTGGGGTCAGGCGCGCCGTTATTGGGCCCTGCGGTACAGAAGTTGTCTTTGGGATGGTGCTGATGGAGCCCTAGAAGCGATAGTAGATAAACAAAGAGACTATAGCGAAAATTTTGAACATAACCTCAAATTCGTAAACGTCTGAAAGCGCGCCGTTAGGGGACCCGCGGTACAGCAGTTGTCTTTTGGATATGTGCTGACAGAGCCCTAGATATGGGACCCCATTTAGAGTGAATCCATTGAGGTTATGGTGGCCCATACGGCAGTAAAAAAGTGGTCTTTTAGTATGTGGGATCAGGCGCGCCGTTATGGGTCCCCGCGATACAGAAGTTGTCTTTTGGGATGGTGCTGACGAAGCCGTAGATGTGAACCCCCATTTAGAGTGAATCGATTGGGGTTATGGGAGCCCATACGGCAGTGTGGGGGTCTGCAGGGTCAGACGCGTCGTTATGGGCCCCCACAACCCCAATCCATTCACTCTAAATGGGGGTTCACATCTACAGCTTCGTCAGCACCATCCCAAAAGACAACTTCTGTATCGCGGGGACCCATAACGGCGCGCCTGATCCCACATACTAAAAGACCACTTTTTTACTGCCGTATGGGCCACCATAACCTCAATGGATTCACTCTAAATGGGGTCCATATCTAGGGCTCTGTCAGCACTATCCAAAAGACAACTGCTGTACCGCGGGGTCCCCATAACGGCGCGCTTTCAGACGTTACGAATTTGAGGTTATGTTCAAAATTTTCGCTATAAGTGTCAGTTGCAGGAACGTCCATTAAAATTTAAAGGTCCATTAAACTCTTAATCCTCCATTATTACAAGGAACTAATGGAGGATTAAGGGTTTAATGGACCTTTAAATTTTAATGGACGTTCCTGCAACTGAGCATAAGTCTCTTTGTTTATCTACTATGACAGCCACGGATTTGCTAGCTTATGCGTAACCCTTTGACAAAATTTTCAATAAAGTTCAATTTGAATATATGTTGGTAAGTGATGGTATTTCATTGCGTCTGCTTTCGGCTTTCAGTGCTCCGATGGTTGCAGGCTTGTTGGCATAAACCTGTGACTTCAGATAACTCTACAGCTAGAAGTCTAAAGCCTTTGAATCACAAGACCGTAGAGTCCAATTACAGTAATCAAATTGGCAAATGACTCGACCAGGAGCAATCATCCCAGGAGGTCGTCAGAAGCGTTAGTAAGACCGACAATCTTCTTATGAGTTTCAGGTGTTACCTCAAAATAAAAAAAAAACGATTATGGTGAGATTCCATTTTCCGAAAGCTAAGGAATAGCCAAGTGCAGTTGTTTAAACTTTAAACAACACTCAACACTAACGATGCATAAAACAAGACCGATTGTGTGGAGGCCGTTTCGCTTCTTTTCCGTTCGACGCATATGAATACTTAAGTGAAATTCAGTGACCATGCACGTCTGATTTTCTGATATTTCCGGGATTCAGCATGGAATCGTTTAACCTGAAGGAAATTCGAGTACCATGAAGGTCCCGCTGTTCGTTTCTGAAAGTTTGTTCTTTCTAGGGTTGCTCTGTAAAGGATTCAGGATTTCAATGTTGTCAAAAAAACATGGTTTTTTTGGAGCGCAATGATGAAATATTTATTGATTTAGAGATATACAATTGGGAATATGAATGGAACAAAATGTCTTGTAAATTACGAGTAGATAAACAAAGGGACTTCTAGCGCAAATTTTGAACACAACCTCAAATTCGTAAACTTCGAAAAGCACGCCGTTTATGGGGGCCCCGCGGTACAGGAGTTGTCCCATAACCACAATCGATTCACTCTAAATGGGGGCCCACATCTAGGGCTCCGTCAGCACTATCCCAAAAGACAACATCTGTATCGCGGCGCCCCATAAAGGCGCGCTTCTCGACGTTTACGAATTTGAGGTTATGTTCAAAATTTGCGCTAGAAGTCTCTTTGTTTATCTACTATAACAGCCACGGATTTGCTGGCTTATGCTTAACCTTCGACAAAATTTTCAATAAAGTTGAATTTGAATATATGTTGGTAAGTAATGGTATTTATTGCGTCTGCTTTCGGCTTTCAGTAGTCTAATGGTTGCAGGCTTATTGGCAAAACCTGTGACTTTAGATAACTACACAGCTAGAAGTCTAAAGCCTTTGAATCACAAGACCGTAAGTCCAATTACAGTCATCAATTGGCAAATGACTCGACCAGGAGCAAAATCATCCCCAGGAGGTCGTCAGAAGCGTTAGTAAGACCGACAATCTTCTTATGAGTTTCAGGTGTTACCTCAAAATAGAAAAAAAAAAAAAACGATTATGGTGAGATTCCATTTTCCGAAAGCTAAGGATAGCCAAAGTGCAGTTGTTTAAACTTTAAACAACACTCAACACTAACGATGCATAAAACAAGACCGACTGTGTGGAGGCCGTTTCGCTTCTTTTCTGTTCGACGCATATGAATACCTAAGTGAAATTCAGTGACCATGCCACGTCTGATTTTCTGATATTTCCTGGATTCAGCATGGAATTTTAACCTGAAGGAAATTCGAGTACCATGAAGGTCTCAACTCCCGCTGTTCGTTTCTGAACGTTTGTTCTTTCTAGGGTTGCTCTGTGAAGGTTTCAGGATTTCTATGTTCAATAAAACATGGTTTTCTGGAGCGCAATGTTGAAATATTTATTGATTTGAGAATATACAATTGGGAATAATGAATGGAACAAAATGTCTTGTAAATTACGAGTAGATAAACAAAGGGACTTCTAGCGCAAATTTTGAACATAACCTCAAATTCGTAAACGTCGAAAAGCGCGTCATTATGGGCCCCCATAATCCTAATCGATTCACTCTAAATGGGGGTTCACATCTAGGGATCCGTCAGCACCATCTCAAAAGACAACTTTTGTATCGCGGGGCCCCATAACGGCGCGCCTGACCCCACATACTAAAAGACAACTTTTTTACTGCCGTATGGGCTCCCATAACCCCAATCGATTCACTCTAAATGGGGGCTCACATCTAGTGCTCCCTCAGCACTATCCCAAAAAACAGCTGCTGTACCGCGGGGTCCCCATGACGGCGTGTTTTTCGACGTTTACGAATTTGAGGTTATGTTCAAAATTTGCGCTAGAAGTCTCTTTGTTTATCTACTATAACAGCCACGGATTTGCTGGTTTATGCGTTACACTTTGACAACATTTTCAATAATGTTGAATTTGAAAATATGTTGGTAAGTGATGGTATTTCATTGCGTCTTCTTTCGGCTTTCAGTGGTTAGATGATTGCAGGCTTATTGGCATAAACCTATGACTCCAGATAACTCCACAGCTAAAAGTCAAAAGCCGTCGAATCACAGGATCGTAGAGGCCAATTAAGGCCACCAAATCGGCAAATGACTCTACCAGGAGCCAAATATTCAGTGTTTCACGAGTTTCATACATGGAAATCCAAGGAGGTCGTCAGAAGCGTTTATAATACCGACAACCTCCTTATGAGCTTTAGTCGTTACCTCAAAATAGAAGAAAAAAGGTTATGGTTCGATTCCATTTTTCGAAAGCTAAGGAGTATGCAAAGTGCAGTTGTTTAAACAGCACTAACGATGCATAAAACAAGACCGATTGTGTGGAGGCCGTTTCGCTTCTTTTCCGTTCGACGCATATGAATACCTAAGTGAAATTCAGTGACCATGCACGTCTGATTTTCTGATATTTCCGGGATTCAGCATGGAATCGTTTAACCTGAAGGAAATTCGAGTACCATGAAGGTCCCGACTCCCGCTGTTCGTTTCTGAACGTTTGTTCTTTCTAGGGTTGCTCCGTAAAGGTTTCAGGATTTCAATGTTCAATAAAACATGGTTTTTTGGAGCGCAATGATGAAATATTTATTGATTAAGAGAATATACATTTGGGAATAATGAATGAAACAAAATGTCTTGTAAATTACGAGTAGATAAACAAAGGGACTTCTAGCGCAAATTTTGAACACAACCTCAAATTCGTAAACGTCGAAAAGCGCGCCGTTTATATGAATATACATTTGGGAATAATGAATGAAACAAAATGTCTTGTAAATTACAAGTAGATAGACAAAGGGACTTCTAGCGCAAATTTTGAACATAACCTCAAATTCGTAAACGTCGAAAAGCGCGCCGTTTATGGGGGTCCCGCGGTACAGAAGTTGTTTTTTGGGATAGTGCTGACGGAGCCCTAGATATGGGCCCCTATTTAGAGTGAATCGATTGGGGTATGGGGGCCCATACGGAATTAAAGAAGTTGTCTTTTAGTATGTGAGGTCTGGCGCATCCTTATGGGCCCCAATCGATTCACTCTAAAGGGGGGTCACGTCCAGGGCTCCGTCAGCACCATCCCAAAAGACAACTTCTGTATCGCGGAGCCCCATAACGGCGCATCTGACCCCACATACTAAAAGACAACTTTTTTACTGCCGTATGGGCCGCCATAACCCTAATCGATTCACTCTAACTGGGGGCCCACATCTAGGGCTCCGTCAGCAATATCCCAAAAGACAACTTCTGTACCGCGAGGCCCCCATAACGGCGCACTTTTCGACGTTTTCGAATTTGAGGTTATATTAAAATTTGCGCTAGAAGTCTCTTTGTTTATCTACTATAAAAGCCACGGATTTGCTGGCTTATGCGTAACCCCTTGACAAATTTTCAATAAAGTTGAGTTTGAATATATGTTGGTTAGTGATAGTATTTCATTACGTCTGCTTTCGGCTTTCGGTGGTCCGATGGTTGCAGGCTTATTGGCATAAACCTGTGACTTCAGATAACTCCACAGCTAGAAGTCTAAAGCCGTTGAATCACAGGATCGTAGAGGCCAATTACAGTCACCAAATCGGCACATGACTCGACCAGGAGAAAAATCATCAATATTTCACGAGTTTCATTCATGGAAACCCAAGGAAGTCGTCAGAAGCGTTGATAATACCGACAACCTCCTTATAAGCTTTGGTCATTGCCTCAAAATAAAAGGAAAAAAAAGATTATGGTTAGATTCTATTTTGCAGTTGTTTGAACAGCACTAATGATGCATAAAACAAGACCGATTGTGTGGAGGCCGTTTCGCTTCTTTTCCTTCGACGACGCATATGAATACCTAAGTGAAATTCAGTGACCATGCACGTCTGATTTTCTATATTCCGGGATTCAGCATGGAATCGTTTAACCTGAAGGAAATCGAGTACCATGAAGGTTCCGACTCCTTCTGTTCGTTTCTGAACGTTTGTTCTTTCTAGGGTTGCTCTATAAAGGTTTCAGAATTTCAATGTTAAATAAAACATGGTTTTCTGGAGCGCAATGATGAAATATTTATTGATTTAGAGAATATACTTTTGGGAATAATGAATGGAACAAAATGTCTTGTAAATTACAAGTAGATAAACAAAGGGACTTCTAGTGCAAATTTTGAACATAACCTCAAATTCGTAAATGTTGAAAAGCGCGTCGTTTATGGGGGGCCCGCGGTACAGAAGTTGTCTTTTGGGATAGTCCTGACGGAGCCCTAGATGCGAGCCCCCATTTAGAGTGAATCGATTGGGGTTATGGGGGCCCATACGGCAATAAAAAGTTGACTTCTAGTACTTATGTGGAGTCTGGCACGTCGTTGGGCCCCCATAACCCCAATCGATTCACTCTAAATGGGGGTTCACATCTAGAGCTCGGTTAGCACCATCCCAAAAGACAACTTCTGTATCGCGGGGCCCCATAACGGCAAGCCTGACCCCACACACTAAAAGACAACTTTTTTACTGACGTATGGGCCCCCATAATTCCAATCGATTCACTCGAAATGGCGGCAAATGACTCTACCAGGAGCACAATCATCAATGTTTTATGAGTTTCATTCATGAAAACCCAAGGAGGTCGGCAGAAGCGTTGATTATACCGACAAACTCCTTATGAGCTTTGGTGGTTACCACCTCAAAATAGAGAGAGATTTTCCGAAAGCTAAGGAGTATCCAAAGTGCTTATTTTCCATTCGACGCATATGAATACCTTAGTGAAATTCAGTGACCACGCAGGTCTGATATTTTCCGGATTCAGCATGGAACCGTTTAACCTGAAGGAAAGTCGAGTACTCTGTTCGTTTCTGAGGGCTCGTATCTTTGAGGGTTGCCTTTTTACAGGGTTTGAAGGTTGGGTACAAGTCTGAAAAAATATAAAACTTTCTTCAACTACTAGATTATATGAGATTAGGTAAGGCTGAGTAGACCTTGCTGTTCACCATTTCGGCAACCACGTTCATTTTTGGCTCTACTTTCAGGAAACATGAAACGAAGTGTTACACCCTTTCCTATGGAACAAAGGCTGAACAACTGCAAAGCAGGTGCTCAGGTATCTGAGTAGCTGGCTGGCAAACCTCAGAGTGCCTTTGGCCAAAAAAGAATGATTATAATTCCTTTCATGCCCTTTTATGCTTCGTTGGCGTGAACTTCAGTGTAAACAGGTATCCATACAAGGTTGACCATGGAGCATTACACGATAGTTTGCATTGTTTTGATCGTATCATATAACAGAAATATCTTTTTTTTGGTAGTTGTATCGCATATATTGTTATATGACAAAGGTTCTGCTAGAAATACGTATGAACAAGACCTATTGATAGGTTAGCCATTTGATTGGAGCCGCACTTACGACGCATAAAACGAGAAGGATTGTGTGCGGAGGCCGTTTCGCTTCTTTTCCGTTCGACGCATATGAATACCAAGGTGAAATTCAGTGACTATGCACACGTCTGATTTTCTGATATTTCCGTTTTTCAGCATGAAATCGTTCAACCTAAAGGAAAGTCGAGTATCATGAAGGTCGCGTTGTTCGTTTCTGAGCATGGGTTACCTTTTGAAGAGTGCAAGATTTCAATGTTCAATAGGACAGGGTTTTCTATAGCAAAGTATTGTTATATTTATTGGTTTGGAAAATAAAAATCAATAAATTATGTATGAAAAAAATCTTAACTGTGAATGGCTTTGAGGTCATATGCTTATACCCTTTTAACGAAATTTTCAATAACGTTATTGAATACATGTGGAGTATTTTTTGTTACAGCGTCTAATTTCAGCTTACGATGGTTTGATGATTCAAGGCTTATTGGCATAAACCTGTTACTTCAGATAACCCCAAAGCCAGAAGTCTGAAGGCGTTAAATCGCAAAAGCGCAGAGGGAAATTACAAAACCAGGAGCAAACTAGTGCCAAATAGTCATTGTTTCAAGGAAGGTCGAACATACTGAAAATACATGTCGTCAAGATGAGACACAAGAAACTATTATTATAGCTATAGCACGATAGGGTTCGCCATTCACCGTTAGTTTAGTTAGTTTAAAAGAAGAGTTACAATTCACTGCGGCCTCAAGGTCTATTGTGCCCCCTTACAGAGCTGTTCTGACCACACCCTTCACAGCTCGCCCTCCAGTTCCAGAGATCTGATCAAATCCAATATCTGTGAAGGCTTCAACGAGGCTAGTTCTTCATGCACTCTCACAAGTTTCTCACCCAAGGCATTCTCTCCTAAGAGCTTAAGCATTCCTTGGCTAGGCGAATGGGGGTTTCCTTCCCCTCTCCACAGAACCTACACTCGTCAGTGTCCGATAATCCCATCCTCAACAGGTGCTTCTTGGGCCGACAGTGTCCAGTAAGAAAGCCAGTGAGGAGGTGTAATTGTTTCTTACTAAGATCCAGATATCTTTTGGATCTTGCTGTTTCAAAGTTTCGAAGGAACATAGTGGAATGATCCATCCCTGGGAGATTCCACCAGAGTTTTTACCTCTCGGTTTTCTCCTTCTCCAGAAACTCCCTCTTATAGGTACATTTACCTACACCACAGATGGGTTCTGGGCCAATGAGTGACATTCGTGTGCCCTCTTTGGCAAGTGTATTGGCCTCTTCGTTTCCTTTGATTCCCGAATGGCCGGGAACCCAGATTAAAAAGACCTTATTTTTCCTGCCTACCTCATTGAGTTTGTTCCAGCACTCCGTTCACCTTTACTGCATTATCTTCGTTTTCGGGTGCTGTGTGGTCTACTTAGCCTTATCGTAGCTCTCTTATCTAATCCAGTCTATTGGTTAAAGAAATTTTATTTTTCCAAGCTTTTATTCGAGCCTGTATGAAAAGCAATTGGTACCGATATCTTGTGATTTAACACCTTGCGACTTCTTCCTTTGGGGCCACGTGAAAGAGAAGGTCTATGCAGCCAACGTCGATTCAAGACCTCAAAGATGGAATTCGTGACGATATCGAAGACATAGAGCAGCCACTTTTCGATTTGGTTATGGAAAATTTCATTAAAATGATATGGTCCTGTAAGCGTGGTCGTGGTGGTCATTTGCCTGATGTTATTTTCCACTATTAACGGCATAGCTTTCTCTTTATAATGAAATAAACATCCGATCATTTATATTGAAAAATGGCATTTTCTTTGAATATCAAAATAACACCTCTTATTGGAAAATCCTTTATTTTCATATTCCTATTTATATTATTGAGAAATCCTCACGGAATTCCACATTTTCGAAAATGAACGCTTCTAGCCTTCAACAAAAGCGAAAAAACAGTCGGAAATCCATGTTGAAGTGGTCCTAAAAATACTCGTAGATTACAGATTACCTACAAACCGTAGAATGAGGACGAAAGATCAATAGAGATTTGAATAATACTAGATTAACCATTCCCGCCGAATTCCATTTTTTATCTGGGGGCTTAGTGTCCTTGGAAAAAGGATGTATAGTGCTTATCGATCCGAAGGCTCAAGTTGCTCTCTCAAAGGGTTATGATGGGATTTGCATAATTTGGATTTCATAGAGGCCATTGAAAATCATTTCATTCATTTTTGAATGCGGTTACTATGGATATTTAATGGAAGACCCAACTTTATGAACACTGTTTTCGGTAATGAATTGTGAAACGGCCGAATAGCTTTCTGGAAATTTTTTATGCGATATAAAGTTCGATATCAATTGTGTTTGGATGGGGCTATGAAAAATTATAATTAATTCTTGAATCGATGCGGGAGAAACGCGTAATGGGGCTATTAGAAGCTTCAATGTTCGTGAATGGTAAAACTTTGAAAGAATTCCTCCATCTAAGTTTGAATGTTTTCATTTTGTAACTAATTGCCGGCTATAAATCTGTATATTGAGAAAGTTTACAAATGTTATGTCATGTTATTCTGAAATTGGATTTCATAATAATCCTAAAATTTTTAGAGAAGATGAGTCACCATCAGAACAGAAATCAAGATGTATGCTGCGCATGGAAGTGTATATTCCGTGCACATATTATTGAGGGCAAAGAAGTCGTTTGTTTATTTGTCTGAGATTGTCAGTATTTGCTGTCATAACCTCAGAGGAAGAAGTCAACATTGCCGAATGTACCCGGCCTCGACCGACTAGCTTCCGAGCTATCAGAGAACTCTATGATATATTGACAACATTGCATATCATCTGACAAGAAATTGAACAACATAACCTAATATTTAAATATACACAGTAGAATACGCCAAATTGTTATGGCCAACCGACAGCTCAAAGTTTCGCGAAGGACTATAGTTTCAATGAAAAAGTGAGTATGAGATATCGATTGAAATTTGATATGGGAGGATTCTGCATTTCTGGAAAACTTTTAAGGTTTTCACGACCTGTCTCTGAAACAGAAATGTTTAAAACATCTTTAATTAAGATGAAATGCTCCTTGCACTAATTTGTCAGGAGCAAATTGGGTTTGAAAAAATTGTTGCCTAACAGTAAAATTAAAGAAGGAAATAAATGAAAAGGTAATGTAACATTTCGGTGTCTATATAGAGTCCTTCTCCCGACGAACTTGTGAAAACTTTGGAATTGTGTAGTTTTTCGTTTGCAGCTAGTTGACATTGAAAGTTGTTAACACATAGAGATGTTGATTCAATTAATTTTGAAATTCCGTGATGTCATTTCTTTCTTCAAATAATCAATCCAAATTCGATCTATTCCAACATAACATATAGCCAAATTATCTACTTCATCTAACAAAATACATGTGGATCCTTAATTTTCCTTTCATAAATTATCCGGTCCGTCATTAGGATCTTTGTGTTGTTCCAGTTCATCATATGATCTCCGCTATTTGAACATACATGATCAGCGATTTGTGATCTTGTAATGTCTCAATTTTTGATGTTGTTCTTATGTTCGCGTTTTCTTATTTTTAAAGGTCTTGATGTCTCTCCTGTTTAAAATTTTCCACATATACAGGGAATATCGTAAACACAATTTTTGATTTTTGTGTCTGATTCATTAGTTTCGTTCAGGTTAGAAAGGATCTCAAATCATTTTGTGTTTTGAAAACTGTTATGTTCAATTGGAAACAATTCTTCTAACAGGACAAAATATAAGGAATGACGTTCAACAAATTGGTTGTTCTTGACCGTTTTCTCTTTGAACCTGATCATCATTAGAATTTTGATTAAATATTTTTCGTTCTAAATTTGAAATTGTTCTTTCAATAAAATTTGGTGGGTATTGATTATCTAGTAGAAACTCTTTAATGAAGGCAAATTCATTATTTCTAATTATTTCAATTTGCTCCTGACAAATTAGTGCGGAGATTCACGCAGGAGCATTTCATATAATTAATTTTTTTAATTATATCTGTTTCAGAGACTGGGAGTGAAAACTCAAACAGTCTTCTAATAACAAAAGTTGAGTATGAATTGAAGACATGTTCGAGGTGCTATTTTATTGAGAACTGAATCATATTCTTCATACAAATAATGAAACAGATTTATCGCTAAACGAGCTAAATACTCATACTTATTATACCTACAAACCCTGACATGTCTTCATCTTGATGG
The DNA here is from genome assembly GCA_013421045.1 of Propylea japonica. Taxonomy (NCBI): domain Eukaryota; kingdom Metazoa; phylum Arthropoda; class Insecta; order Coleoptera; family Coccinellidae; genus Propylea; species Propylea japonica. The sequence continues at coordinate 73,134,871 of CM024241.1, forward strand.
ATTGATATTTCTGCCACAAGATCTGAACCATACTATACATTGTTCTGATGGATTTCAATTAATTTTACATTATTGAAGATAGTTGCCATGTTTCATAGAATTTCATTTCAAATGGAATTTTTGTAGTGGTATTAATTCCTTCTAGATTCTTCCCGAGGTAACGTTAGTTTTTCAATATTTTTATTTCTTCAGTTTACGTGTCTTTTCACCCATTTTGTTATTTTTCAAATTGTCAATCTTTCATATGGATTTCATCCATTGACTTCGAGATTATTGAAATCAAGCTTACGAAATATTCTAGTCATAATAAAGTAATAGCAGAACTTCTGAACAGCCTTCTTCAATCATTGTGATTAGTGAAAATGGTCCAAAAGGGGTGTAGATGTTATTTCCGTTCAGAGCCACCACTAGGCTTTGCCATCTTAAATGATATCTACTCACGCGACTTTCGGTTAATGTATTATGATAACTTAACGACTTTAGGCATTTATTTAGAAGAAACAAACGGCATGATTCATAAGGAACACGTTTTGAATATTTGAGAAATATAATTATATAATGATTCAAAATATTGGAGAAATATTCTATACTGAAGGATGTTTTTGAAGTTGAATATTGTTCTGAAAGTGAAATTGATAGAAATAAAGCAGTTCGCGAAAACTTCGCATAAGATATATTCAAAGAGACACGGTCATGAAGAATCTTCTTTCTCTGTCATCATTGCTTCTGAGTAACCTTTCCTCTTTTGTTATTTCTTTGGTTTAAGTGGTTTTGGTTGTTATCGGTGGATAATTTTGCAGACAAGTTTTACTTATGCCAGATTGTATGCTGATGTTATTACCTCTTCTCTGTTGACAATTTAGTATTTCTTCTATGAATGAATATTATTTTAATTATTGTTCCATAATACAATAATTTAGGTACAGGTTTCAGATAAATTTGGAAAAAATTGTATAATACACTACACTGTCCAGAAAATTATGGAACTTTTGAAATTGAAATTTAGTCGACAGGGGTTCATTTATAAATTTTATGGAAAGCAAGAAATTTCCAGTTTGAAATGAAATGGTAGAACATTTTCCCTGGCGCGTATCGTTTAGTTAATAGCTTCAGTTTGATGGATACAGGTGTTTCCTCCTCTTCCCCACATAATATATAATCATCAGTTTCTGTTAAGCAAATTCTCATTATATTCTTCAAAGGCGACAATGTATGTTAGACAGTCGGTGGCTAGCAGTAACTTATTTTTACTGAGATACAAATACTTTTTGAACGTTGCAGTTCTAAAGTTCCGAAGCATATTTTTGGAATGATCCATTCCAGGAATATTCTTCCAGAGTACTTCTTTCTTAGCTTCTTCTTTCTCCAAAAACTTTTTTTATAGGTAATTTTGTCATATCAAAGGATGGTTCTAGGCCCATTTTTGGCTAGTGTGTTAACCTTTTCGTTTCCTTTGATTGTTGAGTGACCAGGAACCCAGACCACTCCATTTCTTCGGCACTCCGATAAAAGCTTTGAGACAATGACATAGAGTTCAGTGCTTTAATAGCAGCAAACAATTACACCTCCTTACTGGCTTTCTTACAGAACACTGTCATCTCAGGAAGCACCTGTTGAGGATAGGCTTATCGGACACTGACGAGCGTAGGTTTTTGGGGAGGAGGAAGAACCCCCATTCACCTAGTCACGGAATGCTTTTCCAGTGCGAGCCTAAGGAGAGAATGCCTGGGCGAGGCACATGTAAGAGTGAGGAACCAGCCTCTTTGAAGCTTTAACATATATTGGATTTCATCAGATCTCTGCAACTGGAAGGCGAGCTTTGAAGGGTGTGGTTAAAACAGCTCTGTAAGGGGGCACAATGGACCTTGAGGTCGCAGTGACTTGAACCCCAAAACTATAACTAACTATTACTAGCAGCTTGACTTTCACTAAGTCACAGTTTCTTTCCAGGTTTATATCTTTGCATCTTTCGATTTCAAGTAAAAACTTGTGACAACTTATATCAAACGACATTATTATCCGTAACACTACAAAAACTGTTCGAACTGTCCAAAATTACATTGAAGCCAGAAGTCAATCACCAAGAAGCCTTAAACATTTTATCTTTCTTGTAAAATGATTCACACGAATTTCCTCCATCGCTTAAACTACTTTCTCACCACTTAAGAACCCCTTAGTTCGCACGAAACTCAGCTTCGGTTCCAGACCGACCTAAGCCCATCCCATATCATTCCTGTTCGATGCGATCCTCTTGAAAACCCATTCATTTATGCAAATAAAGAAAACCGCGACGTTTTCACAGCGAACTTTGCACAGAACGGTGAAAGTTTCCGATGTTTGCCAGTCCTACATCGCCCTCGGTTGATTTCATTTCTCTCATTTTGCATTAATTTTTACTTTCCTTTCAGCAGAATCCTCTCACACTCCTGGCACACCACAAGTAATGCTATGCAAATTGGGGCTCATCCCTGGTGGAAAGTTGTGTGTATGAACAGGTTTTGAGCCTGTGGAGGACCGTGAAAATGACTGGAAAATAAACTTTGCTTTTGATTCATTTGTTGGAAATATGTAAACCTATTGGTGCTGTTTGAGTCTGACTTGATAGGGTCTCAAGAGAAAAATTGATTCAGAGAAGCATTTTGGTTAAATATTTATCATTATTCCGATATTGAATTTGATATTCAGAACGAAATACTACTGTTTAAATCTATGAGAGATGGCTATCCAGTATTATGGATCTGTAGACAGTTCTTAGGACATTGAAGCTTTTTGAGAGATCGGATGACACTGAAGATACTGAGAAAAATCACCAGATATGTTCATGTTTATCTGCACCAATTCTTCACTTATTTTCTCAACTGACCTGAGAAATAGTATGTATCTACAAAGATACATCTCACCCAAATGCTTCTAGAATCATCTCCAAAGCTTGATCAAGTGTCCATGCTACGCATCCAAACAGGAGTACGAAGAAAATCCTTCTTTTCTTCTCATCCTCACTCTAGGCTCCAGCTAGAGTTGAGATCTTGTGAAGTATGTCACAGTTTTCCCTTCGTTTTCTTTTTTTCTTCTTCAAAGAGTGGGTTTTTGACGAATGAGACTATTTATGTGGTGAATGGTATGTTAATACATTCATATCCTTCAACCAAGAGCTATGTCTTCTCCCTACTGATTGTTTCCCCTCAACTATACCTTTCAAATGCATCTAGCTTTCAAATGCACAATATTTTCCCCGAAGCCCGATCAAGTGTCCATGATTCACTTCCATACAGAAGTACAGAGAAAATGTTTCATCTTTTCATCAACGTCCAAAGATCCAGCCTTAGTTGAGACCTTATAAAAATTTGTCAGTTTTCACTTCGTTTTACAATCCATGATAAACTGAAGATTATGTACATTACTGTTAGCACAATGCTGTTATCTGAATACTTGTTGTTGTCTATATAATTTTTATCTTAACATCTTTTGTAACCTCACCCAGAATTTCCTGTGATATGGCTTCAGAGTACGGCCTCAAGATAGAGCCCTGCCTCACTCCTCTTCTTAATACAAAGCATTGTGCTGTTTGTTTTGAGAGTTGAATAAACCTGTTTTCTTGAGAACCTCAATGAGTTTATCATGTTTCATATTGTTGAACGCTCATCAGACTCTCTTAAAACCAACCAATAAATACTAAGAATTCTAGAAAAGCACGCATTGTCGTTGCGGTCCCATTTTCAGATGCCAATAAACGGTAGCAAGGCAGTGTAGTCACAATGATGAGCTGTCAACTGGTCCATAAACCGAAAAACCAATTCCCGTAGAAAAATAAAAACAAGAGCCATACGAGCTATGACCCTAAGGTTTCCATCACGACATTCCGTTTTATTCTCGCCACGATCCAGCAGTGTTTATTGTTCCACCCCTGGAACGTCTAATCGTCACCAGAACTTCGCAGAGGCTGATTGAAGGTAGCTAGGGGATGATAGGTGCTCGGAGGATAAACTTTACCATTCAATTCGTGGAAATCCTATCGCCGATTTTTCCGCGTCATTAATCAGAAACACGAGCAGATTTGTTGATGAGGCTGATAAATGAAGGTTGCTATCGATTGGACTGGGGCTAAAAAACTGGGTTGCATCGAGACGAGTGTGGAAGGAGAGATTCAAGCAGGCGGGGTTCATTTATTTGATGGGGGTTGAGTTCGTTTTTTGGGTACTACAGACTGGAAGCGTTGTGAGACGAAATGCTGGAAAGGAATATTTAATGGGATGGGAAAAGAGCGAGTAGAGGATTAAAGGCGATGAATCTGTTCGACAGTATGGTAAGTATTTTGGTTCATTATAATTTAGTATCGAACATGAGGGATGGATAATTAGAGAGCATCAGAGTTGTTTTCGTAACTGCGCTACAGCTGGTTGCAGTGTTGCAGAACTTCAATGAACTCCAATATAAAGGGTTTTCCAATAAGAGGTGTTATTTTAAATAGCCCGTTATTTCGGTATATGTCACGTTTGAAGCTGTCATTTTTTGACATTTGACAAGTAGAAACTACGCCATTAAAAAAAATGAAACGATAAACGCTGAAAAACGCATTGAAATTATTAAAATTCACTATAAAATGGTGAAAATTTGGCAGAGACGAATCATAAAACTGCAACACTTTTGGGTCGTTGTGAAGCACCTTGTCGGACCGCAATAAAGAAATAGGTGGGAAAGTTCGAACTGCTGGAACAAGTTAGTGATGTGAAGAATAAAACCCGTGCACGTCGCTCAAGAACAGCCAAGAATATTGTTGCTGTAGCCGAAAGTGTTGAAGAAAATCCAAGTTTGTCCATTCCTGGTCGTTCTTTGGAATTGAGCATTCCACAAACGTTTTTATGGCCGAAATTGGATATTAATCTAGACAACGTTTATTTTCAACAAGACGGCGCTACGTGCTACACAAACACCGAAACCATTGATCATTTGAGGAAAAATTTTCCAGGCCGTGTTATCTCTAGAAGAGGTGATCACAATTGGCCACCGAGATCTTGTGATTTAGACCTTCTCTCTCACGAAGTCGCAAGGTGTCAAATCACAAGATCTCCGTGGCCAATTGTGATCACCTCTTGGAGAGATAACACGGTCCGGAAACTTTTCCTGCAAAAGATCAATGATTTCGTTGCTTGTGCGGCACGTAGTAAACGTTGTCCAGATCAGTACTATCCAATTTCGGCCAAAAAAATCATTGATCATCTCTCGATAGCGCAATCCATTCACCGTAACTGTTGCTCCAGCCTTATGGTCCAGTGACTCCGCCGGACCATAAACCGCACCAAACAGTCACACGTTGAGGATAGAGAGGCTTTTCAGCAATAACTCTTGGGTTTTCCAAGCCCCAGATGCGACAATTTTGCTTGTTGACGAAGCCACCGACGTGGAAATGGGCCTCATAACTCAAGTTGATTTTTCGATGGAATTCCGGATCATTTCCATGCATTTCAACGACCCAATCAGCAAAGACACGACGTTGTTGATGATCGGCCGGCTTGAGTTCTTGTGTTAACGGAACTTTATGAACCTTAAGACCCAAATATTTATGCAATATACAGTGTAATGACGTTTGTGAAATGCCTAATTCCAAAGAACGACGAGGAATGGACAAACCTGGGTTTTCTTCAATATTTTCGGCGGCAGCAGCAATATTTTCGGTTTTTTCTTCATTGCGGTCCGACAAGGTGCTTCTCGACGAACCAAAAATGTTCGAGTTTTACGAACCGTCTCTGCTACATTTTCCCCATTTTTATAGTGAATTGCAATGATTTCAATATGTTCTTGAAGCGTGTATCGTTCCATTTTTATTAATGGCGTAGTTTCTACTTGAAAAAAATGACAGCTTCCAACGTGACATCTACCGAAATAGCTTTTTCATTGACAATTATCTCCCATATTTCTTAAAAGGAACAATGCACCGAGTCTTGTTCCGCGCCATATATAATTTTCTAGGATTTTGTTCCTTTTTGGTAGCGTTCGTCAACTACGTGTTTCTCAATTTTGTAAACTGGTATTTACCAGTTTACAAAATTGAAATATAGAGCTTGTAGTCAATCTTCATTTGAAATGGAGTATATCATATTTCACATTTTGCGCCCCTAGGTCGTTTGCGCCCGTGACAAATGCCTCCCTCGCCACGCCCACGGTCCGGCTCTGCTTATAGGAAAACCCTTTATGAGAGGGCTTCGTGGAAGCTAAATTCGCATTTCTCCTATAATTTTTCAGCTCAAGGCGTACTCGGCGCAAGGTCGCAATGGCTAGGCATTCTGTAGCTCAGTGAACAGGAGTTCTTGTCTCCCCCAAAGAATTTTTATGTCAGTTTCTGTTAAGCCAATTCTCATCATATGCTTCCCAAGGTGAATAAATGCCCTGTAGAAAGTCAGTGAGGAGGTGTTGCTCATTTTTGCTGAGATTCAGATACTTTTCGGATGTTGGTGTTCCAAAGCTTGGTTTGATCCATTCCCGGAAGATTCCTCCAGACTGTTTATCTTTAGTTTTCTTCTATCTCCAGGAACTCTTTCAATAGGTTCATTTGTTAATACCACAGAAAGGTTCTGGTCCAGTAAGTGGCGTTTGTGCTCACTTTCTGGCTACCGTGTAAAGCTCTTCATTTACTTTGATTCTTTAGTGACCAGGAACCCAGACAACAGGCATCTTTTTGTTCTTGCCTACTTCATTGAGTTTTCTTCGGCGCTTGATGATTTCTTTCCAGGTTTCAGTCTATGCATCTTTGGATTGCCTGAAAAACACTCGAATAGGAGCCTAACGATAGTTTACACTTGGTTCTTGTAAAAGTTATGGAGTCGGTATTTTGGGATAGGCAGAAAATTTTGTTCCTTGAAAAAGACAAGCTAATTGAGATTACTATTTATCATTATTAGTCAGTTTGAAAGGAGAAATCCCCAAAAAATTTCCACAAATGCAGGAGAAAAAGTGCTATTCCACCAAGATGGTGCACCGTGTCACAAGTCGTACATGGCCAAATTGCACTAAATACGCTTTTAATTGCTTGGATTTAATTTTTTCTGCAGGTTCTGCCCCTAGCCATAATTTCCTGCGTAAATCCTTGCACTATTTTGTCAAGAGAAAATTGGTTTTGAAAAAATTGTTGCCTAACAGTAAAACGAAAAAAGGAAATACATGAAAAGGATAATGTAACGTTTCGATGTATATATCAGATTCCTTCTTCAGACAAACTTGTAAAATCTTTGGAATTGTGTATTTTGTCGTTTTCAGTCTAATAAACATTGAAAATTGTCAACACATAGAGATGCTTATTTATTTAATTTTGAATTTTCCTGATGTCATTTCTTTCTTCATTAAATCAATCCAAATACGATCTATCACAACAAAACATCTATTAAAATTATCTACTTCATCAACATCATCAACAAAATACATGTGGATTCCTTAATTTTCCTTTAATAATTATCAGGTTTCGTCATTGTGATCTTTATGTTGTTCCAGTTCATCATAATGATCTCCGCTATTTGAACATACTTGATCAGCGATTTAAGATCTTGTAATGTCTCTCTTTTTGATGTTGTTGTTATGTTTAAGTTTTCTTATCTCTAAAGGTCTTGATGTCTCTCCTGTATAAGATTTTCCACTTATACAGGGAATATTGTAAACACATTTTTTTTATTTTCGTGTCTCATTCATTGATTTCGTTCTGGTGAGAATGAACCTCAAATCATTTTGTGTTTTGAAAATAGTTCTTATGTTGAATTTGGAACCTATTCTTCATATTTTTCCTGGAAGGCCAGGAATATAAGGAATGACGTCCGCAATTCAATTTTTTTTAATTATTTCTGTTTCAGAGACTGAAAGTGAAAACCTAAAAAAAATTTCTAGAAAAAAAGATTGTTTTACGAAAAAGTATCGAAATGTTGAAGCAACATTGAACTAATTGTATCACTCCAGAAGCAATCTATGCTGACGAATAAAATTATTTATGGCCAAAAAATTGTGTTTTTTAGCCACACCATGAAATTTTCATGTGATGTGTTATGCACCACTAAATCTAGCGATATAATTCATATTCGCCAACAAGAATTTTTATATTTACCTATGTTAGAACCAACAAGCTCATATTTTCATTGAATGAAAAAAAATATAATACTCAAAGAAGTACATCCAGGCGAAAACGAATGATCCTTCCTTCACTCAAGGAGATTGTGCATCAAAATGAAAAACGGCCGCATTTATGTAGCAAAGTACACAAAGATTTTCTTCGCAAGTGCTCCGAGAAAGGGTGTTATAGAAAGGTAAATAATAATCCGGTTTTGTCGAACAACATGCTCTGATATCTCGAGCGCATGAGCTACAAATGCGAGAGTTCACAGGGTAAATGTCGCGTTTACTCGGATATCGAAAGCCATTGAAAATATATATCCACCTGAAACCTCTGGGGCCGTGATAAAAATTTAGTATTCCATAAAAATATATAACCTGGCGTCTTCAGAAACGAATAGCTCTCCATTTGGCAACTTAGGAAAATTATAGTCATAATCGTTCAGCGAAATGATGACCGAGAATTGACTGGAAAGTGGGAGCGCCAAAGAGGTTCCTGTCTGAATATTCGATTGGGGATATTGGAAAACCTATCGAGAATTTTTTGATGTGATGGACTATTTTCGATTTTCGATTCTTGTTGAATATTCTGGATTTGTTTTTGGATCTGGTGACTTGACATGAAACCAACATTAACTTTTTAAGGTGAAAGAAATTTAAATGTTGGTCAATACCTTCTGAGATATAAGTTTCTGTGAAAAAGTTTGAAAAAATATATGACTGGTTGATAATATCAAAATAAATAGGCTACCACAAACAACAATGTGGATTTCAAGAACAGTACTCAAGGTGCAGTAGTTGACCTACTAGAATATACGGGAAGATTGAAAATAAGTATATAGATTGAAATGTAATCTGGGAGGATTCTGCATTTCTAGAAAACTTTTTAGGTATGTTGTGGCTGTAGATTTTAAAATGGTATAATACTTGTTAAATTGTAGCTGCCGTAGTTCAAATTTATTTTCGATTGCCTTTGAATACACTTTTTCTTAAACAACATAAATTCGAACTACGGCAGCTACAATTTAACAAGTATTATACCATTTTGAAATCCTTACTAAATGCGCCAACTTTTGAGAAAACATGCCAAACTTGCGTAGTACATTTTTTTTTCAATACAGTCAGTTGAAACTAGGAAATTGTTTATTTTGAATTTTTTTTCTGAGAAGCAAGCCCTATTTTTATGAAACCTAGAGCAACTGGTATCCAAATGTTGATTACAGTTTAGACAAGCATTATTCAAGGTTACACGGTAAAAAAAGTTGGAAAAAGTTGATATTTGTGGCAACAGGAGCGAAAAGACTGTCACAGGGTGTGGAATTTGCGTGTTTTTTTTAAATGTCCATTATTTTAAAATCGTGCAACTTAGATTTTTTTTTATATTTTTCTGACAACCAGCATTATTTGCCTTTTCACAAGGTTCCGGGTTGACGTCGAGTTTTGGGACACCCTGTGTAGCGGAAGCCAAGAAAGAAACAATATTTTCATACATTGCTTTCAGGGCTGTTGCAAAATTGATTTTTTTTTACTTTAAAATCACAAATATTCTTCGAAAATATTAAAAAACTACCGGAAAAAAAATTTCGAAAAACTTTAGGTTTTGTATTTAAAAATAATTCTTTTCGAAAACTTTGTTTAATATAATATTACCATACAGTATGATAGGGTTTCATTAAATACCAACTTAAAAAAGCGAAAATATGAAATAGATTAGATGTATTTTTCGATTAAAGTATTTCTGCCTGAAAAACACTATTATAATATTCTAACGATAGTGTACACTTGGTTCTTGGTCTGTATAATCCAGCATCGTGGTTTTAGAACCAAATGTATACCATGTGTATACCATTTGACGGTATTTACTTCGAAGTTTTGGACAGTGTACAGGGGCGTTTCCAGCCATTTGGTTCAGGGGCGAGATAATTTCAAAAGAAGATGAAACGACGTTCACCCTATTTTCTTCCGAATTTTTTAATTTTCGAGAAAAAAACTCAGCAACACAGTATGTCATGTTATTTTTCCAAGTTGTCAGAGAAACTCTACCACCATCATATCTGATGTCACTGAATATGGTTAAATAATTGGTGAATCATGTAAATGATAGCTCTTATGCTACAACGAGTTATACATGGTATCTGTAAACAAATGCGAGGAACTTTTGGAGATGATTCCTCGATGAGAATAAGCAGGGGTAGTTCATATAAATATTTTTCGAAATCGACCCCTCTACATACAGCCTTTAGAAGGCGATGACGAGTTGACAGTTTTTAATATTTTTACGGCTTATTAAAAACACTGAGTGTCAGTTGCAGGAACGTTCATTTAAATTTAAAGGTCCATTAAACTCTTAAACCTCCATTATTACAAGGAACTAATGGAGGATTAAGGGTTTAATGGACCTTTAAATTTTTAATGGACGTTCCTGCAACTGAGCATATGTCATAAAACAATACACAATATGAAGAACTAAGTAGATGTTACTCAGACCAAATTTTTTTAGATCTCATGAATTCATTATTAGGGGTTGAAAATAACAACGCCCTATGATTTTCGTTCAAACATTTTTTTCGTGGAGTAGATTTTCTCTTATGGTTTCCCACTCAATTCTGGAGAAAAATGTCTTTTGCAAAATTTTGATACAGTCGTCAATTTCCTCGAAAAAAATAAAAACTTACATCAGTTATGATCACTGTAAATTCCATTTCATCGTATAAGTGTTCCATAAAATGAATATTCTAAAATATTGTATGTCTACGACAGGAGATAATACAAAAGTGCATATCTGCCAAATGCAGATTCGAATAAACTACCATTTAAATAACTGAGTATCTTATTTTATTACTGCAAAGTATTTATTAAAAGAATTGAACTCTTCTGAAACTGAAAATTATAGAAAGAATTATAGAGAATCTTTTTTCTTCTGTCAGAACCAATTTTGAGCATAAACAATATCTTAGAATATTCATTCTATGGAACATACGATGAAGTGGATCATAACTGCTTTTTATTTTTTTCTGAAAAAAGTATCGACTGTATCGAAATTTCGTAGGAGACTTTTTCTCTCCAGAATTGAATAGGAAACCACAAGGTTTCATTTTTCGAAAATCTATCTCACGAAACAATTTTTGAAGGAAAATCATAAGGGGTTGTTATTTTCAACCCCTAATAATAAAGTTATGAGATCAAAAATTTTGTGTGAGTAAAATCTACTTAACGAATCATATTATGTATAGTTTTATGTCTCAGTGTTATTTCGGACTCCTAAAAAAATGAAAAACTGCCAACTCGTCATCGCCTTCCAAAAGCTGTATCTTTGAAGGGAGGTCAATTTCGAAAATAATTATATGAACTTCTCCTACTTATTTTCATCGAGGAATCAGCTCCCTAAGTCTCTTGCATTTGTTTACAGACATCTGTATGTAAGTGATTGTTCGCCACCTGGCAATATTCAAGGACTTCGTAACGCGCAATTAGAATTGTTGTAAGAGACTTCAATAAATTCTCACCGTTCGTGGGAGGAATGAGATCAGGGTTGTTATCATCAGTCAGGGCGTCGGTGTACAAGGGAGGCACACGGGGGTCCAGAGGTAGCTCCTCCCCACAGTGCTGATGTTGTTTGGAGTTACGATGGGGGTTACGGTCTCTGGCGGGACTTTCCACCTGAAAAAAAGATATGCGTTATTATAATGTTGGTACCTGTTCATTTTCTTTTTATATTTTCATTGTGTAATATGAAGCATTTCTAAAAAAATTTTTAGGTTTTCACTTCCAGTCTCTGAAACAGAAATGATTAAATTTTTTTAATTGAGATGAAGTGCTCTTGCGAAATCTTTGATCTTATTTGTCAGGGGAAAATTGGTGTTGAAAAAATTGTTGCCTAATAGTAAAACTGAAAAAGGAAATAAATGGAAAGGATAAAGTAACGTTTGCGGAACGCAACTACCAAAGAAAGGAAATATATATAGCATCTGACAGCAGAGCAGCCCTGCTAGCGCTTGACTCTCCACAAGTGAATTCAAAGTTGGTGTTGGAATGCAAAACGTCACTTAACCTACTCGGAGAAAAGAACCAGGTCAATCTCATCTGGGTGCCTGGTCACTCCGGGATTCACGGCAATGGAGACCAACTGGCCAGGGCCAGGGAAGGGGGGCCACCTCCTTCACTGGACCAGATACGTTTCGCGGCTTCCCAGCCAGCCATCAGGCAATGGCTATTAAGGACTGAGAACAAAACAGGAAACTTATGTCCTGGCGTACGACCAATGGTCACAGGCAAGCTAAGTCACTTCTCTCTCACTCGACGAGCTGGACCAAGAAAGTCCTCTCACTCAGCAAATTGGAACTAAGGAAACTGACAGGCGCTCTCACTGGGCACTGTCCCGTGAGGTATCACTTAAAAAACATGGGAAAGGCGCCCAGCCAGACAACTGCTATGTGAGTGTGAAGCTGTTCATCAGAAACGGTTACGGCACCTTGGCTCCAGGTTCCTAAAGCCTGAACAAGTAATGGTTGTGGCCCCCAGAAAGGTGGTGAAATTTATTGAGACTTTGCTGCCTGACTGGTAAACAGCGCGGGGCTGCACAATAGATCTTAAGGTCGAGGTGCTCGCAAGGTCGGTTTTGATCTGTCGCCCCTCCTCTGATCTAATATAAATAGTGTAACGTTTCGGTGTCTATATCAGACACCTTCTTCAGACAAACTTATAAATCTCAGAATTGTGTGTTTCTTCATTTGCCATTGGTATTGAAAGATGTTGAAGTTTGTCTGAAGAAGGTGTCCGATACAGACACCGAAAAGTCACATTATTCTTTTCATTTATTCCCTTTTTTAGTTTTACTGCATGAATTTTCATTTCGACTATTATCACCACGTCTGGTTTATGACGATTAACCGGGCGTTTCCACTTCATCGACTGAAGGTTAAGTCCCCATAGTTCGACTACCACCAGATGTATGAAAAACGGATAAACATCTCGCTACTTCGTTCAAGGTTCAAGCATCGGAGGTAGGTGTTCGTGAGGATCCCAGGATGTGGCATTTTGTTTCTGTTATTCTCAGAAATAGGCAACATTTCTTCAAATAAGAGAACCTAAAATGCCTTTCAGACGTAGCTCCTCCATGCTGAAGAGCCCCAAATAGGGCGAAATAGCTAACTATGGATGCTCTGTTCTATATGACCACCATGCATATTATTTGTGCGTTGACGGGATTAGTTCCGAAGTCTGGGTTTAATATCGGTTGATTTTAATCAATTACTATTATTCCCTGCTTTTATTGTTTGAATGAAAAGAAGTTTCTTCCTCCTCTCCATAGAATTTCTCGTCTGTTTCTATTTAGTGAACTCTCAATACATGTTTCCTAAGCCGACATTGTCCTGTTTGAAAGCTAGCGGTAGGACGTAACATATTCTCACTGAGATCCAAATAATTTTTGGAACTTGCATTCTTAAAAGAAATTTTCGGGATGATCCATTCCCGAAAGATTCCTATAGAGTGCTTCTTTATCAGTTTGTCCCTTTTTCAGTTTTAAAGTTCAGGAGGAACTTTTTGGACCGGTCCATCTTCGGAAGATTCCTCAAGAGTGCTTCTCTTGCAGATTGTCTCTTCTTCCAAAATTCTAGATGCATTTGCCTGTACCACAGAAAGGTTCTGGGCCAGTAAGTGGCATTTGTGCTCCCTTTCCGGCTTCTATTAGCTTCTTCTTTTACTTTAAGTCCTGATTGATCAGGAACACAGACTAAAGAGACCTTGTTGATCTTGCATACTTCATTGAGTTTTCTTCAGCACTCCCGTATTAGCTTTGAGTCGATGACAGGAGTTTAGTGTATGTATCTTGACTATTAGAATGGATCACTATGTCATACCTACCCTTGATATTTTTTCTTGCTTTCTAACTATGCATCTTTCGATTTCAATTATGTCTGTCCGAAAAATACTCGAATAGAAACAAAACGATAGTGTACAGGGTTTTTCACTATAATTTGACCCCCCCCCTTTAACTTTGTTTCTAAGAGAGATACAAAAAAATGTTTTATACAAAAATTTCACGAAATCGATTGAGGTTTTACAATATGAATTCACATAATGGAATATATACAGGCTGGCCAACATATTGATGGCAACTTCATTTTTTCAAATGGCACACCCTGTATATTTTTCCATGTGTGGCTAGCTTTTTTCCCCCTGATTTCGAATATCTAACATATGTTGGTCTACCCCTTTTATTCCGAGAATCACAGAGTTTCAAATTTTAGGAACCACCTGGCAAGATCTGTAATCATTTGACAAGTGGCAGAGTGCATTTACTGAAAATGCTCATTTTTGGAGTTATAATAACGTCAATGGGAAGATATACAGGGTGAACAACATTGAATGCAACTATATTTTTTTAAATGGGACACCCTGTCCTGCATATCTTCGTTTTTTGATAGGCTATTTCCTCCTGATCTCGAATATAAATGCGCATGTGGATGTGTCTCTTCATTTTCAGAGTTTCAAGTTTTGAAATGATGACATCGAATAAAAAATATGTGAAATACCTACGAAATTCTTTATATCCAAATAATCTACTTTAAAGTATTATTTTAGAATGAATACTCAACAATTACTTAACCAATGAAAAATAATAAACTATGGTAGTGAGGTAAGAATAACATCAACTAAAGAAATTGCTCAAAATGACCACCTTCATTCAATACAATAGTTCATATAGTTGTTTAGACTATTTTTGAAAGCATTATTATGGCTCTGATTCAAGTCAGAAATTAAAGCTTCAAAATTTGTTTTAGATCATTACAATATTATCATTATTCTTTGTGCGTTGACGGGATTAGTTCCTAATTATGGGTTCAATATTGGTTGATTTTATATCATTAATATTATTCCCTGCTTTCATTGATTATCATTATTGCTGAAGAAATTTTTTTCCTTCAGAAACGACTATAAAAACGTGTTCAACGGTGTTAAATTGGGACTATTTGGTGGCCATAAAATGGGTGGGCCATAACCTATCCAAAGATCGAATTGGCCACTTAAATATTTACGAACATCCAAAACACTATGCCAGATGGTTCTTGAAATTTGAAACTCTGTGGTGCTCAGAATAAGGAAGATAGACCAATATTTGTTACATATTTGAAATCAGTGGAAAAAGAGCTAACAAAATATGGAGGAATATACAGGGTGTTCCATTTGAAAAAATGAAGTTGCCATCATATGTTGGCCACCCTGTATATATTTCAGTTTGTGGAGTCATATCAAAAAACCTCAGTTAATTTCATGAAACTTTTATACGAAACTTTTTTTTGTATCTCCTTTAGTAACAAAGTTGAAGGAGGGGTCAAATTATATTAATAGGCACATGCCTCTTCTCTAATTCTGTAATAATAATAATAATATTGATAAACCCGGTACACTCCACTCGGTTTTTGCCACGTATATGTACCTACTACAGTACCGGCCCTTAACATGGTTTTAGAAGATGCCATTGACATTTGTGGTTTTTACCTATAGTTCGTTCACGAAAGGTTGAGCCGTCGGTTGGCCATGGAAATTTGACATATTCCACTGTGTATATTAAAATTTTAGGTTATGTTCTTTATTTTCTTGTCACATTGATACGCAATGTTGTCAATATTGCATAGAGTTCTCTGATAACTCGCAAGCTCGTCGGACGAGACCGAGTACATTCGGCAACGTCGACTTCATTTTTCGTTATGACAGTAAATACTGCCAACTTCAGATAAATAAAGAAACGCCTACTATGTGCTCAACCTTTCGTGAACGGACTATACCTCCGTTTCTCGAAAAACGGAAACAATAACTTTTTTGTACAACTGTCAAAAAAACTTGACTTTTCTTTATCACTATGGATGCGTGAAATATTACTTTTTTTAACCGTTAAAAAAAGTCTTTTTTTCACCGTTAAAAAAAGTCTTTTTTTCACCGCTGATACCCAAAATTAGGACAACCTACAAATAACGAATATTTAATTACAACTAATTTCACAAATTATGATTATATCTGTACCTTATAAAGTAAATTAGTTTCGTCATCAGCATCTCTAAAAAATTTATTGATATCATCCCTCGATAACACTTTAGATTTCTTTCCTCGGTATCCGACGCTTTTGTTCTTAATAAGCGGGACCAATTTTGAAAAATTCCTTATATCAATATTTTCCTTGACATTCAATGTTTTTTCAACATTGAGCTCCATAACGTGGAAGGTTTCGAAATTTTTGATTTTTCCTCGAAATAGCATGTGAGCACATTTTCAGAAACCTTTTTTACGTTGTTCTTGTTGCACCATTCTCGAAATTGGTTATATGTTTTCTCATATTAGCTTTGATTTGGCTGGTAACATATTATTAGATACAATAGTAGTTGCTTCTTCAGCCATATCTGCGGGGGTACACACCACCACTATCATGTTCAACATCCATCTTCTTCGAAATAATTCGAAATTGAAGCAACTACGAGCAAATACTGTCAAAGAATCAAACAGTTTCAACAAACTGTTTCTATAGTTACGCCCAGAAAGATCACTGGATTCATTTAAAATTGTACTGGAAGCATTATCTTCAATAATTATACGTATTCAGACTATGTAAATTAACATTCACAGTTGTACAAAATGTTGTTTGTATTTCGTGCGTGTAAAATTCGTGTTTTCATGGCACATTCGAGTGAATTTTTGGCCTCGACCTGCGGTCTCGGCCAAAATTGACACTCTCATGTGCCATGAAAAAACACTCATTTTACGCACTTAATACAAAAATAACTATTATGTAATTTACTTTTTATACAGGGTGTTTCCTAAACATGCTGCAAAAATTCAGGGGATTGTTCCTTGGACTATTCTAAGAATATTTGTCCTTTGATGATTTTTGAAAAACCCCTTTGTTTCGAAGATACAGGGGAAACAAAATTTTAGATAATAACATTTTATTATGAAAAATTACATGAAAATTTAACTTAACCTACAAAACTGTTGAAATGACCACCTCTATAGCGATTCATAATAGTCAAAGATAAAATGTTAATTGCTAATACATCACAAACGAATTCAAATGAAAACCGTGTTCAATCTGTATTCCTTTACCATCTGAACTTATCAATTTTAAGTCAAAAAACTGGCCGTTTTAGTAATTTGAATGTTGTTGAACAAATTTAAAATAAATTGTACCTACTTACTAAACACAGTGCGGTACGCATTTTTATTTAAACTATTATTATTTTAAAAATATGAAAAATGTTGTTCGCCCTGTATCTTCGAAACAAAGAGGTTTTTCAAAAATCATCAAAGGACAAAAGATGCTTAAAATAGTCCAAGGAACAACCCCCCTGAATCTTTGCCGCATGTTTAGGAAACAACCTGTATATGTATACTTAATAGGTACTTTAGTACAAAAACATCGAAATCTGGCCAATCTGTACATATTATACCATTTCATTATTCCAGTTATTTTTACCTAAAGCAACTAATTACAATTATTACAAAGTAACCTTTATCTTTTTTCTTTCTCGTCGAACAAACTGAACATTCCATAAAATTTTTCTCCCAATTATAACTTCTGTTTATACAAGAATCCTCTCTCGAGTCAAGTCCTTAACATAATCGTAAATCCATTTAATATTCTGACCGAATATTCATATTCTGGCGGAGAATATTATAGCGTGGTTGGAACTCATTAAAGCTTGGAGAGGCTAGTGGTTGGCTTCCCTTGTTTAACATTTACATTAATCAGAACTATTACGGAACAAAATAAATGTTACGAGCTCTGTATTGGTTTAAGACCATAATTCAACTGATTTAGGTTTATTCATTCAACAAAGATATCAATGTTTGTTCCAGTTTTCCTGGGTTTTATCATTTGCTGTTTGGTTATAAGCCATTATAATTAAATGGCTAGACGATAAGACAGTGGATTTATACACGGTTGATAGTTTCAATGTCCAATGGGCAATTTAATTTTCAGCAAGCTAGAGATATTTCTATTTGAAAATATAAAAATATCTATGCGAAGTCACGTATGATACTTTTCAGCCAATCGCTACGAAACTTCAACATTCATGACAAAATTTCTCGAAGATAAAGTCAAGATTTTCTCATTGTAAAGAAATGTTATATCCTTACTGTGGGGAAATAATATTTCTCTACAGCTGTTGTGTTCTACATAAAACATTTATACTTATTTTCGTACTTTTATTTTGCTTTCTTTGGTAATAGTTTCGAAGAAGCAGTATTCTACTACATCAACCGCCTGTGGATGAGTCCTAGACATGGAAATTTCATCATTTCTTATCATTTTACTTTCGAAATTAGCAGTTTTTATATTCAGAAATGGATTCTCTTTTACATTAATCAGATCTATTACGGAACAAAATAAATGTTACGAACTCTGTATTGGTTTAAGACCATAATTCAACTGATTTAGGTTTATTCATTCAACAAAGATATCAATGTTTGTTCCAGTTTTCCTGGGTTTTATCATTTACTGTTTGGTTATAAGCCATTATAATTAAATAGCTAGACGATAAGTCAGTGGATTTACACACGAATGAGCAATTTGATTCTCAGCCAGCTAGAGATATTTTTATTCGAAAAGATAAAAATTTCTAAACGGTGTCACGTATAGAACTTTTCCGTAAATCGCTACGAAACTTCAATATTCATGACAAAATTTCTGAAATATAAAGTCAAGATTTTATTGTGGGAAAATGTTATATCCTAACTGCGAGGAAATAAAGTAATCTGTCAAATCCATGGAGGTAAAGGAAGGGGAGGGAGCATATCCTATATTTCC
The DNA here is from genome assembly GCA_013421045.1 of Propylea japonica. Lineage (NCBI taxonomy): Eukaryota > Metazoa > Arthropoda > Insecta > Coleoptera > Coccinellidae > Propylea > Propylea japonica. The sequence continues at coordinate 73,153,763 of CM024241.1, forward strand.
CTTGATGCAAAAGTGTCACATAAAACGGCCATATTTGTATGGTCAACTTTGTGGCGGGAATTTTTGGATTCATTAAAGCACCCATTCACTGAATAAGAAACCTTTTCTTACTAAATTCAATACTTTCTGCTAAAAATTGTCGAGAAAATGAACAAGAAAAGAGACACAAATAAAAAATTCAACGTTTTAAAAATTTCGAAGTCGGCCATATTGGTGTGTCCCTTCTTTGTTTTGAGTTGTTTTGTTTAAGTTACACTTGTCAAAAGTTAGGCCCCCTCCACTTCCTTATCTCCATGGTCAAATCAACAAATTTGAGCAAGCCTGACGGCAAATGCACAGCTACGTTGTCAGATTGGATAATAAAGGTATTTAAAGAATGTCGTGAAAATAATTGAATTTGTCAACTTTTGATACTTTTCACAGTTCTGTCTAATGGACAGATATAGGTCGTTCACGAAAGTTTGAGCGCATAGTAAGCGTTTGTTTATTTATCTGAAGTTGGCAGTATTGCGTTATAATAATTAAATAAAGTCAACGTTGCCGAATGTACCCGGCCTCGTCCGACGAGCTTGCGAGTCTTCAGAGACCTCTATGCAATATTGACAACATTGTGTATCAATCTGACAAGAAAAATGAACAACCTAACCTAAAATTTTAATATACACAGTGGAATATGTCCAATTTTCATGGCCAACCGACGGCTCAACCTTTCGTGGACGGCCTATATATTCTATTCTTCCTGAAATGAAAATATGATTATGTATATTTTTCTGTAACATAGAGCGCTTGAGTGAAAGTGAAGTTTGTCTTCCTTAGTTCTTCCCTTCAGGAGCTCTTCGAACTGAGCAATTATAAAATTGTAATAAAATCATTATACCAGAATTCAACTTCATATAGTACTTTTTCCGCAAATCTCTACGAAATTCAACAAACATACCAGATTTTCTCAAAATAAAGTCAAAAATTTCTCACTGTGAAGAAATGTTTTTTCCACAAATGAAGAAATATACATGTCAATTTAGTATTTTCCACAAATAGAGAAAGGTGAAAACTACGAGCCGCTACTGTATCTCAGTTGCAGAGAAAATTGTCTATTTTTGCCCATCATTATTGTTATTTCGGAGGTAGGAACTCATCTGGGTGCCTGGTCACTCCGGGATTCACGGCAATGAAGCGGCAGACCAACTGGCCAGGGCCAGGGAAGGAGGGACAACCCACTTCACTGAACCAGAACCGTTTTGCGGCTTCCCAGCCAGCCATCAGGCAATGGCTATTAAGGACTGGGAACAAAAGAGGAAGCTTATGTCCTGGCGTACGACCAATGGTCACAAGAAAGCTAAGTCACTTCTCTCTCACTCGACGAGCTGGACCAAGAAAGTCCTCTCACTCAGCAAATTGGAACTGAGGAAACTGACGGGCGTTCTCACTGGGCACTGTCCCGTGAGGTATCACTTAAAAAACATGGGAAAGGCGCCCGATAGTACATGCCACTTCTGTCAAGAAGCCACCGAGACAGCCAGACACCTGCTATGCGAGTGTGAAGCTGTTCACCAGAAACGGTTACGGCATCTTGGCTCTAGGTTCCTAAAGCCTGAACAAGTAAAGGATGTGGCCCCCAGAAAGGTGGTAAGGTTCATTGAGACTTTGCTGCCGGACTGGTAAACAGCGAGGGAGGACGTACAATAGATCTTAAGGTCAAGGTGCTCGCAAGGTCGGTTTGGATCTGTCGCCCCTCTCTAATCTAATCTAAATAGGAACTCTTTCCAAATGACCACATTTTCAAGAAACTTTTACCTTGCTTTTCGATGATGATTCAAAATTCTAGTAGCACTCATAATTTCTGAACGAATCATCAAAATCTGGCCAACCTCTACATACCCAGACAAAAAAAATCGACGCAAGTTGCTTTTATAACCCAAAATTTATTGATTCAATGAATTTCAAAATACACCTAAGAGTTTGAAATGTTCGAATAAATCTGTCAAACTTTTGTGCATCTTCATGACATCAATTTTAGAATCCATAGCTTCTGTAAAACTTCCCACTGTTGGCTCGATATTCATCTTTTGTTTGTACACTATTAATCCTCGAAATAATCCATATTGACAATACTTTTTCCATTGTTCTTTCAGAACATCAAAAGGATAAACATCTTCTGCTTTCAGGCCTGTCTGGCAAAGGAATATTTCGAATGTTTTGTAGTATATTCTTAAGTATTCCTCCAGATTATTCAGTACAGCATTGGATGTTATAGTGTAAAGAGCTATAGATAAATCTAGAGCTGGAGGTCCAATCCTACAGTTTTGCCAATCGATTAATTTCACATCTTTTATAGTTTCCGTTCCATTTGTTACCTAGAAAAGTTGAACAACGAAAGTATTGAGCATCAGGATAAAAATTTAAGAATCCTGAGCAGGTCCTTTTGAGCGCTCGTTCATTGGTGAAGCAATAGGGCTATTACCTCAAAACTTTGTTTTGTACTTGAGATTGATACTGATATATGAATGCAAAATCTCAGCACGATCAGAATTATATTCTGGAAATTATTCCAAAATGAAATATGTGAAAAATCGATATTGAAATATTAAAAAACTATGGTTTGATTCCCCATCCTTTTGAAAAATTGCATGATGATTCACTTCGCCAATTCACATCCTCAGACTCTATTTTATTTTAATCGAAAGAAGATTTTTCATGAGAATATTAGACTTTCTTGATATTATCTACGAAAGACATTTTTATGATTGTACCAACGCAACGCTCACAAATTTCACTGCAAAATTCAGCTCCATCGAATCGACAAAATCTGGATTATTCGAAAAAATGGATAATTTAGAAAAAAACCAATAAACTCTATGGTTTTGATTATGCGAACCACTTGAAATTCTGCATGAAAATTCAGTATAAAAATCTTCAACATCGAAATAAATTCCACTCTAATCGGGTATTTTGTTGTGAAAATACAAGGTTTTTTTTTTCAATATTCCGATTGAATTTTCTATGGTTCTGAGACAAATAGTCATAAAGTTCCGTATAAGGCTCCTTTTGAGTATCTTGCAATGGCTATTAAGGACTGGGAACAAAAGAGAAAGCTTATGTACTGGCGTACGACCGATGGTCAAAGGCAAGCTAGGTCACTTCTCTCTTACTCGACGAGCTGGACCAAGTAAGTTCTCTCACTCAGCAAATTGGAACTGAGGAGGAAACTGACGGGCGCTCTCACTGGACACTGTCCCGTGAGGTATCACTTAGAAAACATAGAAAGCGCCCGATAATACATGTCGCTTCTGTCAGGAAGCCACCGAGACAGCCAGACACCTGCTATGCGAGTGTGAAGCTGTTCACCAGAAACGGCTACGGATCTTGGTTCCTGGTTCCTAAAGCTTGAACAAGTAATGGATGTGGCCCCCAGAAAGGTGGTGAAGTTCATTGAGACTTTGCTGCCTGACTGGTAAACAGCGCGGGGATGCACACATAGATCTTAAGGTCAAGGTGCTCGCAAGGTCGGTTTTGATCTGTCGCCCCTCTCTAATCTAATCTAATCTTGTATGAGGCCGCCAAATTTCATTTTGATCGGTTTTGTTTTGTCTGAGACATTGAGGAACAAAAATTTGAATGGTCATATTTTATGGAATACCCTGTACGATTTTGCTAGTTAACGAACTCAACCGCCGTGTTAGTAACTGAACCTACCCTGAAATTTTCAAGTCTCATATAGTCTATTCGTTTTGATGTATTCGTGCTCCTGAGTAACAACTCAAAAGCTCGAAATACGGCTTGCCATTGGTTGCGCACAAGCACTGGAACAGCTCAGGAGCTCGAAACTCTTCAAAACGAATACTATATAAGATAATCCTTTCGTTATCGTATTTACGGAAGTCCTCACGGACAGAATTGAATTTGACCACGGATTCGTCATCAGTGAGTCGAACCTTATCATTTAATATCATTTCCGACTCAAAATTCTAAAATAACAAACAATTGTGCAAAACGATATATCACCGGTTTAAGAAGAACGAGCGCTCAAAAACGTTCGAGCTCTAAATGACAGATTAAATTGAAGAAAGTTACATTACTCACATCATACTTGAACATGAAATTGTTAGGCCAACCGTCATAATGGATTATACATGAATATTCTTCTTCCAGACTTGAAAGCCAAATATTTCTATTAATATCTATAAAATTGTCTGCATAGTGATCAATCATGTCATGACTGCAATTTGAGTTTTTCAAATTTTCTTGAATTGCCGAAATGCACCACTTCACTATACCACCTTTGTGCCGATTGAAACCAAATTCAAGGCTTTGGAATTGTGTAACAAAGCTGTTATATATCTCAGGTTTCAGATGTTTCAATGCGAAAGAAAGAGCATGGAACTTTCCAAAAATCTCACAGATTATCTTGATGTGATCATGACCCATCTCTTTTTTAACACCGATTGTCTTGAAACCAGAGTTCGTCAAATCTTCCATAAATAAATAGCTTTGATCTTCATATTCCCCGCTTCTGAAGTAAGTAGGAACTGAATCGAATAAGTGGATCTTCAATTCTTCTTGTAATTGTTGCATTGCAGGGTAAATTTTTTCATAGAATAGTAGTTCGTTGTTGTATGCCTCATCTATTGGAACGTTAGCTCGGAATTTATCATTTCTTGTCGACACCTTGACCACAACTTCGATTGTTTTGCTTCCTCCAGTAGCTGCTATTTTGATTATTTCACACATATATCCAAGCCCAGACTGTTTTTCCTTATGAAGCGTTGTTGAAATATTTCCTAGTAGTTTTTCTTTTACAATGTCTTCAACAATTTTTCTCAAATATTCATAGCTATCCATGGTTGCAAATATGGCGTTTTTATACACTTCTCAGATAACAATTCAAATGCTCACTTCGTTAATGACTATTGAATCAACTATGGAATGAAGAATGGAAGTGAAATGCATGAAAATTTATATATCAATTTCCCGAAAGATAATTTTCAAGGTTTTGCTTATCTGGGATGGAAGCATCTTAATATATTCAAATATGTAAAAAAATGGTTATGAAGACATGAATAAACCTATACGGAGTGATTCTCATGGATTGCTTGAATAGGCAGTGCTCTTCGACACAAGACAGAATTGTCATTGAACCAAACAACTGCATTCTGCATTCAATTTATTTTCATAAACGGGTTGAATACCAGCAAAGGATGCACAAATAAAAAATATACAATTTCCCAATCCTAAAACTATATGGTGTTTTTTTAAGAGGTTGCCTATTTTATTTTTGAATAAAACACATATAAAATTATGAAATGACCAATTTTTTTTATTTGGTAGATAATTTTTTGGCATTTAACATTTAAACACAGTTTGTGGCATATGGCCACCACGACTATTTTTCACAAATGTCATTCTGGAGGTCCAATTTTCGACCACCTTTTCAAGCATTTGAGGGCGTATGTCAGGAATGACACGTTGAATATTGGTTTCCAAAGCGTCAATCGATGAGGACTATCCACATAAACCAATGACTTTACGTATCCCCACAAAAAGTAATCGAGTGGCGTCGAATCGCACGAACGCGGAGGCCAATTCACCGGACCATTTCTCGAAATAATGTTGTCGTTGAAAGTTTCTTTCAATAGGTCGATTGTTTCACGTGCTGTATGGCAAGTGGCACCATCTTGTTGAAACCACATTTCATCCATATCCATATCTTCAAGATTTGGCAACAAAAACTCATTGATCATGGTTCTGTATCGATTTCCATTCACGGTAACGCATCATCCTTCCTCATTTTTAAAGAAATATGGACCGATGATCCCACCAGCCCATAGACCGCACCAAACAGTAACTGTAGGTGGCTTGGCATCCAAAATTGTGAATGTAGACCGAAATTTGGTAATTACGTTCTTTATGGTGGTCTCTGACGGAACGATATGTGCACCATAAAATTCACGAAGTGCTCTATAAACATTTTTAATTGAACACTGATTTTGAAAATAAATTTCCACGATTTGAAAACGTTGTTCTGGAGTTAACTATTCAAAATGATTTGCCAAACAATACTGAGTAGAAATGCCACTTTGAGCTGTCAAAACAACTGTCATAAAATAAAACGACATCTATCGGAAAAACAACCTCCTAAAAAAACACCCGTTACATACAAGTGAAGAAAAAAGAATTTTACATTTTAACTTAACGACTAAAAAATCTTTAATCAATCTCTTAAACTGTTCGAGAGTCACACGAAATATATCAACACAATAAACTCCGTGTTGAAGGTCGACATCATTCTACAGATGGGCGAGTTTTTCGTGGCCTGTTTGCTTGCAGTAATAACATTATCAATATGATGCTCAAAAGTTAGTTTCGAATCTAAATTACACCCAGGTCCCGTATGCTGTAAACTTTTTGTATCTGCTTATGATTAATTCATAATTGAAATCAACAATATCAATATTTTAATTTCTGGTGAATATAATTCTGAAGCACTTATCGAAATTTAAAAAAAGAAAATTCTCTCGGCGGTATCGACAGAGTCGTTGCAAGTCCTCTTGAAACTTACACAATCCTCCAAAGCTTTGATTATCATAAATATTTTGAAATCATCAGCGTACACAAAATATCACACATAACGAAAACAAACAGAGATATTATTTAAATGAATAATGAAAAGCAGAGGCCCTAGATGGGATCCCTGAGGGACACCTGATTCAAAGATAAAATCTTCGATATTCGAGTAAAACACAAAGTTAAAATAGAAGATCTGAATATATTTCAAAATACTCCTAACAACTCTAAATGCTCGTATAAATTGTCAAGCAATATTTTCATCTTTGGAACATCGAATTCAGCAGTCATGGAATGTTCGAAACTACCATTTTCATTTTTGACATTCATTCGAATTTTGTGTACAAGAAGTGCTCGAATCAGTCCATATTGGCAGTATTTCTTCCACTGATTTTTCAATACTTCAAATGGGTAGACATCTTCTACTCTCAAACCCGTTTGAGACAGGACCATTTCGAAAGATTTGTGATATACTTTCAAGTAATCATCCAGGTTATCCAGTACTTTTTTGGAAGCTATGGCGTAAAGAGCTATGGACAGATCAACTGCAGGAGAACCAATATTGCATGTCTGCCAATCGAATAATTTTATATCTTCTATGGCTTCCATACCATTTTTGATCTGAAATATAACGGTATCCCAATAAGCAAGAACAAATAGAAGTTTATTTCTTGATTTAAGTGATAGTTCTTCACAACTTGCTCCTACGTATTTGTCAATATGGATGTTCAGGCAAGTAGACGCTATTCATCTGAGAACATTTATAAATTTGATACCTCTCTTTATGTAAAATCAGGATAATTTCAAGAAAAAAAACTACAGGGTGTTGAAATTTCCTAAAAGAGTTGTTTTTTTCTTCATAACTCCTGCAGTTTTTGAGATATGCAGTCCGAATTTGAAATGCGAGCTATTTTCAACAGTCTCCATCATTGTACGTCCTGTATCTTAACTAGAATCTACAGGGTGTTTTCTTTTCCGGAGCGATGTCTCCTTTTTGCCTCTCAAACTTTTTTGCGGTACGTCACTGATCAGCGTGAAATCAATTTTGATATCATCGTTAAATTCAAAACTTTTTTGACTACTGTAATTTTATCGTATCTCTAACCTTTTTCGAGTAAAACATTATTGAACAGATTGTATGCATTCGCTGATAAGCTTAAGTTGAGTCTCAGATGACGAGCTATCAAAATAGAAGCAAATTTTGGGCATACCTATGAGTATTTCTATTATTTTTTTATTTAGCGAACAACATACAATCATTCAATAATTTTTTACTCGAAAACGCTTGGAGGTACGAAAAAATCACAACAGTCAAAAGTTTTCAAATTGAACGAAAATATCAAAAATTGATTTTACGCTGACCAGTGGCGTACTGCAAAAAAGTTTGAGAGGAAAAAGGAGACATGGCTCTGGAAAAGAAATTACCATTTAGATTATAGTTGAGATTCAGGACGTGCAATGATGGAGACTGTTGAAAAGAGCTCGCATTTCAAATTTTGACTGAATATCTCAAAAACTGCAGGAGTTATGAAGAAAAAACCAATTTTTTTTAGAGTTTTCAACACCCGGTAGCTTCGTAACGAAGCTTTCACGGACCAATGTTTATATGAACTTTTTTTCTTAAAATTACATGTAGATTCCCTCCCTCAAGTTGTGACATGCTATCATGTAACACCCGTTATACTTACACCATACTTAAACATGAAATTGTTGCCCCAGCCATCATAATGAATTACACATGAATACTCGTCTTTCCTGCTTGCGTACAAAATTTCTTTGTAAACGTCCTCTATTGATTCAACATAATAATCAATAATTTTATTACTCAAATTGTGCTTTTCCAAACCTTCTTGAATGACAGATACACAACACTTCAGGAAACCACCTTTATGTCTCATAAAACCAGAATGTACACATTGTAACTGCGTTACTAAACCTTCATATCTTTCAGGTTCGAAATGTTTGACTGCAAATGAAAGTGCATGAAATTTACCAAGAACTTCGCAAATTAACTTGATGTGATCGTCATCAATTTCATTTTTTATGTTGAACATCCTGAATCCTGATTCTGTCAAGTCCTCCATGAATAAATAACTCTGGTCCCCGAATTCACCACTTCCAAAAAACCGAGGAACCATGTTGAATCCATTTTGAATGTTTTTTGCTTTTTGTAATTTTTTCATTGCTGGAAAAATTTTTTCATAAAATAGTCGTTCATTGTGTATGCCTCATCAATTGGTACCACTTCTCGAACTTTATCGTTTCTTATCGACACTTTGACTACTATGTTGATTGATTTGTTTTTTCCTGTTACTTTCGTTTTGATTATATCACCAAAATATCCATTTCCAGTCTTATCTTCTCTGAGAATTGATACTGTTGATACATTTTCTAGAAGTTTTTCAGTAGCAATATTTTTGACAGTATTCCGTAAATATGCATCGGTGTCCATGGTTGTATGGAACTGATTATCTCGAAGTTTGTTAACACGAAAATAGAAGTCAATGTTTGTCTAGAAAGATAAAATTTATCCTGAGATTAATTTGTTTGAAATGGAATAGAAGCGGTTTATATTCATGACATGCAGATACCAAGGAATTATTTCAACAACATTGAAATACTTGAATACTCAAGAATGATGTCATCTGTGAGTTGCCAATTGAAACAAAAAATATGAAAATATTTCAAGATTAAACGAGATTCTATTGGAGAATGAATAAATGACAATTCGTGAGTGTAAACCTATCTACTTAAAATAAATGTAAATAAAAAGCAATTATTCAACGGCATTTTTAGTGAATTTCAACAATTCTCATTCTAGAAATAATGGATCTTTAGAAAGTCACGTTTTTTGTTTCGTAGTCAGGATTTCGAAAAAAAATTACTGAAATAACCAAAATTAGCTATCAAATTCAAACGGTTGAGTGTGACGTAAGGTAAATGTACCAATTATCGACAGTGCCCCAATTATCGACACTTTTCATTTCTTTTTCATATATTAAGGTTTCGGGACCAGCCATAGAATTATTTTCTTCGCGAATATGTAACTTATAGTTTTCTCAGCATATCTGAATATTATCCCGATTTTTTCTGAGCATCCTCAGTGCAAAATGTGCCCTCATTCAGTTGAGTTTCAGCCTCATCCGAGTTTACAGCCTATTTGTTACCAATTCAGTAAGAAAAGCCTCCTCATCATATCCAAGCAAACTCGCAAGATTCAAGTGATATAAGCTTTTTTGTACATTAACACACTTTCATATGGTTTGATGATTTCAGTTTTATCAATGAAATAAATTTTTCTGTGATAATTTCATTAAAAAAAAAGGGTCGATAATAGGTACATCTAAAACACGACCATCCCCATTAATCGACACAAGTGTGGGTAATTGGGTAAAGTGTGGTGTTACTTGAAATACTTCCTGGAGCTTATATACTTCTCTTTTTCGGAACAGAAGTAGCTTTATTGTATGCGATTCAATCATTATTTATAATGTACCAATTATCGACATAATGATTTTCTTCAAATTTTCCAATTAGAAAATGAAATATTTCAATGTCGATAATAGGTTCAATTTTATGTCGAATAATGGTTAATTTTTTGCCAATCATAGGGCACCTCAACATGACTTTTCAATGTATTTTTTTGTGGAATTGGTGAGCCCTATCAACAATTTCTTTTCAGCATTTTGACCGAGAATGATCAGAGTTTAAGTCCATACAAACCCACACCAAATGTTGATAAACTCTTATGATATTATTTCATACTTTTTCGCAGATGTCGATGACGAGTGCATTACATTATCGATTATTGGTTTCGTTAATTTTTCAGTCTAATACGAATAATAAAATGTTACGAATGTGAAAAACTTAATGCCTGCTCTAAGAACTTCCAAACAATTCGAAAGGCAGATAGGTCCTGAGACTGTTTTAACCAAAGAGAAGTATGAACTATCGATGGTGAAATGGATGTTTCACGTCGCGAAATGTGGATCTTTCATGACTAAAGCTACTGCGTCAAGAAAATAGGTCAAAATCCACTAAGAAACTGCCCAATTCAACGACTCTGACTTGAAATTTTTAAACTCTTCTCAATTTTCAAAGAGCACTTTGCATGAGTTTAGTCAACACCAAATTTTAAAATGTAATAGTCAAGTTTGAAATATAAAGAGAAAAATTTATCCCTTGAATTTTGATATTCGGTCTCTCGGTAACGAAGCCGTTTCAGACCCAAGTTTGTAAAACCTTTTCTTCTTAAAATCAGTTGAGAAGTCCCCTTTGGCATTTGGTAACGTTATTCTGGAACCCCCTGTATGTGTTATTTCATCAGATTTCACGATGTCATTCATTGAATTTATCGATCTGATTAAATTTTATTTTTCTCTTATCCATACAACTCTTGATTCTTGTTGATTTCACAGTGTCGATAATTGGTCCTCTTGTATGTCGATAATTGGTAATTTCAATTTCAGAGCTGTCGATAATTGAGACATCTGACTTCCAACTTGATTTGTATTTTTTTTAAATAGCAAAACTTCCTGTTCACGATTTCGTGTTTGTTTTGAGAAGCTAAAGGTACAATGAGTTCAAAACTGGCTTTTATGTGTGAAAAAATATTTGATGACTATCCGAAAAACATTGTACATTCCCAAGTTTCGACTATAGTGTCGATAATTGGTACATTTACCTTACGTGTTACCATTCATTTATTGGACAACTGAGCACCCTGATGTGAACCGTCATCCCCACTAATTATGCTTACCCGTTCGTCATCATGACGCGACGCTTGAACATACCAGCATAGTAATGGCATTTTCAATATTTGATTACAAAATAATAACTTGGAATTTCAAGTAAATAATTGGATAGGTATGTATTTAACACTAATTTTAATGCTGCCACATGAAGAATCTTAGCATACTGGAGATGTCCATTCAGAAATGATAATGGAAAAGGTGTAATCTACATTATGTTTTAGATCTGAGAATACGTTTTTGATAGATTCCCCCAAAAGGCAAATTTCGGATTTCGAGCTCAGAGTGCTCTAAGATGACTTGGTTGGACTCATTGATGGAGAAAATGAGGTCAAAGGACATTTCTTGATTCAAGTGTATCTAATAAGTGGTATGAAAAAAAACACTGTTGAAAAGAATATTATACTGGGTGGTCAACTAAGGAATTCCGATTTAAAAGCGCTCTGAAATTGTTTTGAATAGGATAGAGAAGTGGGGTTGGTCTTAAACGAAGGAGGGGTTCATGGAAATTCAGTCGCCATGGTCCGCTGGATGGGTGAGGAGCGTTCGTTCTGTGTGCGCGCTTATTACCAAAATCAAAATTTTTTTCTTTAATGAAGCCCATTATCATCTCAACGGCTATGTTAACCGACAAAATCGGTATTGGTTTTCAGAAAACCCATAGAGAAACATGAAACTCAATTGTATAGTCTGAAGGTCACAGTTTGGTGTAAAATACACGCACAAGGCATTATTGGCCCGTACTTTTTCGAAGACGGACGCGGCTGAGCAGTAACAGTGGATTCTGATCGTTATGTGGACAAGTTGAACAATTTTTTCGAACCAGCCCTTAAAGACTTTGATGGATACAATCGGGACACTTGGTTTCAGCAAGACAGGGCGGGCCACTTGTCACACTTCAAATCGGTCTTTAACTGTTATTTAGGCGCTTTTTTCCTGAAAAATTTATTTCTCGGCGTGGAGACCTTCCATGGTCCCCCAGAAGCCCAGACTTGACACCTTGCGACTTTAACTAATAGGGATACCCCAAAAGTGTAGTCTAGCGCAACAATCTCCGCACTATAATCGCGTTCAAGGAAAATATCCGCGAGCAAATTCAAGCCATCGGTCCAGAAAATTTGCGATGCGTTTTTTTAAATTTGGGGTATGACTCGAAGAGTGCCAGCAGAAAAACGGTGGACATTTGGACAGCGTAATTTTTAAGAATGAATTCCCAAAGAGTTGAGCATTATTTGTGGAAAAAAAAATTGACCTGAGTTTTTGTTTTATTCCTCTTTTGAATCGGAATTCAGTGGACTACCCAGTAACTATATATTTCAGAACTATTAAAATACAATTCAGTGATTGACGACATTATAAGAAATACAATTAATAGAAGAGTTGAACATAGTGATGGAATTTGAAAAGTTCAAGGCGTTACGATGACAGTTGTTTATGTATTACGGATAAATCGTATGTGTGGAATCAAGTTCGAAAAACCATGATATTCTCAGCAAACAACTATGAATATTTCATTTTTCAATTTGTTCATATCAAAACACATCAGAGTTTTTCTGAAATCGTACACTCCCAATTCATTGAGCTCAAGAGAAACTCACGTTTGAAAAACACCCAAGAGCTACGATGAATACGATGATACAGCAAAATAAAACTGAGCAAAAAACCTCATGAATAATGAAAACAAGACCTCGGAATGACCGCAACTCACCACAAAACCATATTTGAATTCACAAACCCTCCATTTGCTCAAACCTCGAATGATACGATTTATATCTGCGTAGGAATGCTGCACTTGAATTATTGCCAACCTAGAGTGCAGCAAGACTACATCAATCTCGAATTTTTCCGTTGGGAACACTGGCGGATAAACAGACGAGCTGCTGCAGTAACATTCAATTCGGTACAAATAACAAAGTAGACATTTCGTTACGAGAAACGAATTGCTCTGGGCGTACCTAAACAACTTGGATTAAATTCCGTTTTGTACGAACAATGGCGAAACATGCCGAAAAGCTATCGCTGAATGACAACAGCAACTTGTTCTATTACACACGAATGTTTCTGCTAGCCAGAAACTGGTTTCGCATCTATTATCTAGTAGAAGAACGCTATCGAGATTAACATTCAATGGATGTACAGGGTTTTCCAATAGGAGGTGTTATTTTGAATAGCACGCTATTTCGGTAAATGTCACGTTTGAAGCTGTCATTTTTTGACATTTGATAAGTAGAAACTACGCCATTAATAGAAATTTAACGATACACGCTTTAAAAACGCAATGAAATTATTGAAATCCACTATAAAAATGGTGAAAATTGGCAGAGACGGTTCGTAAAACTCGAACATTTTTGGGCCGTCGTGAAGCACCTTGTCGGATCGCAATAAAGAAATTGGTAGAAAAATTGGAGCTGTTGGGACAAGTTAGTGATGTGAACAATAAAACCCGTGCACGTCGCTCAAGAACAGCCGAGCATATTGCTGCTGTAGCCGAAAGTGTTGAAGAAAACCCAGGTTTCGCTATCAAGAGTTGATTGATTTTTTTTATGGCCGCAATTATATAGTATTGATAGTATTGCGTGGCGCTACGTGCCACACAAACAAAGAAACCATTGATCTTTTGCGGGAAAAGTTTCCGGACCGTGTTATCTCTCGAAAAGGTGATCACAATTGGCCATCGAGATCTTGTGATTTAAAACCTTGCGGCTACTTCCTTTGGGGCCACGTGAAAGAGAAGTCTACGCCAATAGCCCAGCGTCGATTCAAGACCTCAAAGATGGTATTCGTGAGGTTATCGAGGACATAGGGCAGCCACTTTGCTAATTGGTTATGGAAAATTTCATCAAAAGGATATGGTCCTGTGAGCGTGGTCGTGGTGGTTATTTGCCTGATGTTATTTTCCATTATTAACGGCATAGCTTATTCTTTATAATGAAACACATCCGATCATTTATATTGAAAAATGGCATTTCTCTTCGAATATCAAAATAACACCTCTTATTGGAACACCCTTAGTAGCTAGCTCATTATATATGGTCTTCCATAAAAAGCATCCAATTTTGTTTTGCGACTAAAACTTCATGCATTAGCTAAACTTTCATTTCATGATGAAGTACAAAGGAAGCCTTTAGTTATGAAACAAAACATCATTTGAATATCCACTATAGAATCTCTGGTAGTCGTTGAACTTAATTTTCTATGATTTTCTCAAAGATCAGGTTGTAGGTATGTTAGCAATTATTTTTGCTGTAAAACAATAATTTTAAATCGCAGGAATGAGACGGATATTATTATTGTTTCTTCAACTGGGGTCGTTATGGCGTTTAGCCTTCAGGGAACTGCGACCATATAGGTCTTTTGTTCTCTACCCTACTCATTCATACGTTTTTATGAATATTTCCTTTCTTGAGGTTTTACCAAGTATCGGTTCTTCAAATTTTGCCATATCATCAACGAACAACTTGTTTAGAATTACACAATTGAACTGAATGGTTCTGTAAAGTGGTGCTAAGATTTAAACAACCCCTTATCTTTAATTTCCCAATTTTTCAGACAGTTCCATTCCCAGAAAAAAATTCGACATACCTCTAGTAAAATTCACGGTTGAGAACGCACTGTATGATGGACCATAACGCAAAACTTGCAGGAATCGACAAATACGACACTGTATGAAACTTTCTGCGGAAAAACTTCTGGAACGACCTCAGGCTTCTACCTATATGATATTCTAGAGATTGATTTTCTTAGGAAAATCTTCCAACTTTTTCATAATAAGTTTGGAATATTTGTGAACGTTTAGACCAAGCAATAGAGCTATCGAAAGGTCGATTTCTTGACAAAATACTACCTGAATCTGACTGTGCAGTCATGCAATAGGTAGTTTCTACAAGTTTTTCATGATAAATTCCACTCCTGAATCGTCTTAGGTTTTTTTTTGAGAAGCGAAAAATAGCCAAAATTTTGCTTTTTCGCTTATAAAACGTATTGATCTGATCGAAAATCTGTTAGGGCACTTTTTGTAGAGAATTCAAAAACAAGAAAAATGAGAGGTGACACGTCTCAAGCGGATAATTAGTTTTCGAGAAAAGTCCAAAAAACTGGAAAAAAACATCAATTTTTCGAAAATTCATAACTTGGTCAATTTCTGAGATGAAGCGTAGTTGCTCTGAATTTAAGTAGTTATTAACATAATATACTAGTCGCGGAGTGGGAGTCGCCTGCTACGCGAGGGGAAAACTGTATACCTTGTATCTTTAGTCGCTTAGCGGGCGACTCCCACTCCGCGACTAGTTTGATGCATTCGAGCCTTTTTGCTCCTGTTTGACGTCGTTTTTCACCCACTAAACATTATCGGTCGGTATCGAGAGAATAAACAATTTGAAGAATTTTATTTCTTCTTTAAAATGCTTTTTGTATAATTCAAATCCGACAAGTAGCCGAGTATCACGACCTTCTTGAAAAAAGTACGTCGAATTCGGAAAACTGCGATTGTGCAAAAACTATTTATCCGACAGCTTTGTAATTGTGCACCAATAAAGTATATGTTAATAGGCCTCAGGCTTCTACCTAAATGATATTCTAGAGATTGATTTTTTTAGGAAAATTTGCATCATTTCCGACTTTTTTCATAATAAGTTACGAATATTAATTGTGAACGTTGTTGAAGTAAGTAAGACATACCTTCATATGAATATTTTCTTTCTTGAGGTTTTCCCCAGAATCGGTTCTTCAAATTTTGCCATATCATCAACGAACAACATCTGAAACATATGATATACAATGCATCAGACAGAGAATTCTGTCTGTACTGCAGGTTCTCTGTCATACTGCGATAATAGACAGACAAGACTAGATTATTGCAATAAGACAACGGAATTCATTCAGTTACAGCACTTGATTATCTCGACTATTCATCTGTGCAACTGGAGGGAAGAATTCCCTGTCTGATGCATTGTATATCCCATGTTTTCGATGTGAATTTCCAAATCTGTAGAATTAAAAAATTGAACCGAATGGTTCTGTAAAGTAGTGCTAAGATTTGAACAACCTCAAATTTTCAGACAGTTCCATTCTGAGAAAAAAAAATCGACATACCCCTAGTAAAATTCCCAGTTGAGAACTCGCAGGGAATCAACAAATACGACGCTGTATGAAATTACATCTGCCCGAATAGAAACACCTGAGCAGGTAATTAGGGCTGACCTTTCTGCGGAAAAACTGCTGGAACGACCTCAGGCTTCTCGCTCGAAGGCAGCAAGACCGAACGTAATTAAAGCAGGGATCGCGGGAGTTATCATATTTGCCCTGGGAAACCGGCAGCAGAACCCCGGGACAGTGGTCGCATCGCTTCTACCCGGATAACTCAGTTATAATTGACGTTGTTATTACCTTATCATCGGTCCCTTATCTCTCGAGCAGTTTACGTTTTTGCTGCCAGCTTACGGAATTGAATAAACGGATACTCTGCGTTAATTCAGCAAGATAAAATGAGCTTGGTAGGCAGATCAATCAGCTTGTCGATAGGCTCAAGAGACTCGACTTCATTGTGATCAAAATGATCCGAGTGAAAAAGTGGATTTCACAGGAATTATGAGCTGGCATTTTTGTTCATTTGCTTGTTTCACTCTTGCCTTGTTAACCAGCATCTATCGGTCATCGTTTCTTGATCTGACTGTTGAAGAAGTAGCATTATATTATCCTATTATGTATTTATTATATCGTGTGTACCCCTAAAAACCCCTATTCAACAGCCACCAGCCTTTGCTGTTGTAGGAAGAAATAATGATCGCGTACTCACCATTCAGCTTCAGGTAATATAGAGCCAAATAATATCACTCTAGAAGACATTATAGCCACAAGAAAGCCTAGAGAAGACGATTTGATCTGAATACCCTTCGGTAAGATCAGGAAACGGAATCACAATGGATCATAAAGTTCACAGGGTACGAATAAAACTGAATACCATGGCTAAAAATGCAAATGAAGGAACCCGCAAGCTCATAGTTCCTGTAAGATCCTTTCACCTTTTCACTCCAATAATTTCGATCACAGAAAAGTCAATGCAAAGCTGACCAGGCTTTAATTTTTTCGATCAAATCTCTTAAGCCGACCGATCTGGCAGCCAAGCAGATCAATCTGTCTGTCAAGCCGATTGCCATTATTATAACCCGATAATTTTTAGACCAATTTGGTCCATTGGAGGAATAAACAGAACTTCTCCAATCTCACAACTACCATTAAATTGTCAGGCCTCTAGCTCATTACATTCTAAAGGTAAAACAGAAAAGAGAGATTCTGATATAGACATCAGACAACAGATATGAAACTCGCTTCAAAATGAGCTAAAAAACGTTTGTATCATCGTCAAGTTGACTTGACAGAAAAAAATTGAAATATTACAGACAATACCTGCATCTTCGTACAACATAAACATCCTTAATTCATAACAAGCATTCCCTATTATTCATTCTATCGTGCATACTTCTAAAAACCTCTATCTGACCGCCCCGCGCCCCCAGCATAAAAATTCAATGAAATTCACGAGCAACCCACAAAAAAAACGTTTCAACTTACCCTAAATCTTTTTACAGCGAAAACAATCATGGTGACTGTTCCGGCAATGATCAGCGTCGATCCCCCGGCTAAGGTAATATAGAGCCAAGGTCCGGCCATTTTGCTAATTGCGTTCGAAAAGTAGAACATAGTAAAAAGATTCTGATATAGACAGACAAGAAATTAAAAAACCAATGAAAAATCGCTTTAAAATGAACTAAAGAAACGGGTGTATCATTGTCAAGTGACTTGACAGAAAAAAATTGAAATATTACAGAAAATACCATCTTCGTAAAAAAATTGGTAGATTGGAGGAATGAACAGAGCTTTTCCGATCTCACAATTACCATTAAATTGTTAGGTCTCTAGCTCATTCCATTCGAAAGGTACAACAGAGTAGAGAGAGTCTGATATAGACAGACAAAAATATAAAAAAACAATGAAAACTCCCCTTAAAACGAACTAAAATATGTTTGTACCATCGTGAAGTTGACTTGATAGAAAAAAAATGAATAACACAGAAAATACCATCTTCGTTAAACACAAAAATCCTTAACTTCTAATAAGCATTCTCTATTATTTATTCTATCGTGTCCACCCCTAAAAACCTCTATTCGACCGCCCCCAGCATAAAAATTCAATGAAATTCACGAACAACCCACAAAAGAAAAACGTTTCAACTTACCCTAAATCTTTTTACAGCGAAAACAATCATGATGACTGTCCCGGCAATGATCAGCGTCGATCCCCCGGCTAAGGTAATATAGAGCCAAGGTCCGGCCATTTTGTCTTGCCCTTCACCATTAGGATCCATCAGCCTACGCTGCTCATTCAATCCAGGCAAGGGAAGGGTTTTGAAGCTAATGGGGTCGCTATTACTGGACCAACATTTGCTGTTGTAGGAAGAAATAGTGATCCCGTACTCACCATTCGGCTCCAGGTAATATGGAGCCAAATAATATCACTCTAGAAGACATTATAGCCACAAGAGTGTCTGGAGGAGACAGTTAGATCTGAATACCCTTTGGTAAGACCAGGAAACGAAGGCACAATGGACCATTAAGTTCACAGGAAGCGAATAAACCTGAATACCATGGCTAAGAATGCAAATGAATGAATCCGCAAGCTCATAGTTCCTGTAAGATCCTCTCACCTTGTCACTCCAATCATTTTGATCACAGTGAAGTCAAGGCAAATCAAATCTTTTAAGCCAACTGATCTGGCAGACAAGTAGATCAATCTGTCTGTCAAGCTGATTGCCCTTATTATAACCCGAGTAGTTTTCGACTGATTTGGCCCATTGGAAAGATAAACAGAGCTTCTCCAATCTCACAACTACCATAAAATTGTCGGGCCTCTAGCTCATTCCGTGCAAAAGGTAAAACAAAGTAGAGAGATTCTGATATAGACAGACAAGAAATATAAAAACCAATGAAAACTCACTTCAAAATGAACTAAAGCACGTTTGTATCATCGACCAGTTGACTTGATAGAAAAAAATTGAAATAACACAGAACATACCATCTTCGTAAAACATAAACATCCTCAACTCCTAACAAGCATTCTCTATTATTTATTCCATCCTGCTTACCCCAAAAAACCTCTATCTGAGCGCCCCCAGCATAAAAATTCAATGAAATTCACGAACAACCCACAAAAGAAAAACGTTTCAACTTACCCTAAATCTTTTTACAGCGAAAACAATCATGATGACTGTCCCGGCAATGATCAGCGTCGATCCCCCGGCTAAGGTAATATAGAGCCAAGGTCCGGCCATTTTGTCTTGCCCTTCACCATTAGGATCCATCAGCCTACGTTGCTCGTTCAATCCAGGCAAGGGTAGGGTTTTGAAGCTAATGGGGTCGCTATTTCTGGACCAACCTTTGCTGTTGTAGGAAGAAATAGTGATCCCGTACTCACGATCCGGCTCCAGGTTCGTTATGTGGAAATCGGGACCGGACACGGATGACATGTTGGCCACTGAATTTTCCCCGGAGTATAGGATCATCGTGAAACGCTGTTTCAGACCTGGAATTAATGATGGTGGGTCAGGGAAATCTGCTAGTGTGTGATTTTTGTTGTGTTTTGTGTTAAGGTGTCAGTGATTTTTGATGATGTGCTTCTTTATTTTTTTCGAAAATTGAAATAAGCCCCGACGTATCTTGGGGAATTTGGGTTTCATTCCATTCATTTGTGGATAAGTTTGTCACACGATTTTTTATCATTATTCCGAAATTGAATTCGATATTTAGGATGAAATGCCACTATTTAAATTTATGGGAGATGATTACCCTTCAGTAGGGTCCTGTAACGGTCTTAAAAGAAGAGGAGCTCCGAGAAATCATCACTTGGAACGCCAGACCTTGTTTAAAACACCCTCCTGGCCCAAGAGCAAGAATTTTTTTATCCGAATAGTTTTAAATTTCAATTTTGTAAATTTTTTATACCGAGGTTTTTCCCTGTGCTCTGGTATCATACGCCAGAATAGTATGGTACCCAGTTTCGCACCAACCTCAGCTAGGGACTAATTTGTTTCATGTATTGTATTCTGTTTGCTCTCAATTCAAGAGAATATATATTTGTATATTATACACTACTGGAAAAAATTAAAGGATAAAAAAAAATCCAAATTTTTCGGCAATTTTCAACATGCCGTAACTTTGAGAGGAATAGTCGTACAAGAAATTTAAAAGAAGGAAATTGTAGCTCCAAGTGTCTAGTTTTTGGATTAGAACTTCAAAAATTTTAAGTTTCAGTGGTTTTCGAGTAATGATAGAAAAATCAGCAACAAATGATTCTCAAAATTTTACCACTTTTTTTTTCTTGTCTACGAGCGTGGAAATTTTATTTTTGCATAATCGTTATAATGATGGGATACTTTGTTAACTCAGCTTTAATTTATTCTTTTATTGACCTCAATACATCCACTTCTCGCCGAGATATCGGTCTTCAAATGGAAAAGGACCCATTTGTCTTTGATTATCGATTTCTCAGCAACCAATGATCGCACCAAAAATTGAAGGAGGTTTCAAGACCTTAAATGAACTCCCATTAATGAACAACCATTGCTTATTCATAGAAATTTTTTTTTCTTCATGTCGCATCAATATAAAAATTTAACAAAAAAAGGGCTTTTGGTGGTTTCTTGGAAAATCTACCGCTTGATCGAAAATGTTGAGGAAACCAATAATGTTAAGTGTGACTTTCACAGTTCAATATGTTGGTAAAAACCTAACGAAGAGCCAACTCAATCTAGCGAGCCGGTTTTTTGTTTGACTCGATTGAATTTTGAAAAAAAAAATGAGGATCACGTTTTTTGCTCTGAGAAGCTCATAATCTTTAAAAAAGTCAAAAAAGAATTTTCTCGAGCTTTTTCCACATTTTAATTGCAGATGGTACATAAATTTCAAAAAAAGAAAAATAAAATAAATTAATAAATAAAATTTTTATTAATTTAATAACGGGTATTGCCACCCCTGTTTTCCATTTGAAGACCGATATCTCGGCGAGAAGTGGACGTATTAAGGTCAATAAAAAAATAAATTAAAGCTGAATTAACAAAGTATCCCATCATTATAACGATTATGCAAAAATAAAATTTCCACGCTCGTAGACAAGAAAAAAAAAGTGGTAAAATTTTGAGAATTCTTTTGTTGCTGATTTTTTTATCATTACTCTAAAACCACTGAAACTTAAAATTTTTGAAGTTCTAATCCAAAAACTAGACGCTTGGAGCTACAATTTCCTTTTTTTAAATTTCTTGTACGACCATTCCTCTCAAAGTTACGGCATGTTGAAAATTGCCGAAAAATTTGGAATTTTTTTTTGATCCTTTAATTTTTTCCAGTAGTGTATATTTGTGGATTGAACTTTTCTATTCAAATCTAGAACCTACCCTGGAAATTTCATAAACCATAAACCTGACAACTTCTGAATGAAACAACTTCAGAACTTGAATTTTACAAGATATATTCAGGATTTAAAATTTGTCAGACAAACTATTTTCTAATTGCACGATTCTCAAAATTTTGCTCGAGTTTGCAGCACGTTACTATTCTAACTACTAAACTTTGATATGACCACATGAGAGATTATGAAAAATTTGAGAAAATGAAAAAAATAATTATTGAGGTAAAATTTTGATGATGAAATATTCATTGGGCTATTTGCATCAGATTTACTTCTTCTGTTCAACGTTTCGGTCAGCATACGTCTTGAAAATAACAACCTCTTATGATTTTCCTTCAAAAATTGTATTCATGGGATAGATTTTCGAAAAATTAAATTATCTTATGATTTCCCATTCAATTCTTGAGAAAAAAAGGCTCTTGCAAAATTTCGATACAGTCATACTTTTCTCGGAAAAAATAAAAAACTTATAGGCAGTTATGATCACTGTTCATTCCATTTTATTTATTTATTTATTTATTTATTTAAAAATGAATGAGGGTTGAGGTTAAACCTATAAAACCCAAAAAAAAATAATAATATAACCACATCGAAATGAACAATTGATATAGAAAAAAAAAGAAACACATTTATAGAAGAAATCTCGACAATCAATGAGGAAGCCATCTATCCAGTCCATTCTTGAACGCATTGACAGTTGCAAACTCTACAATCGTCGATGGCAGCTGGTTCCATGCGTTGAACACCCTGTTGGGAAGGTACTGCTGGCGTGGCGATGATATGAATGGTTCCTTGGATAATTTAAAGCGATGACCACGCAAACTATTCATATTTAGCTGGTAAAGGTTTTTTATTTTCTCGCCAAAGTGACCATTCAACGCACGAAATGTGAAGATTTAATCTTATAATCCATAGAATGAATATTCCAAGATATTGTTTATGCTCAAAATTGGTTTTGTCAATTCTGCTTATTAATCGAAAGAAAGATCTTGTTTTGAAATTAAAATATTAGGAATATAATTTTCTTCCGGAAATTAGTAATTAAATCTTCAGAAAGATTTATAGAACAAATTCATCTCCTGTCATAGACATACAATATAATAGAATATTCATTCCATGGAACACTTACACGATGAAATGGAATGAACAGTGATCATAACTGCTTGTAAGTTTTTATTTTTTCCCAGAAAAGTATCGACTGTATCGAAATTTTGCTAGAGATTTTTTTTCTTCGGAATTTAATGGGATACCATTAAAGAATTTCATTTTTCGAAAATCTATCCCAAGAAAACACTTTTTGAACGAGAATCATAGGAGGTTGTTATGGTTGATAATAATGAAATCTGAAAAAATTGTGTGGGTAACATCTAGTCAGTGCTTCATATTATATATAGTTTTATGATTCAGTGTTTTTAAGATGACGAAAAAAATTGAAAACTGCCAACTCGTCATCGCCTTCCAAAGGCTGTATCTTGGAAGGGGAGTTAATTTCAAAAAAAATTATATGAACTACCCCTGCTTATTCTCAGCGAGGAATCATCTCTCAATGTCCCACGCATTTGTTTACAGACACCCTGTATATGTTTTATCAATTCAATCATATTAGACCTATGAATAATATAAATTGTAAAACCCAATTTCCTCGAATGAAAACTTGTTGATTCACTATTATTAAAACTGCCATATTAACAACAAACAATAAAAACCACTACAATAATATTCAACACCACTCTATATGTGATAATCCGAAAAATCAACCTGCACTAACAATCATATAAAGATCCACCATAGGATTTTTTCAATAAAATTGAACCCAACATTTTTGTTTCGTCCATAAATCGACGGCTGGCTCGAATATTCCATTCAGTGTACATTTATCCCAAAAATATGAATAATTCAGGGTGGCCACCCACACCGAGTTTCCATACCGTGACAACTAGGAAATATGGCGCCTCGTTCGTGGGCCCGGATGACAACTAGAACCACCAATATATCTTTTATTACTCCGTCGAATTTTCCTGGAAATGAGGAAGTTGTATTAGAGCCCCGGATCCGACCTATTCTCAATCCTCCACGTATTACGGCTTTGGGAATCAATGAACTTTATACCCCTTTATGCTGTTTATGGTGTCGTATTGGTAGTGGAAATCTGAAAGGAAAACTCGAGTTTCAACTCGGTGTGCTTGGTTTTGTTTTCCTAGTGAAAATCGCTGATTGGTGTGGAATTTCAATGAGTCTATTTGTAATGGGGAAGAGAATAAGAATAAGTTAGGGGTTTTCTGAATGAATTGTTGAAGCAAACAATTTAAGATAAGCCCTGAGCAGGTGCTTTTGAACGCTCATTCATTGGAGGAGCAGTGATGTTACTACCTAAAAATTCTGTATAAGACATTAGATTAATGTTGAGTTTATAAATGCAAAATCTCAGCACGATCAGGATTATATTCTGGAAATTATTCAAAAAACGATATATGTGTGTAAAAATCAATAACTTAAAATTTGAGAAAAGCCCTGAGCAGGAGCTTTTGCGTCCTCGTTCTTTGGTGGAGCAATGAGACTATTAACTCAGAATTTTATATGGGGTTTGAAATTGATACCAAATCTGTGAATGCAGAATCTGAGCTTAATCGGAATTATATTCTGTAAATTATTCAAAAAATGAAACATATAAAAAATAAATAATTACAAAAATAAATTTATATGATTCTGATGATGCGATTCTCTTGAAATTTTGCATGAACATTTAGTAAATCAGTTTTGATTCACAAAATGAATTTCACTTGAATCAGTGATTCTGTTATGGAAATATAGGGATTCTTCTTTTCAATATTCCAATTGAAATTTATATGGTTCTGTTGACACTATGGCTACAAAATTTGATGAAGCCTTCATTCACAAAAATAATTCACTTGAATCGGATATCCTGTTATGGAAATATAAAGATTCTTCTTTTCAATATTCAAATTGAATTTTCTCTGATTCTGTTAACACTATGGCCACAAAATTCTGCATGAATATTGATTGTATCAATTTCTGTTTATAAAATAAATTTTATCCAAATCAGATATTTTTTATGGAAATATGAAGTTTCTTCTTTTCAATATTCCAATTGAATTTTTCATGGTTCTGTTTACACTAAGGCCACAAAATTTTGCAAGAGGCTTGTTATGAGCATCTTGCATATGGCCGCAACATTTCAATTTGATTGGTTTTGTTTTGTCTGAGATATTGAAAAAAAAATTTGAATAGCCATATTTTATGGAACGCCCTGTACGATTTGGCTGGTTACGAACTTGAGCGCGGAATTTGGAAACCGAACTTACCCTGAAAATCTCAATTCTCTAGGACAATCTCTTCGGAAGTTATTGTGTCAACGGACATCCGGGCGGACGGCCTCACGAACAGAATTGAATTTGACCACGAATTCGTCATCAGGGAGTCGAACCCTATCGTTTGAGACCGTTTTCGGCTCAAAATTCGAGAATTGCAGACATTTGGGCAAAGCGCACTCGCTTAAGTAGACGAGCGCTCAGAAAGAAACATTTTAAAATAGAAATTTTTTGTCACAATTTGAACGACGAATTCGAAAAAAATTGTTAGTTTGAAATATCTCAGTGGCATACCACTTTTTTCACTCAGTTTTCAAGTAAAACTTTAACTCCCTGTACCTTGAAAACAATGAATTTCGGGGCCTACATCTATGGCAATTCTTTTCCATAAAATAAAATAAGGAATCTCTCCCTTGAAATAATTGAATCAATTTAGAAACACCATCGAGATATAGAAGAGAAGAGGCGCTATGACACACAATTGAGTAAGGAAAAATAGTACCACTAGGCGAGGCTCATTCGGGGACCAATATGGCGGAAAATTCAGGGTTGAATTAAGATGCCAGTTTTTTTCTGTTTACAAATTTCGCCCAAAAAATACGACGTGTTGGGTCTTTAGGAATCCTGTTCAAATAAGGTCAATTGAATATCAAATAAACAATTTTTCTTCAGGCGATAATATACACATATAAAAAGATATCAGATTATCAAGACAGACTAGCAAAAATTTCGAATGCGGATCTGTTCAGTACTCATCCCTACCTGTGATATGTTTTTCCTCTAATTTTCTTCTTATCTGTCTCTTCTCTGCTTGAAGAAAGCCTTACAGTGCACGATACCATTTTATTGTATATTATTAAGCAGAAAAAATCACAATTTAACTAGAAACAGGCGCAAGAATTACAATTCCTCCAGAAAATTCAATGATTGTCAAATTTGAGGTTAGGTGGTAGTAATATGGCGCAACTGATTTACTAATATCACGTTTATTTCAATGATGGCAACTCTATACCATAGACTAACTAAACGGAGAATAGATGAGACACTAGTAGAACAAGCTTCAACGCCATCTGTTTTTGTACAACAACTAATTCGTGAAAAACCTCAATTGAAAAAGGAATCTGTATCGTAAAGCTGCCGCAAAAAGAATTCTGTAGTGCACATTTTGAATAGGTAGGTACTCCCATATAGGCAAAAAGTTTTTTGAAATTCAATTTCCAAAAGGATATCAGAAATGGATTCGTGCAAGTTATCGATGAGTGAGGAAATTATTCTCATGAAAATAATACCTGCAACGAACTTTCATCTGATTTTCTTTTGGAATCGAGAAATGAGGATCAATAATCAAATTCTGGATAGAATAAAAATTTATTAACTGAAATAGGTATCACCAATTGAATATACAGATTTATTTCATAAATATCTAATCAATAAACTAATAATTGCATTGAAAACATTTTCGAAAACTAACAATAATGAAGTCAATAATACAAAATATGAGTATTTACCTACTAAACTTATTCAATACATGAAAAACTTTTTGAAAACTACGAGTATCTTAATTCTTATAGGTAACAGAATATACATATATATTTTATAATTACCTTCTTGCACCTCGATTTTCACATCCAATAACACTTCACTCTTGCAGGCATATCGAAATTTATTATATTTCAAAAAGAACGTGTCAAACCACTCCTTGTGTCAGTTGACAATTCAAAGGTTTTTTGATAATAATGATTTTACATATAGTCCGTTCACGAAAGGTTGAGCACATAGTAGGCGTTTCTTTATTTATCTGAAGTTGGCAGTATTTACTGTCATGAAGAAAAATAAAGTCAACGTTGCCGAATGTACCCGGCCCGACGAGCTTGTGAGTTATCAGACAACTCTATGCAATATTGACAACACTGCGTATCAATCTGACAAGAAAATAAAGAACATAACCTAAAATTTCAATATACACAGTGGAATATGCCAAATTTCCATGGCCAACCGACGGCTCAACCTTTCGTGAACGGACTATACTTACTATTTTCTAGATAGGATTTCCATGAATGCAACGACATCTAACTCTCAAATTGAAAATAATTTTTTCGTGTATTAGTCTCCTCCTCCGACAGATGGCGCGGAATATACGAGTGGCTCATCTAATTTTTTAGTTTGTCTATGCTCTATACTATCCCCGTTTATTCAAAATATAAAATAAGAGCAACGTAACAGTACATGTATTGGTCGTCCTAATCATCATCCAGCATTCTTTCAATGTGCCATATTTCCAAGTTGTCATGGTACGGAAACTCGGTGTGGGAGGACACCCTGAATAATTCATATTTTTGGAATAAATGTACACTGAATGGAATTTTCAAACGAGCCATCGATTTATTGGCGGAACAAAAAAGTTGAGTTCAATTGAAAAAAAAGTGGAACAGCAGATCTGTTTCGAGGACGAGGGGCGCGATTTGTATCCAGAAATGGAGTGTGAGTGAAGATTGATGGACAAAATGATTGGTTGGCTCATGGTTTTGTAGAGTACGGTATTTTTTTCAGAAAAAAGGATTGAAATGTCGGGGAAATCTATATGTTTGTTATGCGAGATTAATCGTTCGGATTAGTCTGCGCGGAATTGAGTACATCAGTGGCATAAAACGAAGAAAATGTCACAGGAAAAAACTGTTGTTGTGTGTTGATTTTGATGAGGAGCATCAGGAAATATGAGTTTTCACAGTTATGGTTCTATTCTATAAATACAGCATACACCGATGTAAGTTTACATCGATAAAAGGATACATCGCGATGTAAGTAGGCAAGTTATCTCGGTATTGAAATTGCCATTCTGTAAGCAAGACTGTAAATGCGGCCATACACAGGCTACTTTCTCGGCGTTTTGGCAGCTAGCGTCCTAGACGCTCGTGCAATTTTGACCACACACAAGCGTCTCAGTAGCTCATCGACCGCTGACGATAAAGGTTTAAAATGTCATCCGTACTTGCACCCGACTTTTCCGTAGCTCGTAACTTTTTGTATTCTTTACGGAATGAGTCTCGGATGCTTTTCATTTTTTTCTTTACGAAATCAATATCGCATTCAAAGTTTTATTGTTTACATAAAGCTAACAATTCTTCGTAGGCTTTATTCTTTAGTGTTCTGTTCGAATATTCTTTGCTCTTAATCACCCACCAATACTTATTCTTTTCAAATAGTTCTATAAAATTTGTAATAAATTCTTCTGAATGTGCAATTCTTGCATGATTCTCTGCCATTCTAGACGCTCTCACACACACACAAGCGTTTTTCAAGCGTTTCGCCGGCTATCTTGACGCTAAAATCAAACACGTTTGATCTTGGCGTCCGGCGTTGCGTCCAGCTCGGCGACTCGCCAGCGTGGCAGCGGATGGACATACACATGCGTTTTTCGGGCTACTTTTGGGCGTTTTGGTCGCTTGCGGCGACGCTAGCTGCCAAAACGCCGAGAAAGTAGCTTGTGTATGGGCCGCATTAAATGCCCGAAAAACGCATGTGTATTTCCATCCGCTGCCACGCTGGCGAGTCGCCGAGCTGGACGCAACGCCGGACGCCAAGATCAAACGTGTTTGATTTTAGCGTCAAGATAGCCGGCGAAACGCTTGAAAAACGCTTGTGTGTGTGTGAGAGCGTTCAGAATGGCAGAGAATCATTCAAGAATTGCACATTCAGAAGAATTTATTACAAATTTTATAGAACTATTTGAAAAGAATAAGTATTGGTGGTGATTAAGAGCAAAGAATATTCGAACAGAACACTAAAGAATAAAGCCTACGAAGAATTGTTAGCTTTATGTAAACAATAAAACGATGAATGCGATATTGATTTCGTAAAGAAAAAAAATGAAAAGCATCCAAGACTCATTGCGTAAAGAATACAAAAAGTTACGAGCTACGGAAAAGTCGGTTGCAAGCACGGATGACATTTTAAACCTTTATCGTCAGCGATCGATGAGCTACTGAGACGCTTGTGTGTGGTGAAAATTGCACGAGCGTCTAGGACGCTCGCAAAACGCTAGCTGCCAAAACGCCGAGAAAGTAGCTTGTGTATGGGCCGCATAAGATATCGTGAATGTTACATAGCGTAGTACGGTGAACACAGAAATCGAGATTCTAGCAACCATTTCAGCTATTTTGTATTATATTTTATAACCTAACGGAACTTTTTTATTCTTGAAAAAGAAATGTTTATACCAGCTGTGATTTTTTTCACCGAACCTTCTGAAAAACAATTATTGAAGGTTCAGTTAACAAGACATCAGAAAAATGAAATGAATAGAATATCGTATTTAGTTGAACTGTAAAACCGCTTATGATTATTTCCAAACATCTCATTTACGTTTCCAGTTTTATATGAAGTTTTTCATTTATATGGAGCTTCCAAAATTTTGAAACTTCGTTTTTCCAACATCCTGTATAATGCAATTTTGAAATCAAATATTGTTCAGTAAGATAATGAGAGAGTCGAAGCCGTTGTGAGTACTGATTTGGATTAATGTAACCGTTATTCCGTTTCAGTTGTATTTTAAGCCATACGGGCAATCAATAAATGTTTTGAATGTAAAATTCCTCACATTAAATACAAAGTCAAAATGAATTATTGTCTCTTACAAGTTCTCTACCGACTTAACAAATTTTAAAAGTCTATATTTGAGATTTTAAGATAAAGACGGTTCTGTGAGCCTATAAATTGAAGATTGTATTCATTTCGATGATTACTATTTTCAATTTATCTATAATTCAAAAATATATTTGAGATGTTTGAAAGTACTGGTTGGTTCACTGTTTCGGTTTTGTTTCAGACATTACCTCATTACATATCAACTGAACTTCATTCTCCTGCTGTTTAGGTGCGCTGTTCAAGAAAACCTTACAGCAGAATTTTCCACAATTTATTCTCTCTAATGTCTCTGATTCCAACATGAGAACTATCATTCCACATAACAACGTTATAACGGCAATAAACTAAAGTTGAACCATTCGAATTTAAATGGGGCAATATCTCAGTTAGCTTATTGCTGAATTTATCGCCTGTTAGATTTTAGAGTTCTTTACATATAAGTTATTTCACTATAACTTTCAAACATGAATATATTTCGGAACTGACAGCAATCTGTTAGTTACTGATATTTGACTTCCTTCCATTTAAAAATTTAAGAAAAGCCCTGAGCAAGAACTTTTTGCGCTCGTTTTTTGGTGAAGCAATAAGACTATTACCTCAAAATTTTATATCTATAGAATTTGAGATTGATATCGAATATATAGATGCAGAATCTCAGCTCAATCGGAATTTCATTCTGAAAATTATTCTAAAACTGAAATATGTAAAAGAAAAATATTTACAGAAATTAAATTCTAAAGTTCTGATGATGCGATCCCCTTGAAATTTTGCATGAACATGCATTATAGTGGTTTTCATCGTCAAAGTAAATTTCACTCGAATCGGATATCCTGTTATAGAAATATAAAGATTTTTTTTTTCAATATTCCAATTGAATTTTCTATGGTTCTGTTGAAACTATGGCCACGAAATTTTGGATGAACATTCAAAATATCGATCTCTATTCACAAAAAAATCATACGAATCGGATATCTTTTTATGGAAATATGAAGTTTCTTTTTATCAATATTCCAATTGAATTTTCTATGGTTCTGTTCACACTATGGCCACAAAATTTTGTATGAGGCTTGTTATCAGCATCTTGTATTTGGCCGCCGTAACATTTCATTCCGAGTGGTTTCGTATTTTCCAAGATATTGAGGAACAAAACTTTCGAATGGCCTTATTTTATGGAATACCCTGTACGATTTGGCTGGTTAATGAACTTAACCGAGCCATTTGAGACCCGAACTCATTCTGAAAATTTCAAGGGTATATTCGAAAATGGTGAATACAATCTTTTCATGGAAGCTTGCAATCGTTATTTCAGATTGGAGAATACAAGATATCTGAAGGGACACATCAAATCTGTAATTAACAGATTCATTCAGATTGAGAATGTTAGGATATAGACTGAAAGACCTCTGGTTTTTGAAGAAGATTCATGAACGAAATAGATGAAAATTCTCGAATGTCTATTAGAACTATATCTGTTCGATGTTCCTACCAGTACTTATCACGAAGTGTTAAAAAATGAATGGAATATGCATATCACAAAAGATTTCTCATAACGAATCCAAATCATGTTTGTGAATGTGATCAAACAATATCATCCAGATCACCCATAGATTTCGTCTTATTGATTCTCATCAGTATGGGAAACAGATCTGAATGCAGAGTCATTCTAGTAGTCTTTACTCACATCTGGCAGGCTGCTCCGGGTATTTTTTTGTACGAATGCCAACACAAAACGCCATCTCTGAGAATCCTTACGAATAACATCAACCTACTGAATGAACCATGAATAAAAAATCGAGATGTTCTCACGTTGACATTCAGACTATGGCAGGCCGCGTATGTGGTTATTCAACTTTTATTCGACGATGCGAAAACGCTCGGTTTATGACGATACTTCGTTCAAGGTTTACGCAGTGGGTTATTCGTGAGGATCCTCATAGATGGCGTTTTCTTTTGGTATTCGTACAAATAATACCCGGAGCAGCTTTTCAGACCTAAGTAAAGGGTCCTTGAATACCTCTATCATTCAGGGCTATTCTCTATACTGATAAGCCCCTGAATGTTGAAATCTATGGATGATTTTGATAATACTACCTCCTTGTGAGTTTGATTTGAACTCAGATCTCCTATTTTTTTAGCCATAGAGTTCTCTGTAAAACAACAGATTGATCTTCGCTTACACTCACCCCCATCAAATCCTTTCTTGCACGACAGGAACACGGAGTGGTGTGTGACATTTGACAGTTGGCACGTATGGGGAGGATCCGGTTTGCCGGCCGGCACGATGTGGTACGTGCAGGGTTGCCGCTGCGTTCCGATATCGTTCTGGCCCCAGCATTGTAAAGTGCCGTAATCGGCCGGAATCTTTGGCACGTAGGTCAGTCTGCTGCCCTCTTCGTCCGTCGTGAACTCGGTCAGCTCCCTGGAAATCCCTGGGGTACTGTTGAAGCTCCACCTGAACAGTTTGGCTAACGGTTCGGCGTCTACCTGCAATCGAGAAATTCGGAATTAGGAAATTGGGAAATGGTTATAAAAAAGTTGATTTTTGTGTTTTTTCCTGGGGAAGGAGTTCTGTCAGTGGCAGCTGCTCAGAGGAGGCCGGGCCTCCCCTAATTTCATTGAATTTCATTCAATATTGAATTCAAGTTCAAATAAAAAATAATCACATTTCTATATTTGTATTATTTCCATCATTTTATCTACTATCCAAATCTCAAAGTAATAAACATATGTTTATTACTCAGCGATAGCGCTTAGTGAAAGAGGCTCGTCTCCACGAGTCGTCGAGATCGGTTAAAATGTAACATTTCGAACTTCAAAAAAAACTTCAAATTAACGGTGCGGGAACCACTCAAAATTCAAGCTGTAGATCACGTGTCGAAGGCCTGGCTCCGTGGCATTAATTTAGCTTCTAGGCGAACGAGCTTTGCCGAAACTGGCGATCGTGGATGGAGATAAGCTGTTGTTTTGATTCCCTCCCTTTTCATTAACGAGACATTTTTCGGAAAAGTTTGTAGGTAAGATTTTGATATTTCAGCAAAAAAGAAGGAAACGGAAACAAGAAGTGAGAATTTATAATGCGAGTAGTTTGTTGGTTGCGTGGTCTCGGGCCTCCTCTGATTGAAATCTCACTAGCCGCCACTGATTTCTATCGTTTTACCTGAGCGACATAAGTTTGACATAAATTTCCTTTACGAAAATCTAACCCCAATGCTTGAACCTCGAACGAAGTAGCGAGATGTTTCTCAGTAGAGGTAGAGGTGTTCGCAAGAATCCCCAGAGATGGCGTTCTGTTTCTGTTTATACTCGGACATGAGCGACAGATCGAAGGGAGGTTCCTCTATCATTCAGAGCTTTTCTCCATACAGGTAAGCCCCAATGGGGCGATATAGCGATCTGTGGATGCTTTTATTGATATTATCACCTTGCATGTTCTTTGGAGGTTGACGTGATTAGCTTCGAAGTATAAGTATGAGATTGGTTGATTTCAATCGATCCATATTATTCTCTGCTTTCAATTTTTCATCGTTTATCGAAGGAATTTCGAGGAAAGCTATTGTGACTGTAATTTGAGGCATATGGGTGATATTTATATTACTAATTACTTCCTCTTGGTTTCTTCTCTTGTTTTGTTTTCTCAGATGGAATTTCAAGATAACAAATCTGACCAAAGGAGAAAAAAAAATTCTGTTGAATGAAAATAAGTCTTCGATATGAATATTTCAAGGTATTCTTGAAAAATAAAGGTATCTAGTGATATTTTTCTTCGTTCTTTTGTAGAAATGTGAAAATCGTATCCATTAGAAAAACCCAATGATAGCAAACGACATTTAGATTCTACATGGCTGATCAAAATTTGTTGTTTTACTCGTAGATCTAAACGGAACTGATACTTTTTCTTACGTAATATTCACCTGAATATTTCTTTTAATCAATACCAATATAAAATGATCAACCCTTGATACAGTTGAGTTGATCATGCATTTCATATGAGTTCTAACTTAGTTTCTCAGACACAGGATACTGGAAATGGAACAGTATGAATATTGAACAGCGAAGTTCAAGTTTACTTCTTGTCTTAGAAATGTAAACTAAACGCCCTAAGAGAACAATGCAGAATGTCCATTTTCCACCCAATAATTCATGACCAAGTGCGTTAATTAAAGATGCCCTGTTACCTGAAGCCCTCTTTAACCATCAGATCTTAATCGTTAACGGATATCTTGCCGTTAGTTTGCTTAGTCTTATGTACTTTCTTGTGTGAACTCTACAAACCTATCATCACAGGGTGCTTTAGTCATATGAACGCCATGTGAAAAACTTGAAAATTATTTGGAAACCAACAGTAGTAAAAGTTGACGTTATTGAAGCCTTGCAATCTACATAAACCAAATCGCATCTTTCGAGCAACTTCAATGAATCTGAATAGTTCAATAATTCTTTTCAATACAAGTCAAGATGTGTAGTAGTGTGCAGTTAACATTAAACTTAAAAGAAGAAACTTTTCAGGTTGTTTTTTTATGAATTCAACTTTGTGTGAAAATATGATTTCTCAAAAGACTCACTATAAAGAGGATATACTGAATTGTTTTTAAGGGCCCCATTTTTTCGCGACGTAAACTCGAATGAACGTAAAATAGGAAAATAGTTCATGCTACAAACATTCCAAATCATAATACATAGTTCAACTAATTTCCATGATGAGAGAGTCTCATTCGTATATTTCATTCTCACGAGAAAATACTTCGAAATACCGAATCGTATCCATTAGAAAAGCACAATAATAGCAAACGACATTTAGATTCTAGATGGCTGGCCAATATTCGTTGTTTTAGATCTAAATTAAACTGAAGATACTTTTTCTTACGTAATATTCACCTGGAATATTCCTTTGATCAATACAAGTATAAAATGATCAAACCCTTGATACATTTGAGTTGATCATGCATTCCCTATGAGTTCTAACTTAGTTTCTCAGACACAGGAAACTGGAAATGGAACAGTATGAATATTGAACAGCAAAGTTCAAGTTTACTTCTTGTCTTAGAAATGTAAACTAAACGGCCTGAGAGAACAATGCAGAATGTCCATTTTCCACCCAATAATTCATGACCAAGTGCGTTAATTAAAGATGCCCTGTTACCTGAAGCCCTCTTTAACTATCAGATCTGAATCGTTAACGGATACCTTGCCGTTAGTTTGCTTAGTCTTATGTACTTTCTTGTGTCAACCCTACAAAACCCATCATCACAGGCTGATGCTTTTATCATATGAACGCTACGCGAAGAACCCGAAAATTATTTGGAACAGTAGTAAAGGAGACGATATTGAAGACTTGAAATCTACATAATCCAGATCGAATCTTTCGAACAACTTCTATGAATATGAATAGTTCAATAATTTTTTCAATACAATTCAGAAAATTTATTTGCATTTCTTCCTAACTGGAAAAAAAACCAATGAAATCTTACCGTAGTAGATAAGTGGTGTGCAGTAAACATAAAACTTAAAAGAAGAAACTTTTTCAGGTTGTTTTTTATGAATTCAACTCTGTGTGAAAATATGATTTCTCAAAGGACTCACTATAAGGAGGATAAACTGAATCGTTTATGAAGGGCCAATTTCTTGGCGAAACCTGGCGTAAACCCGAATCAACGTAAAATAGGAAAATAGTTTATGCTTCAAACATTCCAAATCAAAATATAGAGTTCAATTAATCTCTATGTTGAGAAAATACTTCGATATACTGAATCCATTAGAAGAGCACAATAAAAGCAAACGACTTTAAGATTCTACATGGATGGCCAAAATTCGTTGTTTCAGATCTGAACTAAACTGATACTTTTCCTTACGTAATATTCACCTGAAATTTTCCTTTGATCAATACAAATATAAAATGATAAACCCTTGATACAGTTGAGTTGATCATGCATTCCCTATGAGTTCTAACTTAGTTTCTCAGACACAGGAGACTGAAAATGGAACATTATGAATATTGAACAGCGAAGTTCAAGTTTACTTCTTGTCTTAGAAATGTAAACTAAACGCCCTAAGAGAACAATGCAGAATGTCCATTTTCCACCCAATAATTCATGACCAAGTGCGTTAATTAAAGATGCCCTGTTACCTGAAGCCCTCTTTAACTATCAGATCTGAATCGTTAACGGATACCTTGCCGTTAGTTTGCTTAGTCTTATGTACTTTCTTGTGTCAACCCTTCAAAACCCATCATCACAGGGTTCTTTAGTCATATGAACGCTCCGTGAAAAACTTGAAAATCATTCGAAAACCAACAGTAGTAAAAGTTGACGATATTGAAGCCTTGCAATCTACATAAACCAAATCGCATCTTTCGAACAACTTCAATGAATCTGAATAGTTCAATAATTCTTTTTAATACAACTAAAAAAATTTATTTGCATTTTTTCCTACCAACTGGAAAAGAATAACCAATGAAATCTTAGCGTAGAAGATGTGTGGTGTGCAGTAAACATAAAACTTAAAAGAAGAAACTTTTTCAGGTTGTTTTTTATGAATTCAACTTTGTGTGAAAATATGATTTCTCAAAAGACTCACTATAAAGAGGATATACTGTATTGTTTTGTAAGGGCCCCATTTCTTGGCGAAACCTGGCGTGAACTCGAATTAACGTAAAATAGAAAAATAGTTCATGCTACAAACATTCCAAATCATAATACATAGTTCAACTAATTTCCATGATGAGAGAGTCTCATTCGTATATTTCATTCTCACGAGAAAATACTTCGAAATACCGAATCATATCCATTAGAAAAGCACAATAATAGCAAACGACAATTAGATTCTACATGGCTGGACAATATTCGTTGTTTAAGATCTAATTTAAACTGAAGATACTTTTTCTTACGTAATATTCACCTGGAATATTCCTTTGATCAATATAAATATAATGTTATGTTGTTTAAAAACAAACAAGATGTGTTTCTTATTCTGAAAACAAGTATTATTTATTCATACCATCAGTAATCTACATATATCTTAACAAAGCTGAAAACAAGAAACTACATTCAATGTTCGTATTCACAACTTTTGACAATAATGAATTTCAATTTGACAAATAAAGGGTGGCCCATTTAAAAATTGGAATTTAATTTTGCTATAAAAAAAAACTGCTCAATATTTTTCAATGGTTGAACATTTATTTAAAAGTTTGGTTCATGACATTTATTTATGAAAAATAATTTCGGCCAAATGACCACCACGGCTGACTGGCAGTAGCCTATTCGTTCCACCACACAATTTTTTAATACATTTTCGATTGTTTGGGGCTCTATTTCACCAATAGCAGCTTGAATTTCGGTCTTGAGGTCTTGAATTGTTTCTGGATTGTTGGCGTAACACTTATCTTTCACCGCTCCCCAAGATAAAATCCAATGGCGTCAGATCGCAGCTTCTGGATGGCCAATTCACATCAGCATTTCTGCTGATTATTCGATTTCCGAAAATGCGGCGTAAACATCGATTGTGGCGTGTGCTGTATGGCTCGTTGCACCGTCCTGTTGGAACCAACATCGTCCAAGTCGTCAGCTTCAATTTCTTGAAAGAACCAATCGTTCAACATTGCGCGGTAGCGCTCGCTTGACTGTTACGGCGACGGCGATTTCTGCTTCATTTTTTAATATTTCCCAACTTTCTTCAAGCGAATAGCGTCCCATTTCGTAAACTTCACACTTTCACTAAATATTAGTCACGTCAAAAGAATAGTTGACGTTTATAAAGTCAAATAATCGTATTTCAAATTCCAAACACTAGATGACCACCCGTATATAAACGCCGACGACTTTGTTCAAAATGAAAAACACATTAAGAAAGTGTAAGCTTTCTTACATCTTCCCCTCCTCGAATGAAATTCTAAGAATTTTCAATTTTCGGAATAAGTTTCGTGACATGAAAAAGATTCGATTCTTTTTTCCTATGTCCTGTCTCTATTCTATAAATAGAATTTGAAATTTTCTCTCGGCAATTTAAAAGGACCTATCCTTATTTCATCTAACTTTTTATTATTTAATCGGTTTCCATTTTCAACATAAACCAAGTCACCAACTTTGAAGTCATATTCCTTTCTATGTGAATCAAATAATTTTTTGTTATATCGGTGGTATTTTATACTATTCTCCAACGCAGTCTTTCTATCTTCATTTAAAGTATATTTCACTCCTACTTTCAATTCCTCAGGTATCAATGAATTATTGATTCCTTTCAACAAATATTCTGGGCTGAACTTAGTTACCGTATGGATGGTTTTATTGTATTTTTCTATACATTTATGAGCTACTGTTGTCCATGAAGCTCTATTTTCTAATTCATTCAACTCACACCTTATTTTATTAACTAGCGTTTGATTTAACCTCTCGTTTAAACCATTTGAAAATGGAGCATTTACAGGAGTGAATATCAGTGAGATGCCTTTTTCATCTAAAAACTTTTTGTATTCTTTTGAATTTATTCCTGCATATTGATCGGTTAAAATTTGTTTTATTTTTCCCTCTTTCAAAACTTTGTTTGTTAATTTTATGAAATCTGAGCTGATTTGTGTTTTTGAAGTTAAAATGAACGCGTATCTTGAAAAGTGATCCACTAATAAATGCAGATATTTTTTTGTTGATCTTCTTCCTCCAAATCCACCAATAGTATCTATAGATACTATTTCAAATGGCTCTTTTGCTGGACCTAGTTGTGGAAGAGTGCCATAGTTATTTCTAATTCTTGTTTTATTTTTTATGCAGGTCTCGCAAGTTGAACAAAGTTTTTTTATATTACTCTCAAGAAATTTTCTGATGTGTAGTAAGGGGAAAGCATAGATATCATTTGATTAATACCAATATGACCCATGTTGAGGTGTATGTTTTTTAATTAGGTTTCTACTGAATTCCTCCGTTAGAATGATTTTTTCTTTTTTGTTTTTCTTCTCGAAAAGAACACCATTTTTTTGTATCACACTCTTATCTCCTATCCTGATATTTTTATTGCTTCTTTGATCCATTATAATATCTTGAAGACTAACAAAATTTACTGTTCTCAATATATTTTCTTGATTATTTTCTGCTTCCAATACTGCATTCCTACTTAGACAGTCTGCTTCTACATTGTACTTTCCAGGATTGTATTTTATTTCCATATCGAACTGTGACAGAAAGAGAGTGAGGTCACCTAATTCTTCATCCGGTCTCACTTTTATATTCAGATCCTGTAGTGGTTTATGGTCTGTAAAAACTTGAATGATCTTCCCATCAACCAATGTTGCCAATAAAGTACTGCTTCTTTAATTGCTAGTGTTTCCAGATATATAGCTTTCTTCTTCTTTTGTGCCTCATTCAACTTTCTTGAGAAGTAGGCGATTGGTTTTTCTTTATTATCCTCATTGGGTTGTGGTTGTTTCATAACTGCTCCTATACCTAAAATGCTACCATCTGTATAAATATGTATTGGCAAATTGGGTCATAAATTGATAACACTGGTTTCGTACACAAGAAATTTTTAAGGTAATCAAATGTTTTTTGGCATTCTTCTGTCCACTCAAATTTTTGACCTTTCCTCAGTAATTGGTGTAGTGGATCAAGGATTATAGCCCTTTTTGGTACATATTCATTGTAAAAATTTACTTTACCCAAAAATTGTCGAACATTTTTCTGATTTTGTGGTGTGGAAATTCTCTTATAGCCACTAAATTATCATTTATTGGAGTAATTGAATTATACCTGATTTCATGTCCCAAATATTTAACTGAATCCATAGCAAATTTACATTTTGTGAGTTTTAGCCTGAACCCTTCTTTGTTTATTGCTTGGAGTAATTTTTCTATGTGAATCATGTGTTGATCAAATGTCTCAGAAAACACTAAGATATCGTCTATATAATTTCTTGTAAAATCAGATAGTTCGTGTTTTCTGATTATATTCCCTAATATTCTCTGGAATATTGCAGGTGACGTTTTCAAACCAAAGGGCAAGCAGGTCCATTGAAAATGTCCGTCTTGTGTAACAAAGCCTGTTTTTTTTCTATCTTCAATTCGAAGGGGTATTGACCAAAATGCAGAATTTATATCCAATTTTGTGAAAAATTTACAATTTCGAGTTTTACCAGGATATCTTCAATTCTCGGAAAAGGCTGTGGCTCAGGTACTACAATTTTATTAAGCTCCCTGAAATCTATACATAATCTGCTTTTTCTCTCTTCATCCTTCTTGTACGCTAATGTGACCGGTGCTGCGAACGGACTATAAGATTCCTCAATAAGTTCTCTCTTCAAAGTTCTGCAATTTGTGATTCGATTTCCCTTTTATCTTCTATAGTACACCTATACGGTCTCTTGCTGCAGTATTTCTCTATTTGTAAATCAATTCTTGCCTCATAATCTTTAACTTTTCCTACATCAAATTTATCTTTCGCAAATATCGTTGCGTATTTATCCACTAGATTTTCTAATTTGAGCTTATCTTCTTCGTTCAATTTACCTATCATGGCTTCGAAATTCTTTATTTCAATATCGTCATTGAAATTAATTTCTTGTAAAGAATCAGCTGACTCTATTCTACCATTTCTATCTGAAATAATTGTTGCTTCATTTCTACAGTAACAATTTGGCATATTTTGTTCAATTTCAAGTTTATCATTTTGATTTAATCATCGAATCTCCTAATACAGTCGAGACCAATTAGAAAATCATAATTGAAATTATCATCATTTACAATACAAACATTCATAATTGTCTCTATATTCATAATTTTGACTTTCAACCTAACAACTCCACTTGTTTTACTCACACCATTAATCGTTTTCAAAGTTACTTTATTATTTTTATTTGGTTTACAAGATTTCAAATTCAATAATCTCGAATTTATTAAAGTTATAGTTGATCCTGTATCATATATTGCTGGAACAGTTATGAAATTATTCAATGTCACTTTGAGTGTGATTAATGGTGTACTATCAAGTTTTTTGGATTTTCAAAATTCTGTATGTCCAAAAGAGAATTATTTTCAATTTTTTTTCCTTGTTCCCTGAACCAACATTTTTCTTCTTTATGAAACCTATTTCCTTTACCTTATCTTTACATATCTTACATGTTTGTTTGTTTGGAGTATCATTATTTGATAATTCATTCTTAGTAAATTTTTCTTTACTAAATGGTCCAGTTTACCAATCTCATTGCATAGTTGTTCTGTAGTTTGGACTGTTTCTCTATCTATTTTATCTGCAATGAAGTTCGGCAGCCAGCAACTATATCAAATCAATAAGGGTACCTGTGTCTATCGTTTTTCTAACCTCTAATAATAATTTCTCTTTCTTTATAGCATAATCAACCAAATTACCCATTTTATACTGAAATGAGAGAGCATACCTTACTGGAAACCATCCTTTATTGGCAAAGGTCTCACAAAACATCCTTTTCCATTGCTCCCATTCTGATTTCACTGATAACTTCATAATCATACAATTATACCAATTCAAAGTAGGTTTGTCAAGTAAAAACTTCAGAGCTTCTATTTTCTTCACATCCTCATGAATACCGAGTCTTTCACATTCCTTTTCGAATTCTTCCATCCATTGATTAGTATTCACCACTCTACTGTTGAATTGTTCAACCATGAATTCCCTGGTTAACTGTAACAAATTTTTTTCTTCACATTTCGGTCTATTTTCAATCAGTTTTTCTAGAAGTTTAATCATTGGCTCTTCTTTATCCAGTGTCACATCATTCATTTTGTTTTCTTCTTCAAAAATAAATTATTGAACTGTAGGTTTCCATCTTCATCAAAATAAGTTTTTTTCATCTGTTCAGTAAGAGTAATCCAGACCTTTCTTGATTGATTTCTTTTTTTAAGGCTATTTTTCACCTTTGTGAATGTTTCAGTTGCTGCTACCAATTCATGATTTTTTGCAATTCGATCTCCATCTATTAGATGAACCTTCTGTTCTCTAGCGTAGTAATTGAATTAATAACTATAATATTCTTTTTTCCATCTGCTGTCGCAATAAATTCAAACTCAAATTGAAGCTTTTCCATTTTTCTCATGAACGAGAATGTAGTTTTTTAATGTTATGTTGTTTTAAACAAAACAAGATGTGTTTCTTATTCTGAAAACAATATTATTTATTCAATACCATCAGTAATCTACATATATCTTAACAAACCTGAAAACAAGAAACTACATTCAATGTTCGTATTCACAACTTTTGACAATAATGAAATTTCAATTTGACAAATATATAAACGCCGACGACTTTGTTCAAAATGAAAAACACATTAAGAAAGTGTAAGCTTTCTTACATAAATATAAAATGATCAAACCCTTGATACATTTGACTTGATCATGCATTCCCTATGAGTTCTAACTTAGTTTCTCAGACACAGGAAACGGAAATGGAACATTATGAATATTGAACAGCGAAGTTCAAGTTTACTTCTTGTCTTAGAAATGTAAACTAAACGCCCTGAGAGAACAATGCAGAATGTCCATTTTCCACCCAATAATTCATGACCAAGTGCGTTAATTAAAGATGCCCTGTTACCTGAAGCCCTCTTTAACTATCAGATCTGAATCGTTAACGGATACCTTGCCGTTAGTTTGCTTAGTCTTATGTACTTTCTTGTGTCAACCCTGCAAAACCCATCATCACAGGCTGCTTTCGTCACCCTTCCTCTTTAATCATTCACAATCCCGAATATATTATTCTCTCTACTTCAAAGTTCCTGTTTCCATGGGCGTATCCACCCTAACTTTTGTCGTCTTTTCTGGCATACATGATTGGCCTCAGAGAGGCAAGAATCTGGATGAAGGCATACTTATAGATTTATGAAATCCGGGCATTGTATCAAGTCAGAGAGAATAAAAAGACGAGTTGAGTGAAATTCGAATGAAAATTTCATTTTCGTACCGCTGCGAGGATCTTTTGGGATGTTTGAGCTGTAGGATGAGTTTCAATTCTTTTAACAAGTGTTGGAAATTTCAATTGTACCTTGTGAATCTCCACGGTTATGAAGATAATATGTAACACAATACATATATTGACGAATTCGTTATTATTGTATTTGAATGAAAATGATGAAGCAATTTGGCAATCCGAGTGGAACACATTTAATATTCAAAACAAAGATAAGTTTAACATTTTTTGATTTCACGAAATATTTCGAGCTTTTTCTCTAAAATGACCATTATTCAGTTTTGATTGTAGTCTTATCAAATTTGACCTCATATTTGGAAAGAGCAATAAATTTGCTACAAGATAAGAGAGTCTGTATGCAACAATGAAAAAACTCTTATTGAAGGTGTGGTAAGTAGATGAATATCACGATTCAGTTAACAAAATCAGTCCTATTCTTTCAATGGTTTTTTCGATGAAATAATTATAATTATGCACACGTTTTTTTTCAGTAAAAAATATCTCATTTAGTGTACTTTCGAATGACATACCAATTTTGGTGCTAGCTGCTCATCCTCCGCCATAATATCATGGCTAACATGATAACAACGAAAAAGCCTAAAAATTCCGATTCTTAATTTGCTCTATTTCGATGCTCTTCGTGATCGAATTTCAATGTAATTTTATGAAAATTACCAATTCATCTTGAATCCAAATAATATAACGAAGAAATCTTGTGTTCTTACTGAATCCACAACTCTGCAAAGTTCATAGCGTTTCTGACGCTTTTCTGCATAACACAATTTTATTCTGTTGATGAGTTCCTTCCAAACGAATAAGATATATTTTCTCTTCCAAAGTATTCTAGACATAAAAATCCAAGGGCGTGAGGTCGGGGTTCCTCGGTGGCCATCTGATCGTATCTTCCAATCCATTGTATCGCAATATATTCATTGAATAGATCTTGACATTACGACTATTATGTGCTGGGCAGCCATTCATTTGAAACCAGACATTTTATCTGTGAGGGGCATTTCATCCAATATGTCGGTTAAGTTGCTCTGGATTGATTTGATGAATTCTTTTACAATAAAGTGATCGTTAAGTATAATTGGTCCGAAAAGTTCTCCTCTCCATGAGTGCCAAGCTCATGATGATACTCTACTCATGTGGGAAATGAAAAACAATAGTCGCATGATGGTTTTTTCTCTGCCATACATGGTTGTTTCGAAAATTAATCACACCTGATTTCGTGAAAGTGGCCACACCAGTCCTTAATATCATATCATCTACAGGTTACAGACGAATTGATGATTTTCAATGAAAT
This sequence comes from Propylea japonica, assembly GCA_013421045.1. Lineage (NCBI taxonomy): Eukaryota > Metazoa > Arthropoda > Insecta > Coleoptera > Coccinellidae > Propylea > Propylea japonica. Next base: position 73,197,732 of record CM024241.1, read on the forward strand.
TACACGAGGAGCTTCAAAATAGAGCAAATCTAGGTTCGGAGTTTTTAGACTTTTTCGTTGTTATCATGTTAGCCATGATTTTATGGCGGAGAATGAGCAGCACTAAATGAGTTATTCTTAACTGAAAAAAAACATGTGCATAATTCTTCATATTCCATCGAAAAAAATCATTGAAAAAATAGGACCAAATCTGTTAATTTCAGAATCGTGATATTCTTCCTCTTACCAGGCCCACAATGAGATTTTTTTCTGCACACAGAATCTCATATCTTGCAGCAAATTTATTGCGCCTTCCGAATATGTAGTCAAATTTAATGAGACTACAAGATAATTTGAATAATGATCATTTTAGGGGAAAACTCGAAATAATTCCCGAAATCAAGAAATGGTAAATTGAAGAATGACCATCTACATTTCGACTATGTGCTATATTCCATTTTTTATTGAAAATAACTGGTTTAATCACCCCTTGAAGTTCGGCCACTTCAAAAGTAGGCACCCTGCATAAAAACCAAAATTACCTAAGTACCTACTCTAACTCAATTCCAAGTCTACTTCACCGAAACAATATAAAAGTTAATATTGACGTTCCGAACTTCAGTTACAAGCTGACATTAAAAAACCCCAACCGTGAGTAAAGTACTGAATAAATATTTGTATCGAATACGAGGACACTCACAGAACAGAAATGAATGTCAACAGTTTATTTTCCATCGACAGTACTCGTTGAGAATGGGAATTCAGGAAAAGGCAAGCTGATTTTCTGAATTATGTATAGGATCCTGTTGGTTACCGGGAGAGTTACACGGAGTTCATGTTGTTCATGTCTCTGTAAATATTCTAGATGGATTTTTCTTCCGGTAAATATTTGAGGTTGGAAAAACGGAAAAATGAAACTGAAAATACCGCGAATTCTTCGGTAGGTATGTTTTTTGCTGGCATGTTTTACCTTTGAAGTCTGTACACAAGTTTATTGATGAGCCATCGGAATATGTCTCTATTTATGCTTTACTTTAGAGGACATGATGATTGATAAAAGTTCTTTCTAACGAAAACATTGATCGGAATAAAGCAAATATTTATGGAATCTTTTTATCACTTGTTCGTACTAAAAAAGAATAATCATTTCCAAGGATTTCAAAACATTTCATCGAAAAAAATATTGGAAAAATAGGACGAAATCTGTTAATTTCAGAATCGTGATATTCTTTCGCTTACTACGCCCGCAATGAGAATTTTTTCTGCACACAGAATCTCATATCTTGAAGCAAATTCATTATGCCTTCCGAATATGTAGTCAAATTTAATGAGACTACAAGGAAAATTAAATAATGATCATTTAGGGAAAAACTCGAAATATTTCGCGAAATCAAGAAATGCTAAATTGAAGAACAACCATCAACATTTCGACTATATTTAATATGCCATTTTTGTTGAAAATTACTTGTTTAATCACCCCCTTAAGTTTTTCCACTTTAAAAGTAGGCACCCTGCATAAAAACCAAAATTACCTAAGTACCTACTCTAACTCAATTCCAAGTCTACTTCACCGAAACAATATGAAAGTTAATATTGACGTTCCAAACTTCAGTTACAAGCTGACATTAAAAAACCCCAACCGTGAGTAAAGTACTGAATAAATATTTGTATCGAATACGAGGACACTCACAGAACAGAAATGAATGTCAACAGTTTATTTTCCATCGACAGTACTCGTTGAGAATGGGAATTCAGGAAAAGGCAAGCTGATTTTCTGAATTATGTATAGGATCCTGTTGGTTACTCGGAGAGTTACACGGAGTTCATGTTGTTCATGTCTCTGTAAATATTCTAGATGGATTTTTCTTCCGGTAAATATTTGAGGTTGGAAAAACGGAAAAATGAAACTGAAAATACCGCGAATTCTACGGTAGGTATTCGTAATGTTTTTTGCTGGCTTGTTTTACTTTTGGAGTCTGTACACAAGTTTATTGATGAGCCATCGAAATATGTCTATTTATGCTTTACTTTAGAGGACATGATGATTGATTAAAGTTTTTCCTGACGAAAGCATTGATTGGAATAAAGCAAATATTTATGGAAGCTTTTTATGGCTTGTTCGTACTGAAAAAAATAATCATTTTCAGTGATTTCGGAACAACACATTTTTAAATGATCGTCCCTCAGAAAATCATACAGTTTTTTGTATCGTAGTCAGGTTTTCTAGAAAAAGAATATCGAAATCACCAAAATAAGTTGAATCACATTTTTTAACGATGGCAATTTGCCACACTGTTGTGATTGTGCATCGTCATCCCCACTTATTATGCTTGCTCATACGTCATCATGGCGTGACGTTGGAACGAGTAGTACACATTAAAATCACCTTTTATTTCGAGGTCAGCGGAAAAAATATTTTCAAGGTAATTTTAAGTCTTAAACAGGAGAGTTGAATTCATAAATCTATAAAATAAAATCAGAAGCTTTCAGGATATTCCGTTTCGAATCATCGTTTTTCCAATGTGAAAATCAATGTGGGTTAGTTCAACGATATAAACTGAGAATCACGCATGAGCGCGCCTGGCTTTCTTGCGTTCTCAAATTTTTTGTTCCCTTTTCTCATTGCTAATTTTCTCCCGAAAATAAAGTTGAAATTCATCAAACTTCTGCACAAATCCATCAGACTCGAAATCGAAATATCATTGGTATGCAACGTTGTGATTTCTCAATGGACTCCCTGAAATATTTGAAATCCATTACAACATCCAGACTCCATCGGAAGTTTCCAAGCTTTTCCGCCAATTTTCGTGTGATTTCAACAATGTGGCAAACTTGACAGAAATGCGAACAATGGTTTAACGGAGAAATACTTTGGCAGTATGTTACTTTAGGAATTTACGCACCTCATGTCAGCTTTGAAGCCAATAAATTTTGGGGCGTTTAGAATATCTTCATTACTAAATGGCTATCCATTTAAGCTTCACCCTTGCTGATGGACGATACCTACTTGAGGTTTTTCGATTATTTGGACGATATATATTTCAATCTATTCAAGAATTCACAATTAAAATTTCTTGAAATGTTAGCACAGATATATGCCCATGAATATGTTCAAATCTATGAGAGATACAACGGGCCTGCAGCTGTCATCTGAGGTTCTGAAAAATCATCTTTGGAAGAGCAAGATCTCGTTCTCACTGATATTTTTTTCTCTGTGGTTTTTTATAATACGCAGAGATGTATTGTAATACCTTCTATATTTTTCTCTGCTGATATTGTTAAAAACATAGGCCATAAAAAACAGAGGTTAATATCAAAATAGTGGATGCAGGGAATAATATTCGTCGATTAAAATCAACCTATATTAAACTCATACTTCGGAGCTAATCTCGTCCTCGTTCAGAGCACATTTTGCTTGGACGAGGACGAAATTAGATCCGAAGTATGAATTTAATATTGGTTGATTTTAATCAATTAATATTATTCTCTAATGTTAGTTCCTCAGTATTAGCGATAAAAAAATTCCAAACTCTCTCTACCGTATAAGTGCAGTAATGTTGGCTTTGGTAACAATAAGCTCAAATAATATGAATGAATTATCTTATCGTCTCTTGAAATCAAATGAAGAAAATGAAATAAAGGCAAAAAAACCAAAAAGAAGGAATAAGTAATATAGATATCACCTTTGGTACACAAACTACAAAAAATTTTGATGAAGAATCACTCCTTCAGTTATAAATCTCTTCTATATTCGTACAAAGTTACTCATTGACTAGAAGGGTTCACGATGTTATTGGTTGAAAGAAGATAGATAGTGAGGGGTGCGGTTTAATTCCAGAATTTATGTTACAAAAGATTTATTGTGCAATATTCAATTGGAAAAGCCGTTATAACCGCTGAAAGCTGAGTAATGACATATTTTTTGGCTCTCACATCAAACTGACATAAAAAGCAGGTATATTGACTTTTATTGTGTAGCCCACAATATTTCCAAGCAAACATATATACATCAAACGAATTCCCTCGACTTATTTTATATATTATATACGTAACCCATAATAATTAAGTACGTTTTTGCCCGTTTCCCTTCATCTGGAACTGACACACATTCCGAATTTTCATACCTGACTACGTGAGATGAAAGGAAAGGAGGTTTTCGGCAAAACTTGTTGGCAACTGTGCATGATGGAATCCAGGAAACATTGTTCTACCATTCAGGTCAGGATTAGTGGACCTTCTGACCCATTTGTCACCATTATACGCTTGTCATGCTGCTGAATTGTGGGCAGAAGCTAGAATTCATAATGATCGTTGTTTGTTGTCGGAATTTTCACCTGTGTAATCATTGTTGTTGGTATAATCCTGCATTATGATGCGCGATCCCCAGCTTGTGTTATGTGCTATGCGGAATTGAAGGATATTCATTTCGTACTACTGGATACCGGATTAGATTAGATTAGATTAGAGGAGGGGCGACAGATCAAAACCGACCTTGCGAGCACCTTGACCTTAAGATCTATTGTGCATCCCCGCGCTGTTTACCAGTCCGGCAGCAAAGTCTCAATGAACTTCACCACCTTTCTGGGGGCCACATCCATTACTTGTTCAGGCTTTAGGAACCTGGAGCCAAGATGCCGTAACCGTTTCTGGTGAACAGCTTCACACACACATAGCAGGTGTCTAGTCTCGGTGGCTTCTTGACAGAAGCGACATGTACTATCGGGCGCCTTTCCCATGTTTTTTAAGTGATACCTCACAGGACAGTGCCCAGTTAGAGCGCCCGTCAGTTTCCTCAGTTCCAATTTGCTGAGTGAGAGGACTTTCTTGGTCCAGCTCGTCGAGTGAGAGAGAAGTGACTTAGCTTGCTTTTGACCATTGGTCGTACGCCAGGACATAAGCTTCCTCTTTTGTTCCCAGTCCTTAATAGCCATTGCCTGATGACTGGCTGGGAAGCCGCAAAACGGTTCTGGTCCAGTGAAGGGGGTTGTCCCTCCTTCCCTGGCCAGTCGTTCTGCCGCTTCATTGCCGTGAATCCCGGAGTGACCAGGCACCCAGATGAGATTGACCTGGTTCTTTTCTCCGAGTAGGTTAAGTGACGTTTTGCATTCCCAGACCAACTTTGACTTCACTTGTGGAGAGTCAAGCGCTAGCAAGGCTGCTCTGCTGTCAGATGCTATTATATTTCCTTTCTTTGGTAGTTGCGTTCCGCACAGAGCGCAACGCACTCCCTTATAGCAAGTGTCTCTGCCTGAAAAACCGAAGGACAGAGACCCATTGGTATGGTTAATTGGATTGAGGGACCGTAAACACCGGCTCCAACTCGTCCGTCTTCAGTTTTCGAGCCATTAGTATAAAATACCGTAGACCCTCTGGGGAAAACTAATTCTTTATTAGCCCATTGGTCACGACTTGGGAATGTCGTGGTAAAGTTTTTCTGAAACTCGTGTCTCAAGGGGATGTTGTCTGTGACTACATCCTGAAGCTTCTTACACTCATTTAGAATGCGGAGGTGCCCTGAGTAGTCACCAATTTTCAGCTCCCGCTCCCTTGCTACTCGGAGAGCCCATCTGGCCGCCTCGCTTTCCAGAAAAATCTCTAGAGGAGGCAGGTCCAGGATGACTTGCATGGCAGCAGTTGGGCAGGAGCGAGATGCGCCTGTTACGGATAGACACGCTGTTCTTTGTAGTTTTCCTAGGGCTAGTTGTCCCGAAACTAGTTTTGCTCTTGGCCACCAAATGAGAGCCGCGTAGCTCACGATTGGCCGAACAATGGATTTGTAAATCAAATTCGTTAGTTCAGGTTTTAATCCCCACGTACCTCCGACCATCCTCTGGCATATGAAGAGAGCTCTCTGGCCCTGGATACCGGATAGATTGAAGATTGTTTGGGAAATCACATTCCACTGGGATCTCAAGGTATATTGTGCTTGCCATCAGAGCTGTTTTTGCAACTGTCAATGGATTCTAGTATCTGAGAGGGCTTCAAGGAGGCTAGATCTGCGTTTCCCTGGTAATTTTCTTGTCTAGAACATTCTTTGTGCAGGTTCGCAATGACACGGGTGTAATGTGTAATGTATAATATCATATAACACCTGTGGATAGATCAAGAATTCACGGCGAATTTTCGCCTGAATCCTTGTTCGTCAGCTGTTCAATTCAATAGCCTTCCATATGATAATTGCGAGCCCCTTTGAGTCCACCAGAAAAACCGACAGCCTTCCTTCAGGAGACTAGTTAATATGTCTACTCAAAAAATTATTGTCTGTATCGCTTGCGTAAATGGTTCCTTCATAAATTGCTAATTAAAATGACTCCATATTCTGAATTTTTCGCGATTTTCTCGTAAATGTTGCATCAAATGTACAGAGTGATCTGAAAAAACTCATCATAATTTGAGTTTGCCTTTCCATTTTTGACGTCATATATAGGGTGTTACATTTAAAAACGTGTTACTTTGGTCTGTATATTTGTATTGGAAATAATTTTAAATTGTGCTTTTGATTATCCTTTTTACACCAAAAAACAGATTTCCGGAATATCATCATTTACTCCCTTAAAATGAGCATCCCGTCAGTGGTGGGTCACCCGGTATATATTCTATTGAAATCAAGAGCTAACATAATACAATACTCAATACATAAAATAAAAACAAAAATCCCTAACTGGGGTTAGTGCAAAACGGGTTATCATACTTTTTTTCGCATGATATCAGAGCTCAGGGAAAAACCTCAGTATAAAAAACCCTGCCTCGCTGCTTACAAAACTAATACTCAAAAACTATTTGAATATTGGAGGATTTCTTCTTTATTGAGTCCAACTGATAACCCTCTTTGAGATGCTTCGGAATTCTGAATCTGAAATGGAAAAATCGAAGCAGAAAAAAGGATTAATTATAGGAATGGATCACTATGTCACATCCTTGATAGTAACTTGCCATGTTTTGTCTATGCATCTTTAGATTGTAAACTATAATGAAATAACATACATTCCTCATTCCTGCATAAATTTTGAATATCAGTTTCAGAAAAACACTTCAGACAGCAGTCATCTCGGCTGAAAATTATTTGAGATGATGGCAAATGAAGAACTTCCCAAAAAGGACAATTCGAATATACTTTCAAATTTTGTCTCAATTGAATGCAAATGCTTTTGCCTCGGTGTAAAAATTTCAGTACCGGCTGTTCTGAATTCATTGTCCAGTGAAGGGATCTCAAAAACCCGATGAGCTAGAACAAAATAAAATCAAGAAAATTGATTACTTCAATGAATTCTACTAGAAAAAGTACCTGTATAATGTTTCAGTTTCATCTTTATAACTTCAGTAATAAAGAAGTTATGAGAACTTTTCATTTGATTCTATTTTACAATTTTCTCTAATAGCTCCATAGACCTAATAAGAATGGACACCGCATGAGAGAGAGAGGTCACTTGGTCGAATGTGATGGAGCTATTGTGGGCAATGTCATACTTGTTCTATGGACAATGTCAGTTGAATTATATTCAACGCATCAAATCCTTGTGGGCAAAGCAAAGTCTGTGGTCACATAAATATTTGTTTACATCTTCCATATGATTTTGACAAGTTGCCCACAAACTTGCTTCATCTCTTTTCTTTTCGATAATATCGCATATGTCTTTCTCTCTCTAATGTATCCAAGCGTTCGATCTTCTGTTAAGTCACGTGATTCTGCATCCATAGTAATTATAGATCTATGAATAGCTCCAAAACGGCGTAACTTAAAAATTGCGGTTTTCACCGACTGAATTCTCTCAAAAAACAAGCCCGAAAATGTGCTACTCATTTTGTTCAAGCTCGTCGGGTTTCTGAGATCCCCTCAGAAAACAACGAATTTAGGACACCCGGTACATTTTATCGAGAGTGCAACGACTATGTTGATAAGTTTTACTGCATCGTTCAGGCGGACCCATGCTGCAGGGTAGATGCTTGACAAAGCAACCCCCGATGAGGTGGCGCTACAATCCCAGGAATTTGAATGAGAAACAGGAGTCGAACGACAACCCATGTTAAAGGGATTCGAATTTCCTTTGTAGGTATGGCCTAGTCGATATTTTCTATTTTCTGAGTAGTGGTTTGGCAACAAAAAACGGAATATCTCTTAGCTTTTCACAATTTTATTTCGTTTGAGTAAGGAAATATTTATTCAAATTGAATGTATGAATTAAGCTCTATTGAATTCCGTTCAATGAAACAAATGCGATTGCCTTTGTGTATTGAAACGAATATAGTAGTCAATTCGAACATTAATTTCAATACACTGAATACAATGCGAACAGCAGATAGATATTTTGTTTTTTAACTGAAAATATCGAAGGCAATGTTTGAACAAAACGCATAAGCACGAACTTGCGTATTCGCCATTTTGTAACAAATCAATGCCCCTTTTGCCTTTTTTATTTTGAAATAGTTGTCATAACTCTAACTGAACCTTATGGCATTCATTATTGATAAAATCATTTGACGATATAAATTCTTTTGTTTTGTTCCTAATAAACAGGAAAAAATCCATCAAATTCGACTCAATAGAATATGGTAGTATAGACCTCAGTCAAACAAATTTGAAATTGATTTTATGGTTAAATCCACGTCAGCATCGTTCTATCCATAACCCAAAAGTGCTTCACGAACCTCCCTCAACCGGCCATCTATCCGAAAACTTTGGGACCACTGAAGGAGAACAGATTCATGGGAGAACAATATAACAATTAATCAAATTATTGTTCGAAACTGAAGTTTATATCAGGTCCTATGCAGGCAAAGGAAAATATTAATCATTTGTTGATCTGTCGACAGTAAATTAGCACCTGGCAGTTTCTGTTCTCCGTTTTCGACTTAAAACGTTATTAATTGGCGATTTGAATATTTGATTTGCAGACAGATCCACCAATTGCAATGCAAAACGCAAACAGATTTTTATTTTTGACTGAAAATATTGAAGGTAGATATCGCACAAATTTGATAATAATTGAACAGGCGCATTCGCCATTTTGCAACAAATCAATGTCCCTTTTGGATTTATTATTCAGAACCTGTTGTCATTATTTTAACTGAATTCAATGAAATTCAATTTTTAGAAACCTTCAAAGATACAGATTCTTTAGTTTCTTTCCTAATAAGTTGGAACAACTTTTCAATATGAATTTTGAGCGATATCAGAAAATCCATCCAATTCATTTTTTATTACTCATATCTTCCATAATATCAGATTTGACTCAACAGAATATTCCATAGATCTTATTCAAACAAAATTGAGATCAATTGTATGGTAAAATGCATTGTTCAAGCCATAACCCAAAAGTCCTCAGACTCCACGAACCTCCCTCAACCGGCCAATCTATCCGAAAACTTTGGGACCACTAAAGGAGAACAGATTCATGGGAGTACAATATAACAATTAATCAAATTATTGTTCGAAACTGAAGTTTATATCAGGTCCTATGCAGGCAAAGGAAAATATTAATCATTTGTTGATCTGTCGACAGTAAATTAGCACCTGGCAGTTTCTGTTCTCCGTTTTCGACTTAAAACGTTATTAATTGACGATTTGAATATTTCATTTGAATACACATCCGCCAATTGCAATGCAAAACGCAAACAGATTTTTACTTTTGACTGAAAATATTGAAGGTAGATATCGCACAAATTTGATCATTATTGAACAGACGCATTCGCCATTTTGCAACAAATCAATGTCCCTTTTGAATTTTTATTCAGAACCTGTTGTCATCATTTCAACTGAATTCAATGAAATTCATTTTTAGGAAACCTTCAAAGATACAGATTCTTTAGTTTCTTTCCTAATAAGTTGGAACATTTTTCAATATGAATTTTGAGCGATATCAGATAATCCATCCAATGCATTTTTTATTACTCATATCTTCCATAATATCAAATTTAACTCAACAGAATATACTATAGACCCCATTCAAACAAAATTTAAATCAATTCAATGGTAAATCACGTTGTCATTGTTCAAGCCATAACCCAAAAGTCCTCAGACTCCACAAACCTCCCTCAACTGGCCATCTATCCGAAAACTTTGGGACCACTAAAAGAGAACAGATTCATGGTAGTACAATATAATAATTAATCAAATTATTGTTCGGAACTGAAGTTTATATCGAGTCCCATGCACGCAAAGGAAAATATTAATCATATGTTGATATCTTCTCCGTTTTCGACATGACCGTTATTTGAATATTTAATTTGAATACACGTCCACTAAATACAATGCAAAAAGCCAACAGAAATTTTTTTCGACTGAAAATATTGATGGTAGTTTCTGAAGGAAACACGTAACTGATCAGAAACGAACCGACGCATTCACCATTTTGCAACGAATAAATTTCCTTTTTGAAAGTATTATTCTGAAACTGTTGTCATTACTCTAACTGAATTCAATTTTGATGAAACGATTCGAAGATATAGATTCTTTTGTTTCCTTCCTAATAATTTGGAACAACTTTTCAATTTGAATTTTTAGCGACGTTAGAAAACATACACATCCAATTACATAATTTTTTCTATTACACATATATTTCATAATATCATATGTTTTAGCCATAACTCAAAAGTCCTCAGACTCCAGAAACCTCCCTCAACCGGCCAATCTTTCCGGAAACTTTGGGACCTCTAAAGGAGAACAGAGTCATGGGAGTAAAATATAAAAATTGATACCATTATTGTTCGGAACTCAAGTTTATATCGGGTCCCATGCACGCGAAGTAAAATATTAATCATTTGTTGATCTGTCTTCTCCGTTTTCGACATGAAACGTTATTAATTGGCGATTTGAATATTCAATTTAAATACACGTCCACTCAATTCAATGCAAAAAGCAAACAGATAAGTCATTTCTGACTGAAAATATTGAAGGTAGATATTGAACAAATTTGATCATAATTGAAAAGGAGCATTCGCCATTTTGCAACATATCAAGGTCCCTCTTGAATTTGTTGTTCAGAACTTGTTGTCATTACTCTAAGTGGATTCGATATTCAATTTTTAAGAAACCTTTCGTAGATATAGATTCGTTAGTGTCTGTCCTAATAAGTTGGAACAACTTTTCAATATGAATTTTGAGCGATATTAGAAAACAAATCCATTCAATTCATTTTTTTATTGCACATATTTTTCATAATATCAGATTTGACTCAACAAAATCTACCTTAGACCCCATTCAAACAAAATTTAAATCAATTCAATGGTAAAATCCACGTTGGCATTGTTCTAGCCATAACCCAAAAGTCCTCAGACTCCACGAACCTCCCTCAACCGGCCAATCTATCCGAAAACTTTGGGACCACTAAGGGAGAACAGATTTATGGGAGTACAATATAACAATTAATCAATTATTGTTCGGAACTGAAGTTCATACCGGGTACCATCCAAGCAAAGAAAATATGAATCATTTATTGATCTGTATTCTTCTTTTTCGACATGAAACTTTATTAATTAGTGATTTCAATATTAAATTTGAATACATGTCCAGTAATTTGATGCAAAATGTAAACAGATATTTAATTTTTGACTGGAAATATTGAAGATTTCGAACATATTTGAGCACAATTGAACTGGAGCATTCGCCATTGTGCAACAAATCAAGGTCCCTTTTGAATTTATTATTCAGAACCTGTTGTCTAACTGGTATTCAATGACATTCAATTCTTAAGAAACCTTCAAAGATCTAGATTCTTTTGTTTCTTACCTAATAAGTCGGAACAACTTTTCAATTCAAATTTTAAGCGTATCAGAAAACAAAATCATCCAATTAATTTTTTTATTACACATATCTTTCATAATATCAAATTTAACTCAACAGAATATACTATAGACCCCATTAAAATAAAATTGAAATCAATTCAATGGTAAATCGCGTTGGCATTGTTCAAGCCATAACCCAAAAGTCCTCAGACTCCACGAACCTCCCTCAACCGGCCAATCTATCCGAAAACTTTGGGACCACTAAAGGAGAACAGATTCATGGGAGTACAATATAACAATTAATCAAATTATTGTTCGGAACTGAAGTTCATACCGGGTCCCATGCACGCAAAGGAAAATATTAATCATTTGTTGATCTGCCGGCCGTAAATTAGCACCTGGCAGTTTCTGTTCTCCGTTTTCGACATGGAACATTATTAATTGGCGATTTTGGTCTACATTTAGGCCGATGTTATATGCAGATTTCGCCTAATTATTTTTTGTCTGCCTGTAGCGTAACACGAACAACTCTAAAACACGAAATTGTAATTATAAAGTGGGTGTTTTGATAGTAGGTCAGCTCACTCACCTTTCAATATTTGTACTTCAACATTATGAAATTGGTTTTATTTTTGAAAAAAGTAAACTCGTCGATAATTCTTGCACGAAGAAGGATCAAGGAAAATCCCAGCACATGTCAATTTTCAATTTCAAAAACAATTTATCCTAAGTTTTTTTGAATTTTGATATTTCTCACCATCCTAACACGTCTTCCACCCTACTTCTTCTTTTTTTAAATAGAAATGTTCGGATTATGATACATCAAATGAAAGTTACCTACTCAGCGATGTGACTAAGGGTAGAATTGGTTGTGCCGATTTAATGGAAAATTAGAAAATACAGTGGAACTTCCCTATAGCGAACGTCTATGGAACGAATTTCTTTGTCTAACGAATTTCCTATGAAACATTGCACCATGAATCTAAATACCATATTGAAAACACCCTCTTAAATGAAGTATATTCTCTCTATAACGAAGTATTCCAAGATCTTCACTCTTCGAATGGGTAAGAGGGTATAAGGGTAGTTTTTCCGTAATTATGCCGAACGTAGGCAATTAATTCCGACCATAACTTAACTATAAAGGTGGGCAGAGAGCTTCTGAACAGTTTTGAATGCACCATTGGCTTCCCAGACTATTTATTTTAGATCTAACTATATTGTACATATACACACATAAAATGCATACAAGTTATTATGAATGCAGCTACACATATTTTTGATTATGTGTTTGTATTCAAATGAAAACAAAATGCAAAGAAACGTTGCTGGTTCTGACACTTGACACTTCAGAAAAAATTTTTCTGTATTACGAAATTTATATAAAACGAAATTTTCCGTTTAATAAAACGAAATTTTTCGTTTTATAAAAATTTCGTTCAACGAGATATAATAGAAAGAGACGCTATGACATACAGTTGAGTAAGGAAAAATACTACCACTGGGCGGAGTTAAGTCGGGGACCAATATGGCTGAAAGTTCAGGGTTCAACTAAGTTGCCAGTTTTTCTGTTTACAAATTTCACTCGAAAAATACGACGTGTTGGGTCTTTGGGAATCCTGTTCAAATAAGGTCAATTGAATATCAAATAAACAATTTTTCTTCAGGCGTTAATATACAATATATAAAGGTATCAGATTTCCAAGACAAACTAGCAAAAATTTCGAATGCGCATCTGTTCAGTACTTATTTCTACCTGTGATATGTTTTCCTTTAATTTTCTTCTTATATGTCTCTTCTCTGCTTGGAGAGAGCCTTACAGTGCACGATATAGTTTTATTGTATATTATTAAGCAGAAAAAATCGCAACTCAACTAGAAACAGGCGCAAGAATCACAATTCCTTCAAAAAATTCAACGATTGACAAATTTGACGTTTGGTGGTAGTAATATGGCGCATCTGATACTACGTTCATTTCAAAGATGGCAACTTTATACTATCATATCTCTATGGCTTTCGTTATAGGAAAGTTCCACTGTGATTTACAATTTGTGATTGAAGAAAATAGAACTAAGAACTAAGTACCAATTACCATCTAAAATTCTAAAGAGCCTAAATATGAAAAATGAAATGAATTCCAGGACAAAGTATAGAGTTCTCTTCTTCATTTTCCTTCATTACGGAGCTCCTATACTTTCTCAAAAATTTACAACATTGACACCGTCGTTCTTTTTCAGTTTACAGGCTACCTAATCTCCGAGCCCTAACCTATATACCATTTTCTCATATAAATTAATGTCGTCTCCTCATTCCGTCAAAAAGCATATATAAAATATTCCAGAGATGGAGTTGCATACTCAAGTTTCCGAGTCGTTTAAGATCTATCTAACTGTATTGTACATATACACACATAAAATGCATACAAGTTATTATGAATGCAGCTTCACACATTCTTGATGATGTATATGCATTCAAATGAAAAAAATGCAAAGAAACGTTGCTGGTTTTGACACTTGACACTTCAGAAACAAATTTTCTGTATAACGAAATTTTTTCCGGATTTAGCGCTCTCGTTCCACTGTAATTTACAATTTGTGATTGGAAAAAATAGAAATGAGAATATTATAGCTATTATTAAAACTAGAGAAATATGAATAGTATATTTCCCGAGGTTGTCCTATTTACATGTATAGGCAACCGTGGGAAATGTATTCATATTTCTCGTGTTGTAATCAATAGTTTTTTCTGATTGAAACAATATCGTTCCTAAAATGGAAAAATTAATATTAGATTATAAATTTTTAAATTCATTAGATTTTTAACGTTGCTATGGGCGGTGTTTGTGAAAATCATGGTTGACTGGTTTATTTTAACGTCTTGTCAGAAATGAAATTATTGACATAATGTCGAACCACGTCGAAACTCAAAAGGCGAAAGCCCGTGAATTGTTGAATCTGGCCAAATCTAAAGCTGCCAATAGTAGAGAGTATGAAGGCTTTCAGAAGTGGAACGTGGTGGACTGTGTCAGCGATAATATATTATTAGCATATTTTGAAGATTCTGTATGTTGCTCTGATTCTTGTTATTTCTAATGTATGATTAATTCATTCGATCTCCAGTAGCAGAAATATTCACCAAACACGTTGTAGCCAAAATTATCTATGTTGATGTCCATGCTACAGTTGAAGGTAAAAACGAAAGTGAAATTATTCGATGAAGTGGAAGCAATTATTAAGAACAAAATAAAGGATACGTTCCCAAAAAATCAGCAGTGTTGTCCAGGGAGCAGATCTAGAAATTCTTGATAAAAGCTCCAAATGACTTTTTCCTGATGTATTAGGTGAAAATTTGCATAATATACCATTTTTAGTAAAATATGACTTGACGTCTCATATTTACCTTGGGACAATATGACTTGACGTTTTATATTTCCCTTGGGAAATATGAGTGTGTTATGACATATGGTAACTAAGGCGATAATGCTCAATATTCATTCAATCAGAAAACAATCTTATAAGTACCAATTAGCATCTAAAATTCTAAAGACCCGGAATATGGAAAATGATATGAACTCCAGGTCAAAGTTCATTTTCCTTCATTACGGAGCTCCCATACTTTCTCAAAAATTTACAACATTGACACCGTCGTTCTTTTTCAGTTTACAGGCATAATCTCCGAGCCCTAACCTATATACCATTTTCTCATATATAAATTAATGTCGTCTCCTCATTCCGTCAAAAAGCATATAAAATATTCCAGAGATGGAGTTTGCATACTCAAGTTCGCGAGTTGTTTAAGATTTATGTCGTATATCGTTCAGAACAGGCGCGCATCGCACAGACCCTAATACCTGAAAATTGCTTAATAACCATATTTTATTGCCTTCCTTCTGGTGAAGATTTTCGAACAAAGTTATTCTGCCATGAAATGAGGAAAGCGGATGTCGCATATTGAGCATATTTGAAATTTTAATAACCCCGTGAAGGATTGAGACATCTGCAGTGCAATTTTATTTTCTTCGGAATTATTGAATGGTGTTAGAAACTCGAGTTGACCTAAATATGTGGAAAATTTTGTTGCACTAGGTTATGAAACGTGATGCAAAGTTAATTTAAAAGTTTTATTTCTTTTTCCTTCTTGGCTGAAGGTTTTTGAGATCAAAAAATGAGGGTTGACTTTTATACAGGGTGTTAGTGAATGAGACAAACTTCAGAGGGTGATTTTACATAAAAAATTTAGGAAAAGAACTGATCAGGTACTTTTGAGCGCTAGTTCATTGGTGGAGCAATGAGGCTATCACCTCAAATTTTGTATAGGATTGAGGATCACGCTAAGAATATGCATGTAGAATCTCAGCACAATCAGAATCATATTCTGGAAGCTACTCAAAAAATGAAATATGTAAATCAATAATTGAGAAGAATTTGAATTTTATGGTTCAGATGATGCAATCCTCTCTAAATTATGCATGGACATTAAGTATATGAATCTTCATTCACAAAATAAATTTGACTCAAATCGAATATCTTGTTATGGAAATATGAAGATTCTTCTCTTCAATATTCCAATTGAATTTTCTATGGTTCTGTTAAAACTATGGCCACAAAATTTTGCATGAAACTTACAATGAGCATCTTGCATATGGCTGCAGAATTTCATTTCGATTGATGCCGTTTTGTCTCAGATATTGAGGAACGAAATTTTTGAGTGACCATATTTTATGGAACACCCTGTACGATTTGGCTGGTTAATGAACTCAACCGAGTCATTTGGGAATTGCACTCACCCTGAAAATTTCAAGTCCCTAGGACAATCCATTAGAAAGTTATTGTGCAAACGGCTAGACGACCCCACGGACAGAATTGAATTTGACCACGAATTCGTCATCAGGGAGTAGCACCCTATCGTTTGAGACCGTTTTCGGCTCAAATGTCGCAAATAACAGACATTTGGAAAAACGATAGAATACTCGTTTAAGTAGAACGAGCGCTCAAAAATAAAAACATTCTAGATATCGATTGGAATATATTCTGGGAGGATTCTGCATTTCTTAGAAACTTTATAGGTTTTCACTCCCAGTCTGTGAAACATAAATAATTAAAAAATGTTTGATTAAGGGAAGTGCTCCTGCGAAAATCTTTGCACTTATTTGTCAGGAGCAAATTGGTCTTAAAAAAAAAATTGTTGCCTAACAGTAAAACTGAAAAATGAAACAAATTAAAAGGATATTGTAACGTTTCGGTGGCTATATCAGACACCTTCTTCAGACAAACTCTAAAATTCTTCAGAATTGTGTATTTTCTCATTTGTAATCTGATTGACATTGATGGTTGTCAATCTATAGAGATACTGATCTATTTGATTTTGAAATTTCCTGATGTCACTTCCTTCCTCAATACATCAATCCAAATACGATCTATTCCAACAGAACATTGGCCAAATTATTCACTTCATCCAACAAAATACATGTAGATACCTTAATTTTCCTTTTATAATTATCAGGTTCCGTCATGAGGATCTTTGTGTGGTTCCAGTTCATCATATGATCTCCGCTATTTGAACATATATGATTAGCAATTTGTGATCTTGTGATGTCTCTATTCCTGATGTTATTCTTATGTTCCCGTTTTCTTATTCTAAAGGTCTTGATGTCTCCCCTGTATAAGATTTTCCACATATACAGGGAATATTGTAAACACAATTTTTTGATTTTTGTGTCTCATTCATTGGTTTTGTTCTAGTTAGAATGGATCTCAAATCATTTTGTGTTTTGAAAACAGTTCTTATGTTGAATTTGGAACCAATTCTTCTTATTTTCTCTGATAGGCCAGGAATATAAGGAATGACGTTCAACAAATTTGGTTGTTCTTGACGGTTTTCTGCTTGTACCTGATCATCATTAGAATTTCGATTAGATATTTTTTAATTATTTATGTTTCAGAGACTGGGAGTGAAAACCTATAAAGTTTCTAAGAAAAACATTCTAGTTCTCTGCAAATGCTTGGTTTCCGAAATACAGGGTGTTACTTAAAAACTGACTGAAAAATGGTAAGTCACTGACATATTTAAAAATTACAATTATTTTTGAATATTTTGTTCAATTTGTGACAAAAATTTCACCTTCGTATTGGGAGTCATTTTTATGCAAAAAATTTAAAATATTAACGAGTATTTGCCGTTACTTCAACACCTTATGTAGTAGCGACGCTACGTTAAGATGTTTCATATTTTTTAGTAAAAACGGTGCCCCATACGAAAAAAAGAAGATTGGTTTTTTGTAACAAATTAAACAAGGATTCCAAGAATATTGCACCATGTGAAAATTCCTAAATACTATCGGGTATTCACTCTTTCTGATAAAACAAATATTTCATAATGAAGTCTATTATGACTGGGAAATACTTGCTGTAAAGTAGAAAATAGTTGTGAGAACCCTTCAGATAATGTAAAAAGTAGCAAATAATTGGATTCCTCCATAAATAGTTCAACATCATCGATATTATAAATTCGGGAGCTACTTACCCTCGAAAATTTGAGTACTGAAAAAATTTTCGGCAGGTTTTCCCAAACTCATTATTCCAGAAAAGAAAATCTGTGCAGAAATAACAAAACTTTCCGCTTAAATATTCGCAATTGTTTTTTTTACCGGCCACTTGCGAAAACTCCTGGATTCTTAACCAAAATTCTTATGAATTATTAATAGCTGTTTGAAAGAAATTTCGCACCGAAAAAATGGAGCTCATTAATGCAGTCCTCCTGAAATAACCGTGAGAAATGAGAGTTTCTGTCGATACTATAACATCATCATCGGGGAATCTGTTATTTGAATTTTAAATGAAAATTTCCTTCATTAGCTCCTGGATAGCGGCTCGAATGAAAAGCTCCCATAAATAATAATTTCACGTCTAGTTCAGGACGTCTCTGGGGCCCCTGATGTGATTCTATCCCGGATTTCCGCGGAGGCTTTTTCCTGGAAAAACTATGGCTATAATAATTATTTCATGTGCCGAAAGTTGCCGGCATATTTCGCCAACTTTTTTGTGACAAGAATGGAACGCCGAGCTTCGGAAAAAGTTTAATTTCGTGCTGAAATTGAAACTTGCAGGATTCATTGCTGGCTTGTAGGTCTTCTGTTCGTCCATCTAGGCGTCTGTTTACGAGCTAAGGCTTGAGGAAGAATACGATATATAAAATAAAATAATGAAGAAAGCATTGACTCGAGGTAAGAAGCTTTCACGTGCTTGTTCCTATTGAAAAACGGATTCGCACATCAGAGTTTCCTGTTTAAAGTTATTGCCTTATTGCTACTAGAAGTTTGAATTATTTCAACCTACAAAATAAATTATCACAGACTTACCATATTCAAGCTTATTTTTTTCAATGTGCGAGAAACGAAAAAAAATATTCCATTCACTTTAACTGAAGGAATTAGGAGCTTGAAATTTTCACGTGGATTCAGAATTTATGTATGTTCATATGCTTTTTAAGAAAGCAAAATATTTCTATAGGTTTTGGAGTTACTTCCACTCGAACTTGGTCATCTTGAATTAAACAAAATCACGAATCCTATCAATGTTAAACTTGACATTTTTGAACAAGACCATTTCGCGCAAATTTGTGCTGAATTTCGTGAGAATTCTGGCCAATACTGCTGGTCTACAGGGTGTCTGTAAACAAATGCGAGGGACTAAGGGAGATGATTCCTCGATGAAAATAAGCAGGGGTAGTACATACAGGGTGTTTCATCATAAACTGGACAAATATAATTTTCGTGTAGAGGACATCGGGAGAATCATTTTTGCCTTAACAATATAATATATCCCGTTTTCGAAGCATAAGCGAGATACAGGGTGACAACCGTCATTTTTGAGCAAGATTCTTATGAGTGTGGTCAGTTATGTATAACACTTAAAAGAACGGTTTTTGGTTAAATTTCTCTATTCAGAAAAGTTGATGAACTTCGAAAAAAAAATTACAAAATGGCGGAAGACCTGCAATGTTCCAAACTTTTTTTTGCGGTTGTCAAATTGACTTTTATTTACGGAATTAACACAATTTGTACAATTGTACTTCTTGAATTATCAATCACGAATATGAAAACAGAATTGTAAAATATCGAACAGTTTAGTTATTACAGTCATTCAAATGTTTCGTTCAGAACTCTGAAATATTGAAAAAAAAATTGTTTTGAATTCTAGAGTCGAAATAATTGAATTATTGGCATGTCCAACCATTCCAGATGAATTTATACAAAAAAAAATCAGTGAAACTTAGTTGGGACTCGAACCGACGTAGGTATTAAGTAGAGAAATGGCACTGTTCTAAGGATATTAATATTCGTTGCCAGGCAACGGTAGTTCGTAGTTCATAGAGTTTGACTCCTGGTTAAATTATATTTCTGAAATTCAAATACCTGTTCAACTCTATGAACTACGAACTACCGTTGCCTGGCAACGAATATTAATATCCTTAGAACAGTGCATTTTCCTACTTACCCACGTCGGTTCGAGTCCCAACTGAGTTTCACTGATTTTTTTTGTATAAATTCATCTAGAATGTTTGGACATGTCAATAATTTAATTATTTCGACTCTTGAATTCAAAACAAAATTTTTTTCAATATTTCAGAGGTCTGAACGAAACATTTGAATGGCTGTAATAACGAAACCGTTCGATATTTTACAATTCTGTTTTCACATTCGTGATTGATAATTCAAGAAGTACAATTGTACAAAATTTCATCCATTTCTAGTGAAATTTTTTCATCGCTGTAGACATGTTAAAAAAAGGGTATAGCCGGGTTTCAATGGTAAATCTGCCCCCGCGGCCTTTTCGATTCATATTGAGGGGATCGATTAGGCATTGAATGAAATAATTCAGCCAACTTTTCAGCTTTTTATCTCTAGCCATTTTTGAGATTTCTGTGAAAAACACTTTTTTCGATTTTATTTTTTCTCTCTTGTGATATCCAAAATTTCGAATGGTGATTTTTTCTGTCGATTCTTTGCTATTGAAGGAATAGACGTATAATTTTTTTATGAATTTCAGCTGCAAAATCTATTTTAAGAAAAAAAATGAAGTTTTTGTCATTTGTTTTTCGGTGTTCTAAAAAGTGTCCACCGCCATTTTTTGACATAAAATGTCTTCTTTGGCCCTTTATACCCTGGAATTTTTTCACATTTTTAAAATTGGTGGAACATTTTGAAAAAAAAATTAAAACTGTTTGAATTTTAGGATTCAACAGATATCCATCAAATTTGGTACCGTTGTATTCATATTGGCTTCCTGAACAATATTAGTGAAAAACAAGTGGCGATCTGTTTTAGTTTGGGAGATATGGGCCCCCAAAGTCCGAAAAATATTTCACCTGAAAGTCACTTTTCTCTCTACAGAAACACTGAATTACCGCTTTATTGAGTTTAAAGCCTCTCTGAACATTTTAACATGAAGATTTGATTCATTTTATTCAGATATCCAATAATTGTTGCAAAAAATCGAAAAAATTCTACGGAAAGCCCGCCGTTCCTTATGGTAAGTTTGGCACTACCGCGAATTATTTCGCGCGAATATGACACGATGCATACCGGTAAATCCCGCTATCATTTCCTAATGGCACTTGCTGAAAGACGCGGTAGTGCCAAACTTACCATAAGGAACGGCGGGCTTTCCGTAGAATTTTTTCGATGTTTTTGCAACAATTATTGGATATATCTGAAATAAAATGAACCAAATCTTCATGTTAAAATGTTCAGAGAGGCTTTAAACTCAATAAAGCGGTAATTCAGTGTTTCTGTAGAGAGAAAAGTGACTTTCAGGTGAAATATTTTTCGGACTTTGGGGGCCCATATCTCCCAAACTAAAACAGATCGCCACTTGTTTTTTTCACTAATATTGTTCAGGAAGCCAATATGAATACAACGGTACCAAAATTTGATGGATATCTGTTGAATCCTAAAATTCAAACAGTTTTAATTTTTTTTCAAAATGTTCCACCAATTTTAAAAATGTGAAAAAATTCCAGGGTATAAAGGGCCAAAGAAGACATTTTATGTCAAAAAATGGCGGTGGACACTTTTAAGAACACCGAAAAACAAATGACAAAAACTTCATTTTTTTTCTAAAAATAGATTTTGCAGCTGAAATTCATAAAAAAAATTATACGTCTATTCCTTCAATAGCAAAGAATCGACAGAAAAAATCACCATTCGAAAATTTTGGATATCACAGAGAAAAAAAATAAAATCGAAAAAAGTGTTTTTCACAGAAATCTCAAAAATGGCTAGAGATAAAAAGCTGAAAAGTTGGCTGAATTATTTTCATTCAATGCCTAATCGATCCCCCAATATGAATCGAAAAGGCCGCGGGGCGAGGCAGATTTACCATTGAAACCCGGCTATACCCTTTGTGTTCGATTTTTGAAAAAAATGTTTTCGCAGAAATTCTAAGAAAATTGTGTTCATTCCGAAAATAAAAGTCAATTTGACAACCGCAAAAAAAAATTTGGAAATTGCAGGTCTTCCGCCATTTTGTAAATTTTTTCGGAGTTCGTCAACTTTTTGAATAGAGGACCCAAAAATACTGAGATTTGACCAAAAACCGTTACACCAAGTGTTATACATAACTGACCACACTCATAAGAATCTTGCTCAAAAATGACGGTTGTCACCCTGTATCTCGCTTATGCTTCGAAAACGGGATATATTATATTGTATAAGGCAAAAATGATTCTCCCGATGTCCTCTACACGAAAATATATGTTTGTCCAGTTATGATGAAACACCCTGTATAGATTTTTTCGAAATCGACCTCCCTTTCAAGATACAGTCTTTGGAAGGCGAGTTGACAGTTTTTGATTTTTTCAGGAGTCCTGAAAAATACTGAGTCAAAAAACTATACATAATATGATTCGTTAGAAAAATGTTATTCACAAAATTTTTTTTGATCCCATAACTTTATTATTGGGGGTTGAAAATAACAACCCCTTATGATTTTCCTTCAAAAATTGTTTTCGTGGGATAGATTTCCGAAAATAAAATTTTCTTATGGGTCCCCTTTCAATTCTGGAGAAAAAAAGTTTCTTGCAAAATTTCGATACAGTCGATACTTTTCTCGGAAAAAATAAAACTCACAAGCAGTTATGATCATTATTCATTCTATTTCATCGTATGTTTCATAGAATGAATAATCTAAGATACTGGTTTATGATCAAAATTGGTTTTGTTTATTATTTATTAATGGAAAGAAAGTTCTATTTGTGAAATAAAAATATCACGGATATAATTTTCTTCCGGAAATTAGTAATTAAACCTTCAGAAAGATCTATAGAACATCTTTATTTCCTGTCATAGACATACAATATTTCAGAATATTCATTCTATGGAACACTTATACGATGAAATGGAATGAATAATGATAATAACTGCTTGTAAGTTTTTATTTTTTATGAGAAATGTATCCACAGTATCGAAATTTTGCATTTTACAAAAATCATAGGGGGTTGTTATTTTCAACCCCTAATGATGAAGTTATGAGATCTGAAGAATTGGTGTAAGTAATATCTACTTAGTGCTTCATATTATGTATAGTTTTATGACTCAGTGTTTTTAAGAAGCCGTAAAAAATTGAAAACTGTCAACTCGTCATCGCCTTCCGAAGGCTGCATCTTGAAAAAAATTATATGAACTACCCCTGCTTATTTCTATCGAGGAATCATCTCCCAAAGTCCATCGCATTTGTTTACAGACATCTTGTATATTATCTGAATACTCATAACTTTTGAACGGAAAAAACTGAAAGCTTTCAGGATTGGTTTGGGACCTAAATTTTTCATTTGAGTTTATCGGTTTTCTAGTATCTCTGAAACTTCTTATTCGGTCCATTTGGAATTCAGTATTCAGGTATGTGAATTGGGATTTCCAGTATGTTACATAAAAGGTCTTTTTCAAGTCACAATTAATAGTAGTATTGAATATATACGTATCCAGAAATTCACTTAAAATTTCAAGTAATTAATTCCATTCCATTCCATTCTTCTGACTTCAAGAATTCAAGATCTTCACACCAACAGTTGGATTTTTCATTCTGCTGATAATATCTAACATATATATATATATATTCTTTTGAATTGAGAGCTAACAAAACGGGGTACCATACTATTCTGTCGTATGATACCAGAGCACAGGGAAAAACCTCAGTAGAAAAAACCCTGCCTGGCCGTTTTTACAAAACTATTCGAATAAATACCTTCAATATTTAGACACAAAACACCTTATTGATGCTCTTGGGCCAGGAGGGTGTTTTAAACCAGGTCTGGCGTTCCAAGTGATGATTTTCGAATCTTCCGTTCTTCTAAGACCGCTACAGGACCCTACTGAAGGGTAATCATCTCCCATAGATTTAAATAGTGGTATTTCATCCTAAATATCGAATTCATTTCGGAATAATGATAAAAAACGTGTGACAAACTTATGCCAAAATATCTAACATAATGATAATACAATACAAACTACAGCTAATAACCATTCAAACCCTAGTCTACGCTCAATTTAATTTTATTCGGGGTTTCCTCACATATACCCTCCAGGGAGAAACTATGGATATAATTATTTCATATGCCGAAAGTTAGCAGCATATTTGGCCAACTTTTTTCGCTACGTCACCGTAGCGCCGAGCTGCCTGAAAGTTCAATTTGGCCGTGCGTCGAAATTGAAACCAGCGGGATTAATGGAAAATTGCGGTCTTGTCGGCTTCTATCGTCACCGAGAAAAACCCGAAGTGGAAAATTAATGGAAAAAATTCCAATAGTAGTACTCGCTTTGGAAGCGGTTCATTTCAGTTTTGTCGATGACACAGATAACAATGAAGTTATCCGTTTCAGCTGAAGCGTTTCGGGTGATTATTTTCGATTATTTGGATTCTTATAATGTACCTACAACGTTTTTCGACCTGAAATATTTCGAATATTATCGATGAATGTTTATTAAGTGTCATTTGGATTGGGAAATAATGCTATTATATGATAATTTAAGTAACAAGGCCGGAACGTTCTAGTTATTTTTGAACAAAGGGACAAAATTTCAGGACAAGCTGTAGGCAAGTTCTGGAGCCTGTTTCATAAAACAACAAGTTACAAGTTAACAGGCAAATTTTTTACAAGTTGTAAGTTTTTTTGACAATTTTGCGTGTCATGAAACTACTATTGTAGACTTGTAGATACTAGTGAAAATTATCAATTTTACAAAATATTGAGATTTGGGTAACTAAGGTAACATTGAAATTAATTCGTACAGTTGTAGGAACTCTGAGCCGTATTCGGTGGAACACTTGTACATTTTCTATGTTCACTACAAGTGCCTGTAAAATTGTAACTTGTAACTTGTTGTTTTATGAAACAGGAACCTGGAAGTCTGTGTGTCCAAAAAACGAATATCGGACATGTTGCTTAGCTTGTTTTTTGGCGACCGTGCAGAATAACACTATCGCTGCTTCTTTAATAATTTATTGAATAGCGCGTTCAGAAAACTACTAATTTATTATGAACTGTCAGCAGTTATTTCGTTACTATGATGAAGATCAAATCCGACGTGATTCTTCCCGGTCTAGTCCGGAAGTATACGTACTTTCTGGAGTAGGCCGGAAAATACTACATTCTCAAAGAAAGAGAGTTCGGTAAATAGGTACATCCTGGACGGTTGCCAAAATGATCTTCCTAATTGTACATTTTTGTCTCATTTATTTCAATACACAGGGTGTCTGTAAACAAATGCGAGGGAAAAATGAGTCCTCGATGAGAATAAGCAAGGGTAGTTCGTATACATTCTTTTCGAAATCGACCTCCCTCCCAAGATACAGTCTTTGAAAGGCGATGACTAGTTGACTTTTTTGAATTTTTTTAGAAGTCCTAAAAATACTGAGTCATAAAACTATACACAATATGATTCAAAATAAGTGGATGTTACTCACACAATTTTTTTGAGCCCGTAACTTTATTATTAAGGGTTAAAAATAACAATCCCTCATGATTTTCTTCAAAAAATGTTTTCGTGGGATAGATTCTCGAAAAATAAAACTCTCTTATGGTTTCCCATTCAATTCTAGAGAAAAAAGTCTCCTGTAAAATTTCGATACAGTCGATACTTTTCTCGGAAGAAATAAAAACTTACTAGCAGTTCATTTCATTTCATCGTATGTTCCATAGAATTAATAATCTAAGACATTGTTTATGCTCAAAATTGGTTTGAACAGAAGAAAAAAGATTTTCTATGATTCTTGCTACAATTTTAAGATGCAGAAGAGTTCTTTTTGCTAATAAATACTTTGCAGTAATAAAATAAATTACTCAGTTATAAAAATGGGATTTTATTCGAATTTGCATTTGGCAGATATGCACTTTTGCATCTATTTTTCGCCATAGGCATATAATATCTAGAAAATTCATTCTATGGAACACTCATACGATGAAATGGAATGAACAGTAACTGTATCGACATTTTGCGGAGGACTTTTTCTCTCCAGAATTGAATAGGAAACCATAGGAGAATTTTATTTCTCGAAAATCTATCCCACGAAAACAATTCTTGAACGAGAATCGTAGGGGTTTGTTATTTTCAACCCCTAATAATGAAGTTATGAGATCTGAAAAATTTATGTGAATAAGGACTCGTATGACATTCACATCAATAAAAGTTTATTTTGATATGTCAAATACGTGAACGTTCTAAAACGTTGTCATAGAAAGTTTGAAATAATTGAATCATCTTTCATCTAAATAACAAATTTTGATTTATATGTAATCAAATATCGTTTCTTCCACTTGTAACAATCTTCCATGACCTTAATAACTATCTTCGAAGATTTGAAAAAATCAGTTTTCATACCTGAAATGCATTGAAAATCAACTATATTATCAATAATTCTGCATGCTTTTCTATCCGAAGCATTCATACTCAAAATAGAAAGTAGAATAAAAACGAAATGGATGCAGATAATAAGTAAAATCAGGTTATTCGAACCAAAGATACAGTTTTCCCCCTATTGATATACCACTGAAACCAATTTCCCGATTCGAAACCGTTAATTGTTACTCAGCTCCATTAGAAAGTTTTCTTTTATTTGAGGCCGTCCACTTGGTTAGAGGCAAGAACTTCAAATTCTCCAATTACTGTTTTCGAGAACTGCAGCTTGTGAAGGATTAGATTAGAAAAGAATTGTGTCAGTTCGACTAAGCTCTCAGGGAAAAGCTTCCTGTTCCAGTCCAATAGTGCTAATCGACCTCCTTTTTCTATTGTCTACATATCCAGGCCGGAAGAAGACGGCATGAATATTGAATTTGATTGAAAATACTTGGAATTACTCGATGATTTAGGAGAATTGATAATTCCACTGTTTCATAGATTCATGTTGATGGATATTCTAGAAATAGACCAAGCAATAGAGCTATCGAAAGATCGATTTCGTGACAAAAATACTACCTGAAATCTGACTGTGCAGTCATACAATAGGTAGTTTCTACATGTTTTTCATGATAAATTCCAATCCTGAATCGCCTTAGGTTTTTTTTGATAAGCGAAAAATAGCCAAAAAAATCCGAAATTTTGCTTTTTCGCTTATAAAACGTGAAGTATTGATCTGATCGAAAAGCACTTTTTGTAGAGAATTCAAAAACAAAAAAAATGACAGGTGACACGTTTCAAGCGGATAATTAGTTTCCGAGAAAAGTCTGGAAATCTGGAAAAAAAACATCAATTTTTCGAAAATTCATAACTTGGTCAATTTCTGAGATGAAGCGTAGTTGCTCTGAATTTAAGTAGTTATTAACATATACTTTATTGGTGCACAATTACAAAGCTGTCGGATAAATAGTTTCTGCACAATCGCAGTTTTCCGAATTCGACGTACTTTTTTCAAGAAGGTCGTGATACTCGGCTACTTGTCGGATTTGAATTTTACAAAAAGCATTTTAAAGAAGAAATAAAATTCTTCAAATGCTCCTGTTTGACGTCGTTTTTCACCCACTAAACATTATCGGTCGGTATCGAGAGAATAAACGATTTGAAGAAATTTATTTCTTCTTCAAAATGCTTTTTGTAAAATTCAAATCCGACAAGTAGCCGAGTATCACGACCTTCTTGAAAAAAGTACGTCGAATTCGGAAAACTGCGATTGTGCAAAAACTATTTATCAGACAGCCTTGCAATTGTGCACCAACAAAGTATATGTTGATAACTACTTAAATTCAGAGCAACTACGCTTCATCTCAGAAATTGACCAAGTTATGAATTTTCGAAAAATTGATGTTTTTTTCCAGTTTTTTGGACTTTTCTCGGAAACTAATTATGCGCTTGAGACGTGTCACCTCTCATTTTTTTTGTTTTTGAATTCTCTACAAAAAGTGCCTTAACAGCTTTTCGATCAGATCAATACTTCACGTTTTATAAGCGAAAAAAACAAAATTTTGGATTTTTTTGGCTATTTTTCGCTTCTCAAAAAAAACCTAATACGATTCAGGAGTGGAATTTATCATGAAAAACATGTAGAAACTACATATTGCATGACTGCACAGTCAGATTTCAGGTAGTATTTTTTGTCACGTAAAAAACCTCTATTGCTTGGCCTAAAAAGATTTTCGTTAGAAGAACAAGGTCAATCATGGAACTCGAAATACATTGGATGAAGTTTTTCACTTCGATGCAGTTACTCGTCCCCAAAACCTAACAATTGATGAGTTCGAAGCTATGAATTTATTGGAAATTGAAAAAATAATGAAATGGAACTGAAACGGAAAAAATAATTGGTAAACATTAAAGAAAAGCCCTGAGCACGTGCTTTTGAGCTCTCGTTCATTGGTTAATCAATAAGGCCATATTGTGTAGAATTTGAGATTGAAAGTTAATATTATATGGGTGCGAAATCACAGCACGATCGGAATTAATATTCTGGAAATCATTGAAACACTGAAATATGTAAAGAATCGATAAATGAAATATCAAAATTCTTTGTTTTAGATTGCACAAGCGATGTTACATTAGACTTTTGTATGGTTGTATTGAAGCAACTTCCACAGTTTTTGCATACTTCTTTAAATCGGTTTGAATATTTCACTGCCAAATTCTGCTCGAACGCATTAATAATAATAATAATAATAATTTTATTGATCCTTTTGGACACGTTTATACATGCATAGGACAAGTCAAAATAACAATATAAATTGGGTTTCTTTACAATCATTTAAGTATTCATATACACTATAGTAGCATTCTTTCAACAATAGGCTCTTAATGTTTATCTTCAGCTCGTTATAATGAAAATTTTTAAAGCTATAAGACAAATGATTATGAAGTATTATGGACTGGTACATAGTAGATATTTCAAATTTAGCAGTCCTATGTTTAGGGAATTGTAGCAATGCCTCATTTCTAGTATTATACCCATGAAAGCAGGATAGTTTAATCATGCTTTGTTCGTTTTCTTTTACATACTAAAGACATTTAAAAATAAAGATGGAAGACAAGGTTAGTATACCACTTTCCACAAACAACTGTCTGCATGACTGGCGCGGAGGTACATTGTATATCATACGCAAAATTCGCTTCTGCAAAATAAAAGCCCTGCCAACATCCGAAGAATTTCCCCAGAGAAGAACATTATACGACAAATGGCTGTAGACCAAACTATAATAGAGATTTTTGAGAGCTTCTGGAGGAAGGAGATCTCTTACTCTACTTATTGCAAAATAAGAACTGTTGAGCCTGCTACACAATGAATCGATGTAAGTGGACCTCAATCCACTGTCCAAGTAGATGCCAAGAAATTTTGCACTCTCTTTGGAAATTATGTCTTCATTCAAATGATGTATTGTGAGCTTCAGATTACTTTGACATAATGTGAAATATATACATTCAGTTTTACCAATATTTATCATCAAATTGTTCTCATGACACCAGTCCACGAAGCAAGTCACAAGAACACGACAAAGCACTTGAAGCTCCTCAAACGATGAAGCTCGTATTACGACCGAAGCATCATCAGCAAATAGGGTCAACAAATATTTTATTAGGGAAGTATCCCGATGGGCTAGAAGGTCGAAAAACATCATCCGCAGATTGACAGGGAGATCGTTAATAAAAAGAAGGAATAGAAGTGGCCCAAGGACAGAAACTGTGTGGTACTCCTAAGTTGACAATGTGTTCTGCAGACAATGAATCTTCCAGTTTGACCCTCATGGATCTACCTTCCAGATAGCTACGAAGCCAGTCCAAGAAAAAACCCCGAAACCTAGACTGTAACATTTGTCCAGAATAAACTGAAAAGACAGACTATCAAATGCTCGAGAGAGATCAAAGAATAGTCCTGCCACATGAAAGCCCTTATCGAGACATTCATAGACATAATCAACAAGGCAAATCGCTGCTGTTTGGGTTGACCGACCAGACCGAAAACCATGCTGAGCTGAAGACAGTATATCAAACTTGTCGAGGTACTTCATCATTCTATTCAATACGATTCTTTCGAAGACTTTGGAAAATGTACTCAAAAGAGAAATAGGCCTAAAGTTCGATATTGCATGTATATCGTCATTCTTAGGAATAGGAATAACAATGGCGCTTTTGAGGATTGATGGAAATACACCAGAACTGACGGACAGATTAATGCAATGAGCAAAATGAGAGGAGACTTCTGAACTGATTAACTTCAGAACTTTTGCAGATATTGAATCTGCTCCTGAACTTTTATTTTTCCTTAAAGAATTTATAATGTCAGCTACTTCACACTCCAATACAGGATGGAAAAAAAATGTGGTATTTGCTGAACGTGAAGTGCTACATGAAGTTGACATGGTATCCTGATAGTATTGGTTCAGTGATGTTTCAGTTATTGATGAGAAATATTCAACGAAAATATCGGCCAATTCATCAGAGTTATCGTAAATAACACCATCAATATCCAGTTCGACAGACTTACTTTTTTTACTTCTTCCTGTGAGAGTATTTACCATGGACCAAACTGTCCTGCTCTTGTTATCCGAACTATTTATGAGATCGTTATAAAATTTCCGTTTTGATTCTTTCAACATTGAGGTGTAAGATGATTTGGCTTTTCTATACAAATTGATGGTATCCGAAGTCTTCAAATTCGAATGTAACCAATACAAATTCATCAGTTGTTTTTTAGCAAGGACTATCTCTGGCGTGAGCCAACACTTGGTCTGATTATTTCCAATTTTTAATTTCCTTAAGGGACAACAAAATTCAAAAATGCACTTTATCGAGGTGATTAAACCTTCAAAACAACAATCAACATTATCACTTTCATAAACATCATGAAAATCATAATTCCTTATGTGAAAAATAAAATTGTTTAAATTCTGCTCACTCAAGTTTCTGACAAATTTTAACATGGATTGATCACTTACATCTAGTTGAGTGTTGAATTCTAA
Organism: Propylea japonica; assembly: GCA_013421045.1. Lineage (NCBI taxonomy): Eukaryota > Metazoa > Arthropoda > Insecta > Coleoptera > Coccinellidae > Propylea > Propylea japonica. The sequence continues at coordinate 73,228,866 of CM024241.1, forward strand.
TAAAATAGCTCTGTGATCACTTATATAGGGTTCAAAGTTCTCTACTTTATAGTCTATTACACTTGCGTTGGTTAGAATATAATCCACTTTAGAAATCGATGTATAACCGGTAATATCTGTAAAAACCCTAGTAGGGTCTCGTGAGGTAATCTTCAATTGAAAACATTCCATTAAATCAATCAATAACTTACAGTTAATACATTTTTCTTTCAAGTAATCTGTGTTCAGATCACCACATACAAAAACAACATCAACTAGTTTTGAACAGTAGTTAAGAGTATATGACATTCTGTCGAGAAACAATTTATAATTACCGGTGCCAGGACGGTAGACACTTAGGATACCAATGCGGTTATTGTTGGTTACCACAATAACTCCACTCACTTCAAAGTGCATTTCTTCTGAAAAAGCTGACACGCACAATTTTTTAATTTTCAAACCATCCTTTGTATAAATCATTGAGCCCCCGTGCTCTCGATTGGAGCGACAATAAAAGTCCGCCAAATGATAACCAGCAACAGCCATATTCTTAACTCTCTCAGAACTGCACCAGTGTTCGGCCACACTTACAATATCAGCGTCAATTTCGGTCAAAAATGTTTCCAAAAGATCTAATTTATTCGACAAACATTGTACATTAATCTGCAACAGTTTCAGCTTATTGGAATTATCTGCATTCAGTCTACTGGACGATTCGTTTTCCTCGGTACAAAAAAACGATGAACACTTGCCCTGTTAGGCCAGTTCGAACCTTCCAGCGCTTTTTCATATTCTGATTCAGGAATCAGTACCTTGAACGACGAGTAACTGTCTGGGTATTTAGATGTTAGCCGCTCACATCGCACTGTCGTGAAGTGGTTCTTGAGGAAATCTTGAAGATTTTCCTCAGTTGTTTCGGTTTCAAGTTTGAAACATGAAAAGCGGTGAACTTTTCAATGCCCTCGACGGATGAATTACCAGTACAACTACCAACGACCAATGCTCGATTACGTTTTCTTACGTTTCTTTTGCGGGAAACAGTAGTCCACTCTTCATTTTCTATTTTGTTTGATGTAGAACGATTAGATACTACAACTCGGTTGTCCTCTGGGATTTTATTATTTTCGCGGGAAATGCGTTCATTACGTCCTGGGATAAGTGTTTTCCCGGGAGCGTTGGAAGTCGCAGCATCCGCAACTATGTGTGGTACTTGGGGACCGATGAGATTACCAGTTGCAGAACCAGTAATTGACCCCTGTGTTTTCTCCGAGCGTAGGCGTATGTTGGATTCACCTGCTCTGTTATCACTGTTATCAGCATTTGTATTTGTTTCGTTCTTTTTGTTCAGTTTATCGATCTCGGTATTCTTACATGCAATTTCAGCTTCCAGAGTTGAAATCTTGAATCTCAACAAACTATTATTTTCATTAGTAGCTCATTTTTTGACTCCAGCTCTTGGATTATTTTCAACAGTAGTTCTTGTTGAGAAGACGTATTAGATATTAAGTTTTTAGTTATATTCTCCGTCATGGGAGATATAGCACCAGGAGTTATATCAGTGGATGTTAAAACATCATCTCCACAGCACCCTTTCACTCTACTTGCACAACCGGGGTGGTAAACCTTATTGCAAATATTACACTTCGAAATCATTTTCATAATACTTCGCTTGCAACAAGCGCATTCGGGAATTGATACTTGAAGAGACGCGCTCGACACAACCTTCTTACTCGACGACATATTTAAGAATGACTGAATTGACTGAATTATTCAAAAAACCGTATAATTTAAAAATATTTTGAATTATATGGTTCTGATTATGATTAATTTTAATCGAATCGGATGTTTTATTGTAAAAATATAAGGATTTTTTTTCAATATTCCGATTGAATTTTCTATGGATCTGTTATCACCAGGGCCATAAAATCATATTAGGCTACTTATGAGTATTTTGTATGTGGTAGAAAAATTTTATGCCGAAGGTTTTCGTTCTGTCTAGATATTGAGGAACAAAAATTTTGAATGGTCATTTTTTATGGAACAATTTTGCCGGTTAAAGAACTTGACCGCGAGATTATGGTACCGTACCTGCCCTTAAGATGTCTTGTCTCTAGGACAATCCTCTCGAGAGTTTTAATTGAGTAATTGAATTCGACCATGAATTAGTCCTCAGACGCTCAGTTGCAGGAACGTCCATTAAAATTTAAAGGTCCATTAAACCCTTAATCCTCCATTAGTTCCTTGTAATAATGGAGGATTAAGAGTTTAATGGACCTTTAAATTTTAATGGACGTTCCTGCAACTGACGCAGAGAGTCTAATATTATCGTTTGAGATCATTGTCGGCTCAAAATTCGAAAATAATGGACATTAGCTTAGAAATATTTACATTATGCAAAACACATTTTAGAATTCAATTATTTTTTCACATTGCAATCACACTTCAAATAAGTAGGTTGTTAATTGAAGTAGTGCGAAATGTATGAAATAAATAACCACATAGATAGCAATCATTTCTCAAATGAAGCAATGAATATTTATTACATCTGTCTTTTCAATATTGTAGGTAATATCTTTTTAGAAGACCCGGCGCTCAACCTGAAACGTATACCTACATGCATATGAATGCAATGCAAAAAACTGTTACATCGTATAAATATTTATGATTTTCTGATGAAATCTTCGAAGCGATGACGAACAGTACGTCAATACCAAACCTCAGGGATGGAGAAACTTGAAAGTGCTTATTTAATTATGACAAATAATAGAAAAAAATTTCTCGAATGTAACCATTCTGGGATGGCAAACCATAGCAAAAAAAAATTGAGAATAGCTCTGAGCAGGACCTTTTGAGCGCCCTTCTTTGGTGGAGCAATAAGACTTATACCTCAAAATTTTATATGGGATTTGAGATTGATAACAAATATATAAATGAAGAGTCTCAGCACAATCGGAATTATATTCTGAAAATGTTTAAAAAAATGGAATATGTAAAAATAAATAATTACAAAAATTAAATTCTATGGTTCTGATGATGCGATCCCCTGAAATTTTGCATGTACATTCAGTATAGTAGTTTTCATTTTCAAAATAAATTTTACACGTATCGGATATTCTGTTATGGAAATATATTTTCCACTCAATTGAATTTTCTATGGTTCTGTTAACACTATGGCCACAAAATTTTGCACTTATATCGATCTTTATTCAAAGAAAAAATTTCACTCGAATCTGATATCCTGTTATGGAAATATAAAGATTTTTCTTTTCAATATTCCACTTGAATTTTCTATGGTTCTGTTAAAACTAGGGCTACGAAGTTTTGGATGAACATTCAGAATATAGATCTGCATTCACAAAAAAATTTCATCTGAATAGGATATCTTCTTATGGAAATATGAAGTTTCTTCTTTTCAATATTCCAATTGAAGTTTCTATGATTCTGTTCACACTACGATCACAAAATTTTGCATGAGGGTTGTTATAAGAAACATTTCATTTTGATTGGTTTCGTATATTCTGAGATATTCTGAGCAGTTTCAAGTCTTTAGGACAATCCATTCGAAAGTTATTGTGCTAACGGACGGCCGGAATTGAATTCGACCACGAATTCGTCATCAAGGAGTCTAACCTTATCGTTTGAGACCATATTCGGCTGAAAATTCGAAAATTAAAGTCATTTGGACAAAACGATATAGCACTCGTTCAAGTAGAACGAGCGCTCAAAAAATATATGAAAAAAAATATGAAGGAAAGTTGAACCTTTCCTCGGCTCCGGCCCTGAAGACGAAAGCAATAAAGGGAATTCCTTGGTATCAGGTTGCTATACGAGCAACCGAGGGCATATTATTTTTTAATATTACCACATATATTTGGATGAATGGGTCGGATATCACCCTAAACTACCAATTGACTACTCGATTCCGCGCTTGTTAACATAGGGAAATTTAGTATATCCCGGAAATATATTGCCTCATCTGCATGAGCCCCCCTCAATTATATTAGCAACGATGGCAATAAGTTGAGCAGTTTTCGGAAAATGGATTTTCCTGAAAGAAGATAGATATGGTCTAGCGGTTGGGTATCAGTATACTCATAAGACGAAATCCTTCTTTACTGAGCATGGAAAAATGAGATTTTCTTTGAGATATGAAGCGAAGTTGAATAAAACTACTGTCGTCTTAAAGCATAGAGAAAGGATAGTATAGAGTTGCCATCATTGAAATAAACGTGGTATCAGATCCGCCATATTACTACCACCTTAACGTCAAATTTGACAATCGTTTAATTTTCTGGAGGAATTGTGATTCTTGCGTCTTTTTCTAGTTGAATTGTGTTTTTAATTGTGCTTAATAATACACAATAAAATGGTATCCTGTGCTGTAAGGCTTTCTTCAAGCAGAGAAGAGATAGATAAGAAAAAATTGAAAGAAAAACATATCACAGGTAGGAATGAGTACTGAACAGAACCGCATTCGAAATTTTTGCAAGTCTATCTTGGTAATCTGATATCTTTTTATACGTGTATATATTACCTGAAGAAAAATGTTTATTTGATATTCAATTGACCTTATTCGAACAGGTTTCCTGAAGACCCATCACGTCATATTTTTTGCGTGAAATTTGTGAACAGAAAAAACTGGCGAATAATTCGACCCAGAACTTTCCACCATATTGGTCCCCGACTTAGCCCCGCCCAGTGGTACTATTTTTCCTTACTCAATTGTAAGTCAAAGCGTCTAGTCTCTATTATATCTCGATGTCTTAAAGATGTCTGCAAGTTAGTGATATGAAATTGTTCTTCTCTTGATTCCGACAAATGGTGAATATTGAAGAAGGTGCTGAAGTAATTTTCCGGAAAAGATAGATAAATAGCAAGTTTAAGATTGAGCATCGTCCTAAAAAGTTGAACTATAAATTAATGGTGTCAAATAATATTGTTTTATCAAGCCCTGACTATTACATGAAAAACTGCATATATATGAACAACCTTGTGAGTGCGGTTGAGCCTGTATTGGAAAAACTAAACATCCGACATGCTTTGAATGAAGATCATTGGATACTATGGAGTGAAGCTTCCAAGAAAAAAACTTGTTTCCTGAGAACTGTCAAAAATGATAAAAATTCTCAAAGAGAAACGAAAGTTGGCTTTTCTGAAAATTTGAAGTTTAAATTATTCTCCTGACGACGGCTGGCGAATGCTTGCCGAAACGTTGAATATTAGGAGTAAATAAAATATTGGGGTTTTTTGCTGATGCGGTAGTGTTGTAACACCATAAAGCAACTGGCAATAGGTAATAAAGTGACTCTACTAAAGGTGCCAGGGCATTGTGGTGTTGAAGAAAATGAAATAGCGGAAGAATTCACTAAAAGTTAATCAAGATTATACCTGAGCCTTTCTGGGGGCTTGGAAAAGTCAGATATAAGGTACGGTCCGGCATGGGATTTGAATAATATAATAACCCTATAGAGAAACACTCCTAAGATACTCAGACCAAAAAATTCGTGATGATGTCACCTACCTATACCAGAAGGCATCTGAAATTGTCACAAGCTGAGCATCGGGTAATGGTGGGACTGCTGACAGGGCACTGTCTGTACTTATATCATTTGTACCGTACGGTTAAGTCAGCAGGACTGGATCAGAAACAAAAACAGTCGAAAACATAGTATGTAAGTGTCCAGAGCTGACTAGCCTGAAAAAATTCTTATGGGGAAACCGGTCGTGGACACCCAAGAGGTAAGGAGATTGTCGGTTTTATCAACGCCATTGATGATCACCTTTGGTTTACACGAATGGGTAGAAAACAGTTCAGCAGTTCCCGGAAGGCTTACCTAGCCAAAGCGAACCCAGTTCTAAAAATAATAAGTGTGAAATGTATACCCATCCGAATATTCACTTAAAATTTCAAGTAATTAATTTTTGATCAAATATTGAAAATGGAATTTCTATCCCTACTACTGGAAATGTCCATTGTTCAATGAGATTATACAATTCAGCCTATATGGCAAGGCAATGTGGGTCCTATCTCTAAAAATAAAAAAAAACACAATTACAAACTCAATGTATTCAGAATTACAAAATGAAGACGATGAAACTGAACAATATTAAGTGTGAAAATGAATCTGAAAATCAACCAGGTACGATATAAACGTAAATCGCCAGGAAATAACAAACCCTCATGTGAAATTTCCACTTCCTTTCTACTCACCGTTGATTTCCAAAATTCCTCCCCAAAAAAACTGGAAAACTTTTCAGCAATATAAACTACCACAATAAAGGAAAACCGTGAATCTATCCGCTATTCGGAAACTGGAACCGGTGTTTCTTACTGCACCAGTTTCGAAAATGAAAATAAAAAACGCAGTTACAAATTTGAAGTATTCAGAATTTCCACAAAATAATCTCAGAATTGAACGAAATAAAGTGTGAAAATAAATCTGAAAATCAGCCAGGTACGATCTAAACGGAAATCACCAGGAAATAACAAACCCTTATGTGAAATTTCCACCACCTCCACCCTCACCGTTGATTCCCAAACTTCTACCCCCAAAACACAGGGGAACTTTTCAGCAATATAAACTACCACAATAAAGGAAAACCGTGAATCTATCCGCTATTCGGAAACTGGAACCGGTGTTTCTTACTGCACCAGTTTCGAAAAGTTGTGCAGACTTAAGCCGGATATGGGTGATAAATTGAAAAAGCACTTGGATGTGGAGGGAACGCTGAAGATGCGGAAAAGAACGCTGCCAACAGTTGGTTCGCTTCCCGGCTTCTACGTTACTGACTTTTGTATGCCATTATGTTCGCATTAGTTTGTCTCTCTATGTAATTTATGCTCCGAGTTGGAATCTGATAGAAACTACCCCCTTTCTACATGGAGATTTGTTTTCATTGTTTTTGTATTAGTCGGGTGGAGTTTTCCCGGCTCCCAAAATGAATATTTTCGTAACATGTTTCTATGGTCTTGTTAACCGTGGTAGAGAAGAAGATGTAAGTTTTTGATCGCTGAAATCATTGTTTAAGGATTTAAACAATGCTGAAATCAATGTCAGAGCGTGATGTTGTATTGAATAATGAGTTAGTAACCTTCAATCCTGAAATTGATTAGCTTGGTGGAAATATTTGAATTTGGATTGATATTTGATTTTTCTAAAGACGAGTGGAAGCTTCTAACTATCTAACTTCACATCATGGAAAAAAGATATTGATTAATATCCTTACGGAAAAATGAAACGAGATTCATAAATATAAATTCACTTCAAATTGTGATCTTAAGGTTTAACCTCACATAATGAAACTGACCATAAAAATAAATATATTAAAAATTTTATTATATAATTGAGGTGAATTTTGAATAGTTCATAATCTTAATTTCAAATTCCATCTATATTCAATAATAATTATAATGATACAATAATTAAAGTTCATGATAAAAGGGCAAAAGACATATACTTTTACGAATTCGAAACTAGAGCCCTATGAATAGTTTTTTATACTCTATTATTTAATTCACTGAATTTTGATGAAATTAGTCGACTATATGAATATGTTCACCTAGATGAAATATTATTTGAGCTATTTCCATCTTATTTACTCCTATTATTCAACGTTTCGGCCAGCATTCGCTTACCGTCATCAGGAGAATAATTTAAACTTCAAATTTTCAGAAAAGCCAACTTTCGTCACTCTTTGAACAAAAACCCAATATTTTCACGGAAATGCCCATTAACGAACCTACCCTGAAAATTTCAAGTTTCTAGCTCTTTTCTTTTGGGATTTCGACATTTATGCAGAACTATAGCACACTCTTACCCTAGAAACAAGAGCGTAAAAAACGATAGCAGCGTAGTTCATTTAATTTTCACAAACCGTAAATAACCCAACAGCCAGCGAACAATGATGAAATACCTAGAATTCTCCTCATGTTCCATTTCAGATGATTGATAGTGAAGAAGTCGCATGTTGTGCTATATTGTCACACGACGGACACAATGTAGAAAAAGCGGCCGAAGCAGATCGATGTGCTAACATATCGCGCTTCACGGCCATTTCGTATTGGATTGTTATTTGTCCCGAAAGCCACATATTACGGACATACGTGTTCTTCATGATGATAGACATGCTGAAACTCGGTCCAAATTCGGGAAAGGACGAACAATACCCGGTTATATTTTCGATTGGGTTGGCGTATTGTTGATGAAATGGAAGGAATGGAGCTGGCGTTTCCGTGGATGCCAGAAGATTAAAATCGGGAAAAAACTAAATCGCAAACAAATTTCGGTGAATAGATTAGATATTCACTGCTTCAGTTTTAAGTTACATTTTTTCATCTATGTAAACAAAGCAATTTCTCTAACACCCTTAGAACTCATTTGGTAAACAGATGGGAACTTTCAGGAGCAAGATCAATGAATGGGTATATAAATCTGTATATTCAGAGCCTGTGAAAGTCAGATGGCAGTCAAACTACATATAGCTGATTGTGAATCATTAAACATTTAGAGAAACAACGAGTCAACTTCAGATTGAGTATCTATTTACCAGGACATCAAACGGAATAAGAAAAATATAAAAAAAATTAAGGAAAGCCCTGAGCAGTTGCTTTTGTCCGCCCGTTCATTAGTGGAGCTATAATACTATTAACTTAAAATTCTGTATTGCGTGAACCAACTTTCAGATTCAAAATTTAGGTGAATTCAAAGCATGAATGAAATTGTGAAATCAAATCAAAATAATATCGTAAAGAGGAAAAAAAAGGAATGGATCTTACTCTGGATTGATTTTGTGGACATAAATTTCTTCATTAGTAGCAATTCTGAAGACTTTAAGGCTCATTCTGATTATATGTGAATTCGACTTTCCCGTTCAAACCATCACCTCACCTTGGAATTTTTTTCGAGTTGTTGCTGTCGGAAGTCATTGGGTTTATGGAAGGCAGATAGACCACTCCTAAACCCGATAATTTCTGGCAACTGTAAAATCGAGATTAATCATATGAAGAAGTGGAGTTGAGGTTTTGAACAAGAAAGTGGAATCCTCATGGTAATATAATTCTCAAAATTGTCACGACTACTATGAGAAGGAACATCTCCAATTTTTGAAATCTACATAGGTTGGGTTCACTTCTTCAAGAGGAAAATACCAAAAAATATGCTAAATCGGATGGGCTGCTCTCCTTATATTCTTATTATCCTTTCCAGCTGACGTTTTTAAAGATCCTTAAATATTATCAGTTTTTTTAACGTTTCACATATGAGTTCTGTATTGTTGTTGTTTCATTTGATGTGTGATTTCATATAAATTCTCAATAGACGCTTTGAATATAAGCAGGTTGTTCTAATAAACATGTCGAATATTCTGAATTTCAGCCTCTAACATGAGCCTCATAAAAATAATTGGAAAATTTCATATAATTCGTGACGAATTTCATATAAATGTTCTCTATAGGTCCGCTTTAGATATACAAGTTTGGAAATTCACATCTGAAATATACGATATACAATGCATGAGACAGAGAATTCTTCCGTCCAGTTGCACTGATGAATAGTCGATACAATGACGTGCTGAAACACACTGAATTCCGTTGTCTGATTGCAATATTCTAGTCTTGTCTCTCTCTTATCGTTGGGAGGAGCATAATTCATTTAGTATGGTAGGCAACAGTAAATACTTGAATCGAGTATTACGAGCAGCCTGACAAATTAAATAATTCTATACGTGTACTGCAGGTTCCCTACCATACTGAGATAAGGGAGAGACAAGACTAGGTTACTGCAATAAGTCAACGGAATTCATTCAGTTACAGCACGTGATTATCTCGACTATTCATATGTGCAACTAGACGGAAAAATTCTCTGTTTGATGCATTGACAACGGAATTCATTCAGTTACAGCACTTGATTTTCTCGACTATTTATCTGTGCAACTGGGGAATTCTCTGTCTGATGCATTGTATATCGTATGTTTTCGATGTAAATTTCCAAATCGGTATAGAGGGTGCTTCAATAAATCTATCACTTATTTTAGATTTCTGCTTTATTGAGGTCACCTTTGAGGCCAGTATTCATGAGGGCGATACAAACTCTCACTCACTCTCAAGGGCGAACTATGAATACGAGCCTTAACTATTTTAAACTGGCAAAACTAGATTTCGATTGAAATATATTCTGGGAGGATTCTGCATTCCTTAACAACTTTAGAAATTTTCACTCACAGTCTCTGAAACAGAAATAATTAAAAAAAATTTAATCAAGGTGAAGTGCTTCTGCGAGAATCTTTGCACTTATTTGTCATGAGCAAATTGGTCTTGAAAAATTGCAATCAGATTGCAAATGAAAAATCACACAATTCTGAAGATTTTACGAGTTTGTCTGAAGAAGGTATCTAATACAGAAACAGAAAGTAATATTATCTTTTTAATTTATTTCCTTTTTCAGTTTTACTGTGAGGCGACAATTTTTTCAAAACCAATTTGCTCCTGACAAATAAGTGCAAAGAATCTCGCAGGAGCACTTCACCTTGATTAAAATTCTTAAATTATTTCTTTTTCAGAGACTGGGAGTGAAAACCTATAAAGTTTTTAAGAAAAACTAGGTTTGCCGGGTCAGCTAGTTTTCAATAAATCTACACCCTACAAAATATGAACTGGATAGTAACAAATGTTATGTTATAACGTTGTTCGCGTCTGTCTCATCAGTAATTCCAGAAAAATGATTTTCTTGCGACCGCCCAGAAGCGAGTTCAAATGATCCTGGTTAAGGGCATCATAAAGTAGCTGATTCGTGTTTGTAACACTCTATTCTGAATGTAGCCTGCAACTAAGTGTCTACTCACCTATGTCAGTGGTCTAATAAAACAGAAATGTCAGGAACAATGATAGCGCCAAGTCTGTTCCACGAACTCATAATTCAGTACATGGTTTAACTAGTATTAATCAGTATTCCGCTAAGAAAGGGGATGAAATTTAGGAGGAATGTTTCGATGTGGGGTTCATTTTACGAAGGCAGAAGTATTTCGAAATGAAATGAGAGATTGCCGAATAGCTTGGATTTTTTTATCAGTAATGACACAATGCTGATACTTATGTAATTTATGTATTCATTCTTTCTGAATTTTCAGCTTATTTTTGTTCATCAGATGTATTTTTTCAAAGCAACTTTTAAATGAAATGAAAGGAAAAGAGGAATGTTCTAACTGAGAAAATCAAGCGTTTTAAAATGATTTTTGAGCGCTGGTTTCCAAATGTAGACATCATGATAAATTCACAAACATGTACTACGGATAATTGTCAGAAAGTTTCAAATTGCACGCCCGCTATTTCTCCATCTCGTTGAACGCAGAAATTCATTTCGAAACTTTTTTCATGAGGTTTTCCTATATCTAAGACTGATAGTTTTCCTGCAATTTTCGATTTTCAATATAAACTAGTAAAGCAACAATTTTGAGTAGTGATAATCACAGAGAATTTTTTTATGATGAGTGATTTGATAGTTGCAGAATAAATGTCAGAGAATTAATTAATCAGAATACCTGTTCAATGTATAATAAATTGAAAATCTAGAATTGCTGAGAAACTATTAGATTTAGGTACCTATAAGAAAATTAATTTTATTTAATTCATGATTTCATGGCGATGTTTAGTAATTTTTGCCTTCAACGTGATGAAGAAATACCGTACGTGCCATTTGAAATAAGATAGTTTTTGACCTTCATTCGTAGAAGAAGTTTGAGAATTAATTTTGTTCACTCTATACATTCCAAAGTTCATTTTTTTTCTCTCCATGGGACTAGTTAATATGTACTCAAAAATAAATTGTCTGTATCGCTTGCGTAACTGGTTCTTTCATGAATCACTATTTAAAATGACTCCATATTCAAAATCTTTTGCGATTTTTTCGTGAATGGTACATCAAATGTACAAAGTGACCTGAAGAAACTCATCATATTTTGAGCTTGCTTTTATTTCCTTCGAGTTAATTTTATAGGGTTTCAGTGGCGCCGCAAGGATTTTGTTATGCTGAACTGAACAATTCTTGATGATACAACAAATACCAAAGTTGCAAAAAAACTCAGAAAAAATCACAACTGTTAGAATCTTCAGGGGGGCTGCAACACCCTCCCCCTAGCTGCGCCAGTGTAAGGTGTTACATTTAAAAAGTGTAACTTTGGTCCTTATCTTTGTATTGGAACAGCGTGTATATATGAAAATACTTTTATTACCCATCACATACCACCAAAAAAGATTTTCAAAATATCATCATTTACACCCTCAAAATGAGCATCGCGTCAGCGGTGGTCCACCCGGTATATCGAACCTTTCACGGCAATAACATCATATTATGTATTGTATAGTTACATGTAAGTTTTCCAACAATATTGCAGGAATGGTTGTTCGGACACTTCGAATATAAAATGAAGCCATTACAGTTGCTCAAGCACAAAAGGAATATAACTACCAAGCTTTCACAGCGGCCCCGACAGACTACATTGAGACCTACAAATTTGAAATCAATCAGAGAGAAGTTGGCGAGCTTGTTTACATGCCATTCTGACGTTTAGGAAAATGTGAACAGCTGATCAGTCTGTTAAATTTCAAAATATCAACTGTCCGCCGAATCCGGTGTGCGCCCAGCCTAAGCCTTTAACATAACTCGCGAAAATTCATTTTCATTTCTCCGAAATTTCGGCAGTCTGTGTGAGCGGATCAAATTTCAGCGAACGTAATGAAAATTTTCCGGCACGCAATGCTACAATTACACAAAACATTCAGCAAATATTTGCACCGCATACCTTTCCCCTTTAATTTCCGCCGAAAATCAAACAAAAATTGAGTTCGATATGAGCGAATTCGTAAAACGTGAGTAGTATGCGTTATCACGCGATTTCGTCCAATTTATTTATTTACATCCATGCCATTGCATTTATTCGAACTTATCTGTATGTCATATACCGTAAATTATTGGTTAGTTCACGAGCGGTTTGTCAATCTTTTACAATTGAGGGTTGAATTAATGGAAGTTTAAATTTATTCGACGCTTGATCACGGTGAAAATATTAGGCTATAAAATTTTGTCAATCATGCATTTTGGGTAAACCATCGGTTTAGGCATGTAAGATGGCGGCGATTAGTTGACTACCGAATGAGGCATGCGCAGTAAGTACCATATGTCTTTTTGGTTTCCAGATTATTCAAAAGCCATATCTTTGAAATCGAATGTTTACTTGCAACTAGGATTCACGAATTTCTTTTGATAATAAATTATAAAATTAGTATTAACAAATATTGTTTATTCAGATCTGGGCAATTATTACTGAAGTGAAGGTTCAAAAAGGAAATAAACACGGCCGGTTGAATCCAAAATTATTAAAATAATTACGCAGAATTTTCCAATTTCCAGAGTGTTCGGAATTTTTTTCTCTTTTTACAACTTGATTACAAATAATTTTGAATTGAAATATTATAATGAAACCACATTTTGAAATATAATGTATAATAATTGCACTATATATTTTATTCTCATAGGTGAAAAAGATATTAATGAATGCTATGTTTTCAATAAGAATTTTCAGGATATAATCACTATATGGAAAGAAATAAAACATTTCAATCAATTTATTTTAGAGTTGATTAGTTTGAACTAATAAGGAAGGAAAGAACTAAGCAAGGAGAACCTACACTCAGGCAACTATTTGAAAAATATATATAATCACAATTCTATTAGACAAAAAGTCGAAGAAAACTATTTCACTCGAATTGACTAAGTAAAAATTAATTTGTGGAACCTCGATATAAAAAATCGAAAGGGAATTCAACCGGTTCATCAAATACAAGAATAATCGTCGTATCTGGCAACGTTGCTGTCACTTGTTGTTAATAGAACGGACCGCCGCCATCTTACATGCCTAAACCGATGGTTTACCCCATTTTGTGTTAGAGCAACTGTAATGGCTCCACTGGCGCAGCCAGGGGGGGGGAGGCTTGGGGCTGCAGCCCCCCCCCAAAGATTGATTTCTTCGTTATTTCTTTCTTCTTCATTTTTTTGCAACTTTCGTTATTTGTTGTATCATCAGAAATTGTTCAGTTCAGCCCCCCCCCTGGCTGCGCCACTGAATGGCTCCAATTAACTAGGTATTCGAAATGTTTCAATAACGATTTCTGCAATATTGGTAGAGAATGACGTAACACCTCTTTAGCCATAAATGCGTTTCTTTTTCGATTTGTTAAAAATTTGAATGGGCTGAAACTTGTTGTAGGTTGCATGGAACTTTCAATAGACCCCATCCCATCAAATATCGAGAAGAAGAAGTAAATATGATGAAAATAGCCCAAATAATATAATCAATCATATGTCAGTTTCGAGAACTCCAAATAAATACAGGATGTCTGTAAACAAATGCAAGGGAGATGATTCCTCGATGAAAATAAGCAGGGTAGTTCATATACTTTTTTCTCGAAATCGACCTCTCTTCCATTATATAGCCTTTGGAAGGCATTAAAGAGTTGACAGTTTTTAATTTTTTTCACGTCTTCTCAAAAACAGTCATAAAACTGAACATAATATGAAGCACTAAGTAAAGTGTTACTCACACAAATTTTTTTATTATTAGGGGTTAAAAATAACAACCCCCAATGATTTTCGTTCAAAAATTGTTTTGTGGGATAGATTTTCGAAAAATAAAATTCTCTTATGGTTTCTCATTCAATTCTGAAGAAAAAAAGTCTCCTGCAAAATTTTGATACAATTGATACTTTTCTAGGCAAAAATAAAAACTTACAAGCTGTTATGATCACTGTTCATTCCATTTCATCGTTTAAATGTTCCATAGAATGAATATTCTAAGAGATTGTATATCTGTAAGAGGAAATAAAGATGTTCTATAAATCTTTCTGAAGGTTTAATTACTAATTTCTGGAAGAAAATTATATCCGTAATATTCTAATAATTTCACAAATAGAAATTTCTTTCGATTAATAAGCATAATTGAACACAGTAGTTTTTTTCCAGATACTATGGAACATACGATGTAATGGAATGAACAGTGATCATAACTGCTTGTAAGATTTTATTTTTTCCGAGAAAAGCATCGACTGTGTCGAAATTTTGCAGGAGACTTTTTTCTCCAGAATTGAATGGAAAACCATAAGAGAATTTTATTTTTCGAAAATCTATACCACGAAAACAATTTTTGAACGAAAATCATAGGGCGTTGTTATTTTCAATCCCTAAAATGAAGTTATGTGATCTGAAAAATTTGTGTGAGTAACATCTACTTAGTGCTTCATATTAAATATAGTTTTGTGACTCAGCGTTTTAAAAAGCCGTTGAAAAAATTAAAAACTGTCAATTCGTCACCACCTTCCAAAGGCTGTATCTTGGAAGGGGGTCGAATTCGAAAAAAAATTACATGAACAACCCCTGCTTATTTTCATCGAGGAATCATCTCCCTAAGTCCCTCGCATTTGTTTACATACACTCTGTATACCGAAAAAAAACTCTTTTATCTGGAATGACAATTATTGTTTTTCCGACTCAACTCATTCTATAGCTGGCTTGTATTCAGAATCCTCAATTAAGCGAGAAGACACTGTCCTCCATCGAAGAATAATAAATCATATCATCAATCCAGGGCAATCTTAATCTCATTGATACAGATTAAACCATCCAGGACGACATCAGGACGATTCATTTTCATTTGCAGCTTGGTTGTTATTTTCAACCCCTAATATAAAGTTATGAGATATAAAAAAATTGTGTGAGTAACATCTCCTTAATGAATCACATTATGTATAGTTTTATGACTTATTGTTTCTTAGGATTCCTAAAAAAATTGAAAACTGTCAACTCGTCATCGCCTTCTAAGGGCGAAAGAAACCTCTTTTATCTGGAATGATAATTATTGTTTTTCCGACTCAATTCAGTCCATAGCTGGCTTGTATTCAGAATCCTCAATTAAGCGAGAAGACACTGTTCTCCATCGAAGAATAATATATCAATCCAGGGCAATCTGGATCTCATTGATACAGATTAAACCGTCCAGGACGACATCAGGACTGCGATTCATTTTCATTTGCAGCTTGTATTTTACAGCAGCTAATGGCCGCCCGCAAAGGATTGGGCCATTACACTGAAATATCGCAATCCTAATGCCCATTTTGTTTGTGAATATGTTTCTGAATTACTTCCATCAGCACTCTTTGGCTCATCACTTATGAGTCTTTCTATAGTTTATGCTCGTTTGGATTTAAACGGCCATTTTGTGAAATTGATGTCGAGTTGTTCGCGCTAGAGATCGATATTGGTTAAAGAGTTGGATTTTGTTCTTCATTATTGTTTACGAACGTGTGATTTGAAAGAAAATTGGATTATTTTATGTTTTTTTGTAAGATTATCCGATGATATATTCGTAAGTAATATCATAAGGGCATCTAATTTTTCCGAAAAGAATCGAAAAAACACGTTGCTAAGTAATATTTTGACAAGAAGCATGAGTGCTGGTGGCAACAAAAATCCGAGTCGAAGACGAGGATTTTTGCACCTGCACGAATGCTTTTTGTCAAAATATTACTTTGCAATGTGTTTTTTCGATTTTTTTCACAGGAAAAATTAGATGCCCGAATGGTATTTGACAAGACTATTTCCTGAGTGACAACAACTGTCAAGTTTTGCCGCGGGTAAACGCGAATAAACTGCTGACAGGTCCTGCCAAACAGTTTTTCCACCTAGAAACCATTTGTAATTCAAAATTGCGCGTTTCTGATTGGTGCAAATTACGACGAGGGAAATAGTCGCTTGAAAACACTTTGAGCAAAGATTATATAGGTTGTCTGTAAACAAATGCGAGGGACTTAGAGAGATGATTCATTGATGAAAATAAACAGGGTAGTTCATATACATTTTTTCGAAATCAACCTCCCTTCCAAGATACAGCCTTTGAAAGGCGAGGACGAGGACGAGTTGACAGTTTTCAATTTTATTAGGAATCCTGAAGAACTCTGAGTCATGAAATTATTCACGATGTGATACATTAAGTTCACACAATTTTTTTTTGATCCCGTAACTTTATTATTAGGGGTTGAAAATAACAACCCCTTATTTATTCAAAAAATGTTTACGTAGGATAGATTTTCTGAAAATAAAATTCCCTTATGGTTTCTCATTCAATTCTGGAGAAAAACGTCTCCTGCAAAGTTTCGGTACAGTCGATACTTTTCTCGGAAAATAAAACTTAAAAGCCGTTATGATCACTGTTCATTCCATTTCATCGTATAGAATAAATATTCTAAGATATTGTTTATGGTCAAAATTGCTTTTGTCAATTATGCTTATTAATCGAAAGAAAGTTCTATTTGTGAAATTAAAATATAACGGAAATTAGTAATTAAACCTTAGATTAGGGAAGGGAGTGGATACCGCGGTTTCGTCTAGTTCCAAAGTGAAGCTCTTTTTAGTGTATTTATGTGGTAAACAAACAATATAAGTTTTTTTTCTGCTCAGTTATTTCAAGTTGTACTTAATAATAATGGATTTTTAAAATTAATTTATTCATAAAATAACTGTTATTTCGAAAATTCAGGTCTGAGGAATATTACCAAATGTTCGAATTTTCGAAAATGGTCTATCTCATTATGTGGCAGATTGCTTCACAAAAACGTTTACCGTTAAGCGTCCTCTCTCTTCTCTAGTCTAAGAATTAAATCTCAGAAAGATTTATAACATCTTTATCTCCTGTCATAGACATACAATATTTTGGAATATTCATTCTATAGAACACTTATACGATGAATTGGAAAGAACAGTCATCATTACAGCTTGTAAGTTTTTATTTTTTTCCGAGAAAAGTATCGACTGTATCGAAATTTTGCACGAGACTTTTTTTAATGGGAAACCATAACCACGAAAACGATTTTCGAACAAAAATCATAGGGAGTTGTTATTTTCAACCCCTAATAAAGTTATGAGATCTAAAAAAATTGTGTGAGTAACATTTACTCAGTGCTTCATATTATGTATGACTCAGTGTTTTTAAGAAGCCGTAAAAAAATTAAAAACTGTCAACTCGTCATTGCCTTACTAAGGCTGTACTTTGAAAAGGGGTAGATTTCTGAAAAAACATTTATATGAACTATCCCTGCTTATTTTCATCGAGAAATCATCTCCCAAAGTACTTTGCATTTGCTTACAGACAGTCCCTAACTGAGGTTAGTGCAAAACGGGGTACCAACTAGTCCTTGAACTTTCCTTGTTCTGTTACAACAGATATTACACGTTTGCCAAGTCAAGATATATCTTCACCAGCATACATGCATAAAACACCATCCATATTCACTATCTCCTTCGTGATCTGCATCACTGAAGGCTATAAACTCATCTGAGGGGTGAATTCTCGAATTTTTCATATGAAACAGAGTGATAACTGAATGGTTAATCTCACAGTAGATGCTTTTTGTGAATATGCGATGAACAAGCGTGCAAAAGTCAGTATTTTCCTTGAAATTCTGGATGGAAACTCACTCCCCGCTAAGCTCCAATTTGCCATTAATTCCCCGTCATCCTGCAGGCTGAATTTTTTACAGAGTTGAGTTTATTATACAGATAGTCCCCTTGTCAAAAATGCCAGGATGTTCACGATACCTAATTCGATGAAACAACTTTTATCAGCTGCGCTAAAAGTTTCCTTCGCCGTTCACTTGAATTTCGTAAAATTTGATGGATTACAGTATTATGTCTTCGCGTGGGAAACAAATTGAAGAATAATATCATGTTCAACCCCCTTCAGGAGTAACTTCAAAGAATTTTGTTCATGCGCTGGTATAAATTATCGGGAGGAATAATCTGAAACTTCATATACTTTTCTGTGATCAAAAAAAATTTTTTTTGCATTTGTATATTTTTCAGCTGGCCTGATGATGGCTTGAAAGCCGAAATCGATAGCCAATAGATTTTTTTTAAAAAACGAAGTGTGCTATTTATTCAAACCATATTCATATACTACATTTCAAAATGCGTTGACATTGTTTTCATGTCTTATGTTTAAGGGTGTTTCAAATTGAGCTTCTTTTTGAAATAAATGAAACACATAATTTGGATTCATTTTGAAAATTTTTTATTGGTAACCGAAGTAACAGTTATGACATTTATGCACGAAACAGGTCCGTTTCTACCAGGGGTGCAGAGCGGGCGGTGAAAAAAATTTACATAAACCATATATTTTATGATAAAACTTCCTAGCACATCTACATCTAATTTCAAAATTTTAGTTGATCATTTCATGTGCTTATTTCGAAGGGACTACAAAATGAAAGAGTATATGCGATTAATGTTTCATTCCGGCTTTTCAAACGGAAATTATGAAACTTTGATATATCGAGTTTTGGAAAAAATGACATTTGAACGGCGAAATTTGAAACGCTTGCAGATACCGATTCGAAATAACTTTTTTATGATTCAGCTACCTCGAAAACCTATGAAAACATACCAAATTCAATAAAGTACGCCATACTTCTCAAATAAATTCAGTTTATAGATATTGCATCTTTCATTTTCAAGTTGCGTTTGAGAGCGCCCGCGTAATGCAGTTCGCTTCGGATCGATGAATTTTCAGTGCCAATCGATTCATAAGACCGAGCTCAACAATAATCGATAATAACTGTTTCTGTAAATCCTACAGATTTTTTGCAAAATGCTGAATTATAGCGTTTTAGGGGGGTCAACCCCTTAGCCATTTTTTGTCCAAAATTTCAAAATTTTATATGATAATTTTATTTTCTTATATTCAAGGGTACTACAGACTGAAACATAATATGCAATTTATTTTTCATTCCGGCTATTCAAACGGAAATTATAAAAGTTTGAAATATCGAGTTTTGAAAAAAATGTCATTTGAACGGTGAAATTCTTAACGCTTGCAGATATCGATTCGAAAGTATTTTTTTCTGTTTCAGCTACCTCGAAAACTTTACAAAACATACCATATTCAATTAAATCCGCAAAATTTTTCAAATAAATTCAGTTTATAGATTTTCCATTTTTCATTTTCCAGTTGCGTTCGAGAGCGCCTGCGTGATGCAGTTCGCTTCGGATCGATGAATTTTCAAAGTCAATCGTCAATCTATTTATTAGACTTAATAATTGTTAGTAATAACCGTTTCTGTAGATCCTTCAGAATTTTTGCAAAATGCTGAAATATAGCGTTTTAGGGGGGTCAACCCCTCAGCCGTTTTTCGTCCAAAATTTCGAAATTTTAGAGGATCATTTTATGTGCTTTTAATGAAGAGGACTACAGATTGAAAAAGAATATGCAATTCATTTTTCATTTCGGCTGTTCAAAAGGAAATTATTAAAAGTTTGAAATATCGAGTTTTGGAAAAAATGCCATTTGAACGGTGAAATTCTAAACCCTTGCAGATATCGGTTCGAAAAAATTTTTTTCTGATTTAGCTACCTCTAAAACCTATAAAAACCTATCAAATTTGATGGCGTTTGCCATACTTTTCAAATAAATTCAGTTTATAGGTTTTGCATTTTTCATTTTTGAGTTGCGTTCGAGGGCGCCTGCGTGATGCAGTTCGCTTCGAATCGATTAATTTTCAACGTCAATCGATTCATTAGACCGAGATTAATAATTGATAGTAATACCGTTTCTGTAGTTTCTACAGAATTTTAGCAATATGCTGAAATATAGCGTTTCAGAAGGGGTCAAACCCTTAGCCATTTTTCGGTCCAAAATTTCGAAATTTTAGAGGATCATTTTATGTGCTTTTAATGAAGAGGACTAAAGATTGAAAAAGAATATGCAATTCATTTTTCATTTCGGCTGTTCAAAAGGAAATTATAAAAGTTTGAAATATCGAGTTTTGGAAAAAATGCCATTTGAACGGTGAAATTCTAAACCCTTGCAGATATCGGTTCGAAAAAATTTTTTTCTGATTAAGCTACCTCCAAAACCTATAAAAACCTACCAAATTCAATGGAGTTTGCCATACTTTTCAAATAAATTCAGTTTATAGGTTTTTTTTGTTTCATTTTTGAGTTGCGTTCGAGGGCGCCTGCGTGATGCAGTTCGCTTCGGATCGATGAATTTTCATCGTCAATCGATTCATTAGACCGATATTAATAATTGATAGTAATAACCGTTTCTGTAGTTTCTACAGAATTTTTGCAATATGCTGAAATATAGCGTTTTAGAAGGGGCAAACCCTTAGCTATTTTCGTCCGCAATTTCAATATTTTAGATTATCATTTCATATCCTTATATTGAAGGGGAGTACAGACTGAAAAAGAAAATGCAATTTATGAATGCTGTTTAAATGGAAATTATGAAAGTTCGAAATATCGAATTTTGGGAAAAATGCCATTTGAATGGTAAATTCTAAACGCTCGCAGATATCGATTCGAAAGAAAAGTATTTTTTTCAGATTCAGCTACCATACATACCAATTTCAATGTATTTCGCTATACTTTTTCGAATAAATTCAGTTTATAGACTTTGCATTTGTAATTTTTCGTTTCAAAAATATATAACATTTCATATATCGCTCTAAAATCAATGGAAACACTTGAAAGCAAAGGTGGCCCAAGCCCCCTAAATATATTTCATATTTTTAAAACCAGAAAAAAACGTTGTTTTTTCAGTAAGTACATTTAATAAATCATTGAACCCCTCAGCAGAAATTGAATTAAGCCATTGAATTCCTATCAAAAAAGTGTCTCTATAATGTTTTGTTTCAAGTTTATAGCAGAAACAGAAACGGAGATACCTAATGATGGAAGTTGAAATTGGCAAAACGTCATTTTGGCTTATGTTTCGAAAACAAAAGACGAAAGAGCTATGCGGTTGACGGCATAATGACATTTTCGAAAAAAGATAACCGTAATGTGCCATTCAATTTTCTCTATCTCTATGGTTAAAAAATTGTAGTTCAGGAATCACCAATTCTGACCACCCTGTACACCAGTTTTTATCGACACTACAATCGATCATGTATAACGATAGCTTCTGTACTGGAATAAAGTGGCCATATGTATACGTAACGAACCCTCAGGGATTAAACATCACAGAATTAACATCAACGTTCGAGAGCATAGAGGAATGCATCAATAGTTGCCAGCAAGATATCTCAAAATGAGGAGCCTCGAGATCCTTGGAAAGCACTCCAATTCGATGAATTATTGGATCCGCTTGAGCTTCAATGTTTGCATTGGCTAATTACTGAGCTGAATCAATATTGTCAGGGAAAATCTGCCTTACAATCCGCTTCGTGCAGATAAATCCACAATAATTGTTCAGAGGAAGCCGTTGGAATTATGTTCTGAAGGATTTCTTTAGTTCTGGGATCGATGAATCTTTTTTATGGGAAAGCAGTTGCGGCTCGAGTAAAAGAGCGGATATTGGACTTATTAGTGTCTTTATTTCGCGCGTTGTTCCTAGAGAATTAGAGTGCTTTCGTTCTGCTGAAATATCTGTTGTTCTGATGCAGAATCCGAGGTCAAAAGTAATAGGCCCCAATTGCGAAATCAGTAAAATGAATTCGAGGATAAGATATACAAATCAAATGTTCGTTTTTGTTCATAAATTTGACAGTCCCATACAGTGGTGGCTGATCAGAGCGGACACAGGAGGCCCGACCTCTCCTAATATCACTGCATTTTATCAATTTCAAATTCAAGTTCAAATAAAAATAATCACATTTCTATATCTGTATTATTTCCATTATTCTATCTACTATCCAAATCAAGTAATTAACATATTATTTTTATTACTCAGCGATCTAAAACATTCATACATTATCGCAACACACAACACAGCGTAACGAATAGTAGGCAAACCGCTTAGCGAAAGAGGCTCGCCTCCACGAGATTCGTTAAAATGTAACATTCCAACTTCTTCAAATGGATGTACGGGAACTACTCAAAATTTAAGCTGTAGATCACGTGTCGGAGACCCGGCTCCGCGGCATTATTTTTGCTTCTAGGCGAATGAGCTTAGTCGAAACTCAACGTCCGATCGGCCCGAATCAACCCCGGCGATCGAGAGATCTGCCTTACAATCAGCTTCGTGCAGATAAATCCACAATAATTGTTCAGTAGAAGGCGTTGGAATTATGGCCTGAAGGATTTCTTCAGATCTGGAATCGATAAAACTTTTTTATGGGAAAGAAGTTGTGGCTCGAGTAAAATATCGGATATTGGACTTATCAGTGTCTTTATTTCGAGCGTTGTTCCTAGAGAACCAGAGTGCTTTCGTTCTGCCGAGATGTCTGTTATTTTGAAATGGGACTACTGATAAAGAATACGGGGTCGAAAGTAATAGGCCTCAATTGTGAAATCAGTGAAATGAATTTGAGGATGAGATATACAAAAGAAATGTTTGTGTTTGTTAGAAAATTGACAGTTCTATATAAACAAAAGACAGAGTCGTGTTTTTTTTGAGAGGTACTAAAATGAATAAATATAATTTCTTTATAAAATGAGATCGATTGGTATAGAAATAAGACGCATCCACCATACTGTTTTTAGCGACGGTATATCATCTAAATAATTTTAGGTTGGCAGAATAAGAGAAACATTAAATTATTACCCACTACCCATTATCACCTCAAGTTACTGTACCCAACTCTTTAACTGGGTATTCAACCAGATTTACTGCTCCAATTTAGTCTTCAAATCCCCCTCGAATATTCAAATAACTATTCGATCAGTTTCATTTCAGGAATATTCAATAATTAATGCAGAAATATCGAAATTCTTGTACCACATATCTAAAAAATCTTAGGAAAGCCCGCCGTTTTCATTGGTAGATTTGGCACTGCCGCATATTTTTTCGGGCGAACTCGATACCATGCCTTCCCGTAATTCTCGCCATCATGTGATATGTCACTCGCCGAAGGACGGAGCAGTGGTGCCAAACTTGGCATGAAGAACGGCAGGCTTTCCTTATAATTTGTGGATATGTGGTACCTCTAGAATTTCGAAGATTCTATATTAATTGAAGGTGGTTTAAAGACTGAATTGAAGCAGTCAATTTGTGTTTTTATAGTGAAAAATGTAACGCGAAGATGACACATTTGTGGAACTTTAAGGGCCCGTATTTTCTAAACTAAGACAGACCGCCACCTGTCGGTTTCACTAATATTGTTCGGGAAGACTCAATGTATACAATGACAACAAATCTGGTCGATATCTGCTGGTCACCGAAATTCAAATATTTACCCAAGTTTTTTCTGTTTCATAATATTCAATAGAAACTGAAAATATTACTGTTAGACAGTATTTGCGAATCAAAATGAAGATTATATTTTGAAATTCAGTTCATTTTATGCGAAAAAGCGTATAACTATTTCTACCATACTATAAATTCTTTATCGATTGTTTTGTTCGAGTTAATTGAAATTTCAATTGAAAATTTATTTTACCTTGCACTACCTCTAACTTTGTTATATAAATATGAAAAGCAGACATTTCGTTGTTGAATTATTAGGTAACATAACAAAAATTGAATTCCATTTGATATTTTTACTGTGCATTTATGATACATTCACGAAATTGCAATCGTTTTGGTCATGCATGCGTTCATTCATTGAATTCGTGAATTCTGGTTTATTTTGGGAAAACATAGGTCAATGGAAATAGTAGGTTATTCTGAAGCAAGTTGCAGAATGGGCTATTATTACAATTCTACGAATGCGGAAGCATGAGTGTTAAAATTGCCTTCTGCAACGAGTATTAGGCGATATTTTCTCTATATCAGTCAAGCTTGTTTGAAATACTGCCGAAAAACGAAGAAGAATTCAGATTATGCATTCTAGTGACTTTTGTATTGTATCTTGGCAGTTGGTGAAACTGTTACGAAAATTGACAGATTACGGAATTCGAATTCAAACGATAACTTTAAAATTTTGAAATAATTTATTATTATAGCTCAAGATTTTTTTGGAATGTACAATTAAGAATCAACTTGGACCTGCAATGTCATTTTGAAAAATATACAACCTACATATAGTCCGTTCACGAGAGGTTGAGCCGTCGGTTGGCCATGACAATTTGGCATATTTCACTGTGTATATTAAAATTTTAGGTGATGTTATTTTCTTGTCAGATGACACGCAATGTTGTCAATATAACATAAAGTTCTCTGATAACTCGGGAGCTCGTCGGACGAGGCCGGTACATCCGGCAACGTTGTCTTTATTTTACGTTATGACAGTAAATACTGCCAATTTCAGATAAACGAACAAACGCCTACTATGCGCTAAAATTTTCGTGAACGGACTATATTTGCAGGTGAAAATATTAACCATCCTGGGATACTTGTTAAGTAATTGACAATTCTTTTGATTTTGCATCATTCAACAAGTATTAGAGGCTCTTATCTGAAAAAGGTACATCAAACACATATGTAATCATAATTCTCTTGTAGCACCAATGCTTTCCTGTAGATATATTTGTGTTGTATTCATAATCGAATTTTGAAAATACCCTTCAGCCATAAAAAAATGTTCATAGTTAGCAGGAAGAAAATCTCTAATACCTCATTTTTCTTGACGAATATTTAACTTTTCCTGTCAACATACCTTACCATTACCATTATATTATTTGATGTGCGTTGAGAATAAATCGGTAGTCAGTGTTGACAACTACAAAACGAAAAATATAACTGAAAACGATGCTGTAATGCAGTCAGTACAGCACTGTTTTTAGAACTGTAATGAACTCATTATGATACTGAAATAGAAAAAGTATTTGACCTATGTAAAAGTCACCAGTGACACGAAAATAGTCAAGCTATTTCTTTCATAATTTGTGATGCTATGAATTCTTCCGGCAACTCTGATACAAAAGAGCTCCCTATTTTACCACTTTTAAGTACAAGTTGAGTTCTCGCCCGGTTTATTCGGTCTGAAAATATCAAAGCGCAACGAACCGAAGCTTTTCTTCTGTTCGAAATACTGAATATAATACAATTAAATTGTAGCAATTTATATTCAAAGGCAGTTCATTAGTCTGAATTGATGAAAAGGCTCGAAATTCCCTTCCGTAATGTCAGATACGACGAATGGTAACAAAGTTTCGAAGGGTTTGGAAGCTTCGACAAGAATCTGGAAATGTTTCAACATGATTACGGAAATTTTGAAGTCGTATCAGTGTTGATAAATAATTTGATTCCAGAGCAACGAGCATCAATATTATATTCATTGTGTTTGAACAATACAGATTTGGTATTAGGCGATATGAATAAGTTGAAAAGGGAGATCTTGAAGTTGGTTCTTTATGGTTTAAGTACACGGAACCGACAGTGAGTAGACAGTATAGGGTGATTCCCTTACCTTGGTAACCTAATTTTCCTTGAAAAAAATGAACATTTTTTTTATTCTGTTGATGGTATTTGATACGAGTCAATGTTGACTTGAGATGAGCGTAAAAGTCGGAGAAAATATTCAAGACGCCAGGTGTCGCTATCAATTTTTTTCTCCAGGAACATACCTTCTTCATTATGTCATTCTAAAAATAAATTAATTCTGAATGTTTCTTCTGAATAGCATTTTTTTCTATTTCTTATCGTCAGCGACCTGCAGCGTGTTTTATCTTAATTTTATTCCATTAATTTTTTTCTGTATTGTTACAGCATGCCTTGATTTAGAGACGATGATATGATTGTGTTTCTTAAAATTAGGGAAACTTCGTAGCAAACTATGTCTCAATCATAATATTCATCAAATATTATATTTTATAACAATGAATATTTTTTTTGATAATAAATGCAACATGCCAAATCATATGTTCTATATTTACCGGCCGTCATGATCCATACATAAATTATTATATCTTTTCCTTAGTTCATTATAAATTACTTTGCCCAAGTAAACTCTAATATGTCGGCCGAAGTGAAGTATAATGAAATAAAGAAAATATATAATTTATCTATGGATCATAATGGCCTGTATATGATGAATACAGTGTGTTTACTCATGACTTAGCGACAATTTAAGAGCATCAAATATACCTAATTCATTCGACAAAAACACCCACATTGGGAAGTTCACCCCTTAGTTTTGGAGTAGCTCCCGTTTCAAATTTACTTTTTCATTTTCGTTGACCTTTCCGAATAATATCGATTTCTTTTGACATAAAGGACCTACAGATGTGAAAAAAATGGTTTTTGAAAGATCATACTAGAACCTTTCATTGGGGTAGAA
Source organism: Propylea japonica (assembly GCA_013421045.1). Classification (NCBI taxonomy): domain Eukaryota; kingdom Metazoa; phylum Arthropoda; class Insecta; order Coleoptera; family Coccinellidae; genus Propylea; species Propylea japonica. Next base: position 73,256,044 of record CM024241.1, read on the forward strand.
CAATATAAAAAAATTAGGGAAAGTAAGGTGATACGATCCCTAAGGGTCAAATGATCCCCCGCCCGTAAATCAGAAACAGCTTGTACCATCTATCCAAATACACATGAAACATGTTTTCCTACGCCCCTGCGAGTTACCTGTAAAATGTCAAGTCAGTGCGAGTGCTTGGCATGATTTTATTGAAAATAATCAAGAAGTGTGGCTCTGATCTAAGGTAAGCATGTTTTGGACTTTCGTTTTTTTTACATGTAAGTGTTCACTGAAATGTTGTTTTATTTGCGGGATTAGTAGCAGTTAGCTAATATTTAAGCAATGTTCGATCATCGCACGCGGTATGTGAAGGTTTTGTTTTGATCGATATTTTGTAATTTGGTATTTGGGGTGAAATGATCCCTTCTGTGTGTCTAAAATGATCCTTGGAATTATTTAACCCCATTAATAGTTTTTGTTTACAGATCATGCCGAGAATTTATAAATGTAAAACTAATCGCCAAAAGAGGCCTGAAGAACAAATGCAAAAGGCATTACAAAACCGCGAGAAGAGAATTTGAGGTCCCTGTGATGGTATTAGAAAGAAGAGCCATAGTAAAAATAAAATAGCTGTAGGCTCAGCTAAAAAGTTAGGTAGCAAACAAACAGTGTTCAACCTGGAACAAGAACTGGAACTTGTTGACATGGAGTCCAGAATAATATACGGGCTGACCAGTCATAGGATTTCTTGACCTCAGTTCACAAAAAATGGCAGAAAGAAAGAAATAATTTACCGCATCAATTTTCCAAAGCTAAAGGAAAAGCTCGACTTGAATTGCTTCGCGGATTTAGACGTAGACATCCAGACATTACAATGCATGCGCGAGATTTTCATAAGAATGTGCTGAATGAATTTCTCTCGTCTTGAGGAACGCCCAAGAAAAATATTATTTTCAACCCATCGAATATTTTTGTTTCGTGTAACTTGCTTGCATACTTAAATTGTTATTAACAATACATATTATCATTTAAATAAACAGCAGAGTTCTTAATTTCATTTTTATTTGATATTTATTAACTTATAGTACAAAATGATCCCTGGGATCATTTCAATTCACTACCTTCAACAATTGAAATCTTGCGGTTTTGCCTTCAACTTTAGCCACAATTAAAATTTTTCCTTAAGGGGATCATTATACCTCACCTTTCCCTACTTGAATATGCCATAAAAAATCTGTAAAAAAAATTCACTACCTTCAACAATTGAAATCTTGCGGTTTTGCCTTCAACTTTAGCCACAATTAAAATTTTCCCTTAAGGGGATCATTATACCTCACCTTTCCCTACCTTGAATATGCCATAAAAAAATATGTAAAAAAAAATTCGGTAATAGTATAAGAACTAGCACATTGAAGTATAATTTTTTTATGATTTCACATGCAAGGATATTAGCTACAAAACAACATCTACATAGTTTCTGTAAGTTACATAATTTGAGAGTTATTGATATTCGAACATGACCAGCAATGATTTCCAGGGCCACAAGACAGGTCGTCATGAGGGCCAATGCCAAAGCAGAGGCGGCCATTTTGAGCAATTTTCATGATTAATTTGTTTGTTTGATCATTAAAAATGATCGAAAGTACAGTACTAAGTTTATTTTATTTTATCAATTTTCGTAAGGGTCATGTTCTACAGCAATTACTTTCTAATTGTGTAACTAACATAAATTATGTTAGTATCGTTTTGTAGCTAATATCTTTGCGTGTTAGCTCATCGCAAAAAAATTTCTTCATTGTGCTAGTTCATGTACTATTGCTGGTTTACTGAGAAAATCAGTACATTTTTTTACCGATTTTTTTATGACATTTCCAAGTTGAATGTTTTTATATTGCTCCACTTCAATAAAAGGCGGCGGTAGTATCATTTATCTTTCAAAAAACATTTTTTTCACATCTGTAGGTCCTTTATGTCCAAAGAAATCGATATTATTTGGAAGGGTCAACTAAAATAATAAAGTGAATTTAAAATGGGGGCTACTCCAAAACTGAAGGGGTAAACTTTCCAATATAGGTGTTTTGTCGATAAAATTAGGCATATTTGATGCCCTTAAATTATCGCTAAGTCATGACTAAACACACTGTATAGTGATTGAGAAATAGTTTGCTTCAAAGTCTCTTTGAATTTAAGGAACACAATCATATATTTGTCTCTAAATCAAGGCATACTGTCACAAAAAATAAATGAAATAGAACCAACATAAAACACGCTGCAGGTCAGGTCACTGACAGTAAGGAATAGAAAAAAATGGTACTCAGAAGGAACATTCAGAATCAAACTATTTTTCGGATGACACAATAAAAAAGGTATGTTCTTGGATAAAAAAATTTATTTCAGATATTTTACGCATATCTCAAGTCAACATTGACTTGTACTAAATAACGTGATGTGAGGAGTCTATAGTCGAATTTGTGTACAACAAAAGATCCATCCTGTAGAGAAACCTTTTCTCCAGTCATTACGATATTCCAGCTTGAAACTCAATCTACCCACCCAGTACATCTCACAGAATAAGAAACGCCGAAAGAAGAGATCCCTTTTGTGATCATAATTGACCAGAAAGAGAGTCCTCTTCCGAACTCTCCATTCTTCCTGACGATCCTGCGATTCGCATAAACGGCTGATTTTCCAGTTCGATTCCATGAAATAAAAATAAATTCGCGCGAGGGGGTCAGTTCGAAGAATCAGCATCCCTTATATTCAATGGCTCACGGCCCACTTCTTAGTTCTCTGCGCTCTTTTCCGCTTTTCTCCCCTTTTTCCAGGGCCGCCGCTAGGCGGTAGGCAGCTCAATAAATAAAATCACGTGTTGAAGTAATCGAATAAGAATGCAATTCAGTCCGTGACAACAGAAATATAATCTCAATTACACTCAGCCACTGCCACTCGCGCTGCCTGAAATGATTCACGAAATACTTCTTCGGTAGTATTGAAGGCAGTGAGATTTCACACTGTATTTCTTTGCACTGATTTGTCAGGAGCAAATTGATTTGTAAAAATTGTTTCCTAACAGTAGAACTAACAAAGGAAATAAACGAAAAAGGTAATGATACGCTTCGGTGTCTATATCAGACTCTTCTTCAGACAAACTTGTAAAATCTTTGGAATAGTGTATTTTTTTTCAATTAGACTACAAAAAAATACACAATTCCAAAGATTTTACAAGTTTGTCTGAAGAAGAAACTCGTAAAATCTTTGAAATAGTGTATTTTTTTTCAATTAGACTACAAAAAAATACACAATTCCAAAGATTTTACAAGATTGTCTGAAGAAAAGTAGTAGTATTGAAGGCGGTAAGGTATCACACTGTAAATCTTTGCACTAATTTGTCAGGAGCAAATTGGTTTTGAAAAAATGTTGCCTAACATTAGAACTGAAGATTTTACAAGTTTGTCTGAAGAAGAGTCTGATATAGACACCGAAACGTATCATTACATTTTTCATTTATTAGGCATGCGGAATCAGAAAGACCAAAGAATCAGTTCTTTGTACACCATTAACAGATGTTAGTAACTCACCATGATCGACGAAATTTTTTCATTATTGAGCCCTTTTTTCTTTCAAGAGTTTGTCGATGAATTTAATGATCAACGGGGACGATCAGATTAAATACACCGCAAATTTCCAGCAAGAATGAATCCGCTTAAAAGACTACTTACTAAATTTTGATGAAACTGGGAAAACTACAAAATAGCTGCTTGCCAAAGAAACTCCGATCAAAAATGTAAGAAAGAGCAGATAATGTCAAATATAATATCGATAATGAACCACTCAAATTTCAAATGTTAATGTTCAATTCGGTAAGCTGTGAATAGAACCCTTGTGATAACTTTTATAGGCAGAATGATTAGAGAAATTTTTACTTTCAACCACTCTGCTTCAATTCTATAACTGAACTCGTTATTAAATTTTTTAACTAAAAGAGCCATTCTTCATATGAGCAATTTAAGGGGCACAACCCTAAATTAAGAAGTAGTGAGTAAGTTTACTCTTTGCTCTAAGGGCACAACGAAGGGTGAAAATATTATAAATTACCTCAATCATATGATGAGAAAAAATTTTGGACACTGGAGCATTCGCCATTTTGCAACATTTGCTACGCTACCTGTTCACATTAAATAAGATAATTTTGGTATTTCTTGTTTATTCGAAACCTCAAATCTAACATAAAATGTATAATTTGACTGAAAAAAAATTGTTATTCTGTTCATTCGATTAAATCCTCGGTTATTCAAGAAGGAAAGGACAAGCGAATTCGCCATTTGGTAAAACACGTTAGTTAACTTTAGTTTTAGACAAAATTTGTGTGAGACTTTTCTAATTCAGAGCTGTCTGAATAAAAATGATTGGAAGTTCGAAATAAATACACCGCAATTTTCTAGCTAGAATAAATCCTCTTAGAAGACTACTTACTGAATTCTTATGAAACTGGGGAAGCTGTGAAATAGCTGCTCTCCGATCAAAAATTTAAGAAAGAGCAGATGATGTCAAAATAATATCAATAATAATGAAGCACTTAAATTTAAAATGTCAATGTTTAATTCGGTGAGCTGTGAATAGAACCCTAGTGATAACTTTCATAGGCAGAATGATTAGAGAATTGTGTAATTTTTTGCAGTCTAATTGACAAAATATACACAATTCCAAAGATTTCACCAGTTTGTCTGATATAGACATCGAAACGTTACATTATTCTTTTCATTTTTCCTTTCTTAGTTTTTACTGTTAGACAACAATTTTTTCAGAACCAATTTGCTCCTGACAAATAAGTGCAAAGATTTACGCCGGAGCATTTTATCTTAATTAATTTTTTTAAATTATTTCTGTTTCAGAGACTGGCAGTAAAAACCTTAAAAGTTTTCTTGAAAAAGAATCATCCCAGATTATATTCCAATCAACTTTTGCATTCTCTAAGCCAAGCTTTAGTTGGGGCGATATAAATAATGTCTGCCAGCACGGCAGTTTGGCTGAAGCCGGCCCTGCCTTCTTCTCAAGGCCTGCCACAGAAAGCGTGAAAGTAATCCGGCTCGTATCTCGAGGAAGACATTTAAACCTTCTCTGATTAAAAATGTTCGCTCCACTTACCTTGCATTCTACTTGGAGAGGCTCATCTTTGGCCGCTCCCAGAACTTTCCTTCCTGTTCCGTCTCCACATATAGGCTCGAATTTCACCTTCAGATGGAAGGGGGTGCTCTTAGTGGTGCCCTCTTTGTTTGTTGCCTCGCAACAGTACCTGCCGGAGCTGCTCCGGCTCACGCCCTGAAGATAAATAGAGAGAATTATCCATCGTATCGGGGAATTTCTGAATCTCTATAGGGTTGGATGAGTACAGGGTAACTGTTGATTAGTGGTTGTTCTCTAGGATGACAGGTAAAAAAGAATTAGCTTCGATGTGTCTGGTGCAGAGCTGTGATGATCACTAATAAAGAATAGTTCGAGCAAAAGGGACAAAGTTCCATTGAAAAGTGCTACGGCATCTCAAGAAGTCTGCTTTCAAGATTTATCGAATGTTCGCTGTTATTGACCATTATATAAGTTGATTTTTCGGCTTTATGTAGAATAAATAACTCCTACATCAAATAATATAGCAGAGGCGAATATGAACGGAGCACAATACATTTCTGCGTATGATAGATGACTACTGAGAAGACCCCAAAGCAAAAACCTCAGTCTCCTTCCTAGAGTGCTATCCACTTCCAAAAAAAGAAGCAGACCCAGTTTCAGAATTTTTTATTGAAAACTTTGTTTAGGGTATGGTTTACCTTCTGAAGTTGGTACAGACCTAGGCACAACATTCTTATCAAGAATTTTAGTGAATCGTGTGATTTGCTTAAAATTAAACAATTCAATTCAACAGCTTATCACCACGAACACTAGGTGCACTTGAAAATTCGCATAAACACTTAGGAGCTTTCCTTGAATGCACGCAGCTTAGGAAAGTAACAACTGGAGTATTTGGGTTTCGTATTGGTGCTTTCATATAACAATACCGTAAACTCTTCAACCCGCTATACTCCATACGAAGTAGTTTTCGGAAAACCTAGTAGGTTTCCACAAAAGGCCAAGTAGATCCTATCTACATACAATTTTGATAACTATCCCATTGAACTCAAATATAGGTTGCAAACAGGTTGGAAAGATGGTGAAGAAAACTTGGTGAAGATAAAATTGAAAAGAAAAGAGATTTTTGACGAGAATTGTAATAAAAAACACTACGAAGTAGTAGACAAAATTCTTATTAACAACAAAAACATCGACAATAAGCTTGACCCTTTATTTAACGGTCCATATGAAATAGTGGAAGTGCAAAATCCGAACATTATTGAGAAATCGGACAAGAACAAACTCAAAGAAATGCACAAAAATAGAGTAAAATATTATTATCAGTGATTAAATTCAAGAGATTGTTATAAATATTGGATTAGGTAATTAACATTATATATCAATTTAAGATCAATTGAGACTGTGATATGTGTATAGGTATAGATTTCAAGAAATAGATTAGTAAAAAAATTGTTTTACATTTTCATAGAAAACAAAACATTTTTTTTCTCAAAAAGGAAAGGTGTAGTTTGTATCAGTACAAACAACCTGTATAATTATCATACGTGAGACGGCAAGGCCGGTCCAACCTCGCATCATCTCAAAACTGTTATTGAGATAACACGTAGCGTTATCTGTGTGGGTAAAACCATTGCCGACTATGTTCTTCAATTCATAATCAAGTTCATAATATTAAGTATAAACACTAACAATCAAATATGTATAAAGAAACAAGTATCAATTGTTTAGAAGAGAGTCCGATTACATTATACCATGGCCATTCAGTGAAATGTCCAATTAATTAATAACCTTTGATGAGTCTAATATGTAAGTGTATCATTGATTGGCCGAACCTACCCTAGTTGGGTACATCACAGTATGACTGAATTTGTTTGAAGAATAAGCTGAAATATTTATATCGAAGAGCTTTTGCCAATGGAAATCAATTGTTTTCCTTTCATCTGATCTAATATCTTGAAATTTGATCTGAAGAGACAAAACAACAGAAGCAGAAAAACACTTTCTCCCTTCCTGTTCTATCTCCACATATAGGCTTCAATTTCAATTTCAATGGAAAAGGGTGCCCTTAGTGGTGCCCTCTCTGTTTGTTGCCTCGCAACACGCAACACGCCCTGAGGATAATAGAGAGAATTATCCATCGTATCGGGTAATTTCTGAGACGTATGAGTGGATGAGGATTCAACAGTGTTGCATGGTAGCTGTTGATTATTGCTGTTCTGTGAGATGACAGGTATGGAGGAATTAGCTGCGGTGTGTCTGGAGCAGAGCTGTGACGAGCACTGATGAAAAGTGCTTCGAACACACAGAGCAAATTCCAATTGAAAAGTGCATCGATATCTCGAGAACTATTAAAATATTGAATGGTCACTAATAATGAGCATGGTTATACGAAATTGCGGTTGATATGCAGGTTGAATTACCACTGTTTGAGTTTATAGGAAATGATTACCGGGTTTTCAGGGTCTGTAGACAGTTATTTGCATGACTGAGGTTCTGAATCATCACTTTGAGAGCGAGGCTCAGTTAGATAAACCCCTTGGATGAAGAGCAGCTTCATTCAAAAATATAATGAAGATCAAGGTCCTTAGCTGAAAATTTACTAAATCTTGTGGGGCATTCATCTTTGTTTTTTGATAGATCAACTTTCAAGATATTTAGCCAAATTAGATGAAAGGAATGATGAAAAACCCTTCGATATGAGCCATCAACACTTCACTTATACGTGGAGACAGAGGTCTCTCGGTTACTAATAAGGTTAAAATAATAAACCTTTATTTGTTTGTTTCAATCTTCAATTGACGAAGAAAACTGAAGTAAGCAACAACAGCAAGATCTCTTAAGTCAGGGTGAACAATCATTCAGAAATCGAAGGAATTGAAGAGCCTAGCACACTAGCCAAAAAGTATCGACATAATGTTAATATCTTATTATTTCTTGAGAAACGAGAAGGAGTTCTGTTGAATTTCGAGCATATTTTCATTTATGTTAATTTCATATAGCTTTTTGGCTTGGACCACATTTTTTGGCTTGGACTACATTCTTTGGCTTGAAGCACATTCTTTGGTTTGGACAACATTCTTTGGCTTGGACCACATTCTTTGGCTTGGACCGCATTCTATGACTTTGGACTGAAATACATTCATTGGCTGAAGCTTGACTTTGGACTGCAATACAAGCATTGGCTGAAACTTGACTTTGGCTGAAGCTGAGTCATTTTTAGCTGTCACATTTGGATCTAACTATATTTGCTTGGAAGTTAACTTATACCTGTCGAAGCCGACTTGAGATAATGTCCTGTTACTGAGAACATCTGTCACTAAAGAAGACAAGATAGTGCATTGGAAGCGGAGCCACTATTTGAACCTTTCTTTTGAGATAAGTAGTTATAAGTTAACGTGATTTGAGAGATTGTGATTGGAACTATTAATCAAGATTTGTATTTCTTGTTCCTTTCATTATATACTGTTGAAAATCTCAAGCTTCCCCTGAGAAATCAGTATTAGAATCTTATGCTTGAATACCCATCATGTAGAAGTTAACATTACAATATAGACATTTGATTCCTTTTACTCTATTCCAACAACATCTCCTTCAATAAATACGTTCGAACTCTTCCTCCACCCTCTCCTCATCTTTTGGAGCCGCCACTGCCTGAAGAAGTTATCTACGCATCACTGAGCCTAGCCTGATTTCCCACTACGATATGCATCCACTGGAAGAGGCTCTCATTTTGGCTAATGTTTCCATGATTTCGATTTACTGCACTACATTGTTCCGAATACATCATATATCACCGTTATTGCCGTTGCAAGGAAAAAAGAAATAGACCCACTCCGAGAATCAGCCCGGAGTACAAGAAAGTCTCTAGGCAAACATCCGCTAGTCTATTCCAGGTTATAGGGAAGATTTCCCTTGGGCACGCTTCAATTTACTAAAAGGACTATTGAAAATCGTATCAACTTTTTCGTTCGCGGATCGGAATGTCTTCTTGGGGATTGGAAAGTTGCAAGTGGCTTTTATATAATTGAGCCTGGATGGCTGATATCCCCGGAAAATTTTCCTTCAGAGATCATGGGCACGATCTCGGTTTATTGCCGTGCTATTAACCTAATGAAAAAAATTTTGAAATAGAGGCCGACGAGGAAAAAAATGGGTACTGGAACTTTATGTCGAGTTTGGTTTCGACAGGTCACATGGATGCAGATAATCGGTATCTGAACATATTCAATAATATCAGTAGTTTGGCACTCGAAATTGGACAAGAAGTTTGGATGACAAGGTGTCGATATCGTATTGACTAATTTGAATATAGAAAATTGATGAATATGGAATTATACTGATGGATGTTAAAAGAAAATTATAGTTAATATAATATCATGACTCTGATGATAAGAAAATAAAAAACAATTTATTATTATTTTCATAATACTGAGCTCTTGGCTACGAAATAGCCCATCAGATTGAGTTTGTATAGTTTAGGAAAATCATATCTATGGTGTTCTGGGTATGCTCTATTGCTGTGGCGTTACGCCATTTCAAGCATACTACTGACATTTTTTAGCCAATAGAAAATAACCAGAAGTTTTCTTTCCATATCAGAATCGTTCAGTCAAAATATGCAGTTAATTCAAGTTTAGGCTAAATCAATTTTTCTTCGACAATAAGTATCTTGGTGAGTAGCCCCCAAACTAGAATTAGCTCGCTAATTCAAGCCAAATATTTTTTACAGCTCCGCATGGTCCCTGATCCACAATTATCTGTCAAAATAAATATATTTGTTCTCACAGATTCATCCCCGAAGTTCTATGCGCCTAGTCGATTCTACCCCTTTCCTTACTTATCGAAGGCGTTTTATTACATTCAAATAAAGGTTTATTATATCAACCCTATTAAAAACTTAGAGACCTCTGTCTCTAACTAATGTGATCTCATTGGTTCGCTCTCACAACGATTTGAGTTCAGTGTTAGGAACTTGTACCAATAGGAAGCGCTGTGTGAAATGACGTCATCATTAGGATATGCGAGGTAATACGAAGGCAATATATCGTATTACAATTTTGTACAAGTTTTAGCAGCCTACTAGAGGCTCCAGCCATCTATCTGGACCACCCTGACGTTGCGTGTTCAGTCTGATGAAGCTTCCCAACAATTTGAGTATTATACCTTAAATTAATCTAGACTCGCCGGCAAAATAATCGATCCATTCAAAAAATCGATGAAGTTTGTTAATTTCATAATATGTTATTTCAAGTCCAATTCGATTGATTTTTTTTTCAATTGTAGGAATGTTCATCCTTAATCAATCATTAATTTTGCGTTAGAGACGATTTCGTGCTAATGCTTTTAATGCGCGACCGCATCAACCGCATGTGTATAGGATTGCAAGCAGAGTATTTAGCAGTATTTAGCAGAGGTTGACATCCAAGAATTCACTGGCCAACTCTAAGTCCAGATCTGACCCAATTGGGCATGTTTGGATGCTCTTGGGGGAAAATTTGATCTCGCGTACAAACTCCTGAAAATTTGCAGCAGCTCAGTGATGCTCTAATTGATTCAAAACCTTAATGAGGACATGCCGAGACGAATTGCACCTGTTATCCGCGTCTGGGCGGAAAACACGTTATGTTTTTGACTTAGTTTTCAGTTTATTTTCATTAGGTCAGAATTTTAGGTTGAATTTGTTGAAGTACTGTAGCCTTAGCGAAATTTAATGTTTTACTGAAAACCCTGTATCTTCAACAAAAATTGAGCTATTGTTATGAATGAAGAATTAAATTGTCAATAGAGGATTTATCTTGATGATGAATAAGAAATCACCGTGGAACAACTAGAACACACCAGTGGTGGTTCTGAAGTAGGGTAACAACAGATTTTGTTTCAACCCCGTAAAGAATGACGTATGCTGCGAGTTTTCTTGAAATTGAAAACTGGTGATTGATTGAGGATAAACATACCTATAATTGAAAAAAAGAATGTTTTCAGAAGAAACATGGACTTAAAGATATTTTCTGATGACGACTATCACATACTGAAAATCGAAGTTTAACGTGAAGACACGGTGGAAATATTCCGAAAGGCAGAACTAATATGAGAAGACAACAGGAAAACGCCCCAAGCAGTACAAGCAACACAACACATGTTCGGTAACACGTGAATTTGTACACATATCCTCATTATACCTTGCTCGAGCAGATATTCTAGCCACAAAGATACCTGTGTAACGAGGTTATGCAATTCGGTGGATCGAATCTCACTCACCTTTATCGACTGTATGCCACAAATCAATTCCGAAATTACAGTTGATTGGTTACGCCGTGAATACGACAGGGTTGTTCGAAAAATTAGATTACCGCACGTTATCCTACAACAACAATATTGCGTGTTTCCACAAAGCAGAGGCGTGTTGATATCAACTATAATTTGTTTACCACGTGGTGGGGTTAGTCCACACAAATTTTGGGATGGGATGTACAGGCTGGTTACCGAGCATATGTTTCAAAAGCAGTTCATTTGAGAGTGCTGGATTGAAAATGAAGATTGTATATTGTTAAGAGGGTAACATTCCACTGCGATGACCTGCCAGAGCTGTTTTCGAAACTGAGCTATAGTATAGTTATAGTTTAAAAAGGGGTTACAGTTCAATGCGACCTCAAGGTCTATTGTGCCCCCTTGCAGAGCTGTTCTGATCACACCCTTCAGAATCGCATTCCAGTTCCCAGATCTGATAAAATCCAATATCTGTGAAGGCTTCAACGAGGCTAGTTCCTCACTCTTACAAGTTTCTCGCCCAAGGCATTCTTTCCTGAGGCTCGCAGCCAAAGCATTCAGTGACTAGGTGAATGGGGTTTCTTCCTCCTCCCCACAGAACCTATACTCGTCAGTGGTCCGAAATCCCATCCTTAAAAGGTGCTTCCTGAGGCGACTTGTCCTATAAGAAAGCCAGTGAGGAGGTTTGATTGTTTCTTATCAAGATCTAGATATCTTTGGATCTTGCTATTCAAAGTTCCGTAGGAACTTAGTGGAATGATCCAATTCCTGGGAGATTCCGAGTTTTCCCTCTCGGCTCTATCCTTCTCCAGAAACTCCTTCTTATAGGTACATTTACCTATACTACAGAAGGGTTCTGGGCTAATGAGTGACATTCGTGCGCCCTTTTTGCCAGGTGTATTGGCCTCTAGTTTCCTTTGATTTCCCGAATAGCCGGGAACCGATTGAAAAGACTTATTTTTTGCTTACCTCATTGAATTTTTCCGGCACTTCCAGATCATCTTGAGTCGATGAAGTGGGAGCTCAGTGCTTTAATAGCAGATAGACTATGTGAGTGTATGGTAGATCGCACTTCTGATAGTTTCTCTCTAGACTTATATCTAGACATCTTTCAATAGCTAAGATTTCGCTTGAAAGACGCTCATAGAGGAGCCTAGCGACAGTGCACAGTTGGTACTTGGCCCGTATATCCTAACGCCAGCTCCTGTAGAGGTTTTCGGAACCATCTGTATACAATTTTACGGTATTTCCTTTGAGGTTAATTCGGTGTATTCCCTTGCCATTCCTCTCTTTTACTTAGCAATGCCCTAAAATTTTTCTCAGTGCTTACATTCTTGATCACTACATCACTAGGGAGGTTCGCAGATGAGATGTAGTTGTTCAGAAAGGACCAGACTCTCTGATTCTTTATTCCTCATTACCTATACCAAATGGATATTTGGGTGATTTCTAGAACATTCTGTTCTGCCCATATATACAAATATACATAATATGAATTTATGAAGAGAATTGAACATAAACGCGATTCAAATTGTTAAATCATCAACTCTAATCTTGATAAGCTGTCCAGTTACGTATTTGCTTCGTGCTTCGAGGTTTCTGAACTCAGCAAGTAATTTTCATTTTGCATAGGGGTGAAGTTAAACTTACAAGTTCTGTAATCGATAGCAGCGTTGTGATTAGTCATAGCTCTACATATATATCCTTATCATACACAAAATAAACACGCCTCTACTGTCAGTTATGGTTTGCAATATAAACAACAGTTGATGAATTCTTTCTTTTCCCTCTAAATCTCATAGGTGTTTTCGGAACTTATTCAGGGTTATTAACTCGATCCATTGGGTCACTTGAAGGATCTACTCGGATCACGGACCCGAGTTATAGTTTACGAACACATCAGTTTTAGGATTTGAAGTGTCAGACGTACCAATAACATAACAAATATTTATGAATTATTTTTTCAGTCCCAGTCTATTTTTCTCGAGCTTGATTTCGTTTATTGCTTTTGTAAAATCTTGCTTATAATTTCTCTTTCCTTCCTCCCATGTTTAATCTTATCTTTGAGTAACTATGTTGAAGAAGTTATTTTACATTATTTTCTTGGCTCATGGAACACAACATTTTACATTGAGCCAAATTATCTGCTTTTTCCATAGTTTTTAGGAATAGATATATTGAAATTACTAAGAAAAGAATAGAAGACTTATTCCCTCCATTTTCAAATACAAAATTAAACTGCAGTGCGCATGCGGTGACTCTTCGACCCTGCTTTGTGTAGGGTTGCGATAAATCAACCTGGGTCAGTGATCGAACACCGTACTTTCTGAGCACGTGTTGGATGTTCGGGTTGGTATTGAGTTAACTGACCTGAGTAGTTTTCGAAAAGGCTTAACTTTCAGAGGAATTAAAAACTGGAATCATATGTAGATGAATAGAACTATTAGATATATGTTCCATAAATTTTTTCAATCTAGATCTGAAACATTGACGACACCTTCTCTTATAGAACTACAATAGACAATAGTGAAATTTCGTTATTATAGACTGCTATGTAAGGCAAAGCTGTAGCATCTCATTTTATAATTTCTCAGGTCATATTGAAATGAAAAATGAAATCAAATCCTGGAATAATGATTTAATTGCAATTTTATAATTGCTCAGTTCGAAGAATTCTTTAAGGAAGACAAACTCCAGTCCAAAGCGACCTAGGTTACAGAAAAATATAAGATATAAGAGCGAATGCAAAAAAGTAGTCACGGTGCCAATCAACCACAGTTTAATCAACTTGGTGAGTTCAATACACAGTTTGTTACATGCTGTAATGTCAGTTTGAAATGTGTACGCTTATGAACGCACGTAAGCTGACAATTTGCTAATCACAAGTTTTTCTACTTAGGATCGATTCGTATTCAATGGACACAAATTTTTCACTATTATTACAGCTTTAGCTTTCACCGACTTAGACCAGACACACCAAGCCAGAATCATCTGGTACATCAACAACATAATGGCACCACGCATTGAAAAGGACGCAAAATTCGGCAATGGAAAATCAGAGCAATTTTTGCCGGATAAATTTCATCCGAGAATATTGCACACCTTTCGGAAGTCAAATTGGTACCATAGGTAGACAGAAAATCAATAACTGCCGGTGTAAAAATATGCACACCATCACAGTGTTGAATTGACACAAAAATGGTGTGTATGGATATAGACACCGCTGGGTGTTACTCTCAGTGTAAAGTATCCCGTAGATTTTCTACTGTGTAATCAACTTGGTGAGTTCGTACAAAGTTTGTTGGATGCTATAATGCCAGTTGAAAACGTGTAAGCTAATGAACGCACGTAAGCTGACAACTTGCTAATCACAAGTTTTCTACTTAGGATCCATTCGTATTCACTCCAAATGGACATAAAGTTTTTCAAACTATTGTTATAGCTTTAGCTTCTACCGACTTTGACAGACACACCAAGCCCGAATCATCCGGTACATCAACAACATAATGGCACCACGCATTAAAACGGACGCTAAATTCGGCAATGGAAAATCAGAGCAATTTTCGCCGGATGAAATTTTATTTGCTCGCGGGTAATGTTATTTTCGTTCGCAAAACGGCTCCCGAAGCGCCGGGCGTAAAACACGGCCTGTCATGGAACTATGAAATTAATATGATTTACATTCTACCCCCCTGGAGCACTAATGTTTGGTTGCTGACTATAATGCCTGAGGTCGCGTTGTCTCAGTATTCGTTCTCCATCACGTAACCACCATCTCTGTGAACCTGCAAACAAGATATAAATCAACACTGGTGGTACACCGCCCAGGATTCATAGGGTTTCCAAATGAAGGTGACGATACTTCGTTATTTCTAATTGGGTAACTGAGGGGTTTTCCAATAAGAGTGTTATTCTGATATTCAAGAAGAATGCCATTTTTTAATATGAATGATCGGCTGTTTATGCCGTTAATAGTGGAAAAACATCAGGCAAATGACCACCACGACCACGCTTACGGGACCATATCCTCTTAATGAAATTTTCCATAACCAAATCGCAAAGTGGCTGCCTTATATCCTCGATAGACTCACGAATTCCATCTTTGAGGTCTTGAATCGACGCTGGGCTATTGACGTAGACCTTCTCTTCAGGTGGCTCCAAAGGAAGGAGTCGAAATGTTGAATCACAAGATCTCGGTGGCCAATTGTAATCACCTCTTCGAGAAATAAAACAGTCCGGAACCTTGTTCCGCAAAAGATCAATGGTTTCGTTGCTTGTGGTGACACGTAGCGGCCGTCTTGTTGAAAGTAAACGTTATCCAGATCAATACTATACAATGTCGGCCATAAAAAAATCATTGGAATGCCTAATTCCAAAGACGACGAGGAATGGATAATTCTGAGTTTTTTTCAACACTTTCGATACAGCATCAATATTCTCGGCTGTTCTTGTGCGACGTGCACGGTTTTATTCTTCATCACACACTACTTGTCCCACAGCTCGAATTTTTTCACCAATTTCTTCATTGCGGTCCGACAAGATGCTTCACTACGAACCCAAAAATGTTCGAGTTTTACGAACCGTCTCTGCCAAATTTTCACCATTTTTATAGTGATTTTAATAATGTCAATGCGTTCTTGAAGCGTGTATCCTTCCATTCTTATTAATG